>JAUCMX010000013.1:23324957-23487457 GCA_033459395.1 Hemibagrus guttatus
ATTGTTTCATGAGACGTCTTAAGTTGTCAGGATAAATGGTTCTAAACGAAAAAGTGCTCTGGAGCTCTCGGTCTGAGACCTAAAAACTTAACCCTCACATTTCCTGAATGAATCATCTGACAGATGCCAGATAAAACATATCAGGGTTGGAGGAAATGAACATAGTGTTCCAAAATTGAAGCTAAGAACCCTTTAAAAAAAAGAAAAAAGAGAAATACATATCTGGATTTAAGCTGTGAAAGTGTATAACTTCTTAAATGAATGCTAGCGATTATGTGGCCTGTATAATGAACAGGGTGTGATTTGGGATGCACCCACAGTGCACTGATGTTGATTGTATAGGGAGTAGGGAGTAGGGGGTAGGGAACAGCACAGTGTTGAACATAGCACATCATTTTCAAGTCTGGCTGTTGGGGGCTTGTATGAAATCTGTGTATATGTGTGTGTGTGTGTGTGTGTGTGTGTGTGTGTGAGAGAGAGAGAGAGCGCACTCGTGTGTGACGCAGCATCTGTTCTCCTGTAGAGTTCTCTCACACACTGACCTTTCCCTAATGACTTCTCATGCTTTGTGTACTCTGTAGTCTAAAGCACTTAAGCATCATGAGGCCACACACACACACACACATACACACACGCCACCTACTCGGCTCTGAAACCACCTCACTCGACTGAGAGATTATATTCTTTATATTAATGTCAGATTTACTTGAGTGAGGTGGCATTTATGAGATGAGGGCTTGAGTGTTCACACCTACCGAACAGAACGTCGGGAGATTTATGCCTTTATAACACGTTTTAGTAGAGAATCCTGAACACGCCTCAACTAATCTGTTTCTCATGCTCCTTTTCACACTAGACTCTGATCACGTGCGTGTGAGCCGTCACGTTCGGATTCAGAGCGACGTTCGTTAAAATGTCCGAATTATTTTGAGGTAGTGGTAGCTCAAGTTGTTTAAGGGTCTGGGTTGTTGGCCGGAAGATCAGGGTTCAAGCCTCAGCACTGCCAGGCTGCCTCTGTTGGGCCCTTGAGAAAGGCCCCCAAACCTACCCTGGCCCCGCACTCTGACCCCAACCCCCAAGGAAGGGATATGCGAAGAAGGAATTTCACTGTGCAGTAATGTATATGTGACAAATAAAGACAACTTAGATTTAGACAACTTCTAAGGGAGATATTTGTTTAAAGTCTAACAAAAGATAGCGAGCTAGGAAACAAAGAGACAACACAAAAGCACTAAACACCTAGTCTGTGGATGAAACAGCAAATCTGGCAACCCTATTAATGCTTAATAATTAGCATCTTCTCCATTTTCCCCCACCCACTTGGATTCTTCTGGTTCACAAGACACACAGGTGTGTGAATATACGTATATATATATATATATGTTGGAGAAAAGTTTATGAACATGAAGCTGATTTGTCCTGATTTGGATGTTTGCTGTTATTTTACTGAAATCAAGTGTCATAAATGATATGATTTCCACTGACTGCTGAATGAATTTCCATCACATCCCAGTGATTTCTGCTCCTGACGTCTACAGTATCCTCCTCAAACCTCACTTGACACAATTTCTAACAAGTTATATAACAGGAGAAATTTTGTTCTTGGTCTCGTGCTATCGTGGAATCCCCAAAACACAAATTAAAAACAGTACTGAAAGTTTTCCAGACTGGAATTTATCTGCTGCAGCTCGTTACCTCATTATCCAGCCATGAGCAAGATCGGAATCAGATGAATCGAAATCGACCACGAGACACACCGAGCGGCATAATGGCTCATCAAGACGTGTTTCTGATCCGGGCGAGCCGAACAAGCTCGAGACGATCTGTTCTGTTTCTCCAAACATCACTAATAAGCCTCAGGATCGATCGCTTCACAGGAGGGAAGAGAGATGTTTTTTATGATCTGGAGCTGTGAATTTAATTCGATCAGAATTTGGTTACAAGAGGAAAAAGTCTATAAAGGTTTCGCATCTGCAGTTTATTATTTCACACACACACACACACGCACACACACACACACACACACACACACACCTCCTGCTGGTGCCTTTAACCCCCGTGTTCGCTCAGAATATTAACTGACCTTTAAATGTCTTTATGTTACAATAAATTCAATTTAATGTGCTGGAAAAAAAGAAAAAGACCATTCTGTTTAAACTGTGCAGCTTCTTTATGAGCTATTCAATAAAGGAGGCGTGGTTTCTGTACCTGTCAGTCACAATAAAGGAGGTATGGCCTTTGTACCTGTCAGTCACAGTGGAGGAGGTATGGCCTCTGTACATGTCAGTCTCAGTGGAGGAGGTATGGCCTTTGTACCTGTCAGTCTCAGTGGAGGAGGTGTGGTCTCTGTACTTGTCAGTCTCAGTGGAGGAGGTATGGCCTTTGTACCTGTCAGTCTCATTGGAGGAGGTGTAGCTTTTGTACCTTTCAGTCTCAGTTAAGGAGGTGTGGCCTCTGTACCTGTCAGTCTCAGTGGAGGAGGCATGGCCTCTATACCTGTCAGTTTCAGTGAAGGTATGGCCTCTGTACCTGTCAGTCTCAGTGAAGGAGGTGTGGTCTCTGTACCTGTCAGTCTCAGTGGAGGAGGCATGGCCTCTGTATCTGTCAGTATTAGTGGAGGAGGTGTGGTCTCTGTACTTGTCAGTCTCAGTGGAGGAGGTATGGCCTTTGTACCTGTCAGTCTCATTGGAGGAGGTGTAGCTTTTGTACCTTTCAGTCTCAGTGAAGGAGGTGTGGCCTCTGTACCTGTCAGTCTCAGTGAAGGAGGAGTGGCCTCTGTACCTGTCAGTCTCAGTGAAGGAGGCGTGGCCTCTGTACCTGTCAGTCTCAGTGAAGGAGGCATGGCCTCTGTTTATGTCAGTCTCAGTGAAGGAGGAGTGGCCTCTGTACCTGTCAGTCTCAGTGAAGGAGGAGTGGCCTCTGTACCTGTCAGTCTCAGTGAAGGAGGAGTGGCCTCTGTACCTGTCAGTCTCAGTGAAGGAGATCACAGATTTGTACAGTTAGTGTGATGGAGCAGAGAGGCTGTGTTGAGGCTTTAGTAAGAGTTCACGCCTCATTCTGCAGGGATAAGAGAGTCTCTGATGTTCATCACCTTAATCAGACCCGGAGCAGTCAATGCTTCTGCTTATCTCTGATTGGCCACCTTTCCTCCTCACCATGGCGACTATTTGCAGTCCTCCATTTCGATGAGATATACAGATGACCTCAGCGTGGTGTGACCGTGGGTCACCAGGACAGTGTGTCTCTACACAAACCTGGGACAAATCATCGTTAGGATATAACACAGATTTATTCACAATTAATCAGCTTTTATCTTTTACTAACCGTATCTTTTCCTTATTCTATTTAATTTATTCATTTGTTTATTAACAATAAAATGTTATTGATATTTAACATGTAAATGATCAACACTCTGACTTCAGCTTTAAATATTTAAAGTACAGTGAGAAGCACATAATATGAATTACATAATTAATATAATAACGTAATATAAATTATTTAATGACAAATATTAATTTCTATTAAGTTAATGTAAAGAAATTATATGTTACAAAATATTCTGGTATTATTAAGCTACTTTTAAAATGTATTAAAATGATTTATTTATTTATTAAATAATAAAGCCATGAAATTGAATCCAAACTATAGAGTATTCAGCAAGACAAAGTAAATAAATAAATGATCACATAAACACACACACTTTTAATTCTGCAGTTGCTGCGATTATATTTTCTGTGATTTTAATTTAACTGAGGAATTTGATTTCTGAAACTTCTTTAACCCCGAGCACTTTGCGAATGTTTTAGCAGATTTAATTTTTTTCTGCTTTACTGCTGCTTGTCAACCTCCAGGCACTTTTCTTAAAAGCCTGTCACCAAGACAGGAAGTAATGAGTCCTGTGATGTTGTCTGTTAGTCTCCATGGAAAACACACACACACACACAGACACACACACACACAAAAGACACACACACACACACACACACACACACACACACACACACACACACACACACACCCCCGCCATGTTAGTGTATTCGAGTTTAACAGAAAGGTCAGGGGAATTTCAGAGCGGTGATGTGTGTCAGGGTGATTTGGTGTAAGAAAATACACACACACACACACACACACAAAACACACACACACACACACACAAACACACACAAACACACACACACACACGCACACATTTTTGAAGGTATATCAAGAAACAAAATATCACATTCTGAACATAAAAAACAAACCAGAAACTAACAGCAGCTGAACAAACTGATCTGTCCTGATGGGTGTGGCTTAATATTCTAATTAGCTTGATTGACAGCACTGTAGGATGCCTACCCTGCTGTCACTCAAATAATCAGTTTTATTCTATACATTAGCATTAGCTTTCACTCTTTATATGAGCTTTAGCTTTCACTCGCTACATTAGCATTAGCTTTCACTCTTTATATGAGCTTTATCTTTCACTCGCTACATTAGCATTAGCTTTCACTCTTTATATGAGCTTTAGCTTTCACTCGCTACATTAGCTTTAGCTTTCACTCTGTACATTAGCTTTCACTCGCTACATTAGCTTTAGTTTTCACTCTATACATTAACTTTAGCTTTTACACTCCACATTAGTATTAGCTTTCACGCTCTACATTAGCATTAGCTTTCACTCTTTATATTAGCTTTAGCTTTCAGTCTGTGCTTTAGTTTTAGTTTTCCTGCTTTACATTAGCATCAGCTGTCACTCTCTACATTAGCTTTAGCTTTCAGTCTGTGCTTTAGCTTTAGTTTTAACGCTTTACATTAGCAT
This sequence comes from Hemibagrus guttatus, assembly GCA_033459395.1. NCBI lineage: Eukaryota > Metazoa > Chordata > Actinopteri > Siluriformes > Bagridae > Hemibagrus > Hemibagrus guttatus. Next base: position 23,329,759 of record JAUCMX010000013.1, read on the forward strand.
CAGCTGTCACTCTCTACATTAGCTTTAGCTTTCAGTCTGTGCTTTAGCTTTAGTTTTAACGCTTTACATTAGCATCAGCTGTCACTCTCTACATTAGCTTTAGCTTTCAGTCTGTGCTTTAGCTTTAGTTTTAACGCTTTACATTAGCATCAGCTGTCACTCTCTACATTAGCTTTAGCTTTCAGTCTGTGCTGTAGCTTTAGTTTTCACGCTTTACATTAGCATCAGCTATCCCTCTCTACATTAGCTTTAGCTTTCACACTCTTTTAACTCTGTTAACTTTAGCTTGTATGCTCTACATTAGTTTTAATGTTCACTCCGTACTTTAGCTAGCTGTATTGTGTTCTGTATTTAGCTGTATTATTTGTGCAGCATTGTGATGATGATTATATAATATAATTATAATAATTAAAATATAATTATAATATTAATATAAATATTAACCGACCTTTAAATGTCTTTATGTTACAATAAATTCAATTTAATGTGCTGAAAAAAAGAAAAAGACAATTCTGTTTACACTGTGCAGCTTCTTTATGAGCTATTCAATGAAGGAGGCATAGCCTATGTACCTGTCAGTCAAAGTGGAGGAGTCATGGCCTCTGTACCTGTCAGTCTCAGTGAAGGAGGTGTGGCCTCTGTACCTGTCAGTCTCAGGGAAGGAGTCATGGCCTCTGTACCTGTCAGTCTCAGGGAAGGAGGTGTGGCCTCTGTACCTGTCAGTCTCAGGGAAGGAGTCATGGCCTCTGTACCTGTCAGTCTCAGGGAAGGAAGTGTGGCCTCTGTACCTGTCAGTCACAGTGAAGGAGGCGTGGCTTCTGTACCTGTCAGTTACAGTGGAGTGAAATAATTAAATTAATGAATTAAATTTACTGCAGTTTTGGCAGCTGCTGAGTCACAGGGACTCCAGATGTCCTTTTATTGAGGTTTTTCCAGAAACCTTTGCCAGTTCATAGCAGGAGATCAGAAAACAGCACACACACACACACACACACACACACACACAACAGGTGAGTCATCACGGATACAGTAGTGGTGAAGGTCAATATACACACTAGATCAAAATCAGAAAAACAAGAAATAGGAAAATAGGCTCCGCGAAATGGAAATGCAATGGATGGAGACACAGGTGAGAAGAGGGTGTGGCCAAGGAGCAGGAACTGGAGCAGGAACAGGAAGTCTGAAATCATGGACACAATGTTCCTGCTGGAAAACCCTATAGGATGCTGGATATGTTGATGATTGATCATTCCTGTTCCTCTTCTCACTTACGTTACAGCAGCTATGAACGGTCAGTCCCTGGCCTCTGACCCGTCGCGAGACTCCTTCTATCAATGTTAAATAAGCGTCTGCTGCTAGATCGAGTGGATTAATACGAACATGTCAGCTGCATCACGCACAGAGCTGCTGTTATAGAGAATTAATAAAGAACTTCTGACCAATCACAGTCCAAGAGAGCTGATGGATAAAGACAGTCCCTTGTATTCAGTGAGCAGAAAAATCTGACCTTGGGTCGGGGAACTCAGGGAACATCCACCTTGATCTAAACACTCCTCCAAAATGGAGGTGCACACAGTAAACAGTAATAAACAGAATTCTCTCTCTCTCTCTCTCTCTCTCTCTCTCTCTCTCTCTGACTGTATGTGCTCTCTCTCTCTCTCTCACTCTCTCTCTCTCTCTCTCTCTCTCTCTGACTGTAGTGCTCTCTCTCTCTCTCACTCTCTCTCTCTCTCTCTCTCTCTCTCTCTCACTCTCTCTCTCTCTCTCTCTCTCTTTCTCTGACTGTATGGAGCTCTCTGTCTCTCTCTCGCTCTCTCTCTCTCTCTCTCTCTCTCTCTTTCTCTGACTGTATGGAGCTCTCTGTCTCTCTCTCGCTCTCTCTCTCTCTCTCTCTGACTGTATGTGCTCTCTCTCTCTCTGACTGTATGTACTCTCTCTCTCTCTCTCTCTCTCTCTCTCTCTGCTCTCTCTCTCTCTCTGTCTGTATGTGCTCTCTCTCTCTCTCTCTCTGACTGTATGCGCTCTCTCTCTCTCTCCTCTCTCTCTCTCTCTGACTGTATGTGCTCTCTCTTTCTCTCTCTCTCTCTCTCTCTCTCTCTCTCTGACTGTATGTACTCTCTCTCTCTCTCTCTCTCTCTCTCTCTGCTCTCTCTCTCTCTCTCTGTCTGTATGTGCTCTCTCTCTCTCTCTCTCTGACTGTATGTGCTCTCTCTCTCTCTCTCTCTCTCTCTGACTGTATGTGCTCTCTCTTTCTCTCTCTCTCTCTCTCTCTCTGACTGTATGTGCTCTCCCTCTCTCTCTCTCTCTCTCTCTCTCTCTGACTGTATGTGCTCTCTCTCTCTCTCTCTCTCTCTCTCTCTGACTGTATGTGCTCTCTCTTTCTCTCTCTCTCTCTCTCTCTCTGACTGTATGTGCTCTCCCTCTCTCTCTCTCTCTCTCTCTCTCTCTCTCTGACTGTATGTGCTCTCTCTCTCTCTCTCTCTCTCTCTCTCTCTCTCTCTCTCTCTCTAACTGTATGTGCTCCCCTCCTCTCTCTCCCTGGTACATTAGAGTGTTGTAGCTGTTGGTGATAATGGCTGAATAGCTGCAGGTGTAATTGGAGGTGGATTAGCAGGTGAAATGGACGTCTCTATAAAGCACTTGTACAGTAATTAAACCTGTCTGTCTGAGCCGGCTTTATGGAGATAGCATCAGGGCAACAGACGCCTTTCAGACAATATGTTTATGCTGTCATACTGCTAAACACTTGTGATGTATGACTCTCTCTCTCTCTCTCTCTCTCTCTCGCTCTCTCTCTCTCTCTACCGTTCTTTATATCTCACTCTTTCTTTCTCCCTAAAGATCCAAAGTTCAATTAAGACTCCACCATCATGGGGCACTTATAAATAATAAAACAGCCTTTGAATTAAATCGTATTGCCTTCTTAGACTTGTGGGGTTTTGCTATATTATCTGATCAGAGATTAATTAAAGTGCTCACTCTGTCTACAATGAGAGAACCAGCATACGAGAACCTCATGTTTTATTCCAGTGCTTGTCATGATGCTTGTGTTTTCATTTCATTTCTGTATGCGCTGAGCTTTATGAGGCAGGCGACTAGAGAGAGGCATGGCCTGTGTACCTGTGACTCAGTAAAGGAGGTGTGGCCTCTGTACCCATCACTCTCAAGGAAGGAGGTGTGGCATCTGTACCTGTCACTCAGTAAAGGAGGTGTGGCTTCTGTATCTGTTAGTCTCAGTGGAGGAGGTGTGGCCTCTGTGCCTGTCAGTCTCACTAAAGGAGGTGTGGCCTCTGTACTCATTAGTCTCACTAAAGGAGGTGTGGCCTCTGTACTCATTAGTCTCACTAAAGGAGGTGTGGCCTCTGTACCTGTCAGTCTCAGTGAAGGAGGTGTGGCCTCTGTACCAGTTAGTCTCAGTGAAGGAGGCGTAGTCTCTGTACCTGTCAGTCTCAGTGGAGGAGGTGTGCCCTCTGTACCTGTCAGTCTCAGTGGAGGAGGTGTGGCCTCTGTACCTGTCAGTCTCAGTGGAGGAGGTGTGCCCTCTGTACCTGTCAGTCTCAGTGGAGGAGGTGTGGCCTCTGTACCTGTCAGTCTCAGTGGAGGAGGTGTGGCCTCTGTACCTGTTAGTCTCAGTGAAGGAGGTGTGGCCTCTGTACCAGTTAGTCTCAGTGAAGGAGGCGTAGTCTCTGTACCTGTCAGTCTCAGTGGAGGAGGTGTGCCCTCTGTACCTGTCAGTCTCAGTGGAGGAGGTGTGCCCTCTGTACCTGTCAGTCTCAGTGGAGGAGGTGTGGCCTCTGTCCCTGTCAGTCTCAGTGGAGGAGGTGTGGCCTCTGTCCCTGTCAGTCTCAGTGGAGGAGGTGTGGCCTCTGTACCTGTCAGTCTCAGTGGAAGGAAGTGTGGCCTCTGTACCTGTCACTCAGTAAAGGAGGTGTGGCTTCTGTATCTGTTAGTCTCACTAAACAAAGTGTGGCCTCTGTACCTGTCAGTCTCAGTGGAGGAGGTGTAGCTTTTGTACTTGTCAGTCTCAGTAAAGGAGGTGTGGCTTCTGTACCTTTCAGTCATTGTAAAGTAGGTTGAGTTTAAGGAGGCATGGCCTTTGTAACTGTCAGTGATAGTAATGTAGGTTGAGGAGGTTGAGGAGGTGTGACCTTTGTTCCCGAGTGCAGTAAAGAAGTACTCTAAACTATATCCTATTGAATCTTTAGCTGCTTTAAATACTTGCTTTATTCCTCAGATCATTGAGATCATATAGAAGTGATTTTATATCCCAAGACATTCATCTCCCACATAATAAAAAAGGATGTGAGCTTATCGTGAATAAAGTACGCCCTGATATCTCTGCGACTTCTTTAACTTTATATTTTCAGCATAGAAAAGTCTGGAGCCCTGCTTTAGATCCCATCAGTCAAACTGCAGCCCGCAGAGACACTTTAACAGTTTGACCTTTACTTAGCCTCAATTTCCACGCTTAATATCACCTGCACACACCATTTCAGATCGGCCTGGATAGCAGACGCTTTATCTGTGCTCTGCATGTTGAGACTTTAATACAAATGTTTTACATGGGAATGTTGCTTTGCTGCAGGAATATTTACACCTGCTTCACGTTTCTGTGCTTTCTCTCCCCACATTAACTCTCTTGTGTATGAAACGATCATAAAAAATAATAAGGCATATCCAGAATTAATTATTCAAACTCAAATGTTTTCTAAATATCACCTATGCTATCAAAATGACATATGTATGACGTAATGTTCAGACGTTAATGTGTATTGTACGCTATAATTCACTGTAGCGTGATCCAGGGCCCCCCGCCCAACCCCCCGCCCACCCCTCGCCCACCCGGACGCCCACCCGGACGCCCACAGCTGAAGCGAGCCGCGGAGATGCATACATTACCCTCCTCTCTCCCCGGCTGTGAGCTTGCGTGAACTTAACCAGCTTTCTGCTGTTCATTTGGGCTCGTGAGCATTGATCTCTCAGCGGTCCCCATGGCTCACGCCCACTCCGCCAGCCGTTTACGGCCTCTATTTATAGCACAGCGGCGCTCGATAGATTCGATTTGCGACTGGGAAACAAGGGAGAATTTTCTTTTTCCACCAAGGGTTCTTTTGACCCTTATACACACCAACACACACGCCTTTAAAAAAATGTTACATTTCCGATCAATACATTTCTGATCGCAGCTTCTGGCAAACGAAAAAGAAAAGGAAGTGGAGGATCATTAGGTTGTAAAAGGTGAAAGATCAGCAATTAGAAGCGGCATAATACAGATTCAGGAATATTTAAAGAGTGAAAAACAAGCAGGTCTGTTTTCGTCGTCCGCAGTGAAAAAACTGTAAATCGATCCCTGACATTTGGAGAAAAAGCTGAAGGTTTGTGGAAGGGATGAAATCAGACAGCGGCTCTACTGTCTGCCCTGAGAGCAAAAAAAAAGCAGGAGTGTTTATAATTCTTCAGAGTGTTTTATTTCTGTAGCAGTCAGAACCCATTCACACCAGGGGCGCACTAACCAGCACGAGCTCGATATTTCTCACTCACTTTGTCTCGTTCTGTGTGAAGCAATATCTTGAGGTGAGATATTTTTAAACCTGGAACAGTGTTCATGAGTAAAAATACACAGAAAACTCCTTCCATACATCTTCCACGAGCGTCTCCTCGTGTATTACCTTTGCCTGTGACACTGGAGACTCCTTCCATAAGTGTTACAAAATTCACCACACATTTTTTTTTACTTCCTTGTGAACGGACCGTTACTATAGCAACGGTAATGTAATAAACCTTAAAGTTCCAACTTTACATCCGACTCGTTCACGCTGGAGACTCCTTCCATAAGTGATACAAAATTCACCACGTGTGGTTGTGAACGAGCCGTTACTATAGCAACGATAACATGAAGCCTTTAAGTTCCTCGGCCTGTGACACTGGAGACTCCACCCACACAGGTTACGTAAACCTCGCCTTACTTAACCTGTTGTGACGGAGCCGTTACTATAGCAACGATACCGCATTGAGCGTGTTAATATACAAAATAGATTTTCTATAAATGTAGAAAACTAATCAACACCTGATAACCAATCAGACGGCAGCATGGTGGTGATAGTGTCAGCGGTGTGATGGTGTGAGTTTTATTTTCTGCAGCTCGACACTCCTCCGGTCGTGATATCCCTCTTTAGAGAGCGTAGAAAAGTGGAACACTGTAAGCAAGCTGCCAAATAAGATGAAACCCTGCTGGATGTGGGAGTTTATTTACATGTGGAAGAGGGTTGCGTGTGTCTGGACGTGCTGAGTCACCGCTCAAACACAACGCTAGCCTGGTAGAAGAGCATGGAAATGCAGGAGGCAGCCGAACGCGTCTGCCAGACAGCTGTCTGACCCAGAACCTTACTGCTGCAGCGCTTTGTTTTTACGCTCACGAGCTGCGTCTGCTGCAGATCTGCTAAAACACACCACGTGACATCCCTGACGTCACACCTGAGGGTCTGATCATTTCCTGTGGTTCAGCAACATAAGCAAAAGCTGCAAAATATGAATAAATATTTTTATCATTATTATTATTATTTTAAATGAAGCGTTAAAAAAATACGAGTTTAGAAATAAAAATCAATTTAACACAGAGACTGAGCTTTCGTACTACAGTTAAAGAATATTCGTTAGCTCCACCTCCACCTGAGGCTCTGACCCTGTTCTAACAACACAGATATGTCCCATAATGCACTGCAGACGTATGTTGGCATCAACAGTACCCTTCATGCTAAGCACTAATTCACCCGTTAGCTTGCAGGAAGGCTAAAAATCAACCGCTTTCGCATTTGTGTGTGTGTGTGTGTGTGTGTGTTAAATAAATACCATAGTAGGCCACACCTACTTCCCTTATGTAGACCACGCCTCTTTTGATGAAGTGTTAAGTAGTTGTTTCTAGACTCAGATTTTTTGTGTTTAAAATAAATTTAGAGGAAATCTAATCCTGATACGTTAAGGCTCTTACTGTTCCACAGCTTCATCTTCATCTTCATCACCCTGATGTAACCTATGCTAGCGGTATTTAGTGTGGATTTTAAAAGCTGACCCTTTTAAAGCTACTAGTCTTTGCTCACGCTTTCCTCAGCGTCATCATGAACTATATCCAAGGCTAATAAATCCTTTAACAGCCTTGACGAAAGCTTTGTTTATCCGACACACTGCAGTAATTAATAACGCATTTCCAGGCAACCCACAGTAATGAAATGTCTCTGGGGTTGAACTCTTATTGCTTAACTGGAGGACTGTAGGAACGAGTGTGAACGAGTCGTTACTATAGCAACGGTAACGTATTAAAGCTTAAAGTTCCAGCTTTACCTCTGACTGATCCAAAGCGCTGACACGGGAGACTCCTTCCATATGTGGTACAAAATTCACCACATGTCTTTTACGTCCTTGTGAACGAGTCGTTACTATAGCAACGGTAACGTGTTAAATGTTTCAGCTTTACCTCAGACTGTTCCAAAGCACGGACACTGGAGACTCCGTCTATATATGTTACACTAACATCTCCTTACTTTAAGAAAACTTCACACACCAGTGTTTTTCATCCGTTTACATCCCTGTGAACGAGTCGTTACTATAGCAACGGTAACCTATTAAACCTTAACGTTCCAGCTTTACATCTGACTGTGGCTCAGCACTGACCCTGGAGACTCCTTCCATATGTTTCACATGTTTTTTATGTCCTTGTGAACTTTTTTATGTCCTCCTTTCATATATGTTACACAAACATCTTCTTATCCCAGAGACAACTTCACTATAATAATAATAAAATAAATAAATAAATAATAATAATAATAATATTGTTTATTTACTGTATATAGCGGCTGATGAGGACACAAATAAACAACAACAAACCAACAAACAAACAGTCGATAAAACACAATTCGATTCTATTTTATTTGTTTAGCGCTATAACCAAGGGACATATTGCCGCAAAACAGAAAAAAAACTAACAATAATAAAACAATAAAAATGATAAAGTTTAAAAGTATCTCAATAAATTAGAATGTGGTGGAAAAGTTTTATTTATTTCAGTAATTCAACTCAAATTGTGAAACTCGTGTATTAAATAAATTCAGTGCACACAGACTGAAGTAGTTTAAGTCTTTGGTTCTTTTAATTGTGATGATTTTGGCTCACATTTAACAAAAACCCACCAATTCACTCTCTCAACAAATTAGAATATGGTGACATGCCAATCAGCTAATCAACTCAAAACACCTGCAAAGGTTTCCTGAGCCTTCAAAATGGTCTCTCAGTTTGGTTCACTAGGCTACACAATCATGGGGAAGACTGCTGACCTGACAGTTGTCCAGAAGACAATCATTGACCCCCTTCACAAGGAGGATAAGCCACAAACATTCATTGCCAAAGAAGCTGGCTGTTCACAGAGTGCTGTATCCAAGCATGTTAACAGGAAGTTGAGTGGAAGGAAAAAGTGTGGAAGAAAAAGATGCACAACCAACCGAGAGAACCGCAGCCTTATGAGGATTGTCAAGTAAAATCCATTCAAGAATTTGAGTGAACTTCACAAGGAATGGACTGAGGCTGGGGTCAAGGCATCAAGAGCCACCACACACAGACGTGTCAAGGAATTTGGCTACAGTTGTCGTATTCCTCTTGTTAAGCCACTCCTGAACCACAGACAACGTCAGAGGCGTCTTACCTGGGCTAAGGAGAAGAAGAACTGGACTGTTGCCCAGTGGTCCAAAGTCTTCTTTTCAGATGAGAGCAAGTTTTGTATTTCATTTGGAAACCAAGGTCCTAGAGTCTGGAGGAAGGGTGGAGAAGCTCATAGCCCAAGTTGCTTCCAGTGTTAAGTCCAGTGCAAGTCCAGTGTTAAGTTTCCACAGTCTGTGATGATTTGGGGTGCAATGTCATCTGCTGGTGTTGGTCCATTGTGTTTTTTGAAAACCAAAGTCACTGCACCCGTTTACCAAGATATTTTGGAGCACTTCATGCTTCCTTCTGCTGACCAGCTTTTTGAAGATGCTGATTTCATTTTCCAGCAGGATTTGGCACTGCCCACACTGCCAAAAGCACCAAAAGTTGGTTAAATGACCATGGTGTTGGTGTGCTTGAATGGCCAGCAAACTCACCAGACCTGAACCCCATGAGAATCTATGGGGTATTGTCAAGAGGAAAATGGGAAACAAGAGACCAAAAAATGCAGATGAGCTGAAGGCCACTGTCAAAGAAACCTGGGCTTCCATACCACCTCAGCAGTGCCACAAACTGATCACCTCCATGCCACGCCCAATTGAGGCAGTAATTAAAGCAAAAGGAGCCCCTACCAAGTATTGAGTACATGTACAGTAAATGAACATACTTTCCAGAAGGACAACAATTCACTAAAAATGTTTTTTTATTGGTCTTATGAAGTATTCTAATTAGTTGAGAGAGTGAATTGGTGGGTTTTTGTTAAATGTGAGCCAAAATCATCACAATTAAAAGAACCAAAGACTTAAACTACTTCAGTCTGTGTGCATTGAATTTATTTAATGCACGAGTTTCACAATTTGAGTTGAATTACTGAAATAAATGAACTTTTCCACGACATTCTAATTTATTGAGATGCACCTGTATTTGTCAAAAATATATATATATATATATATATATATATATATTTTTATTTTTTATTTTTTTTATTTTATTTAAAAGTAACAAACATATCAACGATCACAGGGTTGTTGTTTTTTTTGGGGACCTGTACTGAATGAATCCCTGTTGCTATAAAAACGACAAAAGTATAGAACGACTCATAAATAAACCTGCGATTTGTAGCCAGAATAAATAATAATAATAATTAATAAATAAATAAATAAAATTGGCTAGTGTTGGTGAATTGGTGTAGTAAAGGAGTAATAAAAGCGAGGAAAAAAAAAAGGAAATCTAACGTTGTTGTTGTTGTTGTTGTTGTTGATTTGTTTCCTGTTAAATTGTTTTTATTTATGAGTCATGACCCTGTTTAATTCTCAGCCATCGCTAAATGTATGTATTTTTTTAAAAGCAGCATCCTGGTGCTTTTGCTGACTCTTTTGGCCGGAGTGGATGAGCGTACATTAGCTAACTGCTTGAGGGTTAAGTGCTGTACACAATGACACAGTGGCTTGGCCGTGTCTCTCATCAGTCGCTTCAAATCCTCGAGAAATATTTTCTTGACTCGCAGCCAGTGTGTACAGGCTCCTGAGGTTAGCGTAGCTTGTTAAAAAAACACTATGAATCATGGTAAAAGGAGAAGGCAAGCAGCAGCAGCGGGCCAGACGGGGTTTTTGGAGGATCAGAAGCTCCATCATAGAGTATTTCCACTCGTCAGGCTCGGTATCTCATCCATCAGATCAGCAGGCAGGAGAAAAGCCCTGCTAGGTTCCCTGTGACTCAGCAACTTTCAGCTCCTCCACATAAAGACTCATTAAAGATAAAAGCTTTACTGGCCCATCAAAACTTCCTGCCTTTTCTCAACCAAAAAATGCCCACTCCCTCCCTCCCTCCCTCCCTCCCTCCCTCCCTCCTTCTCCTTCCCCCTCCTTCTTCTTCTTCTTCTTCTTCTTCTTCTTCTTCTTCTTCTTCTTTGTCTTCCCCTCGGAGGAGAGTGAGTTAGGGAACAGAGGAGACGTCTGACTAATTGAACACACCCACATCTGATTTCTGAACCACACCAAGATTAATGACTCCACTCCACTTTAAAAAAAAACAAGTTTCTCTCTATCTTTCTCTGTTCTCTCTCTCCGTGTCTTTCTTTCTCTTTGTCATTCTCTCCACTTTATTTCTCTGTCTCTCTCTTTCTGTCTATCTCCCTCCCTCTCTCTCTCCCTCCCCCACTCTATCCACCCCCTCTCTCTCATCTATCTCTCTCTCTCTCTCTCCTATCTCTCTCCCTCTCTATCTCTCCCTCCCCCGCTCTCTCCCCCCCATCTCTCCCTCCATCTCTCTCTTCTATCTCTCTCCCCCTCTATCTCTCCCTCCCTCTCTCTCTCTCTCTCTCTCTCGCCCCCCTCTATCTCTCCCCCCCCCCCTCTCTCTCTCTCTCTCTCTCTCTCCCCTTTTCCCCTTTATCTCTCTCCCCCTCTATATCTCTCTCCCTCTCTCTATCTCTCTCTCCCTTCTATCTCTCTCCCCCTCTATATCTCTCTCCCTCTCTCTATCTCTCTCTCTCTTCTATCTCTCTCCCTCTCTCTCTCTCCCTCCCTCTCTCTTTTACCCCCCCCCCCCGTAGCCAATACACTTTGGCAGAGGTGCGATAAGGTTAATCTCGTTTCTTTTTTCTGCTTGGTCATGCTTGTAAACAAGGCCAAGTCTCTTTAGGATGCAAGAAAATAAACACTGAGCTAAATGGACTCAGACACGTGCAACTAACTGACATTTGTACAGAATCAACACTGAACATCAACAAGAATCCATCGTTATTTACATGAAATGGTGCTATAAAAGGATAAAAAGTCTTATTTTTCATTGTAAAATGCTGTAGAAGAGGAATAAAACACTTCAGTACACGTTCTTAAAAAAATCAACGTTAGCATGGAGGAGTGTTTAGTTCTTTATTCTTAGTGTTATTGGGTCAGAAGGTAGAACATCCAATCATGTTCCAGTATGCAAATGGAGACTTCTCTATGTCATAAAAGGGGTGGAGCATGTTGAACTGGGGCGGATTCTATTTGCATATTCATATTTTGACTTTCTTGTTTGTTTTTGGTATTTGGTATTTTTAAAAATAACATTCATTCATTGTCTACCGCTTATCCTATCTATTCTTGGGTCACGGGGAGCCTGTGCAGGCTCATTTCAGGCGTCATTGGGCATCAAGGCAGGATACACACTGGACAGAGTGCCAACCCATCGCAGGACACACACACACAGGACAATTTAGAGATGCCAATCAACCTACAATGCATGTCTTTGGACCGGGGGAGGAAACCGTAGTACCCGGAGGAAACCCCTGAGGCACGGGGAGAACATGCAAACTCCACACACACGGTGGAGGCGGGAATCGAACCCCCAACCCTGGAGGTGTGAGGCAAACCACCAAGCCACCGTGGACACCTTTGAAAATAACATGAATATTAAAAAAGCAACATTCTTTAAAAGATGATAGTTAACTTTAATTAATCTAACCATATTTTTTTACTCAGTAGAAGCGGGTTTTTTTTTCCTGTTTTTTCAGAGATTTTCTAAACGCTCTCTCAGTTTGGAATTTCTCATTAATTTCTACTCAGAAGATCAGGAATGAATCCTGCTGCTTCCTCTGTAACATTCCATGTTTCCAATTCTACATGAGATTATAATTGTATTATCTTCAGATCAGACGACCAACACGTGGGAAATCTTTAACACTGACTTGTTTCTAACAAAAGATGAGCTTTGATGGAGTTTTCCCTCAAATAAGTTCCACTGAATTGGAAATGAATGCAGATGTTTGGTCTGACCTAAGACTTTGGTCTGAACATCGTTCCCATTTGACTGATAATCTCTTTACGGATCGTTAGGATCTTCTCGTCCTTCACTTTGAGAAGCTGAAGAGAATTCCAGGATGTTTGACACTTTAGCTCATCGTTGAAGCTCGGAAACAAAACTCGACTCATAAAAAAACAGAGCTGTGAAAAAACTAGAGAAATATTATGAGGAGATGGTCACCTTCCTCAGAGCTAACTCTCAGTATGTTCCCCTCTCTTTGGGTTTGGTTTTAGTTGACTGTCAAATCTACAGGATCTGTTTCAGAAGCTGTGAAGAAAACTAGAACTTTGTATTATTCTTGACACGTCCTATCTCTCAGAACATTTGAGTCTGGAACGAAAGCTAAATAAAATAAAGTTTGTATATAAATCTTCCTCAGAATTGGGACTAAAGCCTGTTGTTGTTGTTGTTTCTCCTCAGGTTATGGCCACGCAGCTCCAGGTACCGATGCTGGGAAGGCATTCTGCATGTTCTACGCGGTTCTGGGAATCCCGCTGACGCTGGTGATGTTCCAGAGCCTGGGTGAGCGCATGAACACATTCGTCAAGTACCTGCTGAAGCGCATCAAGAAGTGCTGTGGGATGCGCATCACCGACGTCTCCATGGAGAACATGGTGACAATGGGGTTCTTCTCGTGCATGGGAACGCTGTGTATCGGCGCCGCGGCTTTCTCGCACTACGAGGACTGGAGCTTCTTCCAGTCGTACTACTACTGCTTTATCACGCTCACCACCATCGGATTCGGCGACTTTGTGGCGCTGCAGAAGAACCGAGCTCTTCAGAGAAAGCCTCTTTATGTGGCCTTCAGCTTTATGTACATCCTGGTGGGGCTGACCGTCATCGGAGCCTTCCTCAACTTGGTGGTGCTGCGGTTCCTCACCATGAACAGCGAGGACGAGCGACGAGACGCCGAGGAACGGGCCTCACTGGCCGGAAACAGGAGCAGTGTCATCGTCCACGTCCAGGAAGACGCCATGCCTGGGAGGATGCACCGAAGGAGGCGAGACCGCGATCAGTACAGATCAGAAGTCGGCGATCTGCAGTCCGTCTGCTCCTGCATGCATTATCACTCGCACGACTTCGGCAGCTCGGCCATGCTGGCCGGAGAAGGGGCAGGAAGAGGGGGGTTGGGGTTAGGAGGACGACCGTTCGTGCAACAGAACTCCTACACGTGCCAGCCGAGATACTTCCACTCGCCGGTGACGTACCACATCGAGGAGATTTCACCGAGCGCGTTGAAGAACAGCTTCCTGCCCTCTCCTATCAGCTCTGTCTCCCCCGGCTTGCACAGCTTCACGGACAATTCGCGCCTGATGAGGCGACGCAAGTCCGTCTGAACAGGAAACCTCCCTGGGGCGACGGGCCACTCCCACACACTCTTCCTGATTTTCAATAACCAGGGTATTTATTCCGAAAACACACACAATAAAGCTGCTCCTTAACCAAAAGCGCATTTTTTTTCTTCTCAGTTTGCTCATGATTTGGTTTCTGACACACAGTGAGCGATGAAATGCGATAAAACTCAGCGAGTCTCTTAATAAAGGATGAAAAGAAAAGCATGAAGCATGGATTTTTATTTTCTCCTTCATCTGTACACTCTACACGAGGGGGCAGCTGTTTGCCCTGTTTTTTTTTTTTGCATTTTTTTTCACGAAACCAGGCTTGAATTTTACAGCCTGACCTTCTTATCACTCCATGACGATGCAGACTCGAGCTTCAGCTACAATACAGAGGGAGAGATTATTTTTTACAGGGAGAGAAAAAAATTATTAGGTTTTATCTCTGGAGACGTCTTCACGCTGAGGGGAATCTCAAGTGCCACACACCGCTGAATGAGAAAAAAAATTGTTCGGACTTTCGGGACTTCCTTTTAAGGACTATTTTCTTTTTCTATTATATTTAGCAAGATATGAAGATGAGACATTGATTTATTTAAAGAAATGCCATGCCAAAATATTACTGTCAATCCTAGCATGTGCATTAGTTGTCATTTGATGTGTGTGACACCATTCTTCGTTGTTTTTTTTTCTGTTATTATTTTATTTTCTTATTTAAATGCCATTTCCTAGAGGGAGGTTTTGTAAAATTGTGTGTGTGTAGTTTCCCAGCTGTGTAATATACAGGAGGAAAAGGAGAGAGAGAGAGAGAGAGAGAGAGAGAGAGTCTTCAGGTTTTGCCTGATCAATAAAAAGTTAATAATTTGCATGTGCTTTGTTAAAAACTGGTATGCATAAACTGTCAAAAGGGAAAAAATAATAACAATAGCAGCCTTGCCAATGGTTTGAAAAGCAAATAATCCTTTAAGTTTATTTTCAAAAAAATAAAATTGTTATTTTTGTTCCTCTCAAAGATGTCCGCTGGTGAAACTCCTCGCATTGCTATTCGCATCGCATCGATCCTGTGACATCATAATGTAGGAAATCTGGATGCACACAAACATCGTCTTCTTAATAACACAGTAATAAATTATTTATGACAAGAAACGTGACCATAATATGCAGTACAGGGAAGGAAACTGCCTCTCCTCCTGGCTATTCTTTTATTTTTATTTTTTTTCTGTAGTTACTCCACAGACCAAACTTTAACAATGTCTGCGAAAGTTTTTTGGCTTTAAACCTAACACACTCTAATGCTATAAGTAAAGCCTCATGCTCCACATTTCCTCATCACACACGCAGCCTGCTGACCTACACACATCGGCCTGGACACACTGTCTGATTAACCTTTTATTTATTCTGTATTTTTATTTAAAAGTACTACAAATTCTAAAGAGTTAAAATAGAAAACAAATGAAAAAAATAATCATTAAAAAACTCTCCATAAAAATAATGAGAAATTATTATTAAGTAAGGCCTGTTACATGTGCTACACAACTACGCAATCTTGTGTTTACATTTATTTTATTTATTTTTTTTATTTTTTTTTATTTTATTTTATTTTATTTTTTTGTTTATTTAACGGGAATAATGCTCATTAATAAACTTTTTTTTTATTTTTTATCATTAACATGCCTTTAAGTTAGATATCCTGTCATACACAGCTCATCCACAAGGGGCAGCAGACCAGCGATTCAAAATGGCTCCCGAAGAGGAAGCTTTCATTTTGTTACATGTAGCTACTTCCGGAAAAAATTTTGCACATCAGTTTCAAGGCTCCATCTCTCCTTCTCTCTGTCGCTTTGACTTTGAGTATTTCCAAAAACCTTATACATATCCATCGCCTCTAACGTCAATACTTCATGTTATAAATTAGACACGCCCACAAATTCTATGTGGGAGAAAAACCCAAAAATAGGAGTAGAACATCAGAATTCTCTACACTCATACAAAGGAAATTGTTAACTTGTTATAAAAACAGTTGTAGACGTCATAGGTCACATGACAAGGTGGACGTAGCTGATGTGGTAGCGCGTCCTTCCTGGGGTCATATCGGTACTGCACACAGGAACGAGTGACCTTTGATGCCCTCAGGTGAGGTGAGAGATCTTCCAAAGGTGTGGAATGTGAGGCCTGTGCTACTGGATGGTGCGGTGTGGGTGGAGTCGACGGAGTTCAGCAGTTCTCTGAGATCGGGTGGAGAAAGGGGAGGAGCTTATCTGGCATGCTGTAGATCTGGGAGCAGTGTAGGGTCAAGGGATTGACGGCGTCACGGTTCAGGGCCTCCATTGGAGAATCTGGAGAATAGTTTGGACTGGAGAGAGTTTGGAGACGTTCTTGAGGTGGAAGTAAAGACAGATTTGTGGAAAAATTAGCAAGAAGAGGAAATAAACATGCTAGCTGAATATCTTGAAAGTCTGTAGCTTAGACCTAAACTTTTCCAGACATTTCTGAGGGCAAGCATGATGATCATCAACTCAACGGCTTGTTCCTGACTAGCGTGTTGTGCGTTTTTACTTTATGCTAGCCTCGTCAGTTAGGTTTCTAGTCAAAATAAATGATAAATTTCTTCTACTATAAATTCTACTGAAAGTTAAAACAAGATGCAGCTCTTAAAGCAGCTTTTAAATGTCAGGAACCGTCTCAAACTCAGCACTCAGCTGTAAAAAAAAACACACATTTACATTCACATTATTCATCTGCTGCACGCATTTATCCAAAAAAAGTGAGGTGAAAAGCTTTTAGAGCAGTATTGACAGCACAGTGCATGCATATATGCACCATGAGGATTTATTATTACGTACAAAGAAGCCTTCGCTTAGCTAAAATGAGTCAAAATGATCCAGTTATGATCTAACACTTAAAATTAGCATCGCTCATGAAGCTAGACAGCAGACAGCACCATGCTAGCAGTCACTGAGGAGAACAGGAAATACAGTGCTTGTTAATTCAGCTGGAAATCTCTTGTTTGGAATATTCTATTATCTATTCAACATCCTAAATATCTGTTCAACATCCATCACAAGCTACACGTTTAGAAGCTAATATCTGAGTTTTGCCGCTAATACAATGTTATTGAGAGAAAAGTTCAGCTAGCGAGTGTCTTTATCCTAGCTTAAAAGCATGTGCTCACTGAGGATGATGGCTATGATTACAATCAGAACAATGAGGCAAAACCAAACGAGTTGTCGAGTTTCAGAGCAAGGTCTGAGTGTAAAATGAGAAGCAGCATGAATGTGGAAGACATTTCTAGAAACCACTCCAAAGCCATAAAGCTATAATAATTCAGTGTTCAGTCGCATTAGCGTGATACGTGAGATGAGTCACGATTTATATCTTTGGAACGATTTCAGTACAATGACAGTAGTGCTGCATGAAAACAACAAACAAAATCTGTTCACTGATATTGATAGAATATAGAATATTTACAAATATTTCCAAAATCTATTAAATAGAAATAAATTGTAATTTAAAACCTATCATTTATTTCCTGAATGTGTATATTTCTGCAAAGCTGCATTGTGATAATATCCACTGTTACAAGCACTATACACATTCTATAGAATTGAACTGAATTTAGATCATATTTCTCGTTCTATATTTTTTTTTCAACTTCCACAGTTTTAAAATTTTTGTTAAAAATTTCTAGAAATATTTCTCTTTCTGCAGCTGAATGTTGTTATGGGAAAACAATCAGAAGTTTAATAATAATTAATAATAAACCTGAGAATTTGCAGCTGCTCTTAAAGACAACGATTCATTAGCTTCTGAACAATCAGAATTCACCAGCACTGTGATGTCATCATTATATATATCATTAATCTGATTAACTAGAGTTTTATATTTTTGTTTTTTTTGTAATCTAATGCTGAGGAGTATTAGAAATGAGAAGCGGTCAGCTGGTCAGTTAAGGGAAGTGAACAGTGTGTAGTGAGTTTAGTGCGAAGGCTTTACACCAAGACAAAATTACAAGCTGTTAAAAAAAAGGGTTTTAGAAATCCATCAAAATGGAGGATTCACCCTACACACACACACACACACACACACACACCCCTGAGTAATCCGGGGTAAAATTAGAAGTCCACTTCAGAAAGATGGATTTGAAGAACACTCTTAACACTCCAAACACCCTACCCACCACAAACACTCTAAACACACTAAACACCCTGCACACCCAAACACTCTTAACACTCCTAACACCCCACACACTCCAAACACTCTAAATATTCCACACACCACAAACACTCTAAACACTCCAAACACTCCAAATATTCTACACACCACAAACACTCTAAACATTCCAAACACCCTACACACCCAAACACTGTTAACACTCCTAAGACCCCAAACACTCCAAACACCCTACACACCTCTAGCACTCCAAACTCTCCTAACACCCCACACACCTCAAGCGCTCCAAACACTCCTAATACTCCACACACCCCAAGCACTCCAAACACTCCTAACACCCCACACACCTCATTTACTCCAAACACTCCAAACACCCCACACACCCAAGCACTCCAAACACTCCTAACACTCCACACACCCCAAGAAACTCCAAACACTCCTAACACCCCACACACCTCAAGCACTCCAAACACTCCTAACACTCCACACACCCCAAGCACTCCAAACACTCCTAACACTCCACACACCCCAAACACTCCTAACACTCCAAACACCCCAAGCACTCCAAACACTCCTAATACTCCACACACCCCAAGCACTCCAAACACTCCTAACACCCCACACACCTCATTTACTCCAAACACTCCAAACACCCCACACACCCAAGCACTCCAAACACTCCTAACACCCCACATACCTCAAGCACTCAAAACACTCCAAACACCCCACATACCCCAAGCACTCCAAACACTCCACACACCCCAAGCACTCCTAACACTCCACACACCGCACACACCCCAAGCACTCCTAACACTCCACACACCCCAAGCACTCCAAACACTCCTAACACCCCACACACCCCAAGCACTCCTAACACTCCACACACCCCAAGCACTCCAAACACTCCTAACACTCCACACACCCCAAGCAATCCAAACACTCCTAACACCCCACACACCTCAAGCACTCCAAACACTCCTAACACTCCACACACCCCAAGCACTCCAAACACTCCTAACACTCCACACACCCCAAGCACTCCAAACACTCCTAATACTCCACACACCCCAAGCACTCCAAACACTCCTAACACCCCACACACCTCATTTACTCCAAACACTCCAAACACCCCACACACCCAAGCACTCCAAACACTCCTAACACCCCACACACCTCAAGCACTCAAAACACTCCAAACACCCCACATACCCCAAGCACTCCAAACACTCCACACACCCCAAGCACTCCTAACACTCCACACACCGCACACACCCCAAGCACTCCTAACACTCCACACACCCCAAGCACTCCAAACACTCCTAACACCCCACACACCCCAAGCACTCCTAACACTCCACACACCCCAAGCACTCCAAACACTCCTAACACTCCACACACCCCAAGCAATCCAAACACTCCTAACACCCCACACACCTCAAGCACTCCAAACACTCCTAACACTCCACACACCCCAAGCACTCCAAACACTCCTAACACTCCACACACCCCAAGCACTCCTAACACTCCAAACACCCCAAGCACTCCAAACACTCCTAACAACCCACACGCCTCAAGCACTCCAAACATTCTTAACCTCAAACACTCCCCACACCCAAACACTCCCCACACTCAAACACCCCACAAACACAACCACTCCAAACACTCCCCACACCCAATCATCCCAAACACCCCCCACACCCAATCATCCCAAACACCCCCACACCTCAAACACTCCTAACACTCCATACACCCTAATTACCCCAAACATTCCAAACACCCTAAACACTCCAAATGTCCCAAACACCACAAATGCCCCAAACACCCTAAACACTCCAAACACCCCAAGCACTCCAAATGCTTCAAACACCCTAAATGCTCCAAACACACTAAGCACACCAAATGCCCCAAATGCCCCACACACCTCAAATGCTCCAAACGCTCTATACACCCAAAATACAATCCAATCAAATGTCCCAAATACTCCAAACAATCCAAACATTCTAAAAAGTCCCAAACACTCCAAACGCTCCAAACACTCCATACCAAGAAACACGCACAAACATTGAATAATGAATGTCTGCTAATCAGTGTATGAGGAGTTTCAATAAATTCCAGATGTCTCATGTTTGTGATTTTATTATTATTATTATTATTATTATTATTATTATTATTATTATTATTTTTTTTTGTTGTCAAGGTTTAATCCAGACCTCAAGAGATTAACAATATAAATAAAGCTATGATATTATGTCATATAACTTCATGCCTAATGATATTTTTCATATTTGAACGTGTTCTGTGGAATATAAAGCTCTCTACAGCTCTCGGTAATAACCAGATTATTATAGAACAACAAGAGCCGAATATGTAAATAGATGAAGCGTGTTTGTAAATCTGGGCTCGTGGAATAGTTTTTACAGATTAAATGTTTACGAAGCAGTCCAGGATCAGACTTTTAAGATTCAGATCATTCAGTCCTTCCATAATTTGATGCAATCCCTACTTTCATTTCTCTTCAAAGATGTTCTCAGGTATTTCTTCTGGACTGAGAGCTTTGCACAGTGTGAAGAATGAGATGTAGCATTGGTGTGTGAAATAACATTCACCGAACCCCGTCCACGTTCTGTTCCTGACTCCCAACAAAACGAGGAAAAGAGACTGAATTTTTTTTTACTTAAGTTTCATGAGTAGGGTTTCATGAGAGGTTCCTGTTCTCCAACAACATTACACTTTCGCTAGCAACCATAACGGCATCATTCCTCTCTCCATACCTCTCCGCCCACTTACACCTGGGTGACCTGAGTGTAGAAGTTTGCTCATGCTCCTAATTTCCCCAGGGGTTAACACTGAATCCTGGCTCTTCAGAATCTGCCCTTGTTTCACACTCTACATTCCTAAACCCCGCCTTCACCTTCTGCTGATTTGCATATTCACGTATCAACAACCCTGATTGGATAAATCCAGCTCGTTAGGGCTTTAAATAACGGCTCGTCTCACGCTTTCACTTTTATCAGTGAGGAAAAAAGTTCAGGTCTGTGCTTCTGCACCCGAGCAGCTTCTGTTATCTTTCACAGCTTTAGCATCTTTTTCGTTCTTTTTAAGTTTGTCATTTTATGTGTTTAAGTGTCGCTACGTCCTGGTTTTCACCTTATATGAGGTTTTCACACGCTGCTCCATTTCTCATTGGGTGTCTGTTGCTAAGCAACCAGCTGTTACATTTTAACAGGACATCATTTCACACTGTACACGTTCAGCACCGTGATGTGGAGTTAACACTGCAAAAGCCAGAGCAGGGTTTCATAACTCTGGGGGAAAAAGCCGTTCTAACCCTAAATTACATGTGTGAAACGTTCCTTTCGGGGGTAAAAGCGTCAATAACCTGCGGTTAAGAGCAGCGTAGAAAGTCCTTTCCTGGCTCAGGAAGCATGAGTAATTGGTACGAGTTACTATTAATGTGTTAATAAGATCCAGATGTTCATAAAACACCTTCATCCCTGAGCCTGGTAATATTGATACCACACATTATTCCTCCTCTAGCAAACTCTCTGAGATGCTAAACATACATTTATTAATATTTATGCTAGGTGTGATAGATATTGGCGCAGTTTATTATTTTGGGAATATATATGTGTTAGCATGGAAATCACATTATATAAAACATATAAAACAGATGCCCACTTGAATGAATTAGCATTAGCATGGTAATTATTTAACGATAACTATAATTAAGGAAACATTGCTCTGTAATGAATTCTGCACATGGATGCCTGGTACATTATGTAAATCTATATTTATGCTTCATTATATTCTCAACAACATTCCGTTATCGTTTTTAATGTAAATTTCTATAAATAGATTAGAATCGGTTTATAATATTGTACAGTGCATATATTTTAAGTAGGAAAAAAAAAAAAGAATAATTCTTAAAAAAATAACTATGGCATATTTTCAATTCCTAACCTTCTGCATTTTTGCAGTATATCCTGTACATGCCTTTGGGAGAACTCTATCAGAGTGTTCATATTCATGAGTCACATGATTTAAATATGAAAAGATGAAATAATAATAAAAGGAATAAAGTTAAAGATATTGAGTCGAGCTGTGTATACATGATGAAAGAATGATGAAGGAATCAAACCAAAGGGAGTAGCCGTAACACTGGACAATCTGATACAGCGATACCTTTTTTATTTTGATGCAGTCCTGTTAACCGTAAACAATTTAATTCATTTTTTGATGTGTTTTTATTTTGGACGTCTCACTCGTTCATCGAATCAAAATATAATATGTTTCCTTGCAATAGAGAATGCTGGGAGCTAAAGCTGGACTGATCCTGTCTAAATAATTCTGTCAAAGTGACATTGTCTCAAATTTATTTCTAATTTAGGATTGTCCTCTTTGGCAGGACTGAGCATATGGATTTGTGTGTTTGCCTAATTTCCGATTAGTGCATATGAGTGTGTGTGTGTGTGTGTGTGTGTGTGTGTGTGTGTGTGTGTGTGTGCTACTTTGTGTGGGCAGTGCTGTCATGCATTTGAATTAAAACAATGAGCCTCCCTCTTACTGAATGTTTGACTGTTATGTCCTTCGTTCTCTTTGTGATTACAGACCAACCACAGACTCCATCTGTCACAGTCAACTGATGATACACCGCGTCTACAGACGCTACGTACTACAGACTACAGATGTCAGAGTCACTGACGCCATTTACTGTCATGATGAAGTTGCAGTTTAAGATAGTAATACAGGAATCTTAGATTAACAGGTTAACTGTTTACAGACCGATCACAGACACACATTAGGGTAACAGACGCTAACTAATGATACACTGGTCACCCTAAACTCATTACAGTCCCTGCTCAGTGATATTAACTGACACGAACAATAATGGATTACAAATGGATTACAGATTTATTACAGCCTAAACAGTAACAGTCTAAACTACAGACAGTAACTGACACATTGGTGACTGACAATAATGGATTATGGCTTTGTAACAGATTAAGTATTGATTAAAGACTGATCACAGACGGTAACTGACAACAAAATAGTTCATAACAAAAACAGATTACAGACTGAACACAAGCACTGACTAATTAAAGTTTGATTGCACATTTTTTTATTACAGACTGATCACAGACACTGATAACATCAACTGACTGATTATGGACACTGATTGGCAACAGACTGACCGCAGACATTAAAGACAGCACATTGGTTTCTAACAATAACAGATTACAGTCTGGCTAGAGGCAGTAACAGACTGACCACAGGTAAAATAACAAAAAAATTGACAAACAAGACAGTAACAGACTGCCCCAAAAAACAGACAAAGGAAAAACAAAAACTAAACCAAAAACAAAGAAAAAAATAACGGGAAACCTAACCCCAAAAACAGAAAAAGAAAAAACAGAAATGACAAAACAGACAAAGGTAACAGACTGCCCCAAAAAACAGACAAAGGTAACAGACTGACCACAGGTAATAACAGACTGCCCAAAACAAAAATAAAAAAAACAGATTTTAATTTTAAACCCAAGAACAGGGAAAAAACCCTGCCCCCCTGACTACAGACAGTAACAAAACCCTTGACCCAACAGGTAAAATAACAGACTGACCACAGGAAAAATAAAACAAAAAATTGGCCCCCAAAAAATAGCCCGGGTAACTGGCTGACTTCAGACAGTAACAGATTGACTACAAGACAGTAACAAACCCCCTGGCCAAACAAACCCAAGGTAACAAAACTGACTAAAAAAGGAAAAAGTAACAGACTGCCCAAAACAAACAGTAAAAAAAAAAACTGACTACAGACAGTAACAGACTGACCACAGACAGTAACAAACTGACTACAGACAGTAACAGACTGATTGCAGACAGTGAAAGACTGGCCATAAACAGTAACAGACTGACCACAGATAATAACAGACTGACTACAGGCAGTAACAGACTGACTACAGACAGTAACAGACTGATCACAGACAGTAACAGACTGGCCACAAACAGTAACAGACTGAGTACAGATAGTAACAAACTGACTACAGACTGTAAAAGACTGACCACAGACATAACAGACTAATCACAGACAGTAACAAACTGATTATGAACAGCAAAAGACAACACATTGGTGTCTAACAATACCAGATTACAGTCTGACCACAGACAGTAACACACTGACCACAAACAGTAACAGACTGACTACAGACAGTAACAAAATGACTGCAGACAGTAACAGACAACTGTTGTCTGACAATAACAGGATTACAGTCTGATTACAGACAGGAAATAACTGAACACAGTGCTTGATAACATAACTGTCACAGAAAATAGCAGATTAAATAAAATTTAATCTGCAGAGTAAATAAAATATAGAAGTAAAAAACAAAAGAAAAAAAATAGTTGCAATAAACATAGAAAAATAATTACCTGTACAAGCAAAGGGAAAAATATACATAAAAATATATATATAAAAAAAAAAATATATTAATGAATATGAAACAATGGAAGAAAAATATGACTGAATAAAGTGAGGATGTGTGTATTTTTTATTTTATTTTTTTGTAATAGAAATAAGCATATCTTGTAATTAAAATTTCAATTTGCACTGTAACGAGGGTGTGGCCTAACCATATAGATACAGCATGCAACATGTTATTGGTCATTTAAATGATGGTAAACACATAATAATAATAATAATAATAATAATAATAATAATAATAATAATAATAATAATAATATACAGACCAGACATGATAAAAAGGACTGGACTGAGACGTAGGAGCTGATAAAAACTCAGTATTCCTGAGCCGTACAGATCTAAAGTGAGGAAACGGCTAATACCCAGACGAGATAGAGGACAGAATCAGAATTACACCTCACTGGGTGTGAAATCCAAATCAGCCTCTGTGACAGCGAGACAATGTGTTTCTGCAGTGTGTGTGTGTGCATTTGTGTGTGTGTGTGTGTGTGTGTGTGTGAACAGTGAAATTATTTATGGAAACACAGCTCACAGTGTATAAGAATATTGCGAGTCTGACACCTCCGAGAAATAAAAAGAGCGGTGTGAGCATGTGTGTGTGTGTGTGTATGTGTGTGTGAGTGTGTGTGTGTGTTAATGAGAAAAGGAGAGCAATGACACAACTACTCATTTTCCGATCATACATCATACATAATTGTTGGACTTTTTCCATCTTCATCTTGTAATAACTGTGTATAATGGTCAGGAGCTTTTATAACATATCAATCATAACGCTTTATTCCTCACACAAGTAGGGTTACCATTAGAGTTTTAGTTTTATGGCATGAGAAGAGCATTCTAATGCTAATTTAGCACCGTTAATTAAATTGTCCCTGTGCAATGACAGTATTCTGGAGAAGAACGTCCAGGTGTGGAAAAAATACGCCTAATTCCACACACTTATATCGTTAAAATCTTGTGTTTGTGTGTAAAAAGCTCCCTAATGAGCATGAACCGTGATGTAGACCGAACCCAAAGCGCTCTTCTGATCTGTGTGTGAGACTTGAGATGCTTTTCTGCTAACCAGGTTTGTAAAGAGTGATTATTTGAGTTACTGAAGACTTCCTGATGCTCACTGGGTGTTTTTTGTTTTACGCACCATCTTGCAAGAGTCCGTGGAGGTTCTGAAAAATACTCCTAAAAAGCAGTTCATCTGGTACCAACAACCACGCCATGGTTCACGTCACAGACTTTTTCTTCATTCTGATGTTTGATGTCAACATTAACGGCAACGCAAAGTAAAGGGAAAAGACATTTTAAACACACAAAATCATAATACACACATACTACACAATCATAAACTACACTTAAACGTAACAATTAAACCACTTAAACAAATCGTAGCATTTCCTCTTTAGTGTCTGAAATGTAATTTTCCACAAGTTGTCATTTACAGATTATGAAAAAGGTTTACAATTTATTCCTTTAACTCAAACCTGATATGTGAAATCTGTGGAAAATTCCAGAGATCACATGGTCAACAGGAAGTTGCATCATTTCAATTTTCCAAAACATAATGAGAAAATAAAAAAGATTTTTCTTTATTTCCAGCGACATTTTGATATTAATGAGCAGGTGACTTTAAAAGTACAACCCTGTTCCCGAATTATAGAGTCATTAAAAGTAATCTATTCATCAAAAAAATAAAATCATTAGACTGTCCTCACTGTCCTTGTAGCATTAGCATGGATGCTAGTCAACCCCCTTTTGTGTTTTTGCTAATTCTACATTTAATGCAAAAAAAATCTCATCCCTGTTTCTTATTTAAAAGCAACACATTATGGATGAATATTTCCTTAAAGATATATTTTTTTAAAAAGTTTTATTTGTTAAGGGTCAAATAATATAAATGGCGCCACATTTGTAGCATCATGCTAGCTGCGACAGATATAACACTGTTTGGTGCTAAAGAGCATTAATTAAAGTGACAACTGATTGAAGTGTCTTAAGGCCACAGCAGGGCCTGCTATATTAGGAATGTTAGGAATCTTTTAGGAATCATGTCAATCTGTATAATTGTGTCAAACTTTTGAAAAAGCATCAAAAGTAGCTGAAAGTAGGAAGTAAAAATAAACAACCCTGAAAGTTTCCATGTCTAGACACAGCAGTGTAACGGTTCCTGCATGTTGAAATTCAGATAGCTTCTCAGATGTGGCCCTGCTGCTCGTAGCAGGAGAGCTGAAATAGTGTGAAAGAGAAGGTCACTGAGCCTGGTCACTGCTTTCTGTTATCTCAGCTTGCAGCCTCTCGAACGATTCTTTTTTCATCTCAACTGGAAGGGTTCAGCTCCCGGACGGCTGTGGTGACATCATGGCGGTGGCGCCTTTTTTTTTTTTTTTTTTTTTCATGGCATGCAGCTGTGTCCCGCCCTTGGGAGGCGAGGTGGAGGCGTGCGTCGCCAAGCGCTATTCAGCTCCTGCTGCTGCCCACTAATTAAGCTGTCAGAGCGGAGAGGGAGCGAGCGGAGAGGGCGACAGCGTAAGAACAGTGGAGGAGCAAAAAAGCTCAGGCCCCCACGCTCCATCCAGCCTGTAATTTTACTGCAGCTCAAGTCAGCCTCTTCGACCAGCCTGAGAAGCACAAACTCTATTAGATACACTAATATGATCGGAACTATGTGGACGGGTTTGAGAGGTGTTTTTATTTGGTATGAACCAGAAATACATACAGACACTCCTTAATGATGATGATGATGAT
Source organism: Hemibagrus guttatus (assembly GCA_033459395.1). Lineage (NCBI taxonomy): Eukaryota > Metazoa > Chordata > Actinopteri > Siluriformes > Bagridae > Hemibagrus > Hemibagrus guttatus. The sequence continues at coordinate 23,356,957 of JAUCMX010000013.1, forward strand.
GATGATGATGATGATGATGATGATGATGCTTAGGAGTGAACTCACTTCTCAGCTCACATTATTGTCCTCCTGTCTTCATGCAGTGCTCGACATCATGTCCAGATGAGCTCATGCTGTATGAAATGCAGTTAGGAGCAAGCAGCTGTCTCAGATTCATCCTTTTGTTTACACTTACAAATAACATTTGCATGAGAATGAAAGCACTTATTGTCCTGGGATAGAGTGTCTTCCCATCCAGGATGTATATTGTATATCCACTGAGACCCTAACCAGTAATAATAAAGTGCTAACTGATGCTAAGCGGTAGGCCCAAATAATACCCAAAAAGGTTATAGAACATCTGTGTTACAAATTAGCATAGCAGCAATAAACAGTTATCTCAGCTGCTAATAAGACTAAATAAATGCAGCTTGTTTTGTTACTGGAAAGCACAAACTCATCTACTATAGCATTCCCTATCTGAGACTGTCCATCATTTGGCAGATGCCCTTATCCAGAGTGACTTACACTCATTTATACATCAGAGCAATTGAGGGTTAAGGGCCTTGCCCAGGGGCTCAAGGGTCCTGGGATTTGAACTCTCAACCTTCCAATCAGGAGTCCAACACCTTAACCACTGAGCTACCACATCCCATCACATGCCTGCTGACCAACCAGCATTTCACCTGATCCCCATCTTGCGCACAATGGATCACCATTTTGTCCTGAACCTGACTGTGGTACGTGGTTGTAAATGACCCAATCAACTGATGCTTGACTGTGGATACCTCTCTCTATGTGAAAGAGAAACTTTACACCAGGAACGTCCAGTCTTATCCACGAAGGGCCAGTGTGGGTCCACGGTTTCATTCCAATCAAGCATCAGCCACACCTGATTCCACCTCTTTAATTAACTGATCTTGGCTTTCAATAAACTCAGGTGTGGCTTCTGATTGGTTGGCACCCACACTGGCCCTTTGTGGATAAGATTGGATGCTGTCCTTCCACTCAGTGCTGAAGCTACAGTCTGTTTGCAAGAGATCCTTCTTCACACTACAATAATTGTCTACATACAGAATGGCAGGGTGAATATCAGGGCTCAGATGTTGATATGGTATTGTGGATGATATTTTACTCATAATGTTATTAAAAACTTTATTTAAATAGTACCTTTCAGATACCCAGGGTTGCTTTGAGATGAAAAGCAACAAAAATTATAGTCATATTCATAGAGGAATGGATCGGTTTCTGGTTATAACCGGTTTGATGACCAAAGCTGCTAGGTCACTGTTATGATTCCTGCTCTGCTGCCTCACCCGGATCCTGCTACTCCAATTCCTGGTTTTCACCTGTACTCCCCCCTCCACCACCCCCCTGCTCACTCTGCTGCACTAATTACCTGATGACTTTCACCTGTGCGTCTCTCTCTCTCCCCAATATAAGCACCTACTCTGGACTCTGGGCCAGATTGTGCTTTGTGCCAGAGAGCCAACACCGTCCAGCTACCCGAACCCGAACTGTTTCTGACCGATCTCTGCCAATCATTAGTACCCTGTAACTGTTTTCTGGATTAAGACTTGGATCCTAATTATAACCTGACTGCCTGTTCTGTCTGATACCTGGTTCTGGCCCCTGCCTGTACTATTAGATTAGATACTATCTAATCTACTATATTAGATACTATCTGCCTGTCTACCTGCCGGAATCTGTCTGCCTGTCTACCTCCCCGAATCTGTCTGCCTGTCTACCTGCCCGAATCTGTCTGCCTGTCTACCTGCCCGAATCTGTCTGCCTGTCTACCTGCCCGAATCTGTCTGCCTGTCTACCTGCCCGAATCTGTCTGCCTGTCTACCTGCCCGAATCTGTCTGCCTGTCTACCTGCCCGAATCTGTCTGCCTATTTTCTGCCTGCCTCTCTGTTACCATAGCCATCAGAATATATCTCTCACCTGCCTGCCATTTTGGGAGTCTTCACCTGTCTGTCATCTTGGATTCCCTCAGCACTCACTCAGCTGTTCTCAGCTCAAGCGCGCCTTCACTACCGTTTCTGGATTCACTTACCAAAAAACTGATGAGCCGCTGCTGTTTCCACCTGGGCGCTGAAGAACCCTCACCCTAAAGACCGTTCTTTTAATAACATTTTACTCAATAAACCTTCTGTCTTCATTTCACTCCTGGTGTTATTACTGAGTTTTAAAGAGTCCACAAACCACCGCTACAAGCGTTACAGTCACTCCACATAATTCTGGTGGAAGCATCAGAATTAAGCAATTCTTTTAAATACCACACTGTGACAAAGGACTAGGGAAAATGGTGTCATCAGCAATCAGCACTACAGACAACTCAGGGGAGCGGAGAAGAGAGATCCATCCACCAGCACCAAGAGCAACAAAGCATGCAGAACCATCAGTCTGAATAGAGAACACACAAGCTGAGAGCAATCAGGCACTACAATCGACTCCCACGGGCTGAGTCCAGAAGATTTTCTGCTTGAGCTCAGGCATGTCAGAAGTAAAGCCAGCTCAACAGCAAACACAAAAAATGAAACACTCTGCATTTTTGTTGTCCTATTCAGCATGTGGATTAGATTTGAAAATTGTGTGGGATTTTTTTGGATTGGTCTGAATCTAGTTTGTTTTTTTTATCCAGGTCACATGAATTGTCTAATAGTACTCATTCTGACTGGACCATGATGTTTAAAGTGTTTTGCCGCTAATTATCATCCCAGGTGAGTGCCAGAACATCTTTAATATTAGCACTAGGGGCATTTTGCAATGAGGTCTTTTATTCCAGTGACTATAGGTTGGTTATCTAGGGTGGGGTAAAATGCTAATGCCCATCTGTAGAAAATGGCATGATGTGGCTCCTATTTTAGTGGATGATCTGAGCAGGATCCCCATGGGACCTTAATTAATCTAAACAATAAATAAAAGGCTCAGACCTTAGCAAATTAGTTTGGCATTTAGGAAGCTACATAACACTAGACTACAGCTCAGAAATTATTTTGGTATTACAAACATGGAAGATACAGCATTGTTTACTTTTACATCATACATCTTATCTATAGTGACTTACAATTTAGCTCACTTTTTTATAACTTTTTTTAACTGAGCAATTGAGGGTTAAGCGTCTTGCTCAAAAGCCCAGCAGAGGCAGCTTGGTGGACCTGCAACTCACAACCTGCCACTCATTAGCTCAATGCCTTAACCACTAAGCTACCACATCCCACATACCACATCAGTTTGAGAACAAAAGTGTTCCAGCTGGGGTTATCAAATGGTACACCAGGGAACAGACCTAGCAAAGTTTCTAGCAAAGTTTTTCAGTGTAAGAAGCGCAGGACAGTGTTAGCTCAGTGGTTAAGACTTGCTTAGACTGCTGGGCTCTTGACAAGGCTCTTTACCCTGAACTGCTCAGTAAAAAAGAAATAAATGTATAGTAGGACAACGGCCAAATGCCATAAATGCAAATTTTAGCAGACGCAGACAGATTCAAACACTAGAAAAAAGAAACCCTACCGATTTCTAAACATGAACCAGCAGATCCTCTATTGAGGTTTATTCAGTCATTTGTTTTATTTAGCATCTCTGGTCTGATTAGTAAACTGATGACATGGCTCAAATTCAAGATCTCATCTGTTCAGTGCCTGTCGCGTTAGTCAGAAGTGGTAGTGTTAAACGGCACTACGAAACAAAACCACTTCATATGGATCTTATTTATAAACTAACACGCTAATCATTAATGGTTTCCCCTTATCCATCCAGTCATGCATAATTTTCATATTTTATATAACTAGGCTTTCAGAAATTTCAGCTATATCACCCAAAGCTGATTTCATGACCTGACTATTGTCCTTGGTGATGAGAAGGCGAGTTTTGGAATTTCAGTACATCTCGATCTAATCTAATAGGACTGCTTCAGGCCAATTGCAATTCAGTGCCATAGTCTGAAAGGCAGCTCACAAGGCATCACTGGCTCTTTCTTCTGCCTGTTTTTTTTTCTTCTGTCTGCAGAAAGTGCAATGCTCTATTTGAGTTGTAATCTCCTGGGCAATTCTCCTGTGTAGTCCTCTCTTTCTGCCTTTTTGATTTCTCCCTCTGCTCTCCTGGGGAGAGAATCTGTTTCTGAAGGTGTTTCCACAGTGAAGACTCCACATGAGCTGCTTCAAACCTTTCTGACTTCTCACTGCAACACTTTTAAGTTCTTTGCTACTGATGAGGGTCACATGGACCAGGTCCAAAGCTGTCATGGAGATTTTGTTCCCAACAGGTGATGGCATCAGGTCACTTTGGGTCAGAAAAGTTAGAGATGGAGTTCTCTACAATAATGAAGTTTGGAAAAGTTCTTTTCCCCAATGAATCATGTGCTTTGTATGTCCCATGATCACCATTTTACCACAGTCTTTACCAGCTCCTAGGGTGCAACCTGGGATATATAGTATTTCGACAAGTACCTGTACCTCACAATCACAATGAATCCCTTGAATTCATTACCATGTGAGATTAGGGAAAGTTCTGTACAGTATACCTGTCCTGTATCATGTGTATTTAAGGAAAACAGCACTCTGTGTTTTGCTGTTAAAGGAATAAACAGGATGGCGTGATGAAGTTACTGGTACATTTATGGCTTTTGGCACACGGCCTTATCCAGAAGTGCTTTAAAATCTCTATCAATGAATATATCCTGATATTGGCTCACTAGGCCACGGACTAAGAATACCATCAGCCTAAAAACCCTGTTGAGAAGATAATATAGCACACACACACATACAAATACACACATACTACACTGTTTTAAAGTATTTCAGTAAGAGGTAAGTCTTTATTTGAAGGCATCCAGCTGTTCGGACATCTAGGAGCCAGAACAGAGAAGAGTCTTCATGCAGGTCTTCCTCGTACCCTGAGTTATGGTTGGATCAGTCAAGCAGTTCTGGAGGGTCTCAGAGAGAGTGTGTGATGAGAAGAAGCCTTCATTTATTTGTCACATATACATTAGAGCACAGTGAAATGATTTTCTTCACATAGCTTCTTAGCTGGTTAGGTAGTTGGGGTCAGAGCACAGGGTCAGCCATGATCCAGCACCCCTGGAACCCCTAGATAAGGTTGAGGGCCTTGCTCCAGGGCTCAACAATGGCAGCTTGGCAGTGCTGAAGCTTAAACCCTGACCTTCTGAACAACAAGCCAGAGCTTTACCCATTTGAGTAACCATGTTATAGTTGTAGCAATTTGCCAACAATTATGACAATGCCACAGGTATTTGAGGGCCAAAGAAAAAAGTGGAAGGGGCATTCTCTCTCTCTCTCTCTCTCTCTCTCTCTCTCTCTCTCTCTCTCTCTCTCTCTCTCTCTCTCTCCAATCACAGCCTCTGTCAGCTCATATATGTAAAAAAGGCCAGATATAACTCTTTCCTTTGAGTGTGTTATGTTGCCCTTGAAAAGTTGCACTTGGCTAGCCTTCTTTACATTAGCCATCTTGTGGGAGAGCTGGCTGGTGGCTGGAAATTAACAGACGGCCAAACTGGAGAGAGATAAAAAAACAAACATTTGATCTATTTATAGTTACACTTAATTCACATCCATCTCTTGCAGTTAATAAGACAAAAAAGTGCAGCGTGTTAGTGAGAACCAGGAAAGCAAAATTCTGTATACAACGAAATTCTATAGTTGACCTCTTCCATGTGCTTTAATTGGGTCTAGCTCTGTGGTACTACCTGGATAAGCAGTTTCCTTAAATGTCAGAGCTGAGTGTTATCCCTTTAAACACATGTCTGTTTGAAGCTGGATGAAAGCGTAACTATGTTTAGACGCAGTCCAGGTTTGCTATGGATTCATCATAGTCAATGTCAGAGGAAGCTGAAGCGTCGATCACACCACGGTTCAGCTTTCCTTATTTTTCTTTCTCTGAAATCTCCTTGTGTTTTCAAGGTTTGCATTCGTTGCATTTTCTTTCCTTAGCAGGACACTTGGAACAGTATACTGGCACCTCCAGGCGATGCTAGTTCCAAATCTTTCAAAATCCCCACACTGCTCTGGACCATAATCCATAGGGAACTGAAAGGAGCAAAATCTTTGACAGTTTTTTGATATCATGTGTAGCAGAGACCCCTCTGCTGTCATTCTTTCTCTCTCCTCATTTCCCTCCTACGTTTTTTCTCCACAGGTCTGCTAGTCATGCAGGAACCGAGCTGGACTGAGGCTCAGCAGGTACTGGAGAAAGTCTCCTCTGTTTGCCAGGACTGAGGTGTTTTCTTTTCAGCAGCATGTTGAGCTTAGAAATCAGAACACCAGGTCATGATTACAGGGGGCCTTGCAAGATGAAAACATGGCTAGTGCCAGTGTTCCATGAGAAGAGACAGGAGAATTGTGAGATACAGCAGAAAGCTTTCCAAATGACAGTTCCAAGAATCTGGGAAAAGGACAAGTAGTGACTGAATGACACACTGAGTTTAAATTATGTAGAATCCTGCAGAGCTGGAGGGAGCGAGTGAGGCTGGTGACAGGGAACACGAGGACATCTCAGACACAGTGCCTCCTCACATCCCAGGCTTTTTCACCTGATTCTTTCCAGTTCTGTGGTTAAAACACCAACCTTTAGATCTTTCATCTTCTTGGATAGTTTCAGAAAAAATGCTAATCTGGACAAATAGCAAAGATTTCGAGTGTATTGGTGTAATATACTGAGTCTGTAACTATATGCAATGGTTAAGGTGTTGGACTTGAAGGTTGAGAGTTCAAATTCCAGCTCCAAGCTGCGGATGCTGGGCTTTTGAGCAGTTGTGTAAAACCTCAGTTGCTCAGATGTATAAAAAATGACATAAATGCAAGTCATTCTAGATAAGAGCGTCTGCCACATTCCATAAATGCAATGTTAATGTATTCAGATTTAAAAACAGTGGGCATGGCCTAAATGTAAATATAAACCCAGCCACTGTGCTTGTTGGATGGAGATGTTGCATGGAGTGTGTCTCTGACAGTCCCTCATCCTCAGCGTCATCACTTCAGTTCACAATCTTTCAACTGTGTGAAGTAAATTTGTTTTCTAACAAATTACAAATAGTTCTATTTTCCAAAATATAATACATTTCCGAAAACAAAGGCACCCCATCGTACACTAACGTTCGGGAGAGCGGGGATCGAACCTGGATCTCCGTGGTAGTCATGATCACACAAGTGCAGTTTGTCAGACCCACAAGCAGGATAAATTAAAAGCGCTGTATTAAGACAACTAAAACAAGACTTAAACAAAACTTACACAGACTACTGGACAAATACAACATGAGTAACAAAAACATACTGATAAACACACCGGCATCTGACTGAAAAACAAACAAACAGAAAAACACAGACAGATACAAAAGGGCTGGTATATATAGGACCAAACATTAGGGTAAATTGGGAGCAGGCGACGATGGGAAAGCGGAATAATACGGGAATACAGAAACACAAAGCAGGCTATAGTGAATGGCCCTCTGGTGGTCTAGCAGGGAACTGTCCAACTGTCTCCGCCCCCAACACTGATGGACAGATTTCTGTGCAAGGCATCTGAAATGTAATTCAGGATCAATTCGCAGAATATTGTCCACCATGACCCTGACCAGGCAGTTAGTAAGGATGAATGAATGAAGGCTGTAAATCATATCACATCATGGTAATAACTGTGACATATATATATATATATATATATATATATATATATATATATATATATATATATATATATAATTTTAATTGCATGCAGCGTGAAAGCAAATCAAACCAAATTCCAGAAGACATCCTACACTCTCGAATGGAGAGATTCAGTACATTCAGTGTATACATTTCGCTCATGCAGTGTGTCTATATTTTAGAACTTAATTAAGGCCCAATTATGTAGCATAGACCTTTTTTTAAAGATAGACCCACAGGTGAAAGATATTTAAGCTACAAAGGGTATATGAGGGTACAACCCCAGCAAGAAGGAACAGTGGTGCCTATTTTTTTGCTTAAAAAAACAAAAACAAAAACTTTTAATCTGATTTTCTTGCATGAATAATTTCTTTTGTATATTTTTTTATTATTTATTATATTATTTATTATATTATTTATTACATTCTTTTTTATTATTATATATTAATTTTCTTATTTATTTATTTATTTATTTGCATTTTAATAATATTAGTTATTGTTATATCTTCTATAATATTATTGATTTATTTCCTAAATAAATTAATATTTAATATTATATTTATTTTGATCTTTTTATATAGTATATATTACTTTATTATTTATTTATATTTTATATTGTATTACTTTATTTTTATATTTACATTACTCGTGATATTACATGTTTATTAACTGTTTACTCAAGGTCACATTAGCATTAGGATCTAAGATGTTAAAATATGAATTTTAATCACACGCCGTATTATTTAATCCCGCGAGATGCGAAAGCACAATGATTAAACAGAAGATAAACAGATTAGAATACAGGGTCAAGGTCACAGCAAGGTCAAACGACTGAAACAGTTTCTCTTCACCAGCGCACTTCCTGTTTGAGGTTTTGTTTAAGGGGATTTCTCACACACAGACTAGTTACTGGTTTGTCACCCTATCGAACCTCTTCTTGTTAGCTCTTTAAAGAACACTGGGTTTAATATCTTCACATCACGTGCTGGGGAAATGATTATTCAGCTCAATTCCGCTTCATTTTTTCAGATGGAAACACAAACAGTTCTTCTATGACAAGAACATTCTGCCACCTTTATTTTTAAAAAGCTTGTGAAAGACTTTTTTAGCTCTGGATCTGGGAGTCTTAATATAAATAGATCATGATTAGCATATCTTTTTTAACTTGGTAGAGACTGTTCACGAATCCGTCCCTGAAGCTTGTTATGGAAATGGTTCTAACAGGAACCGGTGTAATGTGAGCAGAATGTGATCTGATTTTGATGATTTATTTGAACAAACTCCTGCGTTGTTTTTGGGAATGCTGCAATGGATCAGTGTGAGCTGTGTGTCGCAGTGAAACCCATTTATGCGGCGTGTGAGCAGGGCCGTGCCCCCGAGCAGGAATTACCTCCTACTTTATTTCCTTCTGCTGTACCTGAGCACGATCTCAGCCTGAATGAAAGAGAGAATGGCAGGCATCGACGAGCACCCCAGCACTTTTAGAGAACCATTATAATCATTTACAAGCACACTGTCTGGTGTCACCCAAATGAGGATGAGGTTCCCTTTTGAGTCTGGTTCCTCTCAAATTTTCTTCCTAATATCATCTAAGGGAGTTTTTCCTTGCCACAGTCGCCTCAGGCTTGATCACTAGGGATGATTTTGTCTAAGATTAATCTTGGACTTTTGTTCTATGTTTATTATGTTCTGTAAAGCTGCTTTGAGACAATGCCCATTGTTAAGGGCGCTATACAAATAAAATGGAATCGAATTGAACCATTACAGATTACAATGTCAAAGACAGGAGAAGCAAAGAGTGACGCTATTGTAGCTGAATTCTGGACTCTGATTGGTCGGAAGGTGTTGATTAATTTGCTCTGAAAATCACAGGTTTATATTATATTATTATATTTTATTTTTATATATTAATAATATTTTTTAATATATTTATTGGGATTATATTTTTTATAACATTGCTTATTTATATTATATTATATTATATTATATTATATTATATTATATTATATTATATTATATTTACATTACTCATGATATATCATGTTTATTAACTGTTTACTTAAGGTCACATTAGCATTAGGATCAAATTTTTATCACAATTTTATTTTTATTTTAATTTAATGACATGAAAGTAATAATATGATAATAAAAATAATAGGTTTATATCAGTGCGTTTGTTCTAATACAATATTGTTTCTATAGCAACAGGAAGGAGTCTCCAGAGTCAGTGCTCTGTAACTGTTCCTCCAGGATGTCGTGATTTCGCAGAAAATCAAGCACAATATTCTTCAATTTGAGATTGCAATGTCTCAAAATGACACCAATTTTCTGCGGTTTTGTTCCGAGACGTGTCGTGCGACGTCATCACAACACACATTCAGCCAAATCCCTCTTCCATTCACGTGTGGACATGAGTACAGCTCTCACAGAATATCATTACATATGTGGGAGGAGTCTAAGAGAATTGAAGTTCACCAAGTTTTCAGGTATCTTCTGACCAGCAACTGCTTGGAAGTGGATGAAGGATGCAAGCTATAGGAATGAGATATTAATAAGAATAATGATTAACTTATCTAACTATATATACACAAAAACATGCATTATGTGTTTAAAATGCATTATATTTTATTTGTATTGTTTTATTATAATATTATAATAATATTATATATTATAACATTCTATTTATTATAGAATTTTTTTATTTATTATTATTATTATTATTATTATTATTATTATTATTATTATTATTATTGTTATTGTTATTGTTTTTGGTCATGTGCAAGCACAGATTTATAAATTATAGCACTTTTAAAATTTAATTTCGTTTAATTTTATATTATTTATTTATATATTTAATATATGTATATAGGGATTAAGAAGCTGTAAACATTCCCCCAAATTAAATCTTGGAATTTTTTCTGTGTGGAAATGATTTACAGAATAAATCTTTAAAAGAGATTAAATATTTAATTGACCGATTTGTTGCTTACTAAACATATAATCTTCTTATGAGAAATTGTGAAAGAAGTAAAAACTTTTAGAGTTCATTTCTGTTATTAAGCTAGAAATGTTTGTGAATTGTGCATCACTGACAATAGCAGTTATTTTTCTTTTTCTTTCGTTTTAGCAATAAAACTCATCACACCTGAGCAACAGAACCAAGTCCGACCTGTAACTCTGTCTAAACTTGCTGAGTGTTTCACAACACAATCGTGCTGAAGCTTGCGGTTTCTAAACACAGCCTGTGGCGCCATCTGGAGGTCATTGAATTAATCTTCTTCTTCTTCTTTTGGCTTTTCCCTTCAGGGGTCTCCACAGCGAATCATCTCTCTCCACCTATCCCTATCTTCTGCATCCTCAACACTTGCACCCACTAGCTTCATATCCTCATTAATTCCATCCATATACCTCCTCTTTGGCCTTCCTCTTTGCCTCCTGCCTGGCAGCTCCATGTCCAACATTCTCCTACCAATATACTCACTCTCCCTCCTCTAACATGTCCAAACCATCTTAATCTGGCCTCCCTAACTTTGTCCCCCAAACGTCCAACATGAGCTGTCCCTCTGATGTACTCGTTCCTAATCCTGTCCAATCTTGTCACTCCCAAAGAGAACCTCAACATCTTCAGCTCTGCTACCTCTAGCTCTGACTCCTGTCTCTTCCTCAGTGACACTGTCTCTAAACCATACAGCATGGCCGGTCTCACCACTGTCCTGTACACCTTCCCCTTGATTCTCGCTGATATTTTCCTATCACACAGAACTCCCGACACCTTTTTCACCTTTACCTCTTTCCCACACTCTCCATTACTCTGGACTGTTGACCCCAAGTACTTAAACTCCTGTACCTTCTTCACCTCTTCACCCTGTAACCTTACTGTTCCACTTCCCTCCCTTTCATACACACTTCCGTGCCTTTCACAACCAGACATGATCATGCATAAGGCAGACAATGGGGTGTGTGCAAGTGCATGCAGTTAATCAGGTGAGATTACACACATGACCCTAATCCAGGAAATGACTTTACTGTCAGAAATCTTCTCTCTCTCTCTCTCTCTCTCTCTCTCTCTCTCTCTCTCTCTCTCTCTCTCTCCACACACACACACACACACACACACACACCATTCACAGGAGACGCGCCGATCAGCCGTATGATCCCCCCCCCCAAATTGACATAGTGTCGTTATTTAGTGACTCGACCTCGATCCCAAAAGTACTATTTCATTTCATATCATTAAAATATTTAGACTTCCTGTAATCACCCGACTCTTAGTTTCTCTAAAGAGTGAGTAATAGAGTAAGAGATGAAAACACACATCAGACACACTCATTGACAGAGAGGAAGAGAGAGAGAGAGAGAGAGAGAAATAATCTTACAAAATTATTATTATTATTATTTTTTGGCGTTTAGCTCTCTCTGTGATCGTCCACATCACTTCTAGCAACTGTTCTGTCTTTAATTGATAGGAGGCGGGGCCAGAGGGGGCGGGGCCATACCGAAAGAACTAACGTGACACCATAATACAGACTTTTTCTTTAGCATAAGTTAACCTGAGTTGTTATGATATGAAGTCGCGTTAAGAGTGATGCATGGTGCGTTTTTATCCATTTACAGTTACATTTCATGTTTATTATAAATATAATATAAATGAAAGTTAGACTTACAGCTGTGATAAAACACTGACACTGGAGACTTTCATACATGTGGCAGAAAATTTCACCGTACCAGTGTATAAATTGTTACTCTGGAAACGATAACGTATAAGAACAAGCGCATGCATATAAACCTGTCATAGCTGCTGTTATAGAAAACTAATCAACACCTTCTGATTAATCGGAAGTGAAGATTCAGCAGGAATCCCTCCACCGTCAGCGCGTGTTAATCCTGTCAGACGCAGACGAAGGTGTCTGGATTAAAAGATTGTTCCATCTTTCCTGCAGCGTAGCATGGCGCCTGATGAAGCGGTGACGCTGACACGCCACGCTAAAACCTCAGCACTTCCTCTTCAAGACTTCGGTGGCAGACCTTCACACACATCTGTCCTCCATCTGTCAGCAGCACCTGCTGGAGAAGTTCCAGCTCCAGACCTGCTTACATCTTCCTCCAGTCATGATGACTTTTTCCCGTCTCTGTTGCGTGATGTCCGCTTCAGAGCAAGGTCTGCAGAAAGACAGAAGAAGATGGAGAACTTTGAGAACTTTCCTCCGAGGCGTCCGCTCAAATTAGCACCGCTTAACATAGAGCTCCCTCTGGAGGTCAAGAAAACCCAGAGGCAGAAGATACACTCGCTGTGGAAGGAGGAGGCAAAACATCTGGAGCTGAGTGCTAAGAAAGGGAGCAGTCACGGCCAAACCCGCCTCCTACCTGTCAATCAAATTACACTAGGTCAAAGGTTGGTCAAGAAAGAGCTAGATCACCGGATTCACTCCTCTCCAGATCTTTTCCAAACTCACCCGAATATCACTTCCAGTCAATCAGCACGCGGCCTGGTGAGCATCGACCAATCAGAGGGTCGCAAATCCGACTGCTCAAAACTGAGCAGAGCTTGGCGGCCCGACGAGGACCTGAGCAAATCCGCAGAGAGATTAAAGGATGATGAGGGCAAACCTGCAGCATCAGGGGCAGAACTGCGCCAACGGGGGATGGAAAAAGTTCTGGAAAAGCCATCAAGCAGGAATATGTGGGAGGCGGTGGTGGGGAGAGGGAGCAGGAGGATGGCTGTTTACGACATCCAGGAAGCTGTGCTCTGATACTTTAACTCTCACAGGATGTAGGAACTGTCTCTCCTTATACTGCAGTCTATATATCTCTTCATCTTCATCTCTTCTTCTCTTCCTCACACCGTTTACTTTACTGCTGTGTGTTTTCCCTTTTCTCTTTCTTCCACTTCCCTGTCTCTCTCACACACACTACACTTTCCAGTAAAACGTGATTAATTATCGCGTCCTGCTGAAACAGATCCTTTAAATAAACGCTGTGGATCCTGGAAACCTCACTGCCTGGGATTCATGCTAACAGCGTCATGCTGTTAAAGGAAAATAATCAACATCAGGCTGATATGATAAAGAAATGTTGATTATTTTTATTCCTCTTTTTATTCCTGCCCACGATTAGAATTTGTATTTATTTTGCATGTAATATCACACTGCGACTTCACTTTTTATCCATTTATAGTTACCTTTAATGTTCTAGTGTATTTAGTGGATGCGTAATTTTTCACGAAGATGGACGATGAGACAGGAAGAGAGACTTGTTTACTGAACTGAGAACTCCAGTGTAAAGGCGGATAACGAACTTTATATATTATTGGATAAATATAAATTTATATATGAATATGTTTATTCATCTGCCCTTATGCTTTAGACATTGTAAGGATTTATTTATTTATTAGTTAGCTTGCTTGTTAATTGAATAAAATTTTAAGCACTACTAAAAGCCACCACTGATGAAGGAGAGAGAGAGAGAGAGAGAGAGAGAGAGAGAGAGAGAGAGAGAGGAGTAGAAGAAGACGTAAATGAAAACTGAAATAGATAGATAGATAGATAGATAGATAGATAGATAGATAGATAGATAGATAGATAGATAGATAGATAGATAGATAGATAGATAGAAAAATGATAGAAAAAGCAAGCAAGTAAGAAAGCAAACAAACAAACAAACAAACAAATAAATATAACTATAGGTAGATAGATAGACAGAGAGAGAGAAACAGAGAGAGGGAGAGGAAGAAGAAAACGAAAACTGAAATAGCTAGATAGATGGATAGATAGATAGATAGATAGATAGATAGATAGATAGATAGATAGATAGATAGATAGATAGATAGATAGATAGTTGGATAGATAAATATTTGATTAGATAGATAGACAGATAGATAGATAGATAGATAGACAGATAGATAGATAGATAGATAGATAGATAGATAGATAGATAGATAGATAGATAGATAGATAGTTGGATAGATAGATAGATAGAATAGAGGAGGATAATTGTTTGTTTGATAAAGACTGAACTCTTTGCTGATGATGATCATCTTCATTGGTGTGAGGAACAGAATAATCCTTCCTGTCCATTCTGTCAGTTCTGCTGTCTAGAGCATCTCTGAGTCCCTGCACTGATCCACGATCAGCCTCTGACCTATCCACAGGAGGAGGAGGAGTAGTGTGATGGTGGACGAGTGAGCTCTTCATCTGTCCATCTTTCAGACGGTGACTAATAACACAAGGAGTAGAACATCTCTCTGTGAATGATAAAGCTCTTATCCATGCTTTACTCACTGCCGGATCTCCTCACCATCTTCTCCACTGATCCCACATCAGCTCAGGCCTTAATCTGACTGGAACAGGAAACAGCCTCTGAAGAAAGAATGCTCTTCACAGGTCTATCAGATAGCTAGGAGTTCCTTAAAGACACAGAACCCTGATGTTCTTCATGCAGGAGATCACCCTAAAGGGTTCTAGACCGAACCCGTGCAAGAAGACAGCCAAGGAACACTCTTAAAAATAAAGGTTCTTAAAAGGTTCTTGGTCAGGGTGGATGGTTCCATGAGGAACCTTTAACATCCATGGAACGTTTCCATTGCACTAAAGGCTTTTTGTAGTGGAAGAATTGTTTTAGACTGTAAAAATGTTCTTTTGGCACCCATTTACTTTTTTTGTTCTTTCAGGAACCTTTATATTTAAGAGTGTAGTACATTCTAAGAAAAAAAAGGCTCCTCCAGAGATCTTTAGACAGATTAAATGTTTATAGGAAAGGAACCCATGTGGTTCCAAGGTTCTGTGTGAAATGTTGGGTTTCTTCAGAGGCACTGATTAAAAACAATAATAAAGGAGCTGATTTTCTGAGAAACGGAACCCAGAAAAACAGAAGTGTTGAAGGTGAAATGTTCTACTCCATTATTACAGTACACATATGTTACAGTACGAAGAGATCCTTTTATTTAAAACGGGTCCAAGGACTGGTCACTTTGCAGCTTGTAATTGGTACCATTTTGTTACCATGGCGACAACTCTAGCCACTGAAATGGCTTCCACAGTCGACAATATACTCTTATAAAATAAATTCTTCAGAGTTTATTTGTTTAATTATTTTTTTTTTTTAATTAATTTATTTACTTTTACTTTTATTTATTTATTTATCTATTTATTTATTTATTCATTTATTTTATTTTATTTTATTTTTAAATGTATTTATTTTTACATTTATTTATTTATTAAAAATTTTTAATTCATTAATTATTTTAATTACCTTTTTTTTTTCTTTTTTTTTTTTACATTTACTTATTTATTTATTTTGATGGTTAGGTTATTAACTTCCAAAAAAAGGGACTTGATTTCTTTTTGACTGAATTTTATGTTATAATGTGACGTGTTTTTATGTGATTTATTAATTTTTTTTTTTTTTGCTGTTAATGAATACAGTTCCAGCTTCACCTCTGACTGTTACTCTGACACTGGAGACTCCTTCCATACATGATACATGATACATACATCTCCTTCAACTTCAGGAACTTCATCATCTTATTTGTTCCACGTCCTCCTGTGAATGAGCTGCTACCACAGAAACAGCACCAGTGTGTTAATATAAACCAGTTTAAACCAGTTAAGAGAACAATGCTGATGTAGATGTACACACACTCTCAGATATTCAGTGTCCATGTCCACATGAGTGTGTGTATGTAAAATAATCCAGGCTTCCTGTTGCACTGTGTTAATGCACATGTTCTAACCCGTCAAACCCCCGTCATCAGCCTGGGCTAAAGTTAGTCATGACCTCTGACCTTTCTGCCTCTCGGACACAATGCCCTGCAGGGGAACCTGATGGTTCAGGGTTCAGGATCCTGAAGTTCATGAAGAAACACGACTGCTCATTTCCTCAGCTTTATTTCAGAAAGGATTTGTGATGCTGCTACAGATGTTGTAGCAGTTTGTCAGTGAGCTGCAAGGAGGAAAGAGGTCTTGTTTGGAATATTGTGTGTGTGTGTGTGTGTGTGTGTGTGTGTGTGTGTGGGTGTGTGTGTGCGTGTATGAGGTCTGTAAAAATACTTTGTGGTTCAAAGCATGTACACCAGGGATGTGGAGATGGAAAGAAGAGTGAGACACACAAAACATCTGGCATGGTAAACGTCTTAGTGAACAAGACTCTCTCTCTTTCTCTCTAACACACACACACACACACACACACACACACACACACACACACACACACACACAGAAGTCACAGTGCCATTTATGGAGCACTGACATTTTGAAATTTTTATTTTAAACACAGCTTAATTGTCCATCAAAAACACCAATGCAACCGCTTGGAATTCCATAGCAACTATATAGCAAGAGCCGGACAATCACCTGGCAACAGCCAAACAACCACATAGCAACAGCCGTACAATCACTCAGCAACAGCCGGTCAATCACCTGGCAACAGCCGAACAACCACATAGCAACACTTGGGTAATCACATGGCAAACACGACCCTCATAACTAACTACATGTTTAAACTTGGTCACTAATTCAATCTTCAATCATAATGTAATGTTAAGGCATAAAAACATCAAAACCTTAAACCACATTTTTGGAACCTTTTAGAGAGCAATCCCATGATTCCCTGCTGAGAAGGTTCTTTGCTTAGTCGCTTTACCTCTAGACAGGGTCTCATAGGGTTCCATTTTAGGAAGATAAGAGCCCAAAGAACCCCTGAAGGATACTTGTTGCTAAGACTGTACACTCATAGGGAAAAAAAAGAAAAACGTTTTTGTCTAGAGCCATGAAACGTTCTCCAGTTTGTTCTTCTGAAGAAAGCTTTCAGTAACCTTCAGATTATCTGTAGAACCCTACGCCTATTTCTCCTGCTGAGAGACGGTTCCAAGTAGAACCCATTTAGGAGGCAATCAGAAGAACCTCTGAACAGTTATGGAACTTTTTCTTGCTATCAGTGGTTTTCTATTTTAAAACGTAGAACCCCTTTAACAAGCTAAGAACCTTGATCTCTCCAAAGAACCGCTTAAGAACTCTCCAAAGAAGTGTTAAAGACCATGTTCTGCTAAACTCTTCATTCAGAGATGAAACTATTCTCACTCTTCAGTTCATCTCTCTAGAATTAAAGAATCTTTAATTCGAGCTGATCCCCTCCTGAGCTGATCCCCTCCTGAGCTGATCCCCTCCTGATCTGATCCCCTCTTAAGAGGGTTCTAACTAGAACCAGACATAGACTAACCAAATAAAGTAGATGGTTAAGGGCCTTTCTCAAGGGCCCAGCAGTGGTCCTCAAATTTGAGCTCACAACCTTCGGATCAGTAGCCCAACGCTTTAACCATTGAGATTTATATATCTTTGTCTGTGTATATTTTTTTATTTTTAAATATAATACAAATTTTAAAATGTTTTTTTTAATAGAAATAAAAATCTTAATAAAAAAAAAAATTATTAATTATATATTATATTATTAATAAAAATATTATAAATAGAAAAGTATTATTTCTATATTGAAAAAAAAAGTATTTATTTATTTATTTATTATTTTTAGGGATATATATATATACTCTAACTTCAGCCATGACCGAGTCCTTCACAGACCCTGAGACTGCTCCAGACACAACTTCTTTAAAAAAAAAAAAAAAAAAAAAAATTAGCACAACTTTATACAGTGGTGTGAAAAAGTGTTGGCCCCCTTCCTGATTTCTTATTTTTTTGCATGTTTGTCACACTTTAATGTTTCAGATAATCAAACACATTTAAATATTAGTCAAAGATAACACAAGTAAACACATCATGCAGTTTTTAAATGAAGGCTTTTATTATTAAGGGAAAACTAAATCCAAAACTACATGGCCCTGTGTGAAAAAGTGTTTGCCCCCTAAGCCTAATAACTGGTTTGGTCACCCTTAGCAGCAACAAGCGTTTTTTGCAACAAAGGAATTTTGGCCCACTCATCTTTGCAGAATTGTTGTAATTCAGCCACATTGGAGGGTTTTCGAGCATGAACCACCTTTTTAAGGTCATGCCACAGCATCTCAATGGGATTGAGGTCAGGACTTTGACTAGACCACTCCAAAGTCTTCATTTTGTTTTTCTTCAGCCATTCAGAGGTGGACTTGCTGGTGTGTTTTGGATCATTGTCCTGCTGCAGAACCCAAGTTCGCTTCAGCTTGAGATCACAAACCTACCGATCTATCAGTCTGGAAAAGGTTATAAAGCCATTTCTAAAGCTTTGGGACTGCCGCGATCCACAGTGAGAGCCATTATCTACAAATGGCGAAAACATGGAACAGTGGAGAACCTTCCCAGGAGCGGCCGGCCGACCAAAATTACCCCAAGAGCGCAGCGACAACTCATCCAGGAGGTCATAAAAGACCCCACAACAACATCCAAAGAACTGCAGGCCTCACTTGCCTCAGTTAAGGTGAGTGTTCATGACTCCACCATAAGAAAGAGACTGGGCAAAAATGGTTTGCATGGCAGAGTTCCAAGACGAAAACCGCTGCTGAGCAAAAAGAACATAAAGGCTCGTCTCAGTTTTGCCAGAAAACATCTTGATGATCCCCAAGACTTTTGAGATAATACTCTGTGGACTGACGAGACAAAAATTTAACTTTTTGGAAGGTCTGTGTCCCATTACGTCTGGCGTAAAAGTAACACCGCATTTCAGAAAAAGAACATCATACCAACAGTAAAATATGGTGGTGGTAGT
This sequence comes from Hemibagrus guttatus, assembly GCA_033459395.1. Lineage (NCBI taxonomy): Eukaryota > Metazoa > Chordata > Actinopteri > Siluriformes > Bagridae > Hemibagrus > Hemibagrus guttatus. Next base: position 23,376,283 of record JAUCMX010000013.1, read on the forward strand.
GTGATGGTCTGGGGCTGTTTTGCTGCTTCAGGACCTGGAAGACTTGCTGTGATAAATGGAACCATGAATTCTTATATTACATATATTTTTTTCTGGGGGTTGTGGAAGGGGTTTATACTTTATATTTCTATCCTTATATATATCTTTATATATACATATATATATATATATAAAGATATATATATAGAGATATATATAAGGGTAGAAATATAAAGTATAAATATATATATATATATATATATATGATATTGAGAAAATAACACACACTGTTAGTGGGTTACCATACTGGGGCAACACACACACACACACACCCCAGGGTGGGGGGAACCCAGAGGGTGTGTTCTCCTGTACATGTAGGTAGTAAAGGAGTGAAAGAGAAAGAAAGAGAGTGAGAGATGAAGGAGGACAAAAATATCCAGGAATCTGGCTCTATAATTGGCCAAGTCTGTCAGGCCCCTTTTTTGTTGTGAGGTTGCGTGTCCAGCCACCTCGTCCCCACTGAAACCTAATCCTCTGAACACAGGTTCCACCCCTACAGTGACACTGCCTTCCCCCTCTCTCTCTCTCTCTCTCTCTCTCTCTCTCTCTCTCTCTCTCTCTCTCTCTCTCTCACACACACACACACACACACACACACACACACACACACACACACACTCCACCATCTCTCACTACACACACGTCTGTGGATTACTCTCTCAGTGTGTGTATGTGTGTGTAACTCTGGGTGTGTGTGGGGGATTTTAACACCTGTACAGGTTCAGCATCAGAAGATAAGGATGCATGGAAGATGAAAAGTGTGTGAGAGTGAGTGTGAGTGTGTGTGAGGGCTGGAGAAGGTTCTCCATTCAGCGTTGATTACACAGGTAAGGATGAACCATCTTTCCTTTATACTGTAGAAAGATTGTGTTCTGCTGTTTGTGCCTTTAAAGGAACCCTGAAAGTAAATTGTGTGTACTGTAGAACCTTCCAGTGGGTTCCGTTTCTGAGCAGGTTCTCAAGAGATGGTGGATTTTACATTCTGTAAAGTTTTGGCACAAGTTCTGGCTTCAGGATGCTAAGAACCCTTAAATATCCAAGGAACGACTGAAGAAACCTTGGATGGTTCTTTTTGTTTAGAGCTTACAGAAAGACTGATTCCATCTAGAACCTTAAAGTGTTCTCCAGTTTGTTTCTGTAGAACTTTAAGAACATTCAAATACGTGAAGATCTCTTTAGTGGTACTTTAGGTGAAGTAAGGGTTCCACAGTCTGCTAACGGGACAGTGAGTCTTTAAGGTTCCCTTCAGAGACAAACTGGAAGACCTATGCAGTCATAACTTTCAAGATTCTCGTAGAACCTTCCTGCCAGAGGATGTTCCAAGTAAAACTTATTTAGGAAGCTGAAATCTCTTAACTATCTAAAGAACCATTGAAGAGTACTTGATCAGTCTATCTAAATGTCCATCTGGCACCTTAAAATATTTTCCAGTTTGTCTCTCTGAAGGAACCCTTAAGAAATATGTGTACAGCATCTTTGGGAGGTAAAGAACCCTAAAGTATCCAAATTAGTTACAGACTAAGTGATAATTTTCTCTAAAAGTTCACTCTTTAAAAAAGTCACTCAGAATCTTGATTATTTGTAGAACCTTACAGCAGGTTTCTCTTTCTGAGAAGGCTCCAAGTAGAACAGGTTTAAGGATGATAAAAACAAACCTATCCAAAGAACCCTGAAGGAGTTTCTGCTGACTATATATTCGTAGAAAATGTTACGTCTAGCACTTGTTTGTCCCTATGATGGACCATTAAAGGTTCTAGTAGAACCTTTTGTTACTGGGTTTTCCTTTGTAACAGAATTCCAAGTAGAACATCTTTCAGGAGTTAAGAACCCTCAAAAAACAACACTCAAAGAAAAAAAAACTCTATCTATCTAGAACATTTAGCTTGTTCCTTTAACGATCTCTTAAAGAACCTTGCAGAACCTGAGCATGGCTGGGTTTCCCTCTCTGAGAGGATCCAAGAAGAACAGGTTTAAGGATGAGGAAAACAAACCTATCCATAGAACCTTGAAGGAGTTGCGTCTGGCACTTTTTTGTCCCTTTGATGGACCTTTAAAGGGGTTTCCTTTGTGACAGATTTCCAAGTAGAACATCTATCAGGAGCTAAGAATCCCCAAGAAAAAAAACCCACTCCTTTAACGATCCCTTAAAGAAGCTTGCAGAACCTGAACATGGCTGAGTTTCCCTCTCTGAGAGAATCTAAGTAGAACTGCTTTAGTTCTACTTAGATTAGATAGTCCCTCAACTACCCAAAGAAGCTTTCCAATGTTCTCCAGTTTGTCTCACTGAAAAAAAAACCAACTTTTAAGACTTCCTGGAGAACTGTGGGATCAAAATAGAACCTTTTACAGAATCTAAGATCCATTAAGTATTTAAACAATGCTTCTTAGGGGAAAATTGCTTCTTGCAATTTAAAGCAGTCTCTGGTTTGTCTTTCTGAAGGAATCTTTACAGACTGTAGAACCCCTTAGAGAAACTAAGAACCACATACTTCCCAAAGAACCCATGGAGGGTACATTTGCTGAAGACTGACCATTTCTGGAATAAGGGCTACATCTAGCAGCTTAAAACATTCTCCAGCATTGCTCTCTGAGAGAAACCTTAAAGACTGTATGGAGAACCTTAAAGAAAGTTTTTTTAGAGCAGGTTCTAAGCAGAACAGCATTAGGAAGCTTCACTAAGATCCCTTTAACCATTCCAAGCTGATGTTCCGTAATTGCGATTCTTCCTCGAGTGTTTTATTATTTTTTTTCTGGGCCCGTGTCTGGAGAGCCGAGGCCGTTTGTAGATCTCAGGAAGTGCTCAGGAGCAGAACGTCTGGTTTGTTCATCTGCGCTTGGCTCCCAGGATGATCATTTCCAGGGGTTTTGGTTCTTGGCTCCTGACTGAGACTCCGGTGTGTTAGTAGAGATCCGGTCTGGAAACACGGAGCATGAAGAACGATTCATTATTCATTTCATCATCAACAAATCCAACATACTAGACACTGCAGTGTGTTCTGCTCTTACGAAACTTTTGTCTTACATATGTTTCATACATTTCACATGTTTCTGTATAATTTAAAGAAATGATTCTTTAATAATAATAATAATAATAATAATAATAATAATTCATTCATTCATTGTCTACCGCTTATCCGATCTATTCTCGGGTCACGGGGAGCCTGTGCCTATCTCAGGCGTCATTGGGCATCAAGGCAGGATACACCCTGGACAGAGTGCCAACCCATCACACACACACTCTCATAATCACACACTACCTACAATGCATGTCTTTGGACTGGGGGAGGAAACCGGAGTACCCGGAGGAAACCCCCGAGGTTTGCAAACTCCACACACACGGCGGAGGCGGGAATCGAACCCCCAACCCTGGAGGCGTGAGGCAAACGTGCTAACTACCAAGCCACTGTGCCTCACTAATAATAATAATAATAACAATTATTATTATTATTATTATTATTATTATTATTATTATTATTATTATTATTATTATTCACATAATTATTTTTTAAATATGATTTTTGCAATGATCATATGAATTTTTTTTTTTTTACAAAAGATTCTTTTGTAAAAAAATTTTTCTTAATAAACTGTTTTTCTTTTCTTTCTATTTTGTCTTTCTTTTATTATTATTATTATTATTATTATTTTTTTTTTTTTACAAATGATTCATTATTCACTCTTTTAAATGATTCATATATATTTTCAAGTGACTCCTCTTCTTCTTCTTCTTCTTCTTCTTCTTCTAATTATTATTAATTATTATTCAAATGATACAATTTTCATCTTTTTTAAACAAATGATTCATTTATTTCCACAATTAACTTTTTTTTTTTCAAATGATTCTTTTTTTTGCTTACTTTGATTAATCTATTTTTACATATGATTTTCAGGAGTTTTTATATGCAGTGCATTTATTTTAATTCTTTTTCCTTCACATTATTATTTTCACATGTTTTATATTCCACATGTAGCTTTTATTTTTCACGTATTATTCACATGATCACACACACAGTTCACGTGTGCAGTTTCAGGGGATAATGTGGAAATGCACTTTCACATGTGATCAACTTCTCCTTCACACAATCGTGTGTGTGTGTGCATGTGTGTGAGGTGTGTGTGTGTGTTCAGGTGTGAACTGAACTGTAGCTCAGGGGGAAACGGTTCTAGCTCCACTCGGGTCCCGGTTCTTTCTAGCTGTCATTCCTCATCAATGTTGGAGTTTAGCGGCTAGAAGCAGTCAAAGTTGTGTTAGAAGCTAAAATTAGTGTTGAGTAAATAACTGTGTTGTGAGGACGGAGTGGACGGTCATTGTGTGTAAGTTTAGCGCTCTGTCTTTCCACTGAACAGCCGCTGTTTCTGCGCAGTGGACTGAGACCACACCAGGACTGGGTGTTGACTTACCAAAGCATCCACTTCTGTTTATCCAACTGAGCACAGAAAGAATTTGTTTTCCCACTCTGGTTTTCCTTTCCTAATTATAGATCAGTCTCTGTGATCATTTAAACGGCTATTAATTATAATGACCCCCCCAAAAAAACCTACGTGATTTTGACTCACGGTAAAAACTCAGTGGTCATTAGTGAGAATTATTACAGCGTGGATTGGAAATTTGGAATAATTACAGCCTACGGGTCTGGAGCGTTTGTTACGAGCGAAAGGACTTTTTTTTGTTGATCCTCACTGAGTGAATGTAAAGAGTCAGTGGAGATTATGATGAGTTCCGGGTTCTGATTGGTCAGAAGGTGTTCAGGTGTGTTAGGGATCAGGTGTGTAAGAGATCAGGAGAGTTAGACATCAAGTGTGATAGAGATCAGGTGTGTAAGAGATTATGTGTGTTAGAGCTCAGCTGTGTAAGAGGTCAGGTGTGTTAGAGTTCAGGTGTGTTAGAGATCAGGTGTAGTAGAGATCAGATGTGTTAGAGATCAGATGTATTAGAGATCAGATGTGATAGAGATCAGGTGTGTTAGGGATCAGGAGAGTTAGACATCAAGTGTGATAGAGATCAGGTGTGTTAGGGATCAGGTGTGTTAGAGTTCAGGTGTGTTAGAGTTCAGGTGTGATAGAGATCAGGTGTGTAAGAGATTATGTGTGTTAGAGATCAGGTGTGTAAGAGATCAGGTGTAGTAGAGATCAGATGTGTTAGAGATCAGATGTATTAGAGATCAGATGTGTTAGAGATCAGATGTGTTAGAGTTTAGGGGTCTTCATGTTTAAATGTTTAAGAGATCAGGTGTGTTAGGGATCAGTTGTGTAAGTGTTCAGGTGTGTTAGAGATCAGGTGTGTTAGGGATCAGGTGTGTTAGAGTTTAGGTGTGTTAGAGATCAGGTATGTTAAATATCAAGCGTGTTAGAGATCAGGTGTGTTAGAGATCAGGTGTGTTAGGGATCAGGTGTGTTAGAGATCAGGTGTGTTAGGGATCAGGTGTGTTAGAGATCATGTGTGTTAAAGATCATATGTGTTAGAGATCATTTGTGTAAGAGACCATATGTGTTAGAGATCAGGTGTGTTAGAGTTTAGGTGTGTTAGAGATCAGGTATGTTAAATATCAAGCGTATTAGAGATCAGGTGTGTAAGTGTTCAAGTGTGTTAGAGATCATGTGTGTTAGGGATCAGGTGTGCTAGAGATCATGTGTGTTAGGGATCAGGTGTGTTAGAGGTCAGGTGTGTTAGGGATCAGGTGTGTTAGGGATCAGGTGTGTTAGGGATCAGGTGTGTTAGAGATCAGATGTCTTAGAGTTTAGGTGTGCTAGAGATCATGTGTGTTAAAGTTCATGTGTGTTAGAGATCAGGTGTGTAAGTGTTCAGGTGTGTTAGAGATAAGGTGTGTTAGGTATCAGGTGTGTTAGGGATCAGGTGTGTTAGAGTTTAGGTGTGTTATGCCGAGTTCACACTGCACGCTTTTCAAAGTGTGAAAAGAGATCATGTGTGTTAGAGATCAGGTGTGTAAGTGTTCAACAAAGCATAACTTGTTTTTCAGCCACTCCAGCACATTAAAGTTAACTACAAATGGCTAAAATATATAACATCTCATTGTTTAAAAACTTAAATAAATCACAGTCAGGATGTGCGGAAAAAATATTTTCAGGGTAATAACAGCCACTTTGTTCCAAACCACTTTGTCTCTGATTATGAGAACATGCTGCAAAAATATTTAGCGCTTGTGGAATCAGTTCTGTAGAGCCACAGATGAATTATTCATGATCAGTGTGAGTTAACATGAAGGAAAATCTCCAAAGCCAAAGCCTGTCTTTAATGTCCTATGGAAGTGACCAGAATGTTATGGGTTTAGATCTGAACTACTGCTGTTCTGTAATCCTCCACTGCTCTGGATTCTGTATTCGCTTTGGATTAAAAAAAAAAAATCTGTTAAATAAGTAAATATAAAAACAAGCCCAGTCATGTTTATCTCATTCATTATAAATGATTAGAACATTTGGTGTTCAGTTTCTCTGACCCAGAAACATCTTTTTTTTTTTACTGCTTGTAAAACCTTAAACTTCTCTGCAGCTGGCAGTGAGTTGATTCAGAGTATCACTGCGATCGCTGAGAAAAGCAACAACAGCCATGTCGTGATGGTATATGATGGATTGGATTCATCAGTCAATCATTTCAGGCTGGAAGGAAGTGTCATAGCACTAGGTCAGTTCTGGAGGTGGCGGAAGAAGGTCAGTGAGTGTTCAGACGCAAAAAACTGGAATGTTCAGATGGAGTTTCAGTCCCAGAATTTCCAAAGACCTAGCCTGGATTATATTCTATCTTGAGTGGACAAAAACTAGCTTCCAAAAGAATAAGTGTTGAGAATTCCTAAATTAGCCAAACACATTCTATTGAATGAGGCTGTATTTTGTTTTGCGTCCATAAATGGAAATTTTGGAAATTTGGTATTAGCCAACATGGCTGCGTAAAGCTGTAAACGACTGGATGCTAACAGTAATTTAGCACTTCCTCAGGTTCGGTGAGGATCTAGAAAGCTCATGAATACCTTTTCAAAATCCACAAGAGGAGGTTCAGTTCTATCAAAAGTGAATAGAACTACAGGGTTTAGTAATTCACCATTGATAACAAAACAACAATTATAATAAGATGAATAAAAAACAGGGGGGCACGGTGGCTTAGAGGTTAGCACGTTTGCCTCACACCTCCAGGGTTGGGTGTTCGAATCCCGCCTCTGCCGTGTGTGTGGAGTTTGCATGTTCTCCCCGTGCCTCTGGGTACTCCGGGTTCCTCCCCCGATCCAAAGACATGCATTGTAGGTTGATTGCCATCTCTAAATTGTCCGTAGTGTGTGATTGAATGAGAGTGTGTGTGTGTGCGCCCTGCGATGGGTTGGCACTCTGTCCAGGGTGTATCCTGCCTTGATGCCCAATGATGCCTGAGATAGGCACAGGCTCCCCGTGACCCGCGAATAGTTCGGATAAGCGGTAGACAATGAATGAATGAATAAAAAACAAACTAAAATTTTACCTATCCAACTCTCCTCCTGTAACGAGTATAACCCCTGTACCTAAAGTACTTAAAACACTTGCACTGAACTGTGGGTACCATCATTTCATTTCATAATGACGCCTCATAATTCCACCTCAGAGCAGTCTGGTTTCCTGCCTCACAGAGTTTCAGCTTGATAGTATCTCTAGATCATGACCTGTTTGTACTAGCATGAGGAGATGAAGAACAAAGCACTTCTGTAACTCACTCTGGCTAAGGCCGTCTGCCAGATATAAAATAATCAATAAAGTCTGACTTTTAGAGCGAGAATTGCAAGTAGGAGGCCAGTTTTAATGACCTTTTCCTACTCTGAGTTTGGAATCTGAGCCATTATCATAACTCATTCATTCATTGTCTACCGCTTATCCGATCTATTCTCGGGTCACGGGGAGCCTGTGCCTATCTCAGGCGTCATTGGGCATCAAGGCAGGATACACCCTGGACGGAGTGCCAACCCATCGCAGGGCACACACACACTCTCATAATCACACACTACAGACAATTTAGAGATGCCAATCAACCTACAATGCATGTCTTTGGACTGGGGGAGGAAACCGGAGTACCCGGAGGAAACCCCCGAGGCACGGGGAGAACATGCAAACTCCACACACACATGGCGGAGGCAGGAATCGAACCCCCAACCCTGGAGGTGTGAGGCAAACGTGCTAACCACTAAGCCACCAAGCCACCATGCCCCCCCATTAGCATAACTTTACACATTTAATTATTATGTGTAACATGAATTATTTTCACAAATATATATTTATGACCACCCAGCGCTGACTAGCCGCTGTGAGAAACCCACCTTGTGCTACATTATTCTGAGTTTCCTGTCAATGCCACATGAAGATCTTTACAGTAATATCCAGCCTCCAGAGGCCTCCGTGCCACCTCTATTTCCACACCTGCTAGTAACATCTTTTCCTCTCACAGAGAAATGAGTCAGCTGTGTGTTTGTTGTGTGACAATCTGAAAATCAAATTGAAAGCTACACAATATGCCCCATTATATTAGTATGGGGCTTTTGTTTATGTTTTATTAGCACACAACTTCTTAATTATTGGTTATTAGTTTGTTCAGTGATACTATTGCATCTGAAAGACTTATTGTGCTTATTTCCATCTGCTTCCTGGTTTTGATGTCTACTTCTTTATTTTAACTATTAACTACTATAAACTAGGGTGTTGGACTACTGATCGTGTTTTTCAAATCCCACCACTGCCCCAAAAACTGATAACCCTGGGCCCTTGAGCAAGGCCCTTAACCCTCCACTGCTCAGCTGTATAAAAGTGATGTATGATGAAGGCATCTGCCAAATGCCATTAACATAAATGTAAATTAAACAAGTCTGTAAAAAACAAAGCTCTGGAAAAATACAAGTCAGAGTTTGGTTCTAAAATAAATCCAGCAAATCTTTTATTACAAAACAGAAAGGTTATGGTTGAACTGGAACTCTGCTTAGAGAAGACAGAGTACTTAAAATCAGTGAGCAGGTAAATAGGGTATTAGTCAGAGAAAAGTAAATCTCAGTAGAAAATGTAGAAAAAATCAAGGGGGGTGAATCCTTTTATCACCATTTGTGGTTATCATCATTTCAACATCCTGGTGAAGAATCTTGTTCAGTAGCATTAACCAGATGTTTCCCAATAAGAGCCAAGACAAATACCCCAGACAAATATCTCTTTTATTTATGATTTATTTGCTTACAAGATTCATTCGTTTTTCTCAGCAAGTTCTCGGGAAAAGTCATGACTAATCTTCATGTGCTCTGTTCGCAGTTTGATGATCGTCGTGACCTGACGTGCAGTAACTGTGGTTCGAGCTGAAGTAGACATGAAGGAACGATTCTGGTGCAGGATCTCGCTGGTCCTGACCATTCTGACCTTGACTTTGTACAGTGATGGGGTCGAGGGTCAAAGGGCTGGTAAGTTTTTTTGCTGAATTTAAAGTAAATTTAACAGACTGATGGTACTAGAGCAGAAGCCAGGTACTGAGAATATCTGAGAAAAAATGTATGTTATTTCCATCTAAATTGCTCGGAGAGAACAGAAGGTTGCCTTGCATGCTGGTCTGCTTGTACGAATGGATTTAGCATCTGAACAAAGCTTCTGTAGCTGGCCAGAAACCACAATGTGGGTTTGTCTAGTAATAGGCCAAGGAACTTGGGTTACCAGAAGGCCAGTCTCTAGACATCCAAAATGACTTTAATGACAAATTCCTTCAAAATACTTTTTAGCTTCTTGACGCACAATACAAATTGGTTAGGATTTACTGTATTTAAACTTTAACCACATCCGTCCTTAACAGGTTGTAAGAATGTCCACTATGACCTGGTGTTCATCCTCGACACCTCGTCCAGCGTCGGCAAGGACAACTTCGAGAAGATCCGACAGTGGGTTGCCAACCTGGTGGAGTCATTTGACGTGGGTGAGGATAAGACTCGTGTGGCAGTGGTGCGCTACAGCGACCGTCCCACTACCGAGTTCAACTTGGCTCGGTACAAAACCCTAGAGGAAGTAAAAACGGCAGCCAGGAACATCCGCTACCTGGGTGGCAACACCAAAACTGGAGACGCTATCAGCTACACCACCACCAACATCTTCACCGTCCAGGCAGGAGCCAGACCTGCTGCCAGGGGTATCCAAAAAGTGGCCATTTTGCTAACAGACGGTCGGAGTCAGGATTATGTTCTGGAACCTTCCGTTGCAGCGGCCAGGGCTGGGATCAGGATGTTTGCCGTGGGAATCGGTGAGGCGCTGAAAGAGGAGTTGGAGGAGATTGGGGCCGAGCCAAAAAACGCTCACGTCTTCCACGTGACGGATTTTGATGCCATTGACCGAATCCGAGGCAGGCTACGGAGGAGACTCTGTGAGAGTAAGTAAATGTTCCTCTGAGTTTCTCATAGATTCTAAAGACTGTCTCATTAGCTCATCACCATCTGAGCGCTATAATATCTAATCTTCTACTTTAATCGGAATGAGTATCTATCACCTATCACAAACACATGAACAGATTTCTTTTTGCCAAAGCTCATTCGCACTGTTGTGTATCTCAGCGGTGCTGTTTGGCATGTAACCAGAGCCTATTTTCACGAAGACATTTTTGTGGTTTGTGACCTTGGTGTCGAGAGCAAAACTGGGACCTCAGCTGTCACAGATCATTTCTTCTCCATGTGTAAATATACACTTTAAATGATATGTGGTATCAACTTAGATAGCCATTACAACCAACAAGCTGGTACTTGTGCTAAATTCCATGAATATGAACTTTAAAACAAGCCGTTCTCAGAGCAGTGAAGCATGAGATGAGGAACCAGAGATGATTATTTCAGTGCAGATGGAGATTTGTGGGTGTTTTGGGGTGTTTGTGTAATTTTGAATTGTGTAAAGAGATTTATTAGTAAGTACTTGTTGAGTACCTGTTGATTTTTGAACACAGTATATACAACCTCATTCATGGACAATGTGGTGGATTTCCGGCAGTGTAGGGTTCTATTTTTTTATTTATTATTTTTCTGGAAAATCCCAGAGTTATACAGCTCATTTGCAACATATGAGTGTTTAATTAATGAATGTTCAATTTCCTGTTACTACTCTATATACCTGGGCTGTTAAAAATAATTTAAATCTGAATTATATGTCACATAACTTTTTTTCTTTTGAATTATATAAAATTTTATACATAAATTAAAATTTACATCATATTTAATACATTTACATTTTTCCTAATTTCTTTGTTTTTAAATTGAAGCTTACAGAACATAAAATACACAGGGAAAAAATTAAAATCTAAAAAACAACGAAAAAAAAAAACAATTCTCAAAAATTATAATCGAAAAGTATATAAAACTTAATAATCTATATAAAAAAAAAAGGCAAATTTCTAAAAATGAAAAAAAAAATCTAAATTTAAAAATACAAAAAAAAAAAATCAGGTTTTAAAAACAAATGAAAAACATAAAACATTATAATTTAAAAAACAAACAAACAGACAACAAAAAAAACAAACAGATCTCTATAAGAAAAATCTCCACAATACAAATCTTGAAAAATAAATACTTCCAGATTCATCCAGATTCCCTTGCTAATGGATAGAACAAAATATCCTTATTATCTCAATCTCACGTTGAAGAATGGGAATTCCACATCGTTCTCTTTAAACTCTGAATCCTCTTCTCCTGTTAAAATGTGATTTCTCCACGAATACCTAAAAACACTGAGGTTCTAGTGAACAGAATGTGGTGATTTACATATTCAGAAACCGACTTAAACTGGATCTATTTCTTAAAAGATCAAACCAAATGATTTTAAACAAAAGGTATCATACTGTTTAGACCAAGTTTTCATCTAGGCAACATTCTACTGAACAATTTGTGATACTTTATTGAATTCAGACAACCAAAAATTGAGAATAGAAGGAAAATAAAAGAAGAGACAGATCTGTATCAGCAATATCTGAGTGCAGGACTCGCCTACGCTGAAGATCCTCTCGCCAAACTTGAGCCAGAGTGCTGACTATATCACAGACACTATCAATTTAGGAACTTCGCATTGTCCCTCAATGCCTCCAATTATGCATGCTGTCCAGCTGGAAGATAAGCAGTTCCACTCGCCACTCTGCACTTACATCTAAGAATACCTGTGGAGAGAAAGCGTGGCACGCTCAGAACCCCGGTTATTTTTTGCTCTAGAAATTACAGCTCTAATGTTCCCAGTGGAAACAGGCTTCACTGTGGCGAGTTTGCACCTTTTAATCTGCAGCTTTTGCTTTCATAAACCGCGAGTTATGACTCCTGCTGTGTAATCAGTTATACTTTAATAATATAGTATAAATACAGTGGAACCTCGGGATACAAATTTAATTTGTTCTAGAGGCCAGTTCTCAAGGTGAAAATTTGTATGTAAATGCAGATAATCCGTTCCAGCCACCCAAAAATATGACCAATATTCCCAATACGAAGCGTATGTAAACTGTATGGCTGCTTACAAAGAACTGACCAAAGCCAAGCATTCCATGTCAAGGCTCCTCACAGGAAGTCATGCCACCAAGCTTGGGCTAAAGATAGAACAGACCGCCCACGCCACCGATCCGTCAACAAAAAACACATGAAAAATCAGCTAGCGTTTGTGCGCATGTCGAAGGCAACGTTGGTATCGTGGGTCGACTTGAACTGAAAATTAAATGCGGCGTGATTAGTGTTACAGAAGAACATACTAGCTAGCAGAAGTGTGTTTGTTTTGTTACTGTATAAAACCAGGCATTTGTTTACTTTAGAACATTTTCTGGATTGACCAATCAGACCTGGGCGTTTCCACTGAGCTGTGCTATAACGCGTTATACGTCTTTTCTTTTAGCTGCATTCATTCACGTAATTAGATATCTACGTATAATAACGATAAAAAAAAGAAACGCTGTAAAGGATTTAAGGCGTTTAAAGCTGTCAGTCTTCATCGGTGCTTTCATCTTTTCCCTCAAACAGAAGGATTTTATCACACGGTCCAGCCGGCTTTTGATTATAAATGGTGGTCCACTCCTTAGCCACAAAGCAGCGAGTCTCTAATCACATCCAATACGCTGCTAAATCCAACATCAGCTCGCTGTGAGAGGGTTTGGGCTTCACAAATCTGCTTTTAATTAGCCAGCTGTTAGTCTGACAAGAACCAGGGGAAGGTTTAGTTTAGGCCTTTCGTCTGTGAACGTCCTCGCTGCAGCACACACACACACACACACACACACACACACACACACACACACACTCTTGAGATGCTTCATATCACATGCACAAACCTAATGAATGTGAAACTGGGAGATGTTTTCTAGGGTATTATATTCTCTCTGGTATAACAGACATGACAGCTTTTGTGATTAGTTTGTAAACAAACATACAAAATGGTTTGTGTTCTGAATTTAAAACAGCTAACGATGATATTTTCTTTTATATTTACATAAATAAAACCTGTTATGTAATCATCTATTCTCTTATCAGCCCATCATGTAGCATTTTCCTAACAATTTCAACTTTTTATCCATTTATAGTTGTATTTAATGTTGTGGAACTTCCTTGACGCGAGTTACTTCCTGTTCTCACTTATGCTACAGCAGCTGCAACCACTCGTTTTGTCACTATCTCTGTTTTGCATCCTGTTCCAGCTTCACCTCTGGCTGTTACAAAGCGCCGACACTGGAGACTCCTTCCACACGTCTCACACAAACATCTCCTTACGTTAACAATCCACTTACGTCCCTGCGAAGGAGCTGTCGCTATAGAAATGATGACGGAATAAAAGAACCTAGATACGACTGACGAATCTCTCATGGTAGCTGCGTCCCAAATGACGTACTAAACACTACACACTTATACTACGCACTCTGTACTCTATGGAACACTTTTTTACTAACAGGAAGTAGAAGTTGTTTTGCACTCGATGGCGAATAACGTTAAACGTATGTAACGTTGCAAAGCTGCTTCATGAATACGCTGAATTTGTAAAATAAATGAGACAGCTTGAGATCATTTAAAAGTCGTTTATAAGATGTAAGAGTGTCTTTGGCCATCTTGAAAATGTTTTCTCATCCAGGGTCAGCTCCTGGTAGCCCCGCCCCTTTCCTGTTACATAAATAAATCTGTGAGTGTTGAGTTCATGAAGTGTCCAACATTCACACTTGCTTCTTTCTCTTGAATAAGTGCATCATCTTGGTCCTTGAAGTGCACTTCTTCTTCTTCTTCTTCTTCTTCTACTCACACCATTTATAGCAGGACAGTGTGTGATTTGGGATGCACCCGACGTTGTATGATTGTGCTTTTAGAGCCACTGAACCCCCCAGTCCTCACTAAGCTGATGAAAAACTGTCCCATGAATGGATCGAAACTTTCCGTGGCCTGTATGTTCGTCTCCGCCCTGTACGGCGTCCTGCGTAGCTGTTTTGAGAGAGACTTTTACATTAAATTACAGTGAGCAGACCACAGAGACAGGAAGTAGCCGGGTTCGATAGCATACAGGCTTTTCACTGCTTTATCATTTGGATCACTGCATGGATACGACACAGTTACCACAGAATGACATAACCAGACATTTAAAGAGCTGCCCTGGTTTAATATTATGGGATGGTTTACATCGTAGCCCTTCAGGCAAGATTCAATTCAGTTCAATTCAATTTTATTTGTATAGAGCATTGTCTCAAAGCAGCTTTACAGAACATAAGAAACAACAAACACACAAACAGTCCTAGATGTTAGACAAAATTTTCTCTAGTGAGCGAGCCTGTGGTGATTTAGGAGACTGTGGCAAGGAAAAACTCCCTCAGATGGTATTAGGAAGAAACCTTGAGAGGAACCAGACTCAAAAGGGAACCCATCCTCATCTGGGTGACACCGGAGAGTGTGATGTGAACAATGTCCTTTCTGCATTAGTTGTGTGATGCAGATACAGCATGTGTAGAATGTTATGTGTAAATTAATTAGGAGGTTGTTGTTGTCCACATAGGGTTGGCAGTGCTGCTTTGAATACCCCAGTCCTCACAAAGCAGAACCCGGCTGGAGCTGGTCCATCTCTGGATGCCACTGGAGCTCAGTGGTCAGAGCAGAACATACACATGTAGTTCTCAAGCAGACCTCCAGCAAAGTCTGTGTTTCAGAGCTGCTTCTGTTATATAATCATTTTCAAGTGAAATTAAATATACTTAGGGCTACATAAAGATATGTACTCTGCATTACAAGGGAAGGGAAGAGGGAAGAGAAGAGAAGAGAAGAGAAGAGAAGGGAAGAGAAGAGAAGAGAATGGAAGGAAAGGGAAGGGAGGAGAGGAGAAGAGAAGAGAAGAGAAGAGAAGAGAAGAGAAGAGAAGAGAAGAGAAGAGAAGAGAAGGGAATGGTAGGAAAGGGAAGGAGGAGAAGAGAAGAGAAGAGAAGAGAAGAGAAGAGAAGAGAAGAGAAGAGAAGAGAAGAGAAGGGAAGAGAAGAGAAGGGAAGGGAATGGAAGGAAAGGGAAGGGAGGAGAAGAAAAGGGAAGGGAATGGAAGGAAAGGGAAGGGAGGAGAAGAGAAGAGAAGAGAAGAGAAGAGAAGAGAAGAGAAGAGAAGAGAAGAGAAGAGAAGAGAATGGAAGGAAAGGGAAGGGAGAAGAGAAGAGAGAGAAGAGAAGAGAAGAGAAGAGAAGAGAAGAGAAGAGAAGGGAAGGGAAGAGAAGAGAAGAGAAGGGAAGGGAATGGTAGGAAAGGGAAGGGAGGAGAAGAGAAGAGAAGAGAAGAGAAGAGAAGAGAAGATAAGAGAAGAGAAGAGAAGAGAAGGGAAGGGAAGAGAAGAGAAGGGAAGGGAAGGGAAGGGAAGGGAGGAGAAGAAAAGGGAAGGGAATGGAAGGAAAGGGAAGAGAAGAGAAGAGAAGAGAAGAGAAGAGAAGAGAAGAGAAGAGAAGAGAAGAGAAGAGAAGAGAATGGAAGGAAAGGGAAGGGAGGAGAGGAGAAGAGAAGAGAAGAGAAGAGAAGAGAAGAGAAGAGAAGAGAAGAGAAGAGAATAAAAGAGAAGAGAAGAGAAGAGAAGAGAAGAGAAGAGAAGAGAAGAGAAGAGAAGGGAAGAGAAGAGAAGAGAAGGGAAGGGAATGGAAGGAAAGGGAAGGGAGGAGAAGAGAAGAGAAGAGAAGAGAAGAGAAGAGAAGAGAAGAGAAGAGAAGAGAAGAGAAGGGAAGGGAAGGGAAGGGAGGAGAAGAGAAGAGAAGAGAAGAGAAGAGAAGAGAAGAGAGAGAAGAGAAGAGAAGAGAAGGGAAGGGAAGGGAAGGGAAGGGAAGGGAGGAGAGGAGAAGAGAAGAGAAGAGAAGAGAAGAGAAGAGAAGAGCGCATTATAACAGCTAAGATGTTCAACAAGCACATATTGCTGTGATGATCAGGGCGCATAACTTTTATGGAAGATCACCTCCTAAATCTTCCACTAATGCAGCTCAGCCACTGCAGCGTGTCTCTCACGCTTCACTCTTTTTATAGGGTGCCATTTCTTTTGTTCTCCTGCTTTATCGTCATATTGGTGGATTGTAGACGAGCTTCATAGCAAAGCGCTCGCTCTGAGATAAGAAACTTCTCACACTGATGCATCACACTGGTGCGATCGGACGATTGTGTTCAGAAAATCAGCGCCACATAAGGCATTTCCGATAAGTGATATTATTTATTTATTTATTTTAATTGTTAAAAAAATGAGTGTAAAGTTTACGCCTTACGGCTTCCGGGGTCAAAAGGAGGTTCTGTTTAAAGCAATCCAAGAGCTGGAGGAACTTTTTTCAGCTCCATTAAACCCTGTTCTATTTCATTTCATCACAGTTTTTTAAGTAACCCTGTGTAGGGGAAAGTGGGAAAGCCTCTCTCTCTCACACACACACACACACACACACACACACACACACACACACCATACACACACACACACAGAGCAGAACGGAGTCTATAATCAGTTAATAAGATAAGTTATATTAAGGAACAGGGCAGTGAAGGGTTATCCAGAGTTCCCCAGCCTTCACGAGTGAACGAGCGTCTGTGTAAAGAAAAAAAAAAAGAAAAAAAGAGGGAATTCATTGGAGAGTTAAAGCCTCTTAAAGTCGACAAAGTGCTTTTTATAGGCGTGATTAAAGAAAATTACAGGGTCTGAGTGTACATGATTGTCAGGCACTCGATTGGGCGCGGTGCTTTGGGCGTCTGCGTACCTCATGCCAACTGTGTGTGTGTGTGTGTGTGTGTGTGTGTGTGTGTGTGTCTGATTGTGTATGTGGGGATAGAAGGATCAAGAATTAGACAGATAAAACAATCAGGATAACGTGTGAGAAAATGTTTTTCATTCTTGCTAATTCTACACCATTAACACACACTTCGACTCAACCACAAACACACGACTTTCATCACAAACCTGCTATTAGAGAGATTCTTCTAGAAATACGTCAAATAAACTTGTCTCGTTTTACTTCAACGTCTCTAGATTCTACAATCAAACCCTCTGAAGTTCTTCCTGAAGTGTTTATTCATGTTTTCCTTTCACGTGACACCTTAGCATCAATTTCTGGGTGAAATCCAACCCCTTAACCCTAAACATAACCGTAACTCAATTTCCTTTATTTATTTTCTGTTTTTCATTCAGAAATATTGAACGTAAAGCTGGATGAGCAATCAGCCGAGACGTGACATTCACGTTTTTTAAAAATCTCTATGCACAAAATGCTGTACCTTGTATTGTATTTCAGCTAGCATGTTGACTAGCAAAAGAAAAGCGCTAGATCCTGAGCATCTTAGCCATTTTTTTGCTTGTATCATTGCTTGTATCATATTCAGGTGGCTAGTTTAAGTATTATTATCTTTGCTAACATGTCAGATAAAGTGAAAATATATGAAATGTCAGAACCAGGCCTCTCCAGAGCCGCGAAGAGTCGGAGCTGTCCTCCACACCCAGCGTCCTGTTATTAGCCTCCTTCCTTAGCATTAGAGCGAGGTTTTCCTCCAGAAATAGCAGGTTCTCAGTGTGTGTGTGCCAAAACAAACCGAGTGTGCCGGTGTCACCTTCCCGTTCTGTCAGCGCAGCTTATCACTTAGCATCTTTACGCGTTTGAAATCTGGCTCTGTGGCCACGCAGGACTGTCACTGCTCGGGCGTTGGTGTGAGGTCAGAGCTGTAAGGCAACCTGCAATCATAAATGACACCACCCTCACGTCACGCACTGAGGCGAGGACTCCATGGCTTAAAAAGTAGAAGGTTTTAGCTTCTTTTTTTTTTTTTTTAACTTTTTTAAAGCTTTAAATAACTAACAGTGTCTGAAATACCACTCTAGCGGATGTAAAGGATCATGGATCTGATCACATATCCTGTGTGACTGATGTGACACTCATCCTGTGTCAGATGAGAATGAGCTGTTGCTTTAGCAACGATAACGCATTAGAACCAGCGCATTACTGTATAGATATAATACATAAAACCTGTTCTTTTCAGCTCCTGTGGTATTTATTTAAGAGTTCATTCAGAACTTCAATCTAAACTCTGCTCTCAGAGCCGTTCTCTCAGCACCATTGAATAAAAGCAATAATCTTTGTGGAGAAAGGTCCGGAACATGTTTATCAGCACGTCCTAACAGTTTATGTCTCTTCCTCTGTACAGATG
Source organism: Hemibagrus guttatus (assembly GCA_033459395.1). Classification (NCBI taxonomy): domain Eukaryota; kingdom Metazoa; phylum Chordata; class Actinopteri; order Siluriformes; family Bagridae; genus Hemibagrus; species Hemibagrus guttatus. The sequence goes on from JAUCMX010000013.1 coordinate 23,394,930, forward strand.
TGCTGTGCCCGAACATGAAGGTGCAAGCCGAACGCTTCAAGCCCAACAGCACGAGCGCCGGACTACAGGAAGTTCCAGGTGACTCACTTTCATGCTCACTCTCCAGCTCCTGCTTCCTCTGGTAGAACGAGGATATACAGATATACATCCATCACTTTACATCCATAACATTTCACATCCACCACTTTACATTTTATGCACTACTATACATCTTCCACTATACATCCTCCACTATACATCTTCCACTATACATCCTCCACTATACATCCTCCACTATACATCCTCCAGTTTACGTTCACCACTTTACTTTTCATCCACTGGAGGTATTCCACTTCACACCTATCACTTTACACCTATCACTTTACATCCACAAGTTTACATCCAGCACTTCACATCCATCGCTGTACATCCACCACTTTACATCATCCACTTTCCTTTTAATCCACTGCTTTACATCCTCCACTTTACATCCACCTCTATGCATCCTCCTCTGTACATCCACCACTTTACATCCACTGCTATGCATTTACCAATTTAGATCCTCCACTTTACATTCACTACTTTACCTCCTCCACTTTACATCCACTTCTTTACCTCCTCATTTTACATACTCCACTTTACATCCACTACATTACCTCCTCCACTTTACATCCTTCTCTGTACATCCTCCACTTTACATTCACTACTTTACCTCCTCCACTTTACATCCACTACTTTACATCCTCCACTTTACATCCACTTCTTTACCTCCTCACTTTACATCCTCCACTTTACATCCACTACATTACCTCCTCCACTTTACATCCTTCTCTTACATCCTCCCCTTTACATCCTCCTCTGTACATCCTCAACTTTACATTCACTACTTTACCTCCTCCACTTTACATCCTCCACTTTTCATCCTCCACTTTACATCCACTACTTTACCTCCTCCACTTTACATCCTCCATTTTACATTCACTACTTTACCTCCTCCACTTTACATCCTCCACTTTACATCCACTACTTTACATCCTCCACTTTACATCCTCCTCTGTACATCCTCCACTTTACATTCACTACTTTACATCCTCCACTTTACATCCACTACTTTACCTCCTCCACTTTACATCCACTACTTTACATCCTCCACTTTACATCCTCCTCTGTACATCCTCCACTTTACATTCACTACTTTACATCCTCCACTTTACATCCTCCTCTGTACATCCTCCACTTTACATTCACTACTTTACATCCTCCACTTTACATCCACTACTTTACCTCCTCCACTTTACATCCACTACTTTACATCCTCCACTTTACATCCTCCTCTGTACATCCTCCACTTTACATTCACTACTTTACATCCTCCACTTTACATCCACTACTTTACCTCCTCCACTTTACATCCACTACTTTACATCCTCCACTTTACATCCTCCTCTGTACATCCTCCACTTTACGTTCACTACTTTACCTCCTCCACTTTACATCCACTACTTTACCTCCTCCACTTTACATCCTCCTCTGTACATCCACTACATTACCTCCTCACTTTACATCCTCCACTTTACATCCACTACATTACCTCCTCCACTTTACATCCTTCTCTGTACATCCTCCCCTTTACATTCACTACTTTACATCCTCCTCTGTACATCCTCCACTTTACATTCACTACTTTACCTCCTCCACTTTACATCCTCCACTTTTCATCCTCCACTTTACATTCACTACTTTACCTCCTCCACTTTACATCCTCCACTTTTCATCCTCCACTTTACATTCACTACTTTACCTCCTCCACTTTACATCCACTACTTTACCTCCTCCACTTTACATCCACTTCTTTACCTCCTCACTTTACATCCTCCACTTTACATCCACTACATTACCTCCTCCACTTTACATCCTCCTCTGTACATCCTCCACTTTACATTCACTACTTTACCTCCTCCACTTTACATCCTCCACTTTTCATCCTCCACTTTACATCCTCCACTTTTCATCCTCCACTTTACATCCTCCACTTTTCATCCTCCACTTTACATCCACTACTTTACCTCCTCCACTTTACATCCTCCATTTTACATTCACTACTTTACCTCCTCCACTTTACATCCTCCACTTTACATCCACTACTTTACATCCTCCACTTTACATCCTCCTCTGTACATCCTCCACTTTACATCCACTACTTTACCTCCTCCACTTTACATCCTCCACTTTACATCCTCCATTTTACATCCACTACTTTACCTCCTCCACTTTACATCTACTACATTACCATCTCCACTTTACATTCACTACTTTACATCCTCCACTTTACATCCTCCTCTGTACATCCTCCACTTTACATTCACTACTTTACCTCCTCCATTTTACATCCTCCACTTTTCATCCTCCACTTTACATCCACTACTTTACCTCCTCCACTTTACATCCTCCACTTTTCATCCTCCACTTTACATCCACTACTTTACCTCCTCCACTTTACATCCTCCATTTTACATTCACTACTTTACCTCCTCCACTTTACATCCTCCACTTTTCATCCTCCACTTTACATCCTTCACTTTTCATCCTCCACTTTACATCCACTACTTTACCTCCTCCACTTTACATCCTCCATTTTACATTCACTACTTTACCTCCTCCACTTTACATCCTCCACTTTTCATCATCCACTTTACATCCACTACTTTACCTCCTCCATTTTACATCCTCCACTTTACATCCTCCTCTGTACATCCTCCATTTTACATCCACTACTTTACCTCCTCCACTTTACATCTACTACATTACCTCCTCCACTTTGCATTCACTACTTTACATCCTCCACTTTACATCCTCCATTTTACATCCACTACTTTACCTCCTCCACTTTACATCCTCCATTTTACATTCACTACTTTACCTCCTCCACTTTACATCCTTCACTTTTCATCCTCCACTTTACATCTACTACTTTACATCCTCCATTTTACATCCTCCACTTTACATCCTCCTCTGTACATCCTCCATTTTACATCCACTACTTTACCTCCTCCACTTTACATCTACTACATTACCTCCTCCACTTTGCATTCACTACTTTACATCCTCCACTTTTCATCCACTACTTTGCCTCCTCCACTTTACATCCTCCTCTGTACATCCTCCACTTTACATTCACTACTTTACCTCCTCCACTTTACATCCTCCACTTTTCATCCTCCACTTTACATCCACTACTTTACCTCCTCCACTTTACATCCTCCACTTTTCATCCTCCACTTTACATCCACTACTTTACCTCCTCCACTTTACATCTAATACATTACCTCCTCCACTTTACATCCACTACTTTACCTCCTCCACTTTACATCCACTACTTTACCTCCTCCACTTTACATCTACTACATTACCTCCTCCACTTTACATCCACTACTTTACATCCTCCACTTTACATCCACTACTTTACCTCCTCCACTTTACCTCCTCCACTTTACATCCTCCATTTTAAATTCACTACTTTACATCCTCCACTTTTCATCCTCCACTTTACATCCACTACTTTACCTCTTCCACTTTACATCCTCCATTTTACATTCACTATTTTACCTCCTTCACTTTACATCCTCCACTTTACATCTACTACATTACCTCCTCCACTTTACATCCACTACTTTACATCCTCCACTTTACATCCACTACTTTACCTCCTCCACTTTACATCCTCCATTTTACATCCACTACTTTACCTCCTCCACTTTACATCCTCCATTTTACATTCACTACTTTACCTCCCCCACTTTACATCCTTCACTTTTCATCCTCCACTTTACATCTACTACTTTACATCCTCCATTTTATATCCTCCACTTTACATCCTCCTCTGTACATCCTCCATTTTACATCCACTACTTTACCTCCTCCACTTTACATCTACTACATTACCTCCTCCACTTTGTATTCACTACTTTACATCCTCCACTTTTCATCCACTACTTTGCCTCCTCCACTTTACATCCTCCTCTGTACATCCTCCACTTTACATTCACTACTTTACCTCCTCCACTTTACATCCTCCACTTTTCATCCTCCACTTTACATCCACTACTTTACCTCCTCCACTTTACATCCTCCACTTTTCATCCTCCACTTTACATCTACTACTTTACCTCCTCCACTTTACATCTAATACATTACCTCCTCCACTTTACATCCACTACTTTACATCCTCCACTTTACATCCACTACTTTACCTCCTCCACTTTACCTCCTCCACTTTACATCCTCCATTTTAAATTCACTACTTTACCTCTTCCACTTTGCATCCTCCATTTTACATTCACTACTTTACCTCCTCCACTTTACATCCTCCACTTTACATCTACTACATTACCTCCTCCACTTTACATCCACTACTTTACATCCTCCACTTTACATCCACTACTTTACCTCCTCCACTTTACATCCTCCATTTTACATTCACTACTTTACCTCCTCCACTTTACATCCACTACTTTACCTCCTCCACTTTACATCTACTACATTACCTCCTCCACTTTACATCCACTACTTTACATCATCCACTTTACATCCACTACTTTACCTCCTCCACTTTACCTCCTCCACTTTACATCCTCCATTTTAAATTCACTACTTTACATCCTCCACTTTACATCCTCCACTTTACATCCACTACTTTACCTCCTCCACTTTACATCCTCCACTTTACATCCTCCATTTTACATCCACTACTTTACCTCCTCCACTTTACATCCTCCTCTGTACATCCTCTACTTTACATCCTCCACTTTACATCCACAAACTTTACCTCCTCCACTTTACATCCTCCACTTTACATCCACTACTTTACCTCCTCCACTTTACCTCCTCCACTTTACATCCTCCATTTTAAATTCACTACTTTACATCCTCCACTTTACATCCACTACTTTACCTCCTCCACTTTACATCCACCTCTATACATCCACCTCTATACATTCTCCACTTTACATCCACCTCTATACATCTATCTCTATAAATCTACCTCTATACATCCTCCACTTTACATCCACCTCTATACATCCTCCACTTTCTACTTTTAATCTACATCCACCTCTATACATCCTCCACTTTATATCCACCTCTATACATCCACCTCTATACATCCTCCACTTTCTATTTTACCTCAAACATCCACCTCTATACATCCTCCACTTTATATCCACCTCTATACATCCACCTCTATACATCCTCCACTTTACATCCACCTCTATACATCCACCTCTATACATCCTCCACTTTACATCCACCTCTATGTATCTATCTCTATAAATCCACCTCTATACATCCTCCACTTTGCATCCACCTCTATACATCCACCTCTATACATCCTCCACTTTCTACTTTTCATTCACCACTTTATATCGTCCACTATACATCCTCTACGTCACACATCACTGCTGTGTTTTCGTGGTTGTGAGTTATTCTGCTGTTTTGTGGTCAGATATTTCCAGTTGAGAATGCATTCATCTCGAGAGCACCTACATCACGCTGCAGTCCCCATGCCAGGATGTCTGCTTTGAGTCTTTTGGGGAATCAGAGTTCCTGTATGAGCCTCCTACTCACCTTCAGAAGAGCTGAGCTGAAAAACAGACCTGCTGAGAAACAGAGAGAGAGAAATGAGGGGCAGACAGTGGGATCTGTGCTCTGAGCCGAACAGAGCAGCTTTACATGCGAGAGAAATACTGAAGCGAAAGGACAGGACTGCAGTCGCTTTAACAGAGAGACCGAAGCTGGAGCTCACGCTGATAGATTGATAAAGAACAAGGTTGAGGTCGAAAGTTTAAAAAAACATATTAAGGTTGTATAGAAAGTTATGAAAGTTTAAAAAAAAGGTTCTGAATGCTGTACAAGAAGTTCAGAAGGTTTGAAAAAGTTATAAAAGTTGCGTAAAAAGTTATGAAGTTTACACAAAGTTTATGAAGGTTGTATTAGACATTATGAAGCTTATAAAAAGTTTATGAAAGTTGTATAAGAAGTTATGACGGTGATATAACACATTATGTAGGATTTTTAAGAATTTATAAAGGTTGTATAAAAAGTTATGAAGGTTGTATAGGAAGTTATGAAGGTTACAGGAAATTTATGAAGGTTGTATAAAATGTTATGAAGGTTACAAGACATTTATGAAGGTTGTATTAGAAGTTTATGAAGGTTGCATAAAAAGTTATGAAGGTTGTATAGGAATTTATGAAGGTTACAAGAAGTTTAAGAAGGTTGTATTAGAAGTTGATGAAGGTTTTATAAAAGTTTATGATGGTTGTATAGGAAGTTATAGGGGTTACAAGACGTTTAAGAAGGTTGAATAGGAAGTTTAAGAAGGTTACAAGAAGTTTATGAAGATTGTTCAAGAAGTTATGAAGGTTGTATTAGAGGTTTATTAAGGTTACAAGAGGTTATAAAGGTTGTATAAGAAGTTATGAAGGCTTTATAAAGACTCTATTTGGAGCGTCTGCTGTATACGTTCCTGTGAACGAGCTGTTACTCTATGAAAATCATAACGTGTTAGAAGGAGCACAGTGTTATAATCAGTGTTAATAATCTAAATCATTTGAAGTTTGCTTTATGTTCCGGAAAATTTTCATTCATTCATTGTGTACCGCTTATCTGAACTACACTCGGGTCACGGGGAGCCTGTGCCTATCTCAGGCGTCATTGGGCATCAAGGCAGGATACACCCTGGACGGAGTGCCAACCCATCACACACACACACACACTCTCATTCACTCACGCAATCACACACTACGGACAATTTAGAAATGCCAATCAACCTACAATGCATGTCTTTGGAGCGGGGGAGGAAACTGGAGTACCCGGAGGAAACCCCCGAGGCACGGGGGGAACATGCAAACTCCACACACACGGTGTAGGCGGGAATCAATCCCCCAACCCTGGAGGTGTGAGGCGAACGTGCTAACCACTAAGCCACCGTGCCTCCAAGAAAAATTTTTTCCTCTTAAAATCTAAAACTTTCCTTTTCTGTGAATTTGCATGCAACAAATCTGCATGGTCTGCAGACAAAACGAACCAACCAACCAACTAACAAAACAAACAAACAAACAGACAGACAGACAGACAGACAGACAGCAGGTGAGTAGTCGAGTAAACACCAGGCTGTGAGCTTGAGCTGATCTCAGGTGTCTCAGACTGGATCTCAGGGACCGCTGATTACTGTACTGCGGTCATGCTCTTACAGTAAAATGCACATTCCCTACACACACACACACACACACACACACACACACACACACACACACACACACACACACACACACGTAGGAACTCAAACACCGTCTGCATCATGTCAGACAACAAACTCTTACACAATGTGGTGTTTTCCCACAAAACACAGGAGAAAACCCTGAACTGGTTTAACTCTTTCATACCTGCTTTTGCTTTTAAAACATTACGCTTTTATCATATGTACAAAGCCTGGTCACTGATTGGTCACTAATCAACCAATCTCAACACAGCAAGATGAAGGAAATGTACAGACATTTTGTGTGAAAGTAAACAGTGTCCTGCTACACACGTTCCTCATGTTCCTTTGGATATATTATATTATATTATATAATATATTATAATATAATATAATATAATATAACATGAGTTTATAAATAAGTGCACCCAAGTGTTGCAGAACATCTCTTCTCTCTCTCTCTCTCTCTCTCTCTCTCTCACTCTCTCACTCTGTGTGTGTGTGTGTGCGCGCGTGTGTGTGAAGACACACGCAAGCAGATGTGGCCATGTGGTCTGATATGAACAGATGTGGCTCAGAGGAGCGTGTCATTAAAGTCCTCGCTTCGTTTCTCAGACAGCTGCACTCTCTCTCTCTCTCTCTCTCTCTCTCTCTCTCTCTCTCTCTCTCTCTCTCTTCTCTTTCTCAGACACACACACACACACAGTCCAAAATATCTCTCTGCTAGAGGAATGATTATACACTCGGCTTTGCCTTTCTAATTACAGGCTCGTGGTGAAGCTACAGGGGGAAAGCTGACACACACACACACACACACACACACAGGAACAAATCTAGAAAAAAACACTTCATTCTTACACACTTGGAATCTTTCCATTCCTAGGCTCCGCCCTTAGCCTACAAGCCCCGCCCCCCAACATATAAAGGCATCCTGTGATGCAGAAATTTGTGAATAAATCTATAAAACTTGTCTGTTTCATTTATGAGATATTTTTATTCCGATAATATCTAATGGGTGTGTGTATGCAGCTTATATGCACACGCACGTCTTTACAGGAAGTAAACGTAAGCAGGGCGGGGTGATGTGATGATGTCATAACGATGTTCAGATAAAATACATTTCAGTACAACTGTCTGAAAATAAATGGTTTTATTAGGATTAGATTAAAAAAAAAATCAATTAATCTTTATTCTCAATTAAAAGCCCTCTCTGTTAATTACAATCTTTTCTGTTAATTAAAAAAAATATATATTTTTAAAATTAAAAATTAAAATAATTTAAAACACAGTGTAACTGAAATGATATTGTGCTTATTAACAGATATTTAGCCGTGATTATTTTGAGATCGAAGCACTTACAGAGCATCATGATGATATTTTTGCCAGCTCTTAACGCAGTTTGTTTAGATTAATGTTTCCGAGCACAATGCTATTAAATTTAATTAGACTGCAATCACAGAGAAGCTATGTTAGCCTGTTAGCTCCAGAGACAGCAGGTGGAAACACCGTCTTTGTAATTCTGCACTCGTTTTGTTTGATGGATGTTTGTGAGACTTTCACTGGTGTAGAAAAGCAGACGAGATCAGGAGACGCTCCAGGGGAAGGAATGTTAGCGTGGGAGTGGAGTCACTGCTACATGCTGCTGCTTTTAGGACATTTTAGAGTTTGTCACTGATGGAGAACAGGATCTGTGTTGGAGTGTGTGACCACCTGTTCCTGAGCTTATTCTATATACACACTCACACACACACACACACACACACACACACACACACACACACACACACAGACAAACCGAGCCAGCAGTAATCACATGAACTCTTTTCATGTATGAATCATTTGCAAGTGAATCATGTCCACGTTTAAATCATGAAGTGAATCATTTTCCTTGGTGAGTCACTTATAGTGAATCATTTTCAATTAGAATTATTCGTCTATAACTTTAGCAGTTTTTTTTTTTTTGTATGTTTGTTTTGTTTTGCTTTGTTTAGATCATGTGCACTGAATTATTTACAGTGAATCATTTTCATTATCAGGGAATCATTTTCCTGTGTGAATCACTTACAGTATAATATTTTTATGCTTAAGTCATTAGAAGTGAATGATTTCCAGCAGTAGACACATGGAATCGTTTTTAAGTATGAATGATTTTCATGTTTATAAAATAAGCAGTGATTCGTTTTCAGCAGTAAACCATTTCATTTGAGGTGAATCATTTTCATGTGTGAATCACTTACCGTGAATCGTTTTCTTATGAAGTGAATCAATTATTTTCATGTTAAAATCATTAGCAGTGTGTCATTTTTTTTTATGTATTAATCGTTTACAGGAATCATTCTCAGCTTGAGGAATTAGCACTGAATCATTTTTCATGTGAATCATTTAAAGGGAATCATATTTAGATTTGCACTTTGATATATTTAGGTAAGGAATAAACAGAAAGTACATGAGTTACACACCTAGTGTGTAGAAATAGGTGCTTGTAAGATGGATGGAATAAGAACAGTAACTTTTCTGGACACATACACACACACACACACACACACACACTTTTTAACTGAAGGGAGAACCGGCATGTTGGTGGGAGGAGCAGGACAAAGTGGAAATACTGAAGCTTTAGTGTTCTGAGGTTTGTGTGTTTCCTTGATGAGGAACATTAACGTCGCACCGGATCACACACTCGTCTGGGTAAACGCCCCGTTGCCATGGAAATGAGTGTGTTGTGTACAGGAGTGTCGTCTTTCTGCCACCGTTTTGTGGTGGTTGTCCAAGACAAACCACAGCACAAAACACTTTGTCTCTCTCTCTCTCACACACACACACACACACACACACACACGGTTTTCTATCTGAACTGAACTCCAATGACACACTTACCCCATCTGGCTCAGCGAATACACTTAAATGTTTACTGGCTGCAGATGTGAAGCACTGAATAAACACAGGGGTAATTAGTGGTTCTGAGCTCTAGAACCGGAGAAAGTAAAGACACACGTGTACCTGGTGCGACTGAGATCTAGAACACAGACTATGGATGGAAACGAGATGGCGAGAGTTCAGATATTAAGAGTCAAACAGATCAGCTTTTATACTAACACCCCTGTCGCTAAGTACAAGACCTGATGCTGTGTCTTAATTGCCTTTGAGTCCTGACAAAAAAATCTTGTGAAGCCTACAACAGACATTTTCTTAAACTGTCAGATGTTTTCAGACCAAAACAACAAATGTCTACAACCATGGAGTGAATCATTTTTAAGTGTGATTTGTTTACAGTGAATCATTATCATTAGCAGTGAAACATCTTCATTTGAAGTGAATCATTTCATGTGTGAATCATTTACACTGAACTACTTTTCCATATAAATTAGGAGTGATTCATTTATAGGAATCATTCTCAGCTGAAATTTTTTGCACTGATTCATATACAGTGAATCAAAAAAAAATATATATATATATATATATATATATATATATATATATATATATATATATATATATATATATATATATATAGAGAGAGAGAGAGAGAGAGAGAGATAGATAGATAGATAGATAGATAGATAGACTCACAATCGCCCTCTAGTGGCCCTCCACTGAAACAGCTATCAGGTTTAAAGAGAGAAGGAGAAAACATTATTAATGCAGTGTGATGCTGATGCTGATGATCTCTCTCTGCATGCAGGCTTTGATCTGATGGAGTACTTTAATGTGAGAGATGTTCTGGGGGAAAAGTCTGAACCTGGACAGAGCTCCTATGTCAGACTGGGCACCATGCCTATTGTCCAGCACACTGAGTGAGTACCACATTAATACTGATCCAAATACACAACACGATACACACAACATAAAAGACACAATATGCTATAACATAATACACACAACACGATACACACAACACGATACACACAACATGATACACAGGATGATCAGCTCAGAGTTTCAGGATGAACATCTGGTGAAGAATTCCTGAGTTCTCCTCCTGTCTGTTACAGGAACGTGTTTCCACAAGGCCTTCCAGATGAATATGCCTTCGTCACCACGTTCAAATTCAGAAAGACTTCTAGGAGGGAGGACTGGTACCTGTGGCAGGTGTATGACAAGTACGGCATCCCTCAGGTCAGTGAAGCTTGCTGTGGAGCAGGAACGTCGATGTAGTTTAAGAATCCTCTGACGTGCGTTTTATTTTAATAGCTAATGAAAATTTGTACAGAAGCTTGCTCAGTTCATTCTTGATGGACTACATATCCATCATCAGTCTCCTAAATGATCAGCTTCTAAATGATCAGTTTATTAAACGATCAGCTTCTAAATGATCGGTTTATTAAATGATCAGTTTATTAAATGATCAGTTTATTAAATGATCGGCTTCTAAATGATCAGTTTATTAAATGATCGGCTTCTAAATGATCAGTTTATTAAATGATCAGGTTATTAAATGATCAGCTTTTAGATGATCAGCTTATTAAATGATCAGCTTATTAAATGATCAGTTTATTAAATGATCAGCTTTTAGATGATCAGCTTATTAAATGATCAGCTTATTAAATGATCAGGTTATTAAATGATCAGCTTTTAGATGATCAGCTTATTAAATGATCAGCTTATTAAATGATCAGCTTATTAAATGATCAGTTTATTAAATGATCAGCTTTTAGATGATCAGCTTATTAAATGATGAGCTTATTAAATGATCAGTTTATTAAATGATCAGGTTATTAAATGATCAGCTTCTAAATGATCAGTTTATTAAATGATCAGCCTATTAAACGATCAGCTTATTAAATGATCAGTTTATTAAATGATCAGCGTATTAAACGATCAGCTTCTAAATGATCAGTTTATTAAATGATCAGAATCAGAATCAGAAAGAGTTTTATTGCCAAGTATGTTTGCGGATACAAGGAATTTGTTTAGTGTTACAAGCTCCAGTGCACAGAGACAACAACGACAATACAAATAACAACAACAAAAAATAGGATGAGAAATAAAAATACACATATTTAAATAGGAAAATAAAGTAATTTGTATGTACAGAATAGAATAGAATGAGTTGAGATGTAGGGATGTGGGGGTGGTAACAGATTAATATGAGGTTATTGCACTTTTTATTTTTATTTTTTATTATTGCCCAATGTTGGGAACATTCAACTGTTCAAAAGGTAGATTGCTTGGGGGAAGAAACTGTTCTTGTGCCTGGCTGTCCTGGTAGTTGCTGCTCTGTAGCGACGGCCAGATGGCAAAAGGTCAAAAAGGAGATGGCCTGGATGTGAGGGGTCCAGAGTGATTTTCAGAGCCCTTTTCCTCACTCTGGATGTATACATCAGCTTCTAAATAATCAGTTTATTAAGTGATCAGTTTATTAAATGATCAGCTTCTAAATGATTAGCTTTTTAAATGAACAGCTTATAAATTATCAGTTTATTAAATGATCAGCTTTTTAAATGATCAGGTTATTAAATGATCAGCTTCTAAATGATCAGTTTATTAAACGATCAGCTTCTATATGATCAGCTTATTAAATGATCAGCTTCTAATTGATCAGGTTGTAAATGATCCACTCAGAAATGATCAGCTTATTAAATGATCAGCTTCTAAATGATCAGCTTATTAAATGATCCGCTCAGAAATGAGCAGCTTCTCAAGTCAATTTCTTAAGTGATCAGCTTCCTACATGATGAGATTCCAATATGATCAGCTTTCAAATGATCAGCTAAATATATGATCAGCTTCCTGAAATGATCACTTTTCCAAATGATCAGCTTAATAAATGATTAGCTTATAAAATGATTATTTTCTAAATGATCAGCTTATCATTTAGATCAATTTCATAAGTGATTAACTTCCTAAATGATCAGCTTGCCAAATGATCAGCTTATCAAATATTTAGCTTCGCAAATGATCCACTTATTAAATGATCAGCTTCTAAATGTTCAGCTTCCCAGATGATCAGTCTCCTAAAATGATCTGTTCATTAAGTGATTAGCTTCTTAAATAATTAGCAGGCTAAACCACCATTTTTAAAACAGCTTCTTATGTAAACAGCTTCCAAAATGATCAGTTTTAAAGTGGTCAGTTTTTAAGTGATCATCTTCTTTAACAAACATCTCAAATAAGCAGTTTATTTATTAAATGGCTTCTTAAACGATCATCTTATATTAGCTGCTTCCTCAATGATTAGCCTCTTAAAGGATCAGCTTCTTACATTATCCATTTCCCAAATGATCAGCCTCTTACACTAGCCTCTTTTCAAATGATCAGCTTCTTAAACGATCAGTTTTTTAAGTTATTTACTTCTAAAGGAACGGGTTGTTAAAGATCCGTTTTCTAAGGGATCGGCTTCTAAAGAATCAGCTTTTAAAAAATGAAGAGCGTTAAATATGAAGCTGATCGTATCTTTATATCAGGGCTGTGTGTTATTCATTTCATGATGTTTTCAGAAGTGTGCATTCCAGAGATTTTTACCTCACACAGTAGATCCCATGCATGATTTAGTGGTAAAGTTCTTATCCAGTCTTTATCTCTCATGCAGGTCTCTATCCGTCTGGATGGAGAGAATAAAGCAGTAGAGTACAACGCCGTGGGTCTGACCAGAGACGCGGTCCGAGCCGTCTTCCGCAGCCCCAACGTGGAAAACCTGTTCGACAGAAACTGGCACAAGATCGGCCTGAGCGTCCACTCCAAATCTGTCTCTCTCTATCTGGACTGCAAACACATCCAGACCCTACCGATTGAGGACCGCGAGGACATCGACATCCAGGGCAAGACCGTGATTGGCAAGAGACTCTACGATAGCGTCCCCATCGACGTGAGTCACTGAGAAAATAGCAGATGAGTCATCAGTTCTTAATGAATCAGCAGAATCATTCATTTCCTACATCATCCTTCACAGTTTGACCTTCAGAGGATGGTCATCTACTGTGATTCTAAGCAGGCAGAGCAGGAGACGTGCTGCGACCTACCTGGTGGCCCTGTGAGTGTCACCACACACACACACACACACACACACACACACACACACACACACACACACACATTTTAAAGGTGTTCTTTAAAAGATCAGTTATTAAAGCAAACACCAGCAACAATCTGATTCTTAAACATCAGATTATAAAACATCGACAGTTAAAACAATCAGCTTTTAAAACAAGTTTTGTTAATCAGCTTCTAAATGATCAGCTTCATAAATTGATTAGCTTCCTTAATGATCAGCTTATAAAAAGTCACCTTCTTAAATCAGTAGCTTCTAAATGATTAGCTTCTTAAAGGATCAGTTTCTAAACAATCAGCTTCCTAAATGATCAGCTTTTTAAACGATCAGCTTCTTAACTGATCAGCTTCTAAACAATCAGCTTATGAAGGGATCAGCTTCAAATGATCAGCTTATTTGATCAGCTTTTAAATGATCAGTTTCCTAAACAATCAGCTTCTTAAATGATCAGCTTATAAAAAAAAATCAGCTTCCTAAACGATCAGCTTATAAATGACCGGCTTTTCATTTGATCAGCTTCTAAATGACCGGCTTTTCATTTGATGAGCTTCTAAATGACCGGCTTTTCATTTGATGAGCTTCTAAATGATCAGTTTCCTAAACAATCATCTTCTTAAATGATCAACTTTTAAATGACCAGCTTCTAAAATTGATCAGCTTCTAAACAATCAGCTTCTAAACGACCAGCTTTTTAATTGATCAGCTTCCTAAACAATCAGCTTCTTAAATGATCAGCTTATAAAAAAAATCAGCTTCCTAAACGATCAGCTTCTAAATGACCGGCTTTTCATTTGATGAGCTTCTAAATGATCAGTTTCCTAAACAATCATCTTCTTAAATGATCAACTTTTAAATGACCAGCTTCTAAAATTGATCAGCTTCTAAACAATCAGCTTCTAAACGACCAGCTTTTTAATTGATCAGCTTCCTAAACAATCAGCTTCTTAAATGATCAGCTTATAAAAAAAATCAGCTTCCTAAACGATCAGCTTCTAAATGACCGGCTTTTCATTTGATGAGCTTCTAAATGATCAGTTTCCTAAACAATCATCTTCTTAAATGATCAACTTTTAAATGACCAGCTTCTAAAATTGATCAGCTTCTAAACAATCAGCTTCTAAACGACCAGCTTTTTAATTGATCAGCTTCCTAAACAATCAGCTTCTTAAATGATCAACCTTTCAAAGGATCAGCTTCTTAAATGATCAGCTTCCTAAACAATCAGCTTCTGAAGGGGCCAGCTTCTAAATTACCAGCTTATTTGATCAGCTTCTAAACGATTAGCTTCCCAAACAACCGGTTTCTTAAAAGATCAGCTTTTAAATGATCAGCTTCTTAAATGATCAGCTTAATTGACCAGCTTCTAAATGATCAGCTTCCTAAACAATAAGCTTCTTAAATGATCAGCTTTTTATATTGAGTAGCTTCCTAATTGATCAACTTATAAAAAAACAACTTCCTAAACGATCAGCTTCTAAATGACCAGCTTTTAAATTGATCAGCTTTTTAATTGATCAGCTTCTAAACGATCAGCATACTAAACAATCAGCTTCTTAAATGATCAGCTTCTCAATGATCAGCTTTTTAAATGACTACATCCATCTCCATCTCACCAGATCCATTTTAGAAAGTAGCACAGTTTTTTTCTGTGTGGCATTTTCACACTTAACACAATTCCTCCAAATTCCTCCTTGTATGACTCTGTGGAATTGGACTTTCACACGTTTTTCACACAATCACATAGTAACAACATATCAGATCTAAAATAAATGCATTAAAAAATAAATAGATAATAATCTCTCTCTCTCTCTCTCTCTCTCTCTCTCTCTCTCTCTCTCTCTCTCTCTCTCTCTCTCTCTTTCAGTGCCCTAAGCAGGTGGTCACTGAACCGACTCCTATTTTAATCCCGACTCCGACTCCTACAAGTGGAGAGCAGAAGAGTGGAGAACACACCGTTAACTGCTCCTGCACCGCAGGGGAGCAGGTAAGACCCTGGAGCTTAGGGTTCAAAGGTCAAGAGTGCATTAAGAAACCCGGATCATAAACAAACATACAAAAGAACACAAATGGATGAAAATGAAAGCGAGCATACAGCTGTGATATATTTACACTCAGCCGACTCGGACGATGTAAATATCACACAGTGTATGAGTGAATGCAGTTTCTCATCTGCTTCTCTCTCTGTTATCACTCTACGCTGTCTCTCTCTCTCTCTCTCTCTCTCTCTCTCTCTCTCTCTCTCTCTTCACACTACCTACAGGGTGAGACAGGTCTGCCCGGTGCTCAAGGCCCTAAGGGTGAAAAGGTCATAAAGCAGTTGCTTTAATTCAGCTGATATTTTAAAGAAGTTTGTGTGGTTTATCCTCTGCTTGCTTTTCCTCAGCACTTCCTCTTCACCTCTGTCCTCTAAACTCTACATCCACAGGGAGATCTGGGTCATCAGGGTTCCCCAGGACCGCACGGACCCAAAGGCCAAAAAGGAGAACCTGTAGGAAAAAGTGATTTCTTACTAATTCATGTGACCTCAGTTATGTTAGCGCTAGACTAGCTAGTTAACTAATTAACTAGTACCTTATGGTATATGCAAGTTTATCCTTTTTTTTTTACTTATATGATGATGAGAAACTTAAAACAGGCTGCTGTGTGACAAAGTAAATCATTTAACAAATACAAGATTAAATGTGCAGTCTGTAAAGTTTAAAGGTGCAGTCTGTATAGTTTAAATGTGCGGTTTAAAGATGTAGTATATAACATTTAAAGTTGCAGTATGTAAAGTTTAAATGTGCAGTCTGTATAGTTTAAAGCTGCACTTTGTAAAGTTTAAAGGTGCAGTTTAAAGATGTAGGCTGTAAAGTTTAAAGGTGCAGTCTGAATAGTTTAAAGGTGCAGTCTGTATAGTTTAAAGCTGCACTTTGTAAAGTTTAAAGGTGCAGTCTGAATAGTTTAAAGGTGCAGTCTGTATAGCTTAAAGCTGCACTTTGTAAAGTTTAAAGGTGCAGTCTGAATAGTTTAAAGGTGCAGTCTGTATAGCTTAAAGCTGCACTTTGTAAAGTTTAAAGGTGCAGTTTAAAGATGTAGGCTGTAAAGTTTAAAGGTGCAGTTTGCAAATTTAAAGTAGCAGGCTGTATAAATTAAAGGTGCAGTTCGTGAAGTTTAAAGGTGCAGTTTAAAGATGTAATCTATAACATTTAAAGGTGCAGTCTGTAAAGTTTAAAGTTGCAGTTTGTAAATTTTAAAGTTGCAGTGTATAAAGTTTAAAGGTGCAGTTTGCAAAGTTTAAAGTTGCAGTCTGTAAAGTTTAAAGCTGCAGTTTGTAAAGTTTAAAGTTGCAGTTTAAAGATGCAGTCTGTAAAGGTTAAAGCTGCAGTTTGTAAAGTTTAAAGTTGCAGTTTAAAGATGCAGTCTGTAAAGTTTAAAGCTGCAGTTTGTAAAGTTTAAAGTTGCAGTTTAAAGATGCAGTCTGTAAAGTTTAAAGCTGCAGTTTGTAAAGTTTAAAGTTGCAGTTTAAAGATGCAGTCTGTAAAGGTTAAAGTTGCAGTTTGTAAAGTTTAAAGCTGCAGTTTGTAAAGTTTAAAGTTGCAGTCTGTAAAGTTTAAAGCTGCAGTTTGTAAAGTTTAAAGTTGCAGTTTAAAGATGCAGTCTGTAAAGGTTAAAGTTGCAGTCTGTAAAGTTTAAAGCTGCAGTTTAAAGATGCAGTCTGTAAAGGTTAAAGTTGCAGTTTGTAAAGTTTAAAGCTGCAGTTTGTAAAGTTTAAAGTTGCAGTCTGTAAAGTTTAAAGCTGCAGTTTGTAAAGTTTAAAGTTGCAGTTTAAAGATGCAGTCTGTAAAGGTTAAAGTTGCAGTCTGTAAAGTTTAAAGCTGCAGTTTGTAAAGTTTAAAGTTGCAGTCTGTAAAGTTTAAAGCTGCAGTTTGTAAAGTTTAAAGTTGCAGTTTAAAGATGCAGTCTGTAAAGTTTAAAGCTGCAGTCTGTAAAGTTTAAAGGTGCACACAACCACACAAATCTGAATAAATTTGTGCAAATCTGTTCATTTGTATTCATGTTTAATAAAGAGAAGATGATTACTGCTGAAGGAGTTGCAGGAAACCGTTAATTAAAGAAGTTAAAAAGAAATATGATGAAATTTATTGGAATTATGTCTCTTATTACATAAATATGTTTATAAATAATTCAAAATTATTTGTAGCAGCGGTCTTAATAATAATAATAATAATAATAATAATAATAATAATAATAATAATAATAATAACAATAATAATAATAATAATAATAATAATAATAATAATAACAATAATAATAATAATAATAATAATAATAATAATAATAACAATAATAATAATATATGAATTAAAACTGTTTAATGTTTAAAAACATCCTGTTATTCCGTTTCAAAAGATCTATTTTCCATCTGTGCTGTCTCTCTCTCTCTCTCTCTCTCTCTCTCTCTCTCTCTCTCTCTCTCTCGCTCTCTCTCTGCCTGGAGAATAATCAATCGATGTTGATGGATTATTTGCAGGGCAAAGCTCTCTCTATCAAAGGAGATAGAGGCGAGAAGGTAAGCTCATGGATTTACCAGACAAACTCCTCAGTGTGGATTAAACACGGCATGGCATGCTAATGTCCCGTGTCCTTATCCCCGAGTGTGTGTGTGTGTGTGTGTGTGTGTGTGTGTGTGTGTGTGTGAGAGAGAGAGAGAGAGAGAGAGAGAGGATGTGTCTCTACAGGAATAAGATATTCTGTAGTTTCTGTATCACCACCCTCATACACATGTCCTGTGTGAATATGGAGCTGTTGGAGCTCCAGCAGCGTGTGGGTGGGGGACACGGAAAATTCATATAGGCATATTTTAGCTCTTGGAATTACGGGTATGCGGGAGTTCAACACACACACACACACACACACACACACACACACACACACACACACATACACACACACACAGAGTAGAAAGAGCAGGGTGGGAGCAGAGAGCTCTGTACCATAAATACACCAGAACCGACCCGAGCTATTTCAGCTGACTGAGAGTGGCAGAAAAGAAAAGAAAAGAAAAGAAAAGAAAAGAAACAAAAAGAAAAGAAAAGAAAAGAGGAATTTGCTAAAATGTTAGCAATTATTTAGTTCATCTTCCCTAAAACAAAACAAAGCAAACCGAAGCACCACAGAACAGAACAGAACAGAACAGCACAGAACAGAACCAGGACAGGACAGAACAGAACAGAACAGAACAGAACAGAACCAGGGCAGGACAGGACAGGACAGAACAGAACAAAAACAGAACAGAAACAGTACCAGGACAGAACAGAACAGAACAGAACAGAACAGAACCAGGGCAGGACAGGACAGGACAGGACAGAACAGAACAGAATAGAACACAACAGAACACAACAGAACAGAAACAAAACAGAAACAGAACAGAAACAGAACAGAACCAGAACAGAACCAGGACAGAACAGAAACAGAACAGAAACAGAATAGAACAGAACAGAACAAGGACAGGACAGGACAGAACCAGAACAGGACAGGACAGAACAGAACAGAACAGAATAGAACAGAACAGAACACAACAGAACAGAAACAGAACAGAAACAGAACAGAACCAGAACAGAACCAGGACAGAACAAAAATAGAACAGAAACAGAACAGAACAAGGACAGGGCAGGACAGGACAGGACAGAACCAGAACAGGACAGAACAGGACAGGACAGGACAGAACCAGGACAAGACAGGACAGGACAGGACAGAAACAGAACAGAACCAGAACCGGGAAAAACAGGACAGGACAGGACAGGACAGAAACAGAAACAGAACAGAAGCAGGACAGGACAGGATAGGACAGGACAGGACAGAAACAGAAACAGAACCGAACAGAACCAGAACCAGAACAGAACCAGAACCAGAACCAGAACAGAACCAGAACCAGAACAGAACCAGGACAGGACAGGACAGGACAGGACAGAAACAGAAACAGAACAGAAGCAGGACAGGACAGGATAGGACAGGACAGGACAGGACAGAAACAGAAACAGAACAGAACAGAACAGAACCAGAACCAGAACAGAACCAGAACCAGAACAGAACCAGAACCAGAACAGAACCAGGACAGGACAGGACAGGACAGGACAGAAACAGAAACAGAAACAGGAAAAGAAGGCAGAACGGGAAAAACAGAACAGAACCAGAACAGGACAGAAAATGTGATGCGTGTGTGTTGTGTGCTTGTGTGTGTGTCTTGTGTGTGTGTGAGTATGATGTGTATGTATGTGTTATGTGTGATCATGTTGTTTGTGTTGAGTTTGTTTTAACTGTGTGTTGTGTGTGTGTGTTGTGTTCTTGTGTATTGTTCCTCTGGGGAGTTTGCTGGTTAAACTGCATGAAGCCACAAACGCATGCGTGTTTGCGGTGCTCTAAATGTGTGTGTAACATTTTCATCCACCTTCAGTGTGTTCAGACCTGAGACCTTAATGTATGTGACCTTTGTTGTGTTTGCGTGTTTGTTGTTGTCTAACAAGACTTGTTTTTGTGTGTAAACTCTGTGTCAGTTCATTTCGTAACTGTGATACTGTTGAGTTTATCTGAAGGTCGTCTTCTAGTGTACCACAAACAGGAAACAACATCACTTCAGCAGAGAAGTGAAGTTTTGGATAAACAGCAGCACTAAACACACACACACACACACACACACACACACACACACACACACATTCAAATGAATTAAACAGTACTGTTCTGAATTCTGATTGGTCCTCATACGTTATGGTCATCGTCCTCATATGTTATCGTTGCTATAGTAACAGTGCATTCACAGTGATTTGTTCGATATAGTGTTATGGTGTTTTGCAAACATTAAATGTATCTAGAAACAGATAAAAGTATGTTTTGTAAATAAATATAAATTTTGTTTGTAAGTAAATTGCTGTAGAGTAAGAGAGCTACGGGATGTGCTGGAAAATATTAACCGTTACCGTGGCAACAGTAACTTTGCATTGTGTCTTCGATTATTTTCCTGAAATATATCAATCCCGAGGAACGACCTTCGCATCTTCTCACCATTTGAGGAGACTCCAAACATCCACATGTTTATTAGTTTTCCCGCCATGTCACGAGGAACACTTTCAGGAACCTTTCTGATGTCCCCACTTTGTCCACAGGGGGACAGTGGAGAGCAGGGACAGCCTGGGGTCAGGGGTGACAAGGGAGAGAAGGTAAGAAATATCTAGGGCCTTGATTACGGAGTGTTTTAGTAGGTTTGAGTGTTGTGTAGCTCCTTCAGTCATGTTAATAATCTCTGTAGGGATTTGACGGCATTCCGGGACTCACTGGAAAACCGGGAGACAAAGGAGACCAGGTCAGGACAACACTCTGAGTGTGTGTGTGTGTGTGTGCTGAAGGTAGGTCGTAAGCCTAATCATGATGTCATGTTTATGTGTTACAGGGTGAACCGGGTTCTGCTGGAGCTCCGGGGTTACCTGGACTGATCGGACGACAGGTGAGCCGCGATAAAGTAGTGGAACATTCCAGAATAAACCACGTTCAGCTACACCCTTTTAGCTACAGCGTCTGAAAACAAGGAAGATTTTTATCTGTATCTTTGAATACTCTCAATAAGAAGGATTCTGGATTCTGATTGGTCGTCAGGTGGTCAGGTGGTCAGCAGCTGTGAAATACAGGTTTATATTAACAAGCTGTTGTTTCTATAGCAACAGTGAGGGAAAAAAACCACACAAAACTTACAAAAAAATGATCATTTATATCCTGAGGTTATATTTGGAGAATTTATACAAAGTAAATCTGACAATGTCTCTTGTTAAAAACATTATACAAATAAAAGTGAATTAAATTGAAATGGAACAAGTGATATATGACGTTCTAATGAGGGGTCAGGGTGCCCTCTGGTGGTCTGGAGATGTGTTTATTTAACGTTTGCAATGAAATGTTGATGTAATGTTCATGGAAGGAGTCTCCAGTGACAGTCAGAGGGACAGCTGTATCACTGGCAGGTGTAGAATATCTAAAAAAATGAGATCTTGTCTATGAAAAGGGATCCGGGTAGAACCCTTTTAGGACGTGAGGAACCCTCTGGAGGAAGGATAGCGCCACCTGCTGGAGATACACTGTGTAGTCAGGGCATGTTGATGAGGGTTAACAAGATTTCAGTGCAGGATAGGAATCACTGATCAGCCATGCTGTGTTCCAATAGGGTATCCAAGGTGACGTGGGACATCCTGGACAACCTGGTCCCAAAGGTGTTTCTGTGAGTGGATTTACACTATATTATTAACCTTTAATACCTGACTCCACCTCTAATCCCTGACTCTGCCTTTAATCCTGCCACCACATTTAATCCCTGACTCAACCTCAAATCGCTGACTCAACCACTAATTGCTGATTCCACCTCTAATCCCTTTAATCCTTACTCCAATTTTAATTCCTGACTCCACATTTAATCCTTGATTACACCTTTAATCCCTGACTCCACCGTTAATCCTTGACTCCACCTTTGATCCCTGACTCCACCTTTAATCCCTGACTCCACCTGTAATCCTTGACTCCACATTTAATCCTTGACTCCACCTTTAATCCCTGACTCCACCTCTAATCCCTGACTTCACCTGTAATCCTTGACTGCACCTTTAATACCTGACTCCATCTTTAATCCATGACTCCACCTCTAATCCTTGACTCCACCTTTAATCCCTTACTCTAACTTTAATTCCTGACTCCACCTCTAATCACTGACTCCACCTTTAATTCCTGCCACTACCTTTAATCCCTGACTCCGCCTTTATTTCCTAACTCCACCTCTAATCCCTGACTCCACCTTTAATCCCTGCCACCACCTTTAATCCCTGACTCCACCTGTAATCCTTGACTCCACATTTAATCCTTGACTCCACCTTTAATCCCTGACTCCACCTCTAATCCTTGACTTCACCTGTAATCCTTGACTGCAACTTTAATACCTGACTCCATCTTTAATCCCTGACTCCACCTCTAATCCTTGACTCCACCTTTAATCCCTTACTCTAACTTTAATTCCTGACTCCACCTCTAATCACTGACTCCACCTTTAATTCCTGCCACTACCTTTAATCCCTGACTCTGCCTTTATTTCCTAACTCCACCTCTAATCCCTGACTCCACCTTTAATCCCTGACTCTATTTCTAATCCCTGACTCCACCTTTAATCCTGACTCCACGTGTAATCCTTGACTCCAGTTTTACTCCCTGACTCCAGCTTTAATCCCTGACTCCACCTCTAATCCTTGTCTCCAGCTCTAATCCTTGACTCCACCCTTAAACCCTAATTCCATCTTTTATCCCTGACTCCACATTTAATCCCTGATTTCACCTCTAATTCCTGACTCCATTTTTAATCCCTGACTCCACATTCAATCATTTACTCCACCTTTAATCCATGACTCCACCACTAATTCCTGATTCCACCTCTAATCCTTCACTCCACCTCTAATCCTTGACTCCACCTTTAATCCATGACTACATCTTTAATCCCTGACTCTACCTTTAATCCTGACTCCATCTCTAATCCCTCACTCCACCTCTAATCCCTCACTCCACCTCTAATCCCTGATTTCCCCTTTAATCCCTGACTCTATTTCTAATCCTTGACTCCTTGACCACCTTTACTCCCTGACTCCAGCTTTAATCCCTGATTCCACCTTTAATCCTTGTCTCCAGCTCTAATCCTTGACTCCACCTTTAAGACCTAATTCCATTTTTTATCCCTGACTCCACATTTAATCCCTGATTTCACCTATAATCCCCGAATCCACATTTAATCCCTGACTCCATCTTTAATCCCTGACTTCACATTTAATCCCTGACTCCACATTCAATCATTGACTCCACCTTTAATCCATGACTCCACCACTAATTCCTGATTTCACCTCTAATCCTTCACTCCACCTTTAATCCCTGACTCCACATTTAATCCCTGACTCCACCTTTAATCCTAGAATCTACATTTTATCCTTGAGTCTACCTTTAATCCATGACTCCATCTTTAATCCCTGACTCAACATTAAATCCCTGACTTCACCTCTAATCCCTAACCCCACCTCTAATCCCTCACTCCACCTTTAATCCCTCACTCCACCTCTAATCCCTCACTCCACTTCTAATCCCTGACTTCCCTTTTAATCCCTGACTCTATTTCCAATCCCTGACTCAACCTTTAATCCTTGTCTCGACCTCTAATCCTTGACTCCACCTTTAATCCCTTATGCCATCTTTAATTCCTGACTCCACATTTAATCCCTGACTCCATCTTTAATCCCTGACTTCACATTTAATCCCTGACTCCACATTCAATCATTGACTCCACCTTTAATCCATGACTCCACCACTAATTCCTGATTTCACCTCTAATCCTTCACTCCACCTTTAATCCCTGACTCCACATTTAATCCCTGACTCCACCTTTAATCCTAGAATCTACATTTTATCCTTGAGTCTACCTTTAATCCATGACTCCATCTTTAATCCCTGACTCAACATTAAATCCCTGACTTCACCTCTAATCCCTAACCCCACCTCTAATCCCTCACTCCACCTTTAATCCCTCACTCCACCTCTAATCCCTCACTCCACTTCTAATCCCTGACTTCCCTTTTAATCCCTGACTCTATTTCCAATCCCTGACTCAACCTTTAATCCTTGTCTCGACCTCTAATCCTTGACTCCACCTTTAATCCCTTATGCCATCTTTAATTCCTGACTCCACATTTAATCTCTGACTCCATCTTTAATCCCTGACTCCACCTTAAATCCTTGACTCCACCTTTGTTCCCTGGCTTCACCTCTAATCCCTGCTGCCACCTTTAATTCCTGACTCCATCTTTAATCCCTTACTCCACCTTTAATCCCTGACTCCTCCTTTAATCACTGCCACCATCTTTATTCTCTGACTCCACCTCTAATCCTTGACTCCACCTCTAATTCCTGACTCCTTCTTTAATTCCTGACTCCACCTCTAATCCCTGCCGCCACCTTTAATTCCTCACTCCCTATTTAATTCCCACTCCATCTTTAATCCCTGACTCCACCTTTAATCCTTAACTTCATCTTTAATCCCTAACTTCACCTTTAATCCCTGACTCCTCCTCTAATCCCTGACTCCACCTTAAATCCCTGACTACATCTCTATTCCCTGACTCCACCTTTAATCCCTGACTCCACCTCCAATCCCTGACTGCCTCCACCTTTAATCCCTGACCCCACCTCTAATTTCTGACCCAATGTTCTTTGTTCTCTGACACAATTCTAATTCTAAAGTAATGATCTCTATGTATTGACTTTAACTGATTCTGCTAGTTCACAAAGCTAACACGACAGCTATCTATGAGGTATGTATTTATGAAGAGGAATTACAGCTGGATTAGCAAGATAGCTATGCTTTATCAGGAGAGATTTGTCTTTAAATTGAAAAGACAAATTTCTTATGAGAATTTAACCCTTTCACCCCCCTCCCTCTCTCTCTCGCTCTCTCTCTCTCTCTCTCTCTCAGGGTGATCCGGGTAAAAAAGGAGAAAAGGGAACAGCAGGAGACAGGGTAGGATCCGATTCTCAGTCACATCCTGGTGCAACTCGACACAAAACCCTGCATATTTGTGTGAAATGTGTGTTCCTGTGTGTATGCACTGATAGCTCAAACAGATACTGCTGGACTGATGAAATCTCCAGATTTCCTTTTAGTCATGCGAGTGAGACGTGGGCATTCACCTGCTGACACATCCACCATCTTTCCTCTCAGAGCGATGGGCTTGATACTGCACTCCTCTCATCACTCTTTATTATTTCACTTAAGATGAGACTCTGAATAAGTGTTCTGTAGTTGAACAGTGGATTAATACAGAAGTCCCTCCCTAATCCCAGTAATCCATAATCCCAATAATTAGCATTAAAGGAAGTGAACTGAAGGCAGGTTTGTTTTAAATGATCACTCACAACTTATCTACCTGGCGCATATGATACTTTTATGAATATTTATCTCATTTGCAATAAAACGCAAGGAGATGTTTCCAGCGTATAATGTAAATGTGATCCTACTGGAAGGCCAGTTGAAAAAATAAACTTTGTCATGACGAAATATAATCGACCGCATCACAAATCCAATCTGAACAAAATCTGTTTCCTGGATTTTTGCTGTGCTGAACAGTTCATCATGCGTGCAAATGAATTTGACTTCGCCAGACAGGAAGTGAGGGCATACCTCAGCAACGCCCTCATATATTGACAGCAAACTTGTTACATATATTTAGCACCATGAATTCATGTTAGCAGAATTTAACATGAATTGGGAAAAAAAATCAGGAAGTGAGGTAATATCTCAGCAATGGCTGTTTTTGACAAAGTTTTGGGAACAAGGGACAAATTGTGCTTTGGCCCCCTTAATCGCTGCTTGCAGATAATAATTTCTTTTTCTTACCATTATTATCAACATTTATGTATTTATTTATTTATTACTTTTTTAAATTCTTTGTAATGTTATTATTCACTTTTTGCAAACTTGGTTACATTTTGATAATAATAATAATAACAATAATAATAATAATAATTATTATTATTATTATTATTATTATTATTATTATTATTATTATTATTATTATTATTATTTATTCAATATTTATTTTATATTTTTTTTTTTTGTAATGTTATTATCCCTTTTTTTGGTAAATTTTCATGCTGCGTTTTTTAACATACAGAATGTTTTTCTGGTCATTCTTCAGGGTCTCCCAGGATTAGATGGTTTTCCTGGAAAACCTGGAGTTCCAGGGAAAGATGTGAGTATTTAGACTTGTTCAGTAAAGTGTAGGAACCTTTTATACTAATGTATTTGTAAATGTTGGAAAATGTGTGACATGTTAATCAGGTTTTTGGCTTTTTTTTTTCTTTTTCAAAAATGAACAGGGTTTAATGGGTCTGTCTGGTGCACCAGGTGCACAAGGCGTTAAAGGAGAAAAGGTACAGAGAGAGAACAGGTTTAAATGCAATGTTGAGATGATTATATTAGAAATCCTTAAACTCGTGTGTGTGTGTATGTGTATGTGTGTGTGTGTGTGTGTGTGTGTGTGTGTGTGTGTGTGTTAGGGTGAGAGAGGTCCTGCTGGAATACCTGGAGATGTGGTGAGTCATTTGATCATCATTGTTGATTTATAAAATACATTATAAAATGCTTGTACATCCACATTTACATGAAATGGTGTTAATCTGCAGGACGATTTGTGCTCTTGAATAGGAGTCATTTATAATTTATACTATATATATTTATATATAGATAGATAGATAGATAGATAGATAGATAGATAGATAGATAGATAGATAGATAGATAGATAGATAGATAGATATAGAAGACTCAAAACTCATAATATGATTCACTGAATCAGATATTCAATCTGATGAAAGACTCTGACTCACGAATGAATGATTCAGAGACATACCTGATGAATAAAAGAGATTCTGGCTCATGAATAAATAATTCACTGAATCATATTTCATTTCAATGAATGAAACAAGAGTAAATCTAAGTGCAAAAGATTCACAGATTCAAAGACTCATCTAATGAATGGATTAGAATCTCTGGATTAGAATCATTTACTAAGTCATACACTGATTCCCTGAATAAAAGAGGAGTAAATATATGTGCAAAAGATTCACCTGATGAATGAGTCATACACTGATTTACTGCAGAAAACAGGAATGAATGTCAAAGTTTTAATTAAAAAAGATTCACTGATTCCAGTGGATTGAATCATGATCAAACGAAATTCCTGACTCATTCAATGAGAGATGAGTGAACTGCCTCAAAAACCGACTCAAAAACTGACTCACTGACTCGGACACTGACTCACTGAACAAGACACGAGCGAATTTCAGTCCTGAATAAAAGATTCATTGATTCAAACATTGATTCAAACACTGATTCAAACACTGTTTCATGGAGAGAATCGATTCACCTAGAAGCTACATAAAGCACAGACAGTTTTATAAGAACTGCAGGTTTTTTATTTACTGCAGAAACAGCTTTTATAAATAATAATAAAAGAAAAAGGGAGAAAATTAGAGTCCTAAACAATAAATTATTTGCATTCCTAATTGTTTTTTTTTTTTTAATGTTGTTTAAATAAGTGGTATTTATTTCCAGAGCATCTCAGGACACCCTGGTCCTCCTGGAGCAGAGGGACCTCCTGGACCTCCTGTAAGATTCTTCTGTCTTTTCGTGTGTGTTTAGATGCAGTGTGTGTTTAGATGCAGCGCACCTCGTGGGCGTGGCCTGTAGCTCACTCACTCACATGCCGATTATTAGGATGTACATTAACGATGTGGGCGTGGCTTCCCATTACAGGCAGTGTCTGTGTGAACGTCTACCTTTACTTAAAAAATTATTATTATTATTATTATTATTAGTAGTAGTAGTAGTAGTAGTAGTAGTAGTAGTAGTATTGTTATTATTATTATTACATTTTTTTTTACAAAGGACATGAAAAACAGGACAAAGTTGAAATGTTTCTGTGTTCATCAGGGTCCACCTGGTCCACCTGGCCCACCGGGAATATCGGGAGAAATCGGGCAAAGGGTACGGTAGAGTTTTACTCAAAACAGCGGAATGTGTGTGTTTGTGTGTGTGTGTGTGTGTGTGTGTTGCTCTGAGACGATCACTCAATAAAGTGTAACTGTTGCATTTGTCCAGCAGATGGCAGAACAGTCAAAGCTTTTCTTTTCTTTTCTTTTCTTTTCTTTTCTTTTCTTTTCTTTTCTTTTCTTTTCTTTTCTTTTCTTTTCTTTTCTTTTTTTCCTTTTCTTTAATATAGTTTGTATTATCTTTTCTCTTTTTTTAGTTTACCTTTTCTTCTTTTTATTTTTTTCCTTTCCTTTCCTTTCCTTTCCTTTCCTTTCCTTTCCCTTTCTTTCTTTCTTTCTTTCTTTCTTTCTTTCTTTCTTTCTTTCTTGTTTTCTTGTTTTCTTGTTTTTCTTTCTTATCTTTCTTCTCATTGATTACTTCCTCACTTCTTTCTTTCTCTCCTCTCCCTTTTTTCTAGACTCTTTTTGCTCTTCCTCTCTTCCTCCCATCAGTCTGTACTTCTTTCATTTGCTCATTCAATCCTTTTTATTCCTTATTTCCACACCCCCTTCTTTTTCTTGTCTTTCTTTCTTTCTTTCTTTCTTTCTTTCTTTCTTTCTTTCTTTCTTTCTTTCTTTCTTTCTTTCTTGTTTTTCTTTCTTATCTTTCTTCTCATTGATTACTTCCTCACTTCTTTCTTTCTCTCCTCTCCCTTTTTTCTAGACTCTTTTTGCTCTTCCTCTCTTCCTCCCATCAGTCTGTACTTCTTTCATTTGCTCATTCAATCCTTTTTATTCCTTATTTCCACACCCCCTTCTTTTTCTTTCTTTCTTTCTTTCTTTCTTTCTTTCTTTCTTTCTTTCTTTCTTTCTTTCTTTCTTTCTTTCTTCCTTTCTTTCTTTCTTTCTCTCTTTCTTTCTTTCTTTCTTTCTCTTTCTCTCTCTCTCTCTCTCTCTCTCTCTCTCTCTCTCTCTCTCTCTCTCTCCATGTTATCTGTAGTTGTTAACAGTGTGTGTTTTTCCTCTGTCTAGGGAAAGAAAGGAGACGCAGGACTTCCTGGAGTTGATGGTCTTCCTGGCCCACCGGTAACAGCAGCAGTGATATTTAAACCCATGACTTTTTCACACAAGCATTATAAAAGGAATTTATTTATTTATTTATTTATTTATTTATTTATTTATTTATTTATTTATTTAATAGTTTTAGAGCCATAATATGTAACTTTATATGTATTATTTCTTTTAAATCTTACCTTAAATATTTCATTTATATATTTTTACATTAGTTAATATATATTATAAACATTTCATCCATCTTTTTGAAGGTGTTCAAAAATATTTAATATTTTATTTTTATCTAAAGTATAATAATTTTCATATCAGATATTAAAGATATGAGCTGATAAATTCTATAAAATTCATAAAAAATTATGTTTAAATTTAAACTGTGTGTGTGTGTGTGTGTGTGTGTGTATGTGTGATTAGGGTCCCGCAGGTCCCCCTGGACCCCTCGGGAGTCCGGGTCAGACTGGACCTCCTGTAAGTTTAATCACACCTGAGCTACAGCGTGAATGAAGATGAGAAATAAATTCAGATTTCTTCTTTAACTCTTGTTTGTCGTCTTCATTGCTTCCGCAGGGATTACCGGGAGAAATCGGGTTCCCCGGGAAAGTCGGAGAGGCGGGAAAACCTGTAAGTGACTGGAGTGAGAATCAGCGTGAATGTTAAAAACAGAAACAAAAAATAAACAGTGGTTTGTTTTTAAAGGGTCTGCCTGGGAAGGACGGCATTGACGGTCAACCTGGAAGTGATGGAGAGAAAGTAAGTGCACCCCCATGATGTCACATCATCTTTTTATTTTTATTTAAAAAAATCATAGATGAATTTCCCAAAATTTCAATTAAGTTTTATTTTATTTTATTTTATTTTATTTTATTTTATTTTATTTTATTTTATTTTATTTTATATGTCAAGGACAAGGATTTATTTACAGTTTTTTTTATTGTGGAAAAAAATCATACACTAGACATGATGCTAATGAATTGATGTTTAATTTAAAAATTAATATGCAAGAAATAATAAATTTAAAAAATATTGTTATAGGCAAGAAATAATTCAGTTTAAAATACTGTGTTATAAGCAAGAAATAATTCATTTAAAAAATACAGTGTTATAAAAGAAATGTTTTGAGGAGGTGAGAGGAGCTGAAGTTTGGATGATTAGAGAATATATCGATCACGGTCAACACAACAGAACTAGCATTAGAGCCAAGACCTTATCTTATCTGTTCTTATTACATAGCACAGGAACATGATCACAGGTGACAAACTGTCAGGGAGTCAGGGATTAAAGGTATCAGGGATTAGAGGTGGAGTCAGATTAAAGTTGGAGTCAAGGATTAAAGATGGAGTCAGGGATTAAAGGTGGAGTCAGGGATTAAAGGTGTCAGGGATTAGAGGTGGAGTCAGGGATTAAAGGTGGAGTCAAGGATTAAAGATGGAGTCAGGTGATTAAAGTGGAGTCAGGGATTAAAGATGGAGTCAGGGATTAGAGGTGGAGTCAGGGATTAAAGGGGAGTCAGGGATTAAAGGTGGAGTCAGGGATTAAAGATGGAGTCAGGGATTAAAGGATGGGAGTCAGGGATTAGAGGTGGAGTCAGGGATTAAAGGTGGAGTCAAGGATTAAAGATGGAGTCAAGGATTAAAGGTGGAGTCAGGGATTAAAGGTGGAGTCAGGGATTAAAATGGAGTCAGGGATTAGAGGTGGAGTCAGGGATTAAAGATGGAGTCAGGGATTAGAGGTGGAGTCAGGGATTAAAGGTGGAGTCAAGGATTAAAGATGGGTCAGGGATTAAAGGTGGAGTCAGGGATTAGAGGTGGATCAGGGATTAAAGGTGGAGTCAAGGATTAAAGATGGAGTCAGGGATTAGAGGTGGCGTCAGGGATTAAAGATGGAGTCAGGGATTAGAGGTGGAGTCAGGGATTAAAGGTGGAGTCAAAGATTAAAGATGGAGTCAGGGATTAGAGGTGGAAGGGATTAAAGATGGAGTCAGGGATTAAAGGTGGAGTCAAGATTAAAGATGGAGTCAGGGATTAGAGGTGGCGTCAGGGATTAAAGATGGAGTCAGGGATTAGAAGTGGAGTCAGGGATTAAAGGTGGAGTCAAAGATTAAAGATGGAGTTAGGGATTAGAGGTAGTGTCAGGGATTAAAGGTGGAGTCAAGGATTAAAGATGGAGTCAGGATTAGAGGTGGAGTCAGGGATTAAAGGTGGAGTCAATGATTAAAGATGGGGTCAGGATTAAAGGTGGAGTCAGGGATTAGAGGTGGCATCAGGGATTAAAGGTGGAGTCAAGGATTAAAGATGGAGTCAGGGATTAGAGGTGGCGTCAGGATTAAAGGTGGAGTCAAAGATTAAAGATGGAGTCAGGGATTAGAGGTAGTGTCAGGGATTAAAGGTGGAGTCAAGGATTAAAGATGGAGTCAGGGATTAGAAGTGGAGTCAGGGATTAAAGGTGGAGTCAAAGATTGAAGATGGAGTCAGGGATTAGAGGTAGTGTCAGGGATTAAAGGTGGAGTCAAGGATTAAAGATGGAGTCAGGGATTAAAGGTGGAGTCATAGATTAAAGATGGAGTCAGGGATTAGAGGTGGTGTCAGGGATTAAAGATGGAGTCAGGGATTAGAAGTGGAGTCAGGGATTAAAGGTGGAGTCAAAGATTAAAGATGGAGTCAGGGATTAGAGTTGGCATCAGGGATTAAAGGTGGAGTCAAAGATTAAAGATGGAGTCAGGGATTAGAGGTGGTGTCAGGGATTAAAGGTGGAGTCAAAGATTAAAGATGGCGTCAGGGATTAGAGGTAGTGTCAGGGATTAAAGGTGGAGTCAAGGATTAAAGATGGAGTCAGGGATTAGAGGTGGAGTCAGGGATTAAAGGTGGAGTCAAAGATTAAAGATGGAGTCAGGGATTAGAGGTGGCGTCAGGGATTAAAGGTGGAGTCAAGGATTAAAGATGGAGTCAGGGATTAGAGGTGGAGTCAGGGATTAGAGGTGGAGTCAGGGATTAGAGGTGGAGTCAGGGATTAAAAATGGAGTCTTTATATTATGTCTTGCTGAATGAGAAAAAGGAAAATATGAATTTAAATACATGTATTAAAAATATGATTTAATATTTCTGGACATGTGAAAGAAGCCGGAGGTCATAAAGAGAAAAATTAAACATCTAAGTGATCAGAGCTTAAAAAATAAATTAGGGTGCACGAGCGTTTGCACTGACATCACATTTCTGTAGTATTTTTTTTTGCATGTGTTAAAAAGGAATCTTTCAATCTTCAGACTCTAACAAAGTAATAAATAAATCTCAGTTATTAGAGTATTTTTACTCCTGGTTATTAGAGTACATTACATTAATATAAATCTGTGCTTTTTCAGGGACCTCGAGGTGAACCGGGTCTGGATGGTTTCCCTGGAAACCCGGGTCCGAAGGTGAGCTCACTTCCTGTCTGAGTGTGAAATGGATTTAATCTCACATGCCTGGAGGATGATGTAATGCTGGTGTCTCAGGTTGGTTAATTACCTTTAATTAATATTAACCAATTATTCTGATGTGTGACTCAGGGTGATGAAGGACCTCCAGGACCACGAGGACCTCCAGGAGAAAGAGTGAGCTCTCACTGACCACTACAATTATCTTAAATATGTCACATTCAGAACCCTGACAATTAAATCTCTCTCTCTCTCTCTCTCTCTCTCTCTCTCCTCTCTCTCTCTCTATCTGTCTGTCTGTCTATCTGTCTCTATCTGTCTCTATCTATCTATCTATCTATCTATCTCTCTCGCTCTCTCACTCTCTCTCTCTCACTCTGTCTGTCTATCCCTCTATTTCTCTCTGTCTCTCTCTCTCCCTCTGCCCCCCCCCCCCCCCCCCTTCATCTCTCTCTCTCTTTCTCTGTGCCTCCTCCATCCCTCTCTCCCTACCCCGGTCTCTCTCTCTCTCTCTCTCTCCCCCCCATTTCTCTCTCTCTCTGTCTCTCTCTCTCTCTCTGTCAGGGTGAGATGGGTCTCGCTGGTGAGGCTGGTGTAATGGGACCACGAGGAGAAAGAGGACTGCAGGTAAGAACACACCTGTCTATCTTATAGAGTCCAGATTCAAAACTCAGCCTTTAGGACATGCTGTAAAGGTGATGAATCTGATGGACTTCATGCTTTCTCCTCTCTGTGTCCACTGCAGGGTGAGAGAGGAAAAGACGGAGATGTCGGGCCGAAAGGGGAGAAAGGAGACAAGGTGAGGTGCTGGATCAGAGTTTATCGCTGCATCATCACTGATTTATGGATTAAATCTGACTGAAGTGAGATCTGATATCTGAAGTGTCTATCTGCTTCGATGTTCTTCAGCACTCCTCTCACTTCCAGCATTATTGCATCATTATGGAGTGCAGCTCCTGCTAATGTTTATCTTCTTCATCTATATTAATGTGGTGAATTGATTATTTCTCTTGTTTTTACAGGGTGAAATTGGACCCAGAGGACTTCCAGGAACCCCAGGAGATGTGAGTTAAGAGATAGATAGATAGATAGATAGATAGATAGATAGATAGATAGATAGATAGATAGATAGATAGATAGATAGATAGATAGATAGACAAACACAAAGATAGATACATAGACAGAGTGATAGGTAGATAGATAGAACATCTGCAACCTAAAGATTTCCCTGAGGGGATTGATAAAGTATTCAGATTTTGAGAATAGAATATAATTAGACAGACAATAGAGATAGACACAATAGAATGCAACAGAATGGAATAGAATAATTTAGATAGACAGAATAAATAGAATGGAATAGAATAGAGCAAAAAAATGTTAGTTATAGAATAGAATAGAATAGAACGGAACGGAACGGAGCAGAATAGAATAGAATAATTTAGATATATAATAGGATAAAAAAGAATGTAATAGAATAGAGCAAAAAAGGTTGGTTATAGAATAGAATAGAATAGAATAGAATAGAATAGAATAGAATGGAACGGAACAGAATAGAATAGAATAATTTAGATATATAATAGGATAAAAAAGAATGTAATAGAATAGAGCAAAAAAGATTGGTTATAGAATAGAATAGAATAGAATAGAATAGAATAGAATAGAATAGAATAGAAAAAGATAGATAAATGCTCAGATTGATGTACATCATCATCATCATCCTCATCATCATCTCTCTCTCTCTCTCTCTCTCTCTCTCTCTCTCTCTCTCTCTCTCTCTCTCTCTCTGTGTGTGTGTGTGTGTGTGTGTGTGTCTGTGTGTGTTATGCAGGCTATGATTCCTGAGCCTGGAGAGCCAGTATGTATTCACACCCCTCGCCTCACACTCATTCCATTCCTTTCGTTTATCCAGCCATTAAAGTCGAGTCTTTATTAAACTCTTCATTAATGAAAAACACCAACACAACATGTTCATTCCCATCTTCAGTCCTCTGGTTAATGTGGCTGTAGAGTGTGTGACAGGCTTTAGTCTTATTGCATCGTAAAAAGAGGAGCCAATCACAGTCCAGTATGCAAATCTAATGTGTGGTTCTATTTGCATATTCATAGACTCCGTATAAGGATTTCTTGATGAGGATAAAACTCTAGTGCTTCTGTACTCTCTTTAAAAGGCTCATTAAGGCTTTGTTGGATAATTACATTTTCTTAACTTCCTGAAAAGGGCTTTATTTTGAAAGCTTTTTTGGCACGCGAATACTCAGTTGTAAGGTTTTACATCAAACCATTCATTGTTCCACAGGAGGGAAATTCAAGAAAGGGTTCTACAGTCATATGGTTCCACTTTGAAGCTTTGAGGGGTCTCCTTGATGGCTAAGCAAAAACCCATTATATTCAGATACAGTGCAGAAGCTGTACTCTGATCATGAAATTGAATTTGATAAGTTTGCAAATACTGGGCTGTGATTGGCTCTGTGAGTGTCTTTCTCTGTCCAATCACCTTCTTTTCTGCCGGAGCCTCATTAAGTATTTTGTTACTGAATATAGAAGTGGTGTAAAAACTATATCACTGTGAAATTTTGACAGAAACCTTTGTTTCCGGATCATAGAGAGATGTTTTAGACTCTTTTGATGTCTCTTACAGGGAAAACCTGGAGAAAAAGGAGAGAAAGGAGATCAGGGAAAACAAGGAGAGGTGGTAAGTGGGTGGATTCTGATTGGTCAGAAGGTGTTGATTCATTTTTCTTTAATGATTGTTTTATTAAACATTAGTTTAACACATGAATGCACTTAACACCCAATATTAATTGTCAACATATCTTATATGATGTTCTTTGTGCTTTTTATGTTGATGTTTTAGAAAGTTAGCGACCTTGAGGATTCTTATATGGACTTAAATTAATATGATAAAATATGTAATAGTTTTTTTGACCACTAGAGGGAAGCAGAGAGGTGAAAATGTCTGAATATGCACAGAGACACAAATGAAGTCTAACTGTACCTGTCAGTCTCAGTGAAGGAGGCGTGGCCTCTGTACCTGTCAGTCTCAGTGAAGGAGGCGTGGCCTCTGTACCTGTCAGTCTCAGTGAAGGAGGCGTGGCCTCTGTACCTGTCAGTCACACTGAAGTAGGCATGGCCACAATAAAGCTGTCTCTTTTCAGTCTTTTTCTCATTATAATTAATATATAAATACAGAAATAAAATAAAAAGCTTGTATTCAATAATTGTTTGTAGCTCTTTAGTCCTTGTGGTCAGAAACCTCATCAGTTTAACTCCACAAAGATTGAGGAGACTTTGGGATGAGTTACACATTCATATTTAGCACTCCACACTAAACTGGTAGCTATTACCTTCCATTCCTCCATAGTTAGCTGCATTAGTGTCAGAAAAAAAAAAAAAATCACAATTCATAGGTGATCAATTATATTTGGCTCCAACAATTCTCATCTCGTGTAATAAGAATGATGATTTAATGAAAATTTTTCTTCTTCTGAAGTTTTGCTAACATCAGCTCTGATCTGTTCAGGGCCTGAGAGGACTTCCTGGTGAGCAAGGCTTCAGAGGACCACCTGGACTTTTGGTGAGGACGAATGATCAGGCGTCTGCCAACTGCCGTGTTTCTAGACCTTAGTGTTTCACATTATCAGATAATGTTGTGCAAAATGTGAAGGATGCAGTGGATTTAACTCCTGTGCTGTTATAGTGCTGATGTATGCACAGAGCTTCAGTTTAACTGTGTAACTGATTATAAGTACATCACTAAACATACACCTTCACTCTCAGGGAACACAATGTCCCTGTACATGTGTCATCTTTCTGCTGGAAAATGTCTCACACTTCTGTTTGGACAGGGAGCTAAAGGAGACACTGGGTCCAAGGGAGATCCAGGCAATAACGGAGAACCGGTGAGTTTGACTAATAAGTTAACTTTTGTAGAATCTCATCAAACTGTGTGCTGAAACTTAAATGTTACATCATCAAAAGTGGTCTTTATCTTCTGTGTGATAGCTTCCGGGTGAGCAGAATAGTCTCTCTGTGATGTCACCTTCAAGTGTCTTTCATATGTGATGTCATCAAGAAGTGCCCTTTATTCTTCATGAGATTTCTTTGTCATGTGATATTGTGACGTCATGCGTGATGTCATCAAGTAGCGCCTATTTATCTTGCCCATTCGTCTTCCTTGCGATTTCACTAAGATGTGCCTTTTATCTTATGTGTGATGTCATCAATCAATCCTGTTCCCCATATTCATGTGCTTTCTGTGAGAAGTCATGTGTGATGTCATCAGGATGTGTCCTTAATCTTACTTGTGATGTCACTGTCATCTGCCTTTGATTTTTTTCCCTTTGTGACGTGATCTTCATGTTTTTCTTGATGTCATCAAGAAATGCTCCTGATCTCAAGTCTGATGGATTTGAGATCAAAATCCATTTGAGGTCATCAAGATGTGTCCTTGGTCACGTTTGTGATGTCATCACAGTGTGCCCATTTTTCTTTCTGATGATATACCCTTTGTGATGTCAGTAAGATGTGTCCTTTTCATTCATGTCTTCCCTGACATATATTCTTAATCTTATGTGTGATCACTGTGTGCCCATATTTTCAAAGTAATGTTAGAGATGGGTTCTAGACCGTACACAGTAAGATATACTGCTCTACTTAGGGCTTGAAAATGTCTTTCAATCCCTTTACAGTGCACTTTGTCTCAAATAAGGAGTGTGATGTCATCAAAGAGGGACCTTCTGTGTTCCTCATGCAGACTTTCCATTCATTTTGCCATGTCACTTCATCAAAATGGGCCATGTATCTCCTGAACATCAGCACTGAAATGTGGCCTTTAACTTATATTATAAATAAGAGTTCTTCTCAGAGATTTGTGTTATTATGATCTCATATCTGTGTGATGTCATCTTTAAAAGATTTGTATCTTCTGTATATCAAGAAGACATGTCTTTCATCTGTTGTGCGATGTGATGTTTACTTTTCAGGGTCCTCCCGGGCTTCCCGGCACTCAGGGGCAACGAGGACCGCCTGGCAACGTGGTACGTTAATATATGCAAATGAGATGCAAATGAGATTGTGTTTCTGTTTTAGTGTATGATTCAGGTTTATATCACACAATATCTACACTCTACATACTGCTGAATTCCTTCATTCTATACTGTAGATTAATTGATATGTGCCTGTGTTCCTTTCAACAATCTGACATCATCATCATCATCATCATGCTTTTGTCCTTTAGGGAATTCCGGGCAGTATCGGACCACCGGGAATACCAGGACAGACCGGAGAAAAGGTGAGATGCACTTTAATTACTTTTAGCACCCTCTCATCAATCCATCTATTCATCATCAATGTATTTACATCCATCCGTCTACACATCGCTCCCTCCCTCCATCCATCCGTCCGTCCATCCTTCCAACCAACCATCCATCCATCCATCCATCCATCCATCCAACCATCATTGTATTATCTGCCTGCACACTCATCCAGTACAATGATATTACCCATTTATCCATCCATCCATCCGTCCATCCGTCCATCCAATCAATGTATTATCCACCTTTACACTCATCCAGTATGATGATATCATCCATTTATCCATCCACCCATCCATTATTCACCTGTACACTCATCCAGTACAATTATATCATCCATCCATCCATCCATCCATGTGCCACTGACATGATGTTAATACAAAATGTGTTTTGGTATATAATTAATTTATTAATTAATTAACTGATTAACTAATCTTACTCTAGGGAGACCCTGGTAAAGATGGTCCAGTAGGCCCGCCAGGTTTGCCCGGAGAGCCGGGTCTAAGAGGTGATGCAGGACCACCAGGGAAAGGCAAAGAAGGAGCAAAGGCATGGCATTAATATTCCACATTAACACACTTTACAGTGAATAATGTTGAAGTTGTATAGGTTACATCTCAATTCTATTTGATAATTCAATTTAGTGCTACAACATACAGCAGAGTGTGTATAACATTTTAACACATTTGTTTGATTTGGGTAAAAGTGTGAGAATTGTAGCACTGGGTTGCTTTGAGTAAGTGTGTGTGTGTGTAATGCACCTTGTTTAATAACAGGGGGATGCGGGACCACCAGGAATGCCTGGAGCTCCAGGACAGAAGGTACATTCGAGATGGTTTTCAGGCTCTGTTATGTTCTCGCTACTCTGAGGTGTTATTGAATAAAAAAAACTCCCAGCTGCTGCGGCTTACAGTATGAAGTGATGTTCAATTTATAATGCTTCAATTAGTAATGGAGGAATAACTGTAATTGCTCACTGCTGCTGTAATTACAGTAATGTTATAGCAAGTAATGTTATAGCAACACTGTTAGATTTAATGTATGTATCCTGGATTAATGTGTGTGTGTGTGTGTGTGTGTGTGTGTATGCACTCTAGGGCCCAACAGGAAATCCAGGAATGCAAGGGATGCCAGGAGACAGGGGTCCTCCAGGAGAGGGAACCACCGGACCAGCTGTACACACACACACAGACACACACACAGACATCATATGTACCTGCAAATTCATTTGAATTAAAAAAGGCTTACATTTGGTTCCTATTACTCTTTCAGTGTGTGTGTGTGTGTGTGTATTGCAGGGACCACCAGGCCCACCTGGATTAGTAGGAGCAGTGGTAAGCAACATGCTAATGTTACAGTCACCTACCTGATTAGTCTATAAAACACTATTCATTTATTCCATAAAACCACCCAATCCATCTATTAATCATTCATCTATCCATCCATCCATCCATCCATCCATCCATCCATCTTTTAATATACCATCTACCATCTATCCATGCATTCATCTATCAATTAATCTATTAATCATCCATGTATTATTAATTAATCATCCACTCAACCTCCAATCTACCTATCCCCCCCAATCCACCCATCCATCATCCATCCATCCATACATTCACCCATCCAACTGTCCATCCATCCATCCATCCATCCATCCCATCCATCCATCCATTCCACCCCATCCAACCCTTGTCCATCCATCCATCCTTTCCCCCATCCATTTGTCAATGTATTATCCACCTGTACATTCACCCAATATAATCTTCCCATTCATCCATCCTTGCATCCATCCATACATCAGTGCATTATCCACCTGTTCAATCACCTACTAAAGCCATCTAGTCATCCACCTGTTCACTTATCCATCCATCCATCCACGTAATCACATCCTCCGGGTAATCAATCCCCACTCACTCAGTAATTCAATATGGTCCATCTATCCATGTAATCACATTCATCTCTCTATCTATTTATCCAACCACCCACTCATCCACCTCTTGATTATATTTACACACACCCTATCAATCTGTTTATTCTGACTCCACTGTACAAGTTGTATAAGAGTGTCTCCTCTAATCATTCTGTGTCCTGCTGCTGTAGGGACCAAGAGGAGCACCAGGTGTCCCAGGACCTCAAGGACCTTCTGGACACAATGTAAGCACTAAACACACACAGTAGAGCACATAGTGCAGCTGTACAGATCTCATATACTAAAGATCTCAGATATCATTTACTTCTGATCTGCTCAGGGATTACCAGGAAGACCTGGAGAGAAAGGATCTCAGGGAGAGCCGGTGAGTGAGAAAAGTTCTGTTTTTACTTTTGTGTATGGGGGTGTGTGTGTGTGTGTGTGTGTGTGTGTGTGAGAGAGAGAGAGAGCGAGAGAGAGAGAGTTTTAACTGAGAGTATTGGGATCATATTAATGTTTGTTATGTTTATGACAGGGTAAAGCTGCAGATCTGTCTCAGTTAGACCTGAAGGTAACAGCTACACACTCATCCATCCATCCATCCATCCACCCATCCACCCCCATCCATCCATCCATCCATCCATTTATTAGGCATATTATCCATCCATTAATCCATTGCATCCAACAAACCATCCTTTCATTCTTTAATCATGTAAATCTATTTATCCCAGCCAACATTTTGTCAGTCCATCTGTTTTTCCAGCTGTCTTATCCATCCATCCATCCATCCATCCATCCATCCATACTGTACATACAGTACATACATACATACTTATTTACATACATCAAATCATTTAATCATTTGCCCATACATGTATGTATACACCTGTTTATGTCAAGCCCTTGCATATTCTCCATCCACCCATCCATCCATCCATCCACCCATTAATACATCCATCTGTCCATCCGTCATTGCCTATATTCCCTCATTGCACTAAGTTGTGTGTTCTTGATCTGTAGGGTGTTTGTTCAAACTGTCCACCTGGACCTTCTGGACCACCAGGAATCGCAGGAGTTCCAGGAGAAAAAGGCCCTGCTGGACCGGCGGGAAAAAACGGACAGGACGGATACCAGGTAACACTGCAGGACATCTCACGGTCTCATTACATCACTG
Source organism: Hemibagrus guttatus (assembly GCA_033459395.1). NCBI lineage: Eukaryota > Metazoa > Chordata > Actinopteri > Siluriformes > Bagridae > Hemibagrus > Hemibagrus guttatus. Next base: position 23,436,605 of record JAUCMX010000013.1, read on the forward strand.
TAGTGTAGATCTATGAGTCTGACTCGTTTTCACACAGGAATTATGTTTTAATTAAAATACCTTCTAATTCAGAATGTACAGGTTATGGCTGATGTTTGTTGTTCACAGGGTGCTCCCGGACCTGTCGGACCCCCAGGATCACCTGGAGCTGAGGGAAGCAAGGTGAGAAGATAGAATACACCAAACACAAACTAATAACAACATAAACATAACCTTGAGTAATAACCTGAACATATAACACGGTAAAGACCAGAGATTATCCTTCTAGCTTCCTGTTTCTGGTCTTATCTATTCCAATTATAATTACAGAAAAATAATATTGCTTAATGCTATTTAATTATTTATATGTACGTATTAATAATGAATGTCTTCATTATTAGCGATTATTATAATAGCATTGCATTTATTTTAGTGTTTATGAATTATTATTTATACATTATTCAGTTATTGTAGTGTAGTTATTTGACTTTTAATTGCATTTTATTAAATATTAATTTTTAAATGAGAATTTGGTAAATTTACATATTAAACACTCATTTTTACATTTCTATATTAACACATCCTGGAATGAAGCAGTCCCAGATATAATACTGTATACACAATGACTTACAGCTGTTATAACTTGTAATATATTTATAATTCTGTTATAAAATTCAGGGTGAGAAAGGTGACCGAGGTTCCCCAGGAGCTGCTGGAGATAAAGGTGAAAAGGTACTAGTGCATTCCTCAGTTATTCAGTATGTACAGAACACTGAGTGTTTGACCTTCTTACTGTTGTACTGTTTTATCATTTTATTTATCTATTTATTTATTACATTTTTACAGGGACCCCCAGGGCCTCCTGGTTATCCAGGTACAGCTGGAACAATGGGTCAGCCTGTAAGTCTCTTTATAAAGTCCAGAAAATTTCACAGCCACTGATTAGCATATATTTACATAATCCTGATTGTTTGTTTGTTTATTTGTTTTTAATCTGTCAGTTTCTCTACAATTTAATTTAGATGTTGTCCAAAGAGAAATCAAATAAAAATCAATCAAACAAACAAACGCTTTCATAAATGCAGTCATAACTTTCATTAAACTGTTCTGATTGTTGTGGGGTGTGAGGGGTAGGAGGGTATCTCTGGTCTGATTGGTTACCATGGTATAGGGGGTGTGGACTGTGATCTAATTGTTTACTTTGTCGTTAATACTGAGAACTCTGGTGAGAAACTGATCTTATTGGCTACAGTGTCATTAGGAGTGGGAACTGTGATCTGATTGGTTACAGTGTCATTAGGGGTGGTTCCTGTGATCTGATTGGTTACAGTGTCATTAGGGGTGAGACCTGTGATCTGATTGCTTACAGTGTCATTAGGGGTGGGAACTGTGATCTGATTGGTTACAGTGTCATTAGAGTTGGGAACTGTGATCTGATTGGTTACTGTGCTATTAGGGGTTGAAACTCTGATCTGATTGGCTACAGTGTCATTAGGGGTGAGACCTGTGATCTGATTGGTTACAGTGTCATTAGGGGTGGGAACTGTGATCTGATTGGTTACAGTGTCATTAGGGGCGAGACCTGTGATCTGATTGCTTACAGTGTCATTAGAGGTGGGACCTGTGATCTGATTGGTTACAGTGTCATTAGGGGTGGTACCTGTGATCTGATTGGTTACAGTGTCATTAGGGTGAGACCTGTGATCTGATTGCTTACAGTGTCATTAGGGGTGGGACCTGTGATCTGATTGGTTACAGTGTCATTAGGGGCAGGACCTGTGATCTGATTGGTTACAGTGTCATTAGGGGCAGGACCTGTGATCTGATAGGTTATAGTGTCATTAGGGGTGAGACCTGTTATCTGATTGGTTACAGTGTCATTAGGGGCAGGACCTGTGATCTGATTGGTTACAGTGTCATTAGGGAGGGGACCTGTGATCTGATTGGTCACAGTGTCATTAGGGGTGGGACCTGTGATCTGATTGGTTACACTGTCATTAGGGGTGAGACCTGTGATCTGATTGGTTACAGTGTCATTAGGGGTGGGAACTGTGATCTGATTGGTTACTGTGCTATTAGGGGTTGAAACTCTGATCTGATTGGCTACAGTGTCATTAGGGGTGAGACCTGTGATCTGATTGGTTACAGTGTCTTTAGAGGTGGGACCTGTGATCTGATTGGTTACAGTATCATTAGGGGTGAGACCTGTTATCTGATTGGTTACAGTGTCATTAGGGGTGAGTCCTGTAATCTGATTGGTTACACTGTCATTAGGGGTGAGACCTGTGATCTGATTGGTTACAGTGTCATTAGGGGTGAGACCTGTGATCTGATTAATTACAGTGTCATTAGGGGTGGGAACTGTGATCTGATTGGTTACTGTGCTATTAGAGGTTGAAACTCTGATCTGATTGGCTACAGTGTCATTAGGGGTGAGACCTGTGATCTGATTGGCTACAGTGTCATTAGGGGTGAGACCTGTGATCTGATTGGCTACAGTGTCATTAGGGGTGGGAACTGTGATCTGATTGGTTACAGTGTCATTAGAGTTGGGAACTGTGATCTGATTGGTTACTGTGCTATTAGGGGTTGAAACTCTGATCTGATTGGCTACAGTGTCATTAGGGGTGAGACCTGTGATCTGATTGGTTACAGTGTCATTAGGGGTGGGACCTGTGATCTGATTGGTTACAGTGTCATTAGAGGTGGGACCTGTGATCTGATTGGTTACAGTGTCATTAGAGGTGGGACCTGTGATCTGATTGGTTACAGTGTCATTAGGGGTGGGACCTGTGATCTGATTGGTTACAGTGTCATTAGGGGTGGGACCTGTGATCTGATTGGTTACAGTGTCATTAGAGGTGGGACCTGTGATCTGATTGGTTACAGTGTCATTAGGGGTGGGAACTGTGATCTGATTGGTTACAGTGTCATTAGGGGCGAGACCTGTGATCTGATTGCTTACAGTGTCATTAGAGGTGGGACCTGTGATCTGATTGGTTACAGTGTCATTAGGGGTGGTACCTGTGATCTGATTGGTTACAGTGTCATTAGGGGTGAGACCTGTGATCTGATTGCTTACAGTGTCATTAGGGGTGGGACCTGTGATCTGATTGGTTACAGTGTCATTAGGGGCAGGACCTGTGATCTGATTGGTTACAGTGTCATTAGGGGCAGGACCTGTGATCTGATAGGTTATAGTGTCATTAGGGGTGAGACCTGTTATCTGATTGGTTACAGTGTCATTAGGGAGGGGACCTGTAATCTGATTGGTTACACTGTCATTAGGGGTGAGACCTGTGATCTGATTGGTTACAGTGTCATTAGGGGTGAGACCTGTGATCTGATTAATTACAGTGTCATTAGGGGTGGGAACTGTGATCTGATTGGTTACTGTGCTATTAGAGGTTGAAACTCTGATCTGATTGGCTACAGTGTCATTAGGGGTGAGACCTGTGATCTGATTGGCTACAGTGTCATTAGGGGTGAGACCTGTGATCTGATTGGCTACAGTGTCATTAGGGGTGAGACCTGTGATCTGATTGGCTACAGTGTCATTAGGGGTGAGACCTGTGATCTGATTGGCTACAGTGTCATTAGGGGTGAGACCTGTGATCTGATTGGTTACAGTGTCATTAGGGGTGAGTCCTGTGATCTGATTGGTTACAGTTTCATTAGAGGTGGGACCTGTGATCTGATTGGTTAGAGTGTCATTAGGGGTGAGACCTGTGATCTGATTGGTTACAGTGTCATTAGAGGTGGGACCTGTGATCTGATTGGTTACAGTGTCATTAGGGGTTAGACCTGTGATCTGATTGGTTACAGTGCTATTAGAGGTTGAAACTCTGATCTGATTGGTTACAGTGCCATTAGGGGTGGGACCTGTGATCTGATTGGTTACAGTGTCATTAGGGGTGGGACCTGTGATCTGATTGGTTACAGTGTCATTAGGGGTGAGACCTGTGATCTGATTGGTTACAGTGTCATTAGGGAGGGGACCTGTGATCTGATTGGTCACAGTGTCATTAGGGGTGAGACCTGTGATCTGATTGGTTACAGTGTCATTAGAGGTGGGACCTGTGATCTGATTGGTTACAGTGTCATTAGGGGTTAGACCTGTGATCTGATTGGTTACAGTGCTATTAGAGGTTGAAACTCTGATCTGATTGGTTACAGTGCCATTAGGGGTGGGACCTGTGATCTGATTGGTTACAGTGTCATTAGGGAGGGGACCTGTGATCTGATTGGTTACAGTGTCATTAGGGGTGGGACCTGTGATCTGATTGGTTACACTGTTATTAGGGGTGAGACCTGTGATCTGATTGGTTACAGTGTCATTAGGGGTGGTTCCTGTGATCTGATTGGTTACAGTGTCATTAGGGGTGAGACCTGTGATCTGATTGCTTACAGTGTCATTAGGGGTGGGACCAGTCATCTGATTGGTTAGAGTGTCATTAATGGTAAGACCTGTGGCCTGATTAGTTATAGTGTCATTAGAGGCTGATACTATGATCTGATTGGTTTGAGTGTCATTAGGGGTGAGACCTGTGATTGATTGGTTACAGTGTTGCTACAGTGCATATCAGTGAAACTGCATAGTCACTGTCAAGCATAAATTATAAAAAGCTTCTGAAGGCACCATATTATTATACATTTTTTCAAAGAATAAATCTTATTTTATAAAGAGTAAAGCTAATACATTTTAATTATATTATACTTAATATAATATGGCTTATGTTTACAGGGTAATGATGGCAACCCGGGAGCCCCTGGTCCTCCTGGAACCCCTGGAGAAAAGGTAAAATCCATGTAATTATTAATAAATTATATATTAAGTATTAAGTGTGTTGCTTAAGCAGTGAATCGTCACTGTGTCATAATTACCAAACTTTTAACACATCTTCTGAACATATAAATAGCTTATTACTGTTCAATATCTTATACAATAGAAGTTGTGTATTGAGAAGTTTAGTACACTGTATTGTGTAGTATGGATAATACATGACTTTGTGTGTGTGTGTGTGTGTAACAGGGTAAAGAGGGACTAAAAGGAATTCAGGGTCCTCCTGGTCTGCCAGGTTTAATGGTGAGGAATTTACACTTCAACGGTTTTCTTAATAGTCTTTTAAACAATTTATATTCTCCACTTCTCACCAATCGCCTTGCTTTAAATGCCCAGTGCTTCCTAAATTATTGTAAAGGAATGTGTTTTAGTCAATAGAGACATGTCTTTGACTTCATTAGTAAGTTTCTTCTGCATGGTAAAATATTTTTGTTTGTTCAAAGGGAATCATGGGTAAGCCTGGGAAAGACGGACGACCGGGAGAAGTGGGCGAGCCGGTAAGACCTTTCTCACTTTGATGTATAGCATTAGAGCACTATATGATGAGAAACAGCACCTCATAGAAGTTAAAATCTATTCAATCTGCCCCACAGGGGAAACAGGGAGAACCTGGAGCACCAGGAAGAGATGGACTCAGAGGTCTTCCTGTAAGCATCATTGGTAAACCAACCGAGTTTTTGTGTATTAGAGTTAAAAAGTGATTCTTTTTACACTTTCTCTTTTCATCCAGGGGTTTAAAGGTCACAGAGGAGAGCCTGGAGAACCAGGGTCGAAGGTTAGTAATGTATTTCTATCACTGTTCAGTGAGGAAGAAATGAAAAAGCGTGGCATATTGAACTGCATGTGGTTCAGCACACTCATGGGGAGAAAACAGCGCTAGTTTTCTTAATCTAAATGAAATCTCTTTCAGGGTGAAGAAGGGAAGCCAGGTCCACCAGGACGGGAGGGTTCACCCGGGAAAGACGTGAGTTCATCTGTTATCCAGCAACAATGTCCAGTTATTGAATAGATTTCTGGAACAGCAGCTCAGACTTTAGCGCAAGTTTACGTTAATGCACTCGTTCTAATACGTCATTCACAAGAACTCAAATGCAGACAGATTAAAAGCATGCCTAATTTATTTAATGTAGTATTGTATGGAAGGAGTCAAGTTACAGAGGTTGTTTCTTGGGTCACATGACTTCGAGAGAGAGAGAGAAAGATTTAAAGAGAGGCTGGTGAGGGAAGGATGTTTACAGCTGCTATAACGTGAGAGACAACTGGTTTCACAGACGTTCCACTTTAACCATAATAAAATGTATAAAGTAACTACAGTGTGGTTACTATAACTGAAGTACCTGTTTAATTTCAAGCAGATTGCATGCCTCTGTGCAAAGCTGTGGTCGTTTTCTTTTTTTTATTTCTGGGTTATATAGGGCATCATGGGACCTCCAGGGCCTGAAGGTCACAGAGGACCAAGTGGACAACCGGTGAGAATTTTAAAATCATTTCACAGTGAAATAAAACGTTATAAAATGTGATAATCTGAGTATTTCATCTCTGTACCGTGTTTTTAGGGGAAAAATGGAGATCCTGGACAACCGGGAAAATCGGGACAACCCGGAACTCCGGTGAGTCTGTACACGAGACGTGATAACCGTCTTGAATAACAGCAAAATAAACACATGCACAGATCTACATGCTGTGACTGAGTCAAATAAATTTTGTCTTGATGTTCGTGTCTAGCAGTTTTGCTGCTGTTCTCTTCATCCTCTCCATCCTTCTTACTCACATGTGCTATATGGAAATGCAAAACACACACAGATGTGAGAATAAATCCTCTATGTTTATGCTTTATGTACATAAGGGTCTTCCAGGAGGGAAGGGTGAGACAGGAAACCCGGGGCTGCCCGGATTCGCAGGTCCAAAAGGACCATCGGTGAGTGCAGCTGAACTTAAGGAGAACTAGAACGTTAAATCCTTGGCAATCTCCTGAACGAAATATTCCGCTTCATTAACCTTCTCTTTAGATGTTTAACACTGGATATTATTTATTTTTGTGATGATTTTTAGTATAAACAGTAGTAACAGTGCCCCAGTCTCTTTGTGTACTCACTAACATCACCTTTATTTGGTTCAGATTTAGAAACTTTTTTTATTAAACCATTTATTTCATCGTGCTCTTCTCAAGAAACTACTTAAATCGTTTTTAAATAATTTTAATAACCTTTTTTAAAAATAATTGTAATATTATTATAATTAAAGACCTATTTCACTTGATGTTTTATGTTGGAAATTTATTTATTTACATTATAAATATATTTCCTATTTATAATTGTATTATATAATTAACATTATGCTATTATTTATTTAATAATAATTGCTTTATTTTTTAAAAATGTGTTCTTTAAGTTAACAAAAAATAAAGTTGCAGTGTATTATTGTCACCCTACGGGGGGCTCGAACCCGGACCTCAGTGGTGCTGCGTGCACACACCTGCACGCCGTGGAAGATAGACCCATACATGGGATTCAGCGAAGCTCTGCTTTATTCACATACACATAATACAGGGGGAAGACGAACCTAACTCTAAGACATACACTAATAAACCAAAACCTAACAGACAGAACCTGGAACATGGAACAATGACTGACAAAGACAGGCACACAGGGATCCCTATTTCTAGGGCAAAACATCAAGGACTAATTGAAAACAGGTGACAATCAGGAATGAGAACAATAGGCAGGGAAAGACAAGACACACAAACAAGCAGGCTTCCAAGATTCACCTGCCAGAGCCCTCTCCAGGCCTGGCAGGGAACTGTTCAGCTGTGCAGCGGTTCCTGACAATTATACAGTTAAACCTCTAATAAGCATATAACTAAAAATATATTGTTTAAAAAGCTACGATTGGCCCCACTATCGTGCATTGTATTCAGCTAGCTTCTCTATTTCAAGTTGCTTTATTTTCTGGCCCTGAAATTAGCGCCACCTCTAGTTTCAACAGTGGGAGAGGTGCCATTTGCGAGAAAGAGGATTTCAGCCCAGTGTAGAGCGCTATAAACTACAAACTACTATTTATTTGTTTATTTATTTATTTATTTATTTATTTATTTATTTATTTATTTATTTATTTATTTATTTATTTATTTATCACCAGAACAGAGCAAAAGTTTTGATGCTTCAGTAAAACATTATTGTGATGCTCTTCTTTTAAAAGTCTATAACTTGTTTCCTTTCCGTTCAGGGTCCACCAGGTCCCGTCGGCCCCGAGGGCAAACAGGTAAGTGGTCATTTTCCCAGAATTCCACTCGCGTGTGGTATGTGTGTGACGAATGGAGACGAATGACGGTGTCTGTTTTTCAGGGCATTCCAGGCAAACAGGGGGACAGAGGCTTCAAGGGAGAGAAGGTAAGAAGAGAAAACTGGTTCTTATTTTCAAATGCATTCTTCCAGAAAAGTTTATTATCCTCAAATTTGAAGAAATGGTGATTGAGGATCGGATTAGTTAGCCTGAACTAACGATGCGCTAGCTATCATGTATTGTTAAGCTAGCATGATGCTATCACCTTTCACTTATTTCAATCTTTGCAACAAAATCATTTCTCATTGAACTTTTTCTTTCTTATGATTATGAAATGATTAGAAAAATGAAGCATATTGTTTAATTATTTATTCCAGATGATAAAATAGGATTAGGCAAATATACTGAAGTAGTAAATGTACAGAAACAGAAGCTAGCAGCCAGCTAGCAAGATGCCATATGATGGTTATTCACTTTTACTTATTCTGAGTAAAACTAGCAGTTCTGACTCTTCTGCTGTTTGATCATAATTTCAGTATTATTTTTCTACACCTTTCTGACCACAACCTTCAGAATTCTGCCATTTAATTATCTCTCTGTGTCTCACACTGTCCTCTGTGGCAGATTTCAACTTCTAAAACATGGTGACCTGTGAAGCATGAAGTAGTTATTAGACTAAAAAAATGTTATTAAACAGTTTTTTTTGGAAGAGCTAAGCGATTTGCAAGCCAGTCTTCACATTTCACACTCCACTAGAGGGTCTGGTACAGTTTGTCACTACTGCAGCCAAGAACTGACTCTTTTTAATGAAAAGAGAGCAAGAACATGTCAGATGATGCAAGCATGTGAGAAACTTGAAGGTGAGACTTTATCATGTCCATGGACTATATATTGGTCCAAAATGCTTATTGTGTCATGGTTTTCTCAAGCTTGTGTTCTTATTGCTAACAAACTGGATCCTGCTAATTACTGGGTGGACTGGTTATTGGATGCTGGTGGAAGCTGGACTTTGAAGAAAGGTTTACATTACATTACATTTCTGGCACTTGGCAGACGCCCCTTATCCAGAGACTTACATTTTATACAACTCAACAATTGAGGGTTAAGGGCCTTGCTCAGGGGCTCAACAGTGGCAGCTTAGTGGACCTGGGAATCGAAACTACAATCTTCTGAGCAGTAGTCTTTAACCACCAAGCTACCACATCCACCATCAGGTAGAGTAGATCTCCAGGATCAGGGCTGGTGATCACTGGTCTAGACACAACTGGCTTTAAAATGGATCATTCCTAAAAAGTATAACGCTGGTGTGCTACAGCTTTTATTTAGACATGTAAATAGTATAGGCACTGATGATCTGACCACATGACCAGCCCGATTTCAATCCCACAAGAACATATAAAGTTCTTCTCTCCTGCAGGGTGACAATGGCATAAAAGGTGACAAAGGTCCCACTGGAGAACCAGGAATCCCTGGAATCCCAGGACCTCCAGGCAGGAAGGGTCACACAGGCATGATGGGAATGTCTGGACCTCCTGGAGAGATGGGAGCTTCTGGACCCCCAGGATCTCCTGGCCAGCCTGGTCTTCCAGGACAGAGGGTGAGCTGTTTGACACAATGGATGTGCGATGGATTAGTGAAACTCAGACTAATGTAGATTTGGTGTTTGCTCAGGGAGAAACTCCATCTCTGGAATCGATACGCAGGTTAATTCAAGAGGAACTCGCCAAAGAACTTCAAGGTGAGACTGATCATGTGGAAACTGAGAGGAGATCACCTGTTATTGAGCCAGTCGTGTGAGCAAGTCGATACTTTTTCTCGACCCATATTTAGCTCCATTTTAATTTCCAGAGACAGAGGTTCTTATTGGTCAAATTTTCAAAGTATCCTAGAATTTCTAAGTTCTCCAACAAGTGACACCTAGTTTCTAGGGCTAGACACAACTACAGTATTGTGTTAAATATGGAAATAAAGATGAAGATAAAGATTTTCCACCATAAATTTGCGATAGTATCATGTTAGCTAGTTCTTTAATCCATGACTGTTGGTGACGAGATTAATGTGGACCTGCTGTGGTAGAATGGGAATTTCGTCCACCTTGTTTGTACAGACCTTCATGGAACTCTGTACTCAGGTGAACAGGAGTACAGGAATGCCTAATTCCCCTTAAATTTACAGCGCAGAAGTTTCTTACCAAGTTAAACAGCTACCTTCAGATTGAGAGGCTGTTTTTAACCCTGTGTGTTATTCATGCATTGCCAGCCAAGATGGCTTACCTCATGGCCCAAATTCAGCCCACACATGTAAAGAGCTCAGTTGGGCGCCCTGGTCCACCTGGACCTCCAGGAAAAGAAGGACAACCTGGAAGACAAGGTCCACCTGGAGAGCCTGGTATGCCTGGCCAAAACGGAGCAGAGGGACCCCGAGGTCCAGCAGGTCCTAAAGGTAATTTAAAGAACAGGAAATAGGAGTAACACGGCTTACAGATTTTTAATTTGATGTTTGTTCCCAGGTACAAAGTTGGTTAAATGGGACCAATACATAAATGAGATTTGACTTTGACCTCATTTCTTGCTGAATTACAGGTGAGAGAGGTGCCAGAGGGGAGAATGGAGAAAATGGTGTTGGACAAAGAGGAGAACCTGGTCCACCTGGACTCATGGGTAAGACCCTCTTTAGTTATTTTTTTTTATTTCAGGAAATTGAGTCCAAGCTTATTCTCATGTATGGTCAGAGAATGTTCTAAAAAAACGCTGTGGGGATAAAAATTATGGTAGAATGTAACAAATATACAACAGAACCCCAGCATACGAATTTATTTCGTTCTGGAGGTGAGATGAGTTTAAGGTGAAAATTTTTATTGCAAAACAACTTTTCCCATAAGAAATAATGTAAATGCAGATAATCTGTTGCAGCCACCCAAAAATATGACCAATATGACCAATGCGAAGCGTATGTAAACAGTGTGGCTGCTTACAAAGAACTGACCCAGTTCAAGCTTGGGCTAAAAATAGAACAGACCACCCACACCACCGATCTGTCAACAAAAAAACTCCCAAAAAATCAGCTAGCTTTTGAACGCATGTCGAAGGCAACGTTGGTATCGTGGGTTGACTCTTTCACAATAGCTTTCACTGACTTGTTCGTATGCCAAAAATGCTTCGTGTGCCGATGCAAACTTCTTTCAAAATTTAAATTCTTAAGTTGAAAATTCGTAAGGGAGGGCATTTGTATGCCGATGTTCCACTGTAAACAGAGCTTCTGTGAACATTCATACACACATGTGCTCTTGGTTGGTGTAGAGTCCAGTTTGAGACATGAAGCTGTCTGAAATAAACTCTCTCTCTGCTCCAGGTCCAGCAGGAATGCCAGGAGAGGGCAAAGACGGTCTTCCAGGAGCAACTGGATCTCAGGGTGAGCCTGGACATCCAGGTCCTCACGGCCAACCTGGACCACCGGGACCTCCGGGGCAGTGTGACCCGTCTCAGTGTGCCTACTATGCCAGCCTGGCATCACGACCTCACACGAAAAACGTCAAGGGAACCTAAACCTACAGCTCGCCGCATGACGGGGACTATTTATGAACTTATCAGAACCTACAGCTTTTCCTGACAAGATCCGGGGAGCTTCGGTTGGGGGGAGATGAGACATTTTTACTTTTCACGGAATGTGTTTTATGGGTATGTGTCCTGCCGGTCAGATATTATGGCTAATTTGTTCGCTTGGCGGGAATGGGGAGGGTTTGTACTGTAAGCTACGGGAGGGGAGTAATTTAAAATGTAGCTGATTTTTTTTTAGATTAGGGAATTTCTCGCTGTTCAGAAGATGAATTGTCCTGTTTTCTTTCTTTCTTTTTTAATGCAACTTGCCAAGTCTTTAGGTGGAGAGACTCCACTAATACCAGACAGATAAACTGATGGTGATAAATTAGCCTCGGGTCTTCAATCAGTGTGTGTGGAATTGATCCGTTGTTAAGAAGGTCTTTTTTTGGAGCCTGTATGTATGTGTGTGTGTGTGTGTGTGTGGGGGGAGGCAATTATCGATCTAGGAGATTTATCTTGTGGAGTACGATCAATTTGTGCTGGTTGGAAGTGTCACAGAGGAAGAAAAACACCGACTATAATCTTCGCACGTTGCCTCTGAGATCGTTCGCGAGTCGCTCCGAGACGGTTGTGCTTTGATAATTATTTCCTATATTTTATTCAAAATTTGTAGGCGGTTTGTAAATGTTTATGATGGACAAACCCAGTCTCAATCCTGTATCCAGATAATCAGATGACTCCATTTTTCTCCCATGTAAGCGAGTTAGACTTGTCACTTCTGATTCGCTCTCTAAGGACAAAGAGCTTTTAAGAGCTTTTCGGCTATTTACTCTACCATGATGAAGAGTGTGCAGTCATTTTTGGTTACTTTTGTATTAGCCACAAAAACAGAGATCATTAAAGGATGTATTTTACAGCACATGTTCATCAACTTCTAAAGATTATTTTCTTCATCCTGCCCTCATTTATGCTTCATATTATCCTTTCCAAACCTAATTATCCATATAACTTCAAAAGCTGTTGATTGTAACTCCAGCACTTTTCCAGATCGAATCTCGAGATTTCTATGTTATGATTATCGCCCTCTACTGTGCTGGAGTGGAATTGCATTTCTTTCTCCTTCATATTTTCTGAAGCATCATATTTTCTGTATTCAGATGCACTGCAGTATATTTTAATATCGGTTAAAAAGCTTAAATTCATTTTTTATTCATCAATAAAGTGAATTTTTACAATTAAAAAAGTTAAAAAAAAGTAGTGAGGCCATTTTAAAGTGACTTAAAACAAATGAGCAAACATAATAAAAAACACATCGTCTAATCCGATCCCAGTCACACTGAAATTCAGAGGAGTGAATGTAGCAAGTCGGCTAGCTGTAGCTATCAAACCAGTGATATTAGCTAGCTAGAGCTAATTCGCTGGCTAGTTATTAAATCTACACCTGCAGCGTACATACAGATATAAATCGCTGTCAAATGCTGTAGTTAGTTTTCATTCAAACAAAATGACAATATTTGGAAAAATTAGGGCGGAGTTAAGTCTGTCTCTAAGGAGAGACGGCCCGGACGAGAAGACGTTATTTATATCTCCGAGATCAGACTGTTCTCACAGCACAAGTCTGCGCTTGCCTGATCAATCTAATCCCCAATGATGAAAAATGGCGAGCGCTAATGATGTGATATGTTTCAGCAAGATTTGCTCGTTACACGTTTGCATAGTTATGTAAATGAAGTGCTTTCTCAATTTCCAAGCAAGCCTAATGTCTTGTATTTTTTCCCCGCCTCTTCTGCTTCCTCCACAGCTGGTGCTAATGGTTTTTTTTTTTTTTGCTTTTGTTTTTTGTTTGTTTAATGTTGATAATTCTTTGCCTTAATCGCAGGTTGCATTAAATTATTTTAATGAGCTCCCGGTTCAGGCCTTCTAACTCGTGCATGGTAAAGTAAGTCTACCTGTTTAAACTGATTAATTGGTGCTAAAATTAGCAAGAACAATGCATATGTATGTATTTGAAGGGAATATAATAATATTGTAATAAAGTGTGGATCAGGTATGTTATAAAGCGCGTGTCATTGTCATGTTGATGTCTTTTTCACATCATCACTACGGGATAGGAATGTAGTGATATTAACATAATGATACAAGTGACACAGCTGCTGAAGCTGGTTTTCTGTGATGACCAGAAAGAAGCTTTTTAATTTCATTGAATTGAATTGAATCTTAATAACTACAGTACCTTCTTGGAAAGCAGAAACAGGAAGCAACGTCACAAGCTGTACCTCTTAATGGTGAGAAAGTATACAATAGTTTTCTTGAGTTTTTAGGCTGATTCTGCATGAATTCAAAGAGATATACTCTCTAAATTTTGTCTGGCAGAATTATTTTTTATTTTTACTTTTGCTGTCTTCCATCTTCTCTTACTCTGACCTGGTAATTATATATATATATATATTTAAACCGATCAGCCATAACATTGTGAGCAGTGAGAGGTGAAGTGAATAAGACTGATGATCTCCTCATCATGGCACCTGTTAGTGGGTAGGATATATTAGACAGCAAGTGAACATTTTGTCCTCAAAGTTGATGTGTTAGACGCAGGAAAAATGGACAAGCGTAAGGATTTGAGCGAGTTTGATGAAGGGCCAAATTGTGATGGCTAGACCACTGGATCAGAACATCTCCAAAACTGCAGCTCTTGTGGGGTGTTCCCGGTCTGCAGTGGTCAGTATCTATCAAAAGTGGTCCAAGGAAGGAACAGTGGTGAACAGGGTCATGGACGGCCAAGGCTCATTGATGCACGTGGGGAGCGAAGGCTGGCCCGTGTGATCCGATCCAACAGACGAGCTACTGTTGCTTTATACAAGATATATATTAAAGTGATTAAAGTGAACCTCAGATTATTATATTCATGAGGAACAGTGGACTGCATGTGCAGCGTATCGTCAGAAATTTTTTAATCAGATTCCACAGAGTGCCGCAGGAACTAGCCCTAAATCCTGCACTTCTTGTTCGATCATCCCAAATACAGTGTTGTTTGGTTAAATGCCTGAAATCAGAAATCAGCTCTGTAGTGAACACGAGCTCAAGATATTTTCATCTTTGATTCTACAAAGTAAAATCCTGGAAAACATCATTAAAGCAATGATGGAGCAAGCATGAAGAAACCAGACTTATGATGATCACTATATGAAATATGTCAGCACTTTAATCCAAAATCATTTTTTAAAAATAAATTTCTCGACTGAATAAACCACCAGTATAATAAACTAGAAAAAAATGGAGTTTCCCCCGTTTTTATCGTGTCCATGTTGATGGTTGAGTGTCTTCGTCATGTCTCACTCCACAGTGGAGGTTAATATGAAGCTCATATGAAAGTAGACACTCAGGACTTGAAGAATTTGTAGTGTTTTATAAATATTTCTGTTTTACTCTAGCCTACTAGGGGTGAAATATTCATAGAAAAGTTCTGGATATATTTTTATTTCACAAAAATGTTTGTATCTTCAAAGTAAATGTTGATGTCAAACCCATTTCTGCTCTCTGAGACGCTCCAAGTGCTTGTTCATCTAAAAAGCAGCTCAGATTTCATCTCCAACCAGGAAAATATTCTGTGTAAGGTTCTCCAACAGAGGGAACAACACACGTCTAAAACACACTGAAAGCCGACAGACTCGCTTTAGATCAGACTCACAGCCTGAACATCACTCATTTCTTTACACTGATTTTAAGTTGAATAGAACTTTAGTGTAGTGGAATAAAGAATTAAACAATATCAAGACATCGACAGGTTTGTTGTTGGTGGAGAATTTTTATTTCAGTATCAGTCGTTGCACCAAAGTGTTGGAGTTTTGGAGTGTAGCTTAGCTTCTGGTACGTTTGCTAACATTATATCCACCATCACATTGTACACGTTTACTCAAAGGCACTTTTTATAGTTTGCTCAAAACTGCCACACTATTTATTCTACTTTTCTGCTGTGTTTAAGACAGGCTCAGGTGTCCAGATGGTCATTTTCTGGGCTGTAAGTTTTAAAACTAGGGTTCGGTTGTTCGCAGTGTCTTTAAACCTAATCACGTGTTCACATTTTGTGCTATATATGTATTTATATATAAAATCCTGTCTAAATTTTGGCCCTTGTTTATTCTCGTGTATGTACAAGTCACAGAAATGAACTGGTTAAAGAGTCTCCATGCTGCGGTCAGGATCATAACGTTAACGTCCGAGTCTCTTCATGCTGATCAGATGCGATCTCTCAGCTGATATTGATGATGATGATGATGAAGAAAATAATGATAATGATTATGATGATGATGATGGATGAAGGTTTCTGTCAGGTTCACGGGCCTTTAACGCTGATGGATTTTTTCCCGCTCATTACGTAAAGAGGTTGAGGCCTAAAGCAGTCTGAGGGGTCGCACATGCCCGGGGCACCTGGAGCTCCTCTACTGCCCGGTGTGCCCGGGATACCCGGAGTACCTGCTTCTCCTCGGGCTCCATTCTGACCATCTTTACCAATGCCAGGCTTCCCAGGAGAACCTACATCCAAACGAAACACAGAGACAACTAGCCATAAGGGCATGAGGCCATAATTTTGTGCTTTTACTATTTTATCTTTATTACTTATTTGTTTTATTTTATTCTTTCTTTCTTTCTCTCTCTCTTTCTCTCTCTGTCTCCACAGAATATATAGAATTGTTTTTCCTGTCCTTATTTTAATTTTTTATTTTTACAGTATATTGAAATTTTCCTCCTCTTTTTAAAGATTTTTTTCTAGATTATTTGATTTTATTCTATTTTAGAATTTTTTTATTTCCCCCTCCTTTTTTATTTATGAATGTTTGTCCCTCTTTCTTAAAAAGATTTTTTTTAATGTTAACATAATTTTATAATTACTTCTATTATTACTACTTTTTTTTTCTTTTTTCTTTCTCGCAATCTTTTCATTTCTTTCTTTAAAATTTTTCATTGTTTACTGTTTTAAAGCACGTTGCATTTGAAACATTTTAATGTATTACGTTAAAACATTTTAATGTGCCAAATACATAGTTATAATTTTATATACATTAGGTTTTAAGTTTCCCTCCCATTTTAAAATTTGTATTTTTTTCTGTTTTTCTGTTATTTTATTTTTTATTTTTTATTTTTTTTATTTAGGAATGTATGTTTTTATTGTCTCCTTCTTTTAATAGGATTGTTTTATTTTTATATTTTTGTCTGCTTATTTTTGTCTGATTGTTCCCTGCACATTTGCCTTTTAATGTCTTAAAGATGCCATATACATACAATTATTATTATTATTATTATTATTATTATTATTATTATTATTACTATTATTACTACTATTAGTGTTATCTGCAACATCTCAAACAAATAGTTCAACAAATATGTTTATTAAACTGTGAGTGTATATTGAATGTATGTAGAATTAAAAAAAATATATTTTCTTCTAAAATGAAACTCACAGATGACACACACCTCATACGGCCAATTTGTGTCTAATTAAATGATTTAATGTAAAATAACTTTACCCTGAACACCTGGCTCTCCAGGAGGTCCTCGGATTCCAACACCATTATCTCCTTTGTCTCCTTTTGGCCCAGAGTCACCTAATACACACACACACACACACACACACACACACACACACACACACACACACACACACAGCATTACACTAGCACCATGAGAGGTATAAATTTTAGCCAAATCTCTGGTTTCTGTCTGAGTGAAGTGATACCTTTAGGTCCTTGTTTTCCAGGTAAGCCGTAGAATCCTGGAGGCCCCTGAGGACCTGGAGGCCCCATCGCTCCAACTCCACCAGCAGCTCCAGCAGGTCCCGGAGGTCCGGGCGGACCCGCAGGCCCGGGGGTCCCAGGGGCTCCGAGCGACAGTGGCTTCTTCGCAAGTTCTTTCTTATAAGCATCCAGATGTTCTGTAGAAAAGAAGAATAAAAATAAATAAATAAATAAAAATAAACACAGTCACCTTATTCTCTAGTAGTAAAGAAATAAACCTGAACTATAAAAATTTGTTATAATTATAAATATTAGTATATAAAAAGTCAAAAGAACTCACCTTCAACCACAGCTGAGCAAATCTGACGGATCTTCTCATCGCTCAGTTTGGGGCCCTAAAGGAAATAATCAGACAAAATATTCACATCCTTCACATCTAATAATAAATATCCATTTATTTACATATCCATGTTTCTCTAAACTGAAAGGGTCATATAATAATAATAATAATAATAATAATAATAATAATAATAATAATATTTTTTGTAATATTCAAATATATATAAATTAAATTATTATTGATATAATTATAATAATAATTTGAATATGATTTTTTTACATACAGAAAACCTAAATAGAGCATCACTGAATATCTTTTTTGTAATTATTTATTCTTTTGTAGATATTTTTAAATTCTGTTTTCTGCTATGTTCTGTATAAAAACATGCTGTATAAATGACACGCAACGACATACATATATTAAAACAAACAATTAATTAAATAAATTTAAAACTTGGTGTATTTTGTTTGTTATTTTGTCTTATTTATATTTTTTTAATTTTTAAAATAATTTAATTAATATATATATTTTTTTTTGCTTTCACCCTGGAGCTCTAAGTGTAAAGTGTAAGAGAAGTGTGAGCGTACAGGAACTCCTCGTGGTCCCGGTGGTCCTGCTATTCCTCTGTCCCCCTCCAGACCCGGCGCTCCCTGAGGTCCGGCGAGTCCCTCGTGTCCAGGCTGTCCTGGACGTCCGTCAGCTCCGGTTGCTCCTCTCTGTCCTTTCTCTCCTCGCTGCAGGAGATCACAGCTCTTTACTTTACAACTCAACTCCTCTCTTCAGGTACAACACACTTTATACAGAAACAATTTTCATTTCGTTTTAATTCCATTTACTTTTTAATCTAATATTTTTTAAATAAAAAAAAATTGGATTAAAAAATATTTAAAATATTTCAGAATATTTGAATCTAATTTTGATTTCTTAATTGCTTGTTATTTAAAGACACAATAAAAACATTAATTATTAATATTGTCTAGTATGTAATAGTATGAGTTTGTGGGTTTCTCATGTATGTATTCTTTATTTACTTTTTTTTTTTTTTTTTTACACTTCTCTAAACTATGGGTTATTTTTAAAAATGTCACTATACTGTTGAGACCTTCCTGTTGCTCAGTTTGGTCTTCTATGATTAAAGGAGCAGTGTGTAATATTGAGTGTGTGTGTGTGTGTGTGTGTGTGTGTGTGTGTGTGTGTGCGTGTGTGTGTGTTTGTACGTACATCTCCCTTGATTCCAGGAATGCCTGGAGGACCCTATATGAGTAAGATAAATTAAAAAAAAAAAAGAGAGAGAGAGAACCCTCAAGTTAAAGCAAAAGTCAGAAGGATTTTATCATGAAATTAAATTAGAGTATGAATAAAATGCAAAAAATAAAATGTTTTTAAATAAAAATTAAACACTCTACCTGGTCACCTTTAACTCCTGTAGAGCCGGGAATACCTGGAGCTCCCTGTGGAGCAATAATAATAATAATAATAATAATAATAATAATAATAATTTAGTTGTACTTTATTTTCTATTTCAGCTAATATTATATACTATTAATATATTTATGTATTATAATCTATATTTTACCACTTACTTCACTTCCTTTCGATCCAACTGGACCTACAGCACCCTGTAATACACACACACACACACACACACACACACACACACACACACACACGATTTCTCCATTGTAGTTCAATAAAACTTCTGACTAATATCTATCTCTCTCTCTCTCTCTCTCCCTCCCTCCAATCCACACACAGTCCATTTCTCACTTCTTCTCTCTGTTTGTGATTCTCTCTGTCTGTCTGTTTATTTATCTGTGTGTCTTTCTGTCTGTATGTCTGTCTATTTATCTGTCTGTCTAGCTTTCTGTCTGTCTGTCTGACTGTTTATCTGTCTTCCTGGTTATCTGTCTGTCTCTCTGTCAGTGTGTCAGTATAATATGTCAGTACCAGCTCTCACCTGATCTCCTTTGTGACCTGTGTGACCTTTGATCCCACGAGGGCCCATGACCCCGCGCTCTCCTTTCTCACCCTGTGGAAGACAAAACCCTCATCATCACCCGTCTGTAAGCAT
This sequence comes from Hemibagrus guttatus, assembly GCA_033459395.1. Classification (NCBI taxonomy): domain Eukaryota; kingdom Metazoa; phylum Chordata; class Actinopteri; order Siluriformes; family Bagridae; genus Hemibagrus; species Hemibagrus guttatus. Next base: position 23,456,391 of record JAUCMX010000013.1, read on the forward strand.
CTCCCACTCTAACCACACACACACTGCTGTTTCTAACCACACACACGTCTGCTGTAACCAACACCACACACAACTGCTGTTTCTGCTGATCACAAGGTGGTGTGACGGTGACTCACCGGGATTCCCTGAAGTCCAGTCGGCCCGATCGGACCCAGCTTTCCCGGTTCACCCTGTGGAAAAATTCAACATCCAGTGTTTATTAAAAACATGACCAACACTGTCCTCAGGGCGTGATGAATATTCATGTAGAGATTTATTCAGAATTCTCTCATGAAACTGAAATCTAACTAAATATTCAGTTTTTCTTTAAATTAAAGTCAAAGCATTGATTTGATTTAATATCATTTCTCATGTCTGAGCTGTAACGTGCTGAAGGTGTTTACACACAGTGGCTCCTTTAACTCCGGGGATCCCGTCTTCTCCAGGAACTCCCTGTTCTCCCTGGAACAGTGACGGACTCGTCAGTTATCTATCCATCCATTAATAATTCATCCATCCATCCGTCCGCCCATCCATCCATCTGTCCGCCCATCCATTCATCCATCCGCCCATCCATTCATCCAATTATTTGTCCACCCATCATCCATCCATCAAATAATTTATCCATTCATCCATCCATCCATCCATCCATCCATCCATCCACCCATCATCCATCCATCTGTCCATCCAATTATTCATCCATCCATCTGTACATCCATCCATCCATCCAATTATTTGTCCACCCATCATCCATCCTTCAAATAATTTATCCATTCATCCATCCATCCATCCATCCATCCATCCACCCATCATCCATCCATCTGTCCATCCAATTATTCATCCATCCATCTGTACATCCATCCATCCATCCAATTATTTGTCCACCCATCATCCATCCTTCAAATAATTTATCCATTCAGTCATCCATCCATCCATCCATCCATCCAATTATTCATCCACCCACTAACTCAACCATCCATCCATCCATCTAATTATTTGTCCACCCATCATCCATCCTTCAAATAATTTATCCATCCATCCATCCATCCATCCGTCCATCCGTCCATCCATCCATCTGTCCATCCAATTATTCATCCATCCATCTGTACATCCATCCATCCATCCAATTATTTGTCCACCCATCATCCATCCTTCAAATAATTTATCCATTCAGTCATCCATCCATCCATCCATCCATCCAATTATTCATCCACCCACTAACTCAACCATCCATCCATCCATCTAATTATTTGTCCACCCATCATCCATCCTTCAAATAATTTATCCATCCATCCATCCATCCATCCATCCATCCATCCATCCATCCATCCATCCATCCATCCATCCATCCAATTATTCATCCACCCACTAACTCAACCATCCATCCATCCATCTATCCACCCAATCAATTATTCATTCTGTCTATCCATTTAATATTTATCTATTAAACTGATCAGTGTGAGGAACTTACTGGTTTACCAGGAAGACCAGGTGGACCTACAGGACCATCAAATCCAATCTCACCCTGTAACATACACACACACACACACACACATTTCCAGAACCTTCTGAAAAATGAAAGAGCCCTTAAACCCCATTAAGCATGACAAGCACAGCAAATGATAGCTCCTTTTACTAGTACTGACACAGGAATAGGAACTAAAAAGGTTAGGGGTAAGGTGATAAAGCAGAGTTACTGTTACTACACTGATGCTGATTATTTTCCTGTAACAACATGTCCCGAAGTGATGCTTACCTTTTGACCCACAGGTCCCATAGTTCCTTGCTTTCCTGGTAAACCCTGTATTTTAGAGAAAATATAAATATTCAGTTTTACTGGATTACACACACACACACACACACACACTGTTGCTTTTATGCACGTACTGGGATTCCCACAATGCCTCTGAGTCCACTAGCTCCAGGTAGTCCAGGTTCACCCTATTATACACACACACACACACACACAATATAAAATCTCTACACATGCCTATTGATATTGATGATAATAAGAGTGTCATCATAATGATGTCATTGTGACACTCACCTTTTCCCCTGGAATACCCGGCTCCCCATCCAGCCCGTTTCTGCCTGAGTCACCCTACCACACACACACACACACACACACACACACACACACAGAAACAAACATCATCATTGTTGAGATTTTTTGACTCATCATGTTCATCCCAATAATTATGAGTACATTAATTACTCTAATGATATTTTACTCACAATTTCTCCTTTGGGACCGGTGGCACCTCTGGGACCTGGGGAACCTGCTACACCCTGTAACATCATTCCAGTTACACCAATGAAACCAGTTATACCAATGACACTAGTGACACTAATGACACTAGTGACACTAATGACACCAATGTATAGTTGTATAATGTATAGTTATACAAATGACACCAATGACACACTAATGTATTTTTAGACATTACACCAATGAAATCAATGACACCAATGACACCAATAACACTAGTTTTACCAATGACACTAATGACACTAGTTATACAAATGACACCAATGACTCTAGTGACACCAATGACACACATTACTCCATTAAAATCAATGACACCAATAACACTAGTTACACCAATGGCACTAGATACACTGATGACACCAGTGACACTAATGACACACTAATAATACTAGTTATCAAAAAAGACACCAATGGCACCAATGACACACTAATCCAACACAATACATGAATGAAATCAATGATACCAGTGACACCAATCACACCAGTTTCACCAATCACACCAATGACTCTAGTGACACACATTAAACCACTTTAATCAATGACACCAATAACACTAGTTATACCAATGACATTAGATACACCGATGACACCAGTGACACACTAATGATACTAGTTATACAAATGGCACCAATGACACTAATCACAAACATTACACCAATGAAATCAATGGCACCAATGATACTAATAACACTAGTTATACAAATGACACCAATGACTCTAGTGGCACCAATGACACACATTACACCAATGAAATCAATGACACTAGTTATACCAATGACACTAGATACACCGACGACACCAGTGACACTAATGACACACTAATGACACACATTACACCAATGAAATCAATGAGACCAGTGACACTAATGACACTAGTTATATAAATGACACCAATGACACCAGCAGCACCAATGACACTAATGATGAAGGTTACACCAATGACACATTTAACCATTCCTGTTCTTACTGTGTAAGCACATCCTGAGAAACAAACAAAAAAACATTATATTCATCAATCAATACTTAATTCATCTAAATTAAGGAATAACACACTCTGTGACATGATGTCAAGAGAAAATTGTAAGTGACAGATTGAAGTGAATATTTATGTCTTATGTGGAGTTACAAAGCTGACATTCAGCAGCAAAAATGTTTTATTCAGTAAATAATAATTTTTTTTTATTATTATTATTTTCTGTTTCTTTTTTTTTTCTTATCTTCCTGGGTGCTGCTTACCTCATCACCTTTAGGCCCCTGTGGTCCATCACGTCCACGGATACCTTCCACACCCTGTTACACACACACACACACACACACACACACACACACAGTTAATAAGCTAGCTAATCTGAACACATTACCACACACCTACCGTGACAGCAATACATTTAAATCTATAATGTGAAACTTAAGAAAATCCATACAGGGTTAAAAAACAAAGCGTAAACAGAACTTTGTTCGAAATCAAAGTGGATATTTAATTAAAGTTGAAGCCATTATTCATAAATTTCTAGATCGACCAATCAGGATTTCAATATTCCTTCACGCTCCGTCTCTCATTGACTAAACACGGTGAATATAATACTGAACATTTTTATCTGAAACATCTGTCTGTAGAAGATGCAGGAGACAGCTGTTCATCATACTCATCAATAAGAGATAAAACCCCAGTGCCACATGCTAACACTGGAGATCAGGGTACAGAATGTAATGATATAATGAACGTAGCGGTGGATGTGTACCGGAGATCCTGGAGGTCCTGTGGGTCCGGGAATGCCGTTAAAACCTGGAGGACCCTGTAGAGCCCAGACAGCAGAGAGAAAAACGTCAGTCACGCGACATCTGAAGCAGATGAAGCAGGTGGCGAAAGCAATCTAACTGCTAACTTTTCTATCATGCTCCACATGTTCGACATATTTCTGAGCGAGCATAAATGAGGTGTGAAATAGAGTTGCAGGAAAATAAATTTGAATAGAATAGTACTGAATAAATCTGAATAAAGAGAATGAAATGAAACATCAATAAAAAACAAACTATAAACACAACAAAATTCAACAGAAGAAAGCAAAACACAGGAAAGTATAGAATAAAACTATACAACTATAGAATGGAATAGAATAGAAATGAATTCAGTTCTAAAAACAATGAAAAAACAAACAAACAGAATAAAATTCAACACAACTGAATGTAATGAAATAGAAAAGAAATTCTAAAAACAGGAAAGAATAGAATTAAATATCTGTAGAGTAAATAAAGTACAAAACAATAAAAAAGAATATAGACTAAAGCAGAATACTAGAGTGAAGCAAACAGCCAAACCAGAACAAAACAATTATAGTTCAGTAGAATAGAATAAAATAGAATAGAATTTGAGCTCTACAGTGAATAAACTCTGAGAAATGCTATTCCATCTCTACAGTCAGCAGTAAACACTGATGTGTACAGTGTATTCATTAATGATTGATTATTATGAATTAATAAATGAATTGGTTTAATTAAAGACTTAATTTTATTAAATTAGTAACTCAGTAAGTAACTGGTTTTACTCACAGTAAAATATTCACTTCTATTCTAATCAAATATTCCTTTATCTACCCCCAAACAGCTGCTTCTTTAAGCACCGAAGGTACTCATGGAGTTCTCCTTACCCGATCTCCCTTATCACCGTGTTCTCCAGGGTAACCGATCGGCCCTCTCAGACCCTGAGACACAAGCAATAAAAATGTTAGAAAAATATCAATACTGCTCTAGAATAAAAAAAAATAAAAATTACAGCAGACATTTAAAGCCAACAAGCTCCTTACCTCTTCTCCTTGACGTCCCTGGGGCCCGGGTTCTCCTACAGCACCCCGATCTCCCTGTCAATCAAACACATTCCAATTAGAATTCAGAAAATTAGAAATAGAATATGGTAATATTTCTTTTCATGTGTGCGAGACATGGTGTTTTACCTTTTCACCTGGGACACCTGGCAGTCCGTCCACTCCGGGGAGACCTCTGTGTCCCTGAGCAGAGATAATAAAACCTTTAACACCTCAGACAAGCTGGCATGATGGAGCTGAACTACATTACCCATCAGCTCTGTTAGCTGTGTGCTGTTTAAATCTAGCTTTTCTCATGCACTGGAGCATCTCAGTCACGTCTAAAAGATCGTATTTATGATATGATCATCCCTAAACCCTAATCACTACCTTTTAACCATAAACTCTAACCCCAACCCTAACTATAAACAATAACCCCTAACCCTGAACCCTAACTCTAAACAATAATCCCTAACATTTAACGCAACCCTAACCACAAACCCTAACGCAGCCATAAAGCCTAACTCTAAACAATAACCCCTAACCCTTACCACTAACCCCAAACATAAACCCTAACCCCAACCCTGAACCCTAACCCCAACACTGAACCCCAACTCTAAACAATAATCCCTAACCTTTAACCCAACCCTAAACCCTAACCACAAACCCTAACCCTAACTCCTAACCCTAACCCTAACTCCTAACACTAAACCCCAATCCTTAACCCTAACCCCAACCCCAATCCTTAACCCTAACCCTAAACCCTAATCCTAATCCCAACCCCTATTTACTAACCCTAAAACTAAACCTCACTCCATAATTCTAACTCCTAACCCTAACACTAACTCTAACTCCATAGCCTTAACCCTAAACCCTTATCGCCTAACCTCAGTTCATACTGATTTTCATGCTTATAGTGTTCTTTTGGTTATTTATGTATCACTTGCATCCACCTCAACTACACATTGCTGACAAGAGAAAAAATGTATACGTCTGTATCATTGGTGAGTGAAGTTATTCCTCTGAAAGTCCTACCTTCATGCCAGGCAGGCCTGGAAGTCCCTGAGGTCCAGCAGGACACATAGCCTGACACTGTACACACACACACACACACACACATCAGTTCTCTTCTCCAGGGGAAGACGTTATACGAACAGGCAAACACTGAAAGGCACTTCCCTTTACATCCACAGCTCACTGAGCATCAGCAACTTTCAGAGTTTCAGCGCATTTAAAGCCCAACACCAACAAAATGAGGGTTTTATTTGAACTCAAATGCTTTTTGCAGTTCAGAGAGCTCAAACACACACACACACACCAGTTTAGAGGCAGCTCCAGCTAGGCAGCATGGTAATGCAGTCCTGAGGAAGCTATTGTCCTCTAAATATTTCACATTTCAGCTAGTTTCTGCGCTCAGCTAGCTACTTGTCCATCATCTAAAAGCCATCCTGACACACGCAGGAATGCTATATTGATCTAATCAACCAGGTAATAGCATTCTAGCTAGTTGTTTAGCTAGTTAAGTTTACATGGGATAATGATGTAGCTGCTTTGGAAACACTTCCCTACAGACCGGACTTAAAATAAATGCAACGAAAGGAAACTAAAAAGCATTGAAATGTGCTATTCTGGTTAATTCTAGAACTTTCAGGGAGAAATGATATAAATAGTGACATACAGAACCCTAGAATAGAAAAAAAAAAGACTCTGATGATGAAGAGAAACACTCACAGTCTCGCCACTTCCTTCAGGATTCCCACCGACCCCCTGCAAATACAACAAGGTTACAGCAGTGCAGAATACACACACACACACACACACAAAAAATCATTCACTGCAATCTCATTACACAGTGTTCATTCCCTTCAGCCACAGCAAAAAAACGCTTTAGCAAAAGTTCAGCGGTGCAATGCATTGTGGGAGTTATTTTTTAGTCATACAATGGTAAAAATGTGTCATGTGACTGAATTCAACAGAGAATTCACTGCTTTTCAACCGGAATAACAGTCCTGAAAAACAAGACTGTTTCAGTTTACCTCACCCTGATTAAAGGTGGAGTCTGAAAAGTTTAAAGATACCAATTGTACAGATTAAAGGGCAGTCGGCAACAATTAAAGGTGCAGTCTGTAAAGATTAAAGGTGCAGTCTGTAAATTTTAAAGATTTAGATTAAAATATTAAAGGGGCAGTCTGTAATTTTTAAAGGTACAGACTGAAAGATTAAAGGGGCAGTCTGTAACAATAAAAGGTGCAGTCTGTAAAGATTAAAGGCACAGACTGAAAGATTAAAGAGGCAATCTGAAATGATTAAAGATAGCAATTGTAAAGATTAAAGGGGTAGTCTGTAACAATTAAAGGTGCAGTCTGTAAAGATTAAAGGTGCAGTCTGTAAAGATTAAAGGTGCAGTCTGTAAATTTTAAAGATTTAGATTGAAATATTAAAGGGGCAGTCTGTAATGTTTAAAGGTACAGACTGAAAGATTAAAGGGGCAGTCTGTAACAATAAAAGGTGCAGTCTGTAAAGATTAAAGGCACAGACTGAAAGATTAAAAAGGCAATCTGAAATGATTAAAGATAGCAATGGTAAAGATTAAAGGGGCAGTCAGTAACAATAAAAGGTGCAGTCTATAAAGATTAAAGGTGCAGTCTGTAACAATTAAAGGTGCAGTGTGTAAAGATTAAAGGCACAGACTGAAAGATTAAAGAGGCAATCTGAAATGATTAAAGATAGCAATTGTAAAGATTAAAGGTGCAGTCTGTAACAATAAAAGGTGCAGTCTGTAAAGATTAAAGGCACAGACTGAATGATTAAAGAAGCAATCTGACATGATTAAAGATAGCAATTGTAAAGGTTAAAGGGGTATTCTGTAACAATTAAAGGTGCAGTCTGTAAAGATTAAAGGCACAGACTGAATGATTAAAGAGGCAATCTGAAATGATTAAAGATAGCAATTGTAAAGATTAAAGGTGCAGTCTGTAAAGATTAAAGGTGCAGTCTGTAAAGATTAAAGGTGCAGTCTGTAAATTTTAAAGATTTAGATTGAAATATTAAAGGGGCAGTCTGTAATTTTTAAAGGTACAGACTGAAAGATTAAAGGGGCAGTCTGTAACAATTAAAGGTGCAGTCTATAAAGATTAAAGGTGCAGTCTGTAAAGATTAAAGGTGCAGTCTGTAAATTTTAAAGATTTAGATTGAAATATTAAAGGGGCAGTCTGTAATTTTTAAAGGTACAGACTGAAAGATTAAAGGGGCAGTCAGTAACAATAAAAGGTGCAGTCTGTAAAGATTAAAGGCACAGACTGAAAGATTAAAGAGGCAATCTGAAATGATTAAAGATAGCAATGGTAAAGATTAAAGGGGCAGTCAGTAACAATAAAAGGTGCAGTCTATAAAGATTAAAGGTGCAGTCTGTAACAATTAAAGGTGCAGTGTGTAAAGATTAAAGGCACAGACTGAAAGATTAAAGAGGCAATCTGAAATGATTAAAGATAGCAATTGTAAAGATTAAAGGGGCAGTCTGTAACAATAAAAGGTGCAGTCTGTAAAGATTAAAGGGGCAGTCTATAAAGATTAAAGGTGTAGTCTGTAACAATTAAAGGTGCAGTGTGTAAAGATTAAAGGCACAGACTGAAAGATTAAAGAAGCAATCTGAAATGATTAAAGATAGCAATTGTAAAGATTAAAGGTGCAGTCTGTAACAATAAAAGGTGAAGTCTGTAAAGATTAAAGGCACAGACTGAATGATTAAAGAGGCAATCTGACATGATTAAAGATAGCAATTGTAAAGATTAAAGGGGCAGTCTGTAACAATTAAAGGTGCAGTCTGTAAAGATTAAAGGCACAGTCTGTAAAGATTAGAGGTACAGACTGAAAGATTAAAGGTACAGTCTGTAACAATTAAAGGTGTAAAATTAAAAAAGTGACCGATGCCTCGTCCAATCAGAGGGAAGAATTCCATTCGTGAAAACTATACCTACCTTTTCCGCTCTGTCTGGATTCTCCTCGTGATTTCTGGTTTGTTATTTTGTTTTGCACTTCTCGGCCACCGTACTAACCCCAGAGGACAGAACAATTTAACGCGTTCACCTGATTCATCACACTCCTTAACTGATAAGCCGAGTGGAGTGCGTTAAAGGCTATAAAACGTTACGCTGCACAATTCTGACTCACATCTACACAATCATCATCTCACTGCACACTCAGGAACACTCCTGCTGTTTCAGCAGGTCTTAGAGCTCGAACAGTACAGAGTATGAAAAATATGTCAAGTACAACGAAATATCGGCCGTCCACAAGGCGCTGCGTTATCAGTATTTTACTTTCATTTATTCAGCATGCGATATTATCTAAACTAATCTATTAAATGAAAAAAAAATGTTGAGCTGTTAATGTTCTTCTATTCCTGATAAAGAAGAGGTGTTAGTACAGCATGCACGGTCCTTACGGGTGGGCCAGGGGGTCCGGGTAGGCCTGGAGGTCCTGGAAGTCCAGTGGATCCTCTGGGACCGGCTGGACCCTGTGAGAATAGCAGATAAAAGATATATGCTATGTACTGTATCTATAATGCGTTCAAATACTCTGAAGACAATGCAACCAAAATAATCCTATTTACTATTTATAATTAATTATTAATAATTAATAATAAGTGATGTTGGATGTGAACACCTCGGGTCCAATGTTGCCCTCGTTTCCTGGGATACCGGGTTTGCCTGGAAGTCCCTGAAGAAAGACAGAGACAAGTGGTAAGACAATAATTATTCTTTTTTATAGAGATATTTATTTAAGATGCTATATGTTAATAGAAAGCATTATAGAAGAGTAGCCTGTCTACATACAGGAGGTCCAGTGGTTTCAGGTCCCTACAGAGAGACACAAACATATAAGCAGATAAACAAACTCATGATAACAGAGTATTTAAGATTGCATTTCATTTTACTGTGTAAATGTGAACTTACAGGGGGTCCAGCTGGACCTGGGAAACCCTGCAGACCCTAAATACAGAAATCATGTTGGAGACATGAGCATTGTCTCTGAGCATGCTGAGTAAACATGTATAAAGACACATGTAAACATTTTTAAAGATTTTTAGAGGGCTCTTACTCTCTCTCCCACCGGTCCTCTCGGTCCCATCGGACCCATCGGCCCCATCGGCCCCTGTGGAGAACAATAACAAGTCAATCACACTTCACACACTAAGACTGAGGGACGTATTAAAGTTTCACTCGTAGACCAGCTCGTCATCGGTAACATTATAAGAGAGGTTTCAGCCTCTGAGATTTCAGCATTCGACAAACATCTGTCCAACATCTCCACCCCATAACCCATAGATACACAACAAGCTCCACCCTATGTAGGCAGCATTAGCTCACTTCATCAAGAAAGTTCTGCCCTTAAATCCATACAAACCAGAAAGATTTCACCCAAAGAGCTCATAAAGCTGTAAAATGCTAACGGCATCAGTAAAGTTCCTTACTGAAACTCACAGTCAGAAATGTTTATTAACACATTTATTAATATAAAATAATTAGCAAAAGCTCCGCCCCCCCACATCACACATAATTGAATAAGTCCTGCGTCTCTCAGGACATATAATCGAAAAATGTCCACTGATAAAATTCATAGTTGAGTAAGCGCCGCCCCCACAAGATGCATAATTGAATACGCTCCGCCTCTCATACCATGCACAATTGAATATGCTCCGCTCTTCATAGAACACACAATTGAATAAGCTCCACCCCTCACAACATGCATAATTGAATATGCTCCACTCTTCATAGAACACATAATTAAATATGCTCCAACCCTCACTGCATAAATGATTCCACTCATAGAACACAATTAAGTAAGCCCCACCCATCCCATCACACATAATTGAACACGCAGCTCCTCTCACAGCCAATATAATTGAATGCACCCCGCCCCTCACAGCACATGTAATTGAAAAATGTCCCCTGATAGAATACATAATTGAATAGCTCCACCCCTCACAACATGCATAATTTAATAAGCCCCACCCATCACAACATTCATAATTAAATAAGCTCCGCCCATCATGTAGTGCATAATTGAATCAGCTCCACCTCCTCATTGTATGTATAATTGAATAAGCTCAGCCCCAAATAGCACACAATTAAATGATTTCCACCTCTCAGAGCAAAGATAATTAAATAAGCTCTGCCTCTCACAGGACATATCATTAAATAAGCCCCACCCCTCATAGCATACATAATTGAATAAGCTTTGCCTCCAACAGGACATATTTATTAAATAAGCCCCACCCCTCATAGCATACATAATTGAATAAGCTCTGCCTCTGACAGGACATATAATTGAAAAATGTCCACTGATAGAATACATAATAGAGTAAGCACCACCCCTCACAACATGCATAATTGAATATGCTCAACACTTCATAGAACACATAAATAAACATGCTCCACCCTTCACTGCATAAATAATTCTACTCACAGAACACATAATTAAGTAAGCCCCGCCTATCACAGCACACATCATTGAACACGCCTTGTCCCTCACATGTAATTGAATAATTAAATAATTTACACCTCTCAGAGCACAGATAATTGAATAAGCTTCGCCCCTCCCCGCACACATAGTTGAATATGCCCTGCCCCTCACAGCACATGTAACTGAATAAGCACACACAATTAGAAAAAGCACACACACACACACACACACACACACACACACACACAGTGATCAGTGATAGCATCTTGTACTTACACTGGATCCTGGAAGTCCCTGTAGTCCTCTCTGTCCTGGCAGACCAATCTCACCCTTTTCCCCTTTACTGCCCTGAAACACACACACACACACACACACACACACACACCCCCCCCCCCAGCGGAATAGAAACAGCTTTATCAGAATGCAGCATTAGCCTCTGTTGTTGCTTAGATACGCCTCAGCATGGCCACTCAATGCTAAATCAATTATCTCCACACTCATCTCCGCTCTGCACTCATAAAACTCTGCCTCCACATCACTTCTGATTGGATGGAGGTACTGTTACACGTTTATCTTTCTGTGTGGTTAATGAAGCTGCTTGGAGCAGGTGTGTGACAGTAAATACCTCACTTTTGGGATAAGTAATGCACTAGGGTAGTTGTAGCGTACTTGTTTATGAAATATGGAACCGAATCACCGAGTGACTTTCAATATAAGATATAAGATATTCTGTGTAGTGCACTTCTCGTCTCTTTACTGGGCATACTAGTGTAGGAGAAATGTCAAGCCCTCTGTAGCACACTTCCTAGGAGCCATTCTGTGCCCTGTATAATCCATATAGTGCACTACATAGGGTACACAAGCCACTCCATGCTCTGTGTAGTGCACATAATCAGACATGTAGGTGACACTGTAGTGCGCACTTCATTATATAACCATGAGGTGAAGCTCTAAATAAGATCGATAGTTCACTATATAGGGTCCATTATTTCCTAGCTTGTGTATTGCGCACTAAATACACGCAGAGAAAGTTAGGAAAAGCTTATAAATGTGTTATAAAGGGGTTTATAACCACATGAATAGATTCAGTTGAATTGAGGTGTAGAAGCTTAGTGAAAAAAAAAGTTTTTAATAAAGGAGAGTTTTTAATAAAGGAAGTCTAATTAAATCTGCATTATAAGCATTATTTAATTGATTACAAGTTAGACAAATTCCAATCTATGGACTGATCTATTACTGAGGCTGCATTTATTCAGTACTCAGGTGTATTCAGCAGTCAGGACGAACGCTGTCTTTCTCCATGATCTACATTCACTACTTCTCATTATCGCTCATTAACCTCAGATCAACAAAACCTGTCTTTAAATTCAACATATTCCAATCTGAGAGAAGCTCACTAAATAGGCAGCACACACTTTTAACCCTTAGTGTAGTTTATAGAGTCATTGAAAGGCTGGAATATAAATCATACTGTATTTAACGGTAGCATGCACTGCATCATGGGTAATTTCCTTTAATGGATCTATGAACTGTAGTTATTTAGTATGAATGTATAAAGTCTCTGAAACATCTAACCTAACATAACGTGTAGTGTAAAGCGCAATTAAGAAAGCTCTTTAATAATTCCCTAATAAAACTTTGTGTCGCTATGGCAACTTAGACAACAGTACTTACAAAAGTTAACTTTTCCCTCACATCATTGAAATTAGCTAGAATTGATCAGTCCAGACTTCTTTAAATTCTTTTTTTCTGTTTATCTTTATACCAGAAATTCATTCATTCATTGTCTACCATTTATTCAATCTATTCTTGGGTCACGGGGAGTCTGTGCTCCTCGTCAGGCGTCATCAGGCATCTGGACGGAGTGCCAACCCATTGCAGGGCACACACACTCTCATTCACTCATGTAATCACACACTACGGACAATTTAGAGATGCCAATCAACCTACAATGCATGTCTTTGGATCGGGGGAGGAAACTGGAGTACCCAGAGGAAACCCCCGAGGCACGGGGAGAACATGCAAACTCCACACAAACATGGCGGAGTTGAACCCCCAACCCTGGAGGTGTGAGGCAAACGTGCGAACCACCAAGCCACCGTGCCCCCCTATACCAATAAAAATAACAAAATAAATAATATAAATAAATTTAATAAAATAATAAAGTCAGATATTTACCCAAAAAAAAATAATAATAATAATAATAATAATAATAATAATAATAATAACAACCAATTTTTATACTCTAGAGGATGATTCCAGCTGTTTAATAATATAATTAATTTAATGAATAAATAACTGTAAGCTGTAACAACAGTACATACCTGGCAACCCATTGTCATTTTTAGGGGAAAATTCTGTTTTTTTTTATCTTTTTGTTTTAAATGCTAGCTGTCTGCTAGATGTCTCCTTGATTTATTGTTATGCATGAAGGTGTTTTTATACTCACAGCTGCACCAGGAGTGCCCGGTGTTCCTGGAATACCCTGGAAAGAAATAAAACCGGATGTAAAACTCAATCAGAATGACTCATAGAGACAAGGTACAGGTCTAAATCTCTAACGAGCAGACTCTAGTGCCTACACACGGAAGCCTATGTCTGTAATGAGCTGCTGGAAAAAGAGCACAGGACAGAAAGTCACTTCCTCTGTCTCGTTAAATCCTCGTCAGTGATCAAGATAATGAGGCCAGGGATGGAGCTGAAAGAACAGAGCTGAAATATCACAAAGCGGCCTTTTTTGAAGGAGTTGGAAGTAAACATGAGGCGTGAGGTGAGCTTCAGGGTGATAATTAACACAGAGAACAGAGCGAATGTGGTGTCATTGACTAATATGCAAATGAGGCTTAAGCGAATGTTAAACACACTGCTCTCTTATGGCTTTGGAAATGTGCTAGTAAAGATAAATAAATAAACAATTTCACACATGACTCACAGCATAGTTTATTCCTAATGTATGCAGTGAAAATTGTTATGTAACACTTGGCTTTATGAATAAATTTAATTATAATTAATAATTAAATATAAAATATTTATTATTATTATAATAATTTATAATTTATTATGAACTATAGTGGGCCATTTTCTTGCACATAACCTAAATATATATATTTTTTAAATTGCCCACACTACAGTTAAAAGTAATATGTAATATTGTTGCTAATAGTAATATTCATTCATTCATTCATTCATTCATTCATTGTCTACCGCTTATCCGAACTACACTCGGGTCACGGGGAGCCTGTGCCTATCTCAGGCGTCATAGGGCATCAAGGCAGGATACACCCTGGACGGAGTGCCAACCCATCACAGGGCACACACACACTCTCATTCACTCACGCAATCACACACTACGGACAATTTTTAGAGATGCCAATCAACCTACCATGCATGTCTTTGGACTGGGGGAGGAAACACGGAGCACCCGGAGGAAACCCCCGAGGCACGGGGAGAACATGCAAACTCCACACACACGGCGGAGGTGGGAATCGAACCCCCAACCCTGGAGGTGTGAGGCAAACGTGCTAACCACTAAGCCACCGTGCCCCCCTTAATAGTAATATTTAATATCATTAATTAGCGATGTAATGAAATGAGTAAATAAATTGGGAAAATAATATGAATAAACATAGATTACTCAAATAATTCCTTCAATAATGTATTTTTATTAAATATTACAAATTATATATAAAGGTAATATAGTAATAAAACTCTTAGACATGGCCTGTGTGTTTATTCGGACATCATGCTTTCAGGTGTTAATGTTTTATAGAGATAATGTTTCGGTGATGTTTCAGTCATGTGCACATGTCTTATCACGGGTCTATCTCAGGCATCGGGCATCAAGGCAGGATACACCCTGAAGAGAGTGCCAACTCATCGCATGGCACACACACACTCATTCACTACGGGCAATTTAGAGACTCCAATCAGGAAAGAAGCATGTCTTTGGACTGTGGGAGGAAACCAGGAAACCCACCAAGTACGGGGAGAACATGCAAACACACACAGTGAGCAGGAGCGAGACTCAAACCCAGGACGCTGGAGGTGTGAAGCGAATGTGCTAACCACTAAGCCACCGTGCCGCCTTATTACAGTAAGGTGTAATAAAATAACTGTCATTGTAGAATTTGTGGCCAGACAAATACACTGATACAATGACATCCAGCACTGCTACAGGAGTAAATGTGCTGTTACTATGACAACTAAAGAGAATACATCAGTAACTGAGCTGTTACTATGACAACTAATGAGGATACATGAGTAAATGTGCTGTTATTATAACAACTAATGAGGATACTTCAGTAAATGAGCTGTTACTATGACAACTAATGAGAATACGTCAGTAACTGAGCTGTTACTATGATGACTAAATGAGGATACATCAGTAAATGAGCTGTTATTCATTCATTCATTCATTCATTCATTCATTCATTCATTGTGTTCCGCTTATCCGAAGCCGGGTCATGGGGGCAGCAGTTTAAGCAGGGATGCCCAAACTTCCCTCTCCCCAGATACTTCCTCCAGCTCTTCTGGAGGGACCCCAAGGCGTTCCCAGGCCAGCCGAGAGACATAGTCTCTCCAGCGTGTCCTGGGTCTTCCCCGGGGTCTCTTCCCGGTGGGGCATGCCCGGAACACCTCCCCAGGGAGACATCCCGGAGGCATCCATAACAGATGCCCGAGAAACCTCAACTGTCCCCTTTCGATGTGGAGGAGCAGTGGCTCTACTCCGAGCTCCTCCCGGGTGACAGAGCTCCTTATCCTATCTCTTAGAGAGTGCCCTGCCACCCTACGGAGGAAGCTCATTTCGGCCGCTTGTATCCAGGATCTTATCCTTTCGGTCATGACTCAGAGCTCATGACCATAGGTGAGAGTAGGAACGTAGATTGACTGGTAAATCCACAACAGACCAGTACATAGACCGCATTACTGCTGCCGCTGCACCGATCCGTCTGTCAATCTCACGATCCATCCTTCCCTCACTCGTAAACATGACCCCGAGATACTTAAACTCCTCCACTTGAGGAAGGAACTCCCCTCCAACCTGGAGGGTGCAAGCCACGTTTTTCCGGTCGAGAACCATGGCCTCAGATTCGGAGGTGCTGACCCTCATCCCAGCCGCTTCACACTCAGCTGCAAAACGCCCCAGTGCATGCTGTAAGTCCAGGCTTGAAGGAGCCAACAGGACATCATCATCTGCAAAAACCAGTGATGAAATCCTGTGGTCCCCAAACCGGACTCCCTCCAGCCCCTGGCTGCGCCTAGAAATTCTGACCATAAAAACAATGAAGCTCTTAACAGAGGGCCACGAACTCTGTACTCCCAGAGCACCTCCCACAGAATGCCACAAGGGACATGGTCAACTGCCTTCTCCGAGTCCACAAAACACATGTGGACTGGTTGGGCAAACTCACACAAACCCTCGAGCACCCTGTGGAGGGTATAGAGCTGGTCCAATGTTCTAGGACCAGGACAAAAACCGCATTGCTCCTCCTGTATCCGAGGTTCGACTAACGGTCGGACTCTCCTCTCCAATACTCTGGAATAGACTTTCCCTGGGAGGCTGAGGAGTGTGATCCCCCTATAGTTGGAACACACCCTCCGGTCCCCCTTCTTAAAAAGAGGGACCACCACCCGGTCGACCAGTCCAGAGGCACTATCCCTGACCAGCACACTATGTTGCAGAGACATGTCAGCCAAGACAGCCCCACAACATCCAGAGACTTAAGGCACTCAGGGCGAATCTCATCCACCCCCGGTGCCTTGCCACCAAGGAGCTGCTGAACTACCTCAGTGACCTCAGCTTGGGTGATGAATGAATCTACCTCTGAGTCCTTGGCCTCTGGTTCCTCTACGTAAGGCGTGTCAGTGGGATTGAGGAGATCCTCGAAGTATTCCTTCCACCGTCCAACAATATCCCCAGTTGAGGCCAGCAACTCTCCACCTCCATTGTAAACAGTGTTGGTAGAGAGCTGCTTACCCCTTATGAGGCACCAAACAGTCTGCCAGAATTTCCCCAAGGCCGTCCGATAGTCCTTCTCCATGGCCTCACAGAACTCCTCCCAGACCCGAGTTTTTGCTTCCGAGACCACCTGGGCTGCAGTTCGCTTGGCCTGGCGGTATGCCTCAGCAGCCTCTGGAGTTCCCCATGCCAACCAGGCTCGATAGGCTGCTTCTTCAGCTTGACGGCATCCCTTACTTCCAGTGTCCACCACTGTGTTCGGGGATTGCCGCTGCGACCACACCAGAGACCTTATGGCCACAGCTCCGGATGGCTGTGTCAACAATGGAGGAGGAGAACATGGTCCACTCAGACTCAATGTCCCCAACCTCCCTCGGGATCTGGTTGAAACTCTCCCAGAGGTGGAAGTTAAAGACCCCCCCCCAACAGAGGGATCAGCAAGACGTTCCCAACAGACCCTCACAATACGTTTGGGTCTGCCAAGTCTGTCCGGCATCCTCCTCCGTAAGCAGATCCAACTCACCACCAGGTGGTGATCGGTTGACAGCTCCGCCCCTCTCTTCACCTGAGTGTCCAAGACATGCGGCCGAAGGTCAGATGACACGACCACAAGGTTGATCATTGATCTCCGGCCTAAGGTGTCCTGGTACTACATGTACTGATGGGCACCCTTATGCTTGAACATGGTGTTTATTATGGACAGGCTATGACTAGCACAGAAGTCCAGCAACAGGACACCACTCGAGTTCAGATCAGTTCCCAATCACGCCCCTCCAGGTATCACTGTCATTGCCCACATGGGCGTTGAAGTCCCCAAGCAAAACTATGGAGTCCCCAGTTGGAGCACCTTCCAGCACCTCTCGCAGGGTCTCCAAGAAGATTGGGTACTCCACACTGCAGTTCGGCCCATAAGCCGAAACGACAGTGAGACACCTATCCCTGGCCTGAAGGCGCAGGGGAACAACCCTTTCGTTTACCGGGGAAAACTCCAACACATGGCGGCTGAGCTGGGAGGCTATAAGCAAGCCCACCCCAGCCCGACGCTTCTCACTATGGGGCACTCCAGAGAAGAAGAGGGCCCAACCTCTCTCAAGGAGTTGGGTTCCAGAGCCCAGGCTGTGTGTAGAGGCAAGCCTGACTATCTCTAGCCGGTACCGCTCAACCTCCCTCACCATCTCAGGCTCCTTCCCCCCCAATAAGGTGACATTCCATGTCCCAAAAGCCAGATTCTTCGTCCAGGGTTTGGGTCGTAGGTTTAGCTGTTACTATGACAACTAATGAGGATACATCAGTAAATGAGCTGTTACTATGACAACTAAATGAGGATACATCAGTAAATGAGCTGTTACTATGACAACTAATGAGGATACATCAGTAAATGAGCTGTTACTGTGACAACTAATGAGGATAAATCAGCAAATGAGCTGTTACTATGATAACTAATGAGTATACATCAGCAAATGTGCTGTTACTGTGACAACTAATGAGGATACAGTAGCAAAAGTGATGTTGCAAACAGACATAATGAAATAAATGTCATTTTTACAACATCTGATTTTTTGTCAGCTGTCTGAGCATATTAGTAATTACTATTATTAATCACAAAATTATATTTTACTACAATAATTTCTGAAAATAATGTAAACTCTAGGTTTGGACAATAAGTGACCAAACCAGTGAAGAAGTTAAAACACTTACATCTCTTCCATCACGACCGTCTTCTCCAGCAGGTCCCCGAGGTCCTGGAGAACCCGGTGGTCCAGCAGGCCCAGGGATGGGTTTGGGGTCAGGCTGAACGGAACAAGAGAGACCAGAAAAAATCAACATGGAGCACTTTGTAACCGTGCAGTGTCCTTTTCTGTACATAGCACCTGACCTACTGATGAGACATTTTACACTCTTTAATTCAAACTACACTCAAGGAAGATTAACGTCATTCTCATTCCTTCATACCGTTACGCCTGATCAGACATGCTCAAAAACTAGCCTTTGCTAAGACAAATTATAAACAGCTATGAGTTCCTGCTAACATAATCTAAACAACATAGTGAGGGAAGGAGAAAGTTTTATTTTTATAAATTATTATTTTTTTTACAATGTTAAATTCTAATAGTGTGCTCTCAAGTCTTGAGCATTATTTTTTTTATTTTATGGACATTTTCATTTAGAGAACAGAGCCTGTAAGGCACAAAGTTTTCCAGATCTTTCACTCTTTTTTTTTATCAGGCTGGACTCGTTCTCATTTAACACAGACTTAAAATCGATAGCTACAGTAATATAATGAAATCTCTCCCTCATAAGCTCCCGAGGGGCCTAGTGAACAGAACCACCTGAGACATAATGAAGAGTAAAACCCGAGCTATTACCTGTAAAGTGTCCCCCAGCTCTGATTTATTCACCTAGCCTAAAAGCCATCCTTACTGGAGAAATCTCTCTTTACAAAACAATGAACTCTCTGGCTTTTGTGGAAATATTTAGCATCTTTAGCATAGGCAACAAAATTTACGGCTAAGACTTCTCCTCTACCTGTCACATGGGGGTGATTGAAGCACCCAGTAAGTACAGCAGAAAGCAATGAGGTCGATTAAGCAACAAAGCATTGGAGTAGATTATTGGCTTAAAAAAAATATAAAGTGAAAAAAATGATGTACCTCAGCATTGGCATACATCTGAAGAAGCAAAAAGGAGAGAATTATTCTAGAGTTAGTGAGAACTGCTGCCCCACACCTCACCAGCAGAACCAGAAAAATAAATCAAAACAAACAACAAAACAACAGCAAAAGCAAGGATGTAATCTTTGCTGCTAATATACTAACGCTAGTGCAGAATTAGCATTTAAATATTTGCGTAAAGCTTGTGTATGAGCTGTAATTACAAAAAAAAAATCATTAAAACATTACTGAAGCTTTAAATATAAAATCTGAGCATGTAATACATGTTCCTGAGTCAGTGTGGGCGGAGCTTGGTTATGTGATCGTATGACATCACAGTTAGCACTGTGATGTCACAATATAACAGTCTGGATGTTAGCTAGGCTAGACAGCTACATCACTGTAGTTAGTTTAGATTCACGTTTCTAGCAAGCATGCTAGGGTCAAGAAAATTTATTTGTATGTGTATCTCGGCAACACTATGTAAACAAGGTTTGTTAACTAGTCTTCTAATGTTAGGAAATTTAAACCTGTAACCGAATTTCCGACCAAGCTAGGTAGCTAAGTATTATAAAGTCTAGATAGGTAAAATAGGTGAAATTATTTTGCTAGCAAGCTAACATCAGATTATTTTATATTAATATATTGATGACTTCTAAACTTAAGCTCCGCCCATGCTGACCCAGAAGTATAGTAATTCATAATTATCCACATTTTAATGAGCTTAATCAATCGAGATTGTTGGAGAAAAAAATTATTGTGACATCACAAGTATAAAAGTAAACATTCTGACTAGAGAAGTTCATTCTAGTAAAACGGCTAAAATGTCAAGTGTTTTTAGTGGCCAAGGAATAACGAACTGGTTTACAAATTAGCATTAGCATGCCATATGTGTTTAGCATCCCTGTGTTGAATTAGAATTGATCTCACTATTAGCTAGAAGACTGTTAGCTAGCTGCCAGCTAGAGAAGCAGATAGAGAGACAGGTGATGTGATGATTACCTCGGCTACAGGAAGCTCGGTGCAGCTCTCTCTCTGAGCTCTCTTTGGGTCACAGTGAATCAGCATCCACTGCACCTCAAACTAGAACAGCACAAACAAACTGATATAAATATGCTAGTTATATAACAGCGTTGTCAAGGAGAAAAGACAATAATTAACACTTTTAGCTCAAATTTCAAACACAACTGATTTGTTCATAATCTGATACTTAGAGCAAATAATAAATGAACAAATTCTGATTCTTTTCAGTGACTCATTAGAATCTGTTAAATTAAATGATTCACAAACACTGAATTGCTAAAAATCTCTGAATGAGTTTAAAGAGAAATGAATGAACCAAATAACTCAACTGATTCACTGAACTTAGTCACCCAAAAGGATTCACTGAATCAATATACTGAATTGCTGAATCAAAATGACTCCAAGTAGATTTCATACATGATTAAAAGATTCACTGTTTTGACTGAAACACTGCTTTTGCAGAATGAAAGAAAAGTGAAGAAAACTATTTTAAAATAGTCTAAATTAGAGAGGATTGAGTCTCAGTCATGCTCAAATGATTCAGGGACTCCAACACTGATATCACTTAATTAGTAATGAAGCTCATCATGACCAAATGATTCATTGGCTCAAACACTGATTTTCATTGAATTAGAGGGGAGAGAATCTTGTCATGACCAAATGATTCACTGACTCCAACTCTAATATCACTTAATCAGGAGTGAATCTTGTCATGAGCAAATGATCCACTGACTCCAACATTGATTTTATTGAATTACAGAGGAGTGAATCTTATCATGACCAAATGATTCACTGACTACAAGACTGATTTCACTGAATTACAGAGGAGTGATTCTCATCATGACCATATGATTCACTGACTCCAACACTGATTTGCAGAACAGGAAAGATGCAAATCTCTTCCTAATGATCTCATGAACAACTTGAGTATTATTGATATTCATCACCAATCATTAGCATTCTCACCACCACAGAGCTGCTGGAATCAGCGTCCAGTCTACCAAAGAGCGTCTCTCCGTCCGTACTGACGTAGCCCTTCTCCTTAATGGGCTTCTGGTCGACAGGCTGGCAGTCCACATACAGAGTGACCATCTCGCTCTCCACACCGATCATCACTTTGTGCCACTTGGTGTTGAAGAGTACAGAGAGGCCTCGGAAGGTGACGGTCTGAAGGTCTCCGTCCATGGTGGTGAGGAAGAACTCGAGGGCCTGCTGATCTCCATTCAGACGCATCCCCACCTGCTTCATGCCGTCCTCGTCCACCACCTGCCACAGGTTCCACACTTTGTTCACCGTGTTCTTGATCATGCGGAATGTAGTCATGAACGAGTACTCCGCCGGGAAGCCTCTGGGGAATGTCGGCCTCGGGAGAACAAGAGTAGACATGTGTTAACTCTTTTACTGCCACAAAAGAAGCATCTAGAGGAAGAAACACTGGACTGGACCAGAACCAAAAACAAGAACAATGAGCAAGAGAGTTGGAAAAGCTATTTATCCTTTCAAGAATTTCAAGTGTTCTTTGAGATGATGTTTGTTTATCAGGTGTGGAAGGAGTCTCCAGTTTCAGTGCTAATAGTCAGAGGTGAAGCTGTAACTTTGTCAACATCTTAAGGACAGAGAGGTTTACACTTCTTTGTGCTTTCTCAGTATACTCTTAATAAAAGAGGTTCATTAGGGTTCTATATAGAACCCTGGGCTTTCTAATTTCTAATTGGTCAATGGAACCTTTTCCTCCAAATAAATAGTTCTGTGTAGACCCCCTTGAAGAGTGATGCATAAGGTGAAATGGGTGCCATTACTTTTGGATCTCTGTGTAGATAACACTCGAGATGTTTTGAAATGACGTGTTCATGAATGACGTATTTTAGAAAAGATCAAAGAGTTGATTAAATGTGTGAAAGATTTCAAATTGAAATGACAAATAACTTTAATAACTTTAATAATAATAATAATAATAATAATAATAATAATAATAATAATAATAATAATAAGCATGAACCTTCATCTAACTTGGATTCAAAAAACCCCATTAAGTTGTTTTTAAATGAAAATTTCAAACTGGTTGAATAGAAAGAACCCCCTTATGTGGTTCCATCCACTCTTAAAATTAAAAGGTTCTTGGTCAGGGTGGACGGTTCTATGAAGAACCTTTAACATCTGTGGAACATTTCCATTGCACCAAAGGTGCTCTGCAGTTGAGGAAGGTTCTCTAGACTATAAAAATGTTCTTTATGTCTCTAAGGGAAAAATGGGTTCCTTTAAGAACCATTTACTGAAAGGTTCTTTGGGGAACCAAAAATGGTGCTTCTATGGAGTCACTGCGAAAACCCTTTTTGCTTCCTCCTGGAACCTGTTTAAGCGTGTTTACGAAACAAGTGATAGAAGCATTTTAAGTTCTGTATAGAACCAGTTCTTTTAAGAGTGTAAAGTGACAAGCCGTGAGGTTTTTCTGACTTATTAACCCGAACTGCTGTGAGTGAGGTTCTGTCACATGCTCCATTGCTGATTAGTTTCCTAGAAGAGCATGACATGGAGTGTTTTATTCCTTCTTCTTCTTCTTCTTCTTCTTCTTCTTCTATGATTAGTCATGAGTTGTGAGCTAGATAACAAACGCTCCCCCAGGAACCTTCTAATGTCTAATTTCACCTCAGCCGTTTAGGGGAACATGAAGGTGATGAAGGAGGAGAAGGAGAAACGCTCTGGTGATCACACAGTGCGTCCTGACTCCAGATCCACATGGTCAAATACACCGACACGAGATCAACCGAAATCGGCGGCACTTTAATCTTCAAAGCCTCGTGGCCTGGGAGCAACTTCCCCACCGTGATCATTTCAAAGGTTCTTTCATTGGATGAGCTTCAAGCTGGAAAAAAAAAGCAGCTGATCCGATCCAGGGGGCGATTGTGCCGAGTCAGGATAGAAACCGTGGCTGCCTCCAGGGTACGGAATCTTAACGGGGCAGAGCTCTCTGCAGGGGTGTGTGTTTATGGACGGATTTTTACCAGCTCGTAAATGGATCAAGGTAAGGTGATAAAAATGGCGTTTCCTGTTGGACTGTGGAATAAACGAAAGCTACGTCTTAAAGCGCTAACTCTCTCCATCTTCTCACTCACTTTGGCTCTCTAACAAACGCTTCAAATTAGCAACGTCACTGTGAGGAACAGGTCCCTGTTTCCCATTGAAGAGCTGCTGCTGATTGGTCAACACCTAGAATCTAGAATCTAACCATGCATCATTGGATCTACATGTAGTTAAACCATTGAATCCTCTGGAAACCAGTTTAGCATCACAGATTCCCAGTTCATGGACTGGACCCTGGTCTAAGGTACGGAGGCGACCTGGTGTAGTGAGGAATGCACTGAGTGTTTGAGATGGTTTACTCTATAATCATCAGCAGATGTGCACATACTGAGTGTGTGTGTTTTGAGCTGTACAGATGTGCACTTTTGTGCTTCTCCGGGCTCTCTCATGACACATGAGTTCGGACATGTTTCGACTCTTATTGTTATTATAATTGTTATTATTTTTGGTTGTCAGCGAGCAGCTGTGTGAGGAGAAGGAAGATCCTTGTGTAACCTGTAATAAGGTAACACCTGTACTGAACACAAGCATGTTTACACCCGTGTGTGTGTGTGTGTGTGTAATAACGTGTTAACATGTTCTAAACAGATACAAATACACACAGGAGGCTAGACATGTGCATCAGAACTGGCAACAATGCACGCGATGCCATTGTGTTGCGCCTCGTGACACCGGACACCTCTACGGATACCCGAACAGCCAACCATGTGGAGAGCTGAGTGGTGTACCGGGGAAGGTGTTCCTAATAAAGTGGCCAGTGTGTGTGTGTGTGTGTGTGTATATATATATAGTCATTAGTAACGTTATGTATATTTTGTCTCACACTTATTATGATTCAGCTGCATTAAGAGAACACTTCAGTGTTGTTGTAGTAGTAGTGTGTAGTTGTATGTGGTTGTGTGTGTGTGTGTGTGTGTGTTACCTGGTGGGGATCTGAAAGTTAGCCTCACGGTCAAGTCTGTAGGCCAGCTGAGTGGATGTGGAGCCTTCCACCTTCCTCACACCCTTCAGCGGAGTCGCGTCTGACTGTAACTGCGTGATCAGGTCGAAACCTAACACACACACACACACACACATTACTTTTTTTTTTAATAAAAGCTTTCTTGCTGGATCCAGCTAAATGTCCCCAGAAGGTCAAAACTGTGAGTTATTCCTATACTTATGGACACACATACACACACTTTTACAGATCTGGGTTATTTTTAGTCCCAGAGCTTGGTACAGTAGAGTTTAGTTCATGTGGTTATCATTAGCGAGTGCAGAATTTCAGCATTAATGAGTAGTGAAATAATCTGAACATGTGTCTGATGAACATCAGGTCCTTAAAATCCGCTTACACACTTTCCGGCGTCCGCACGTGATTGTGATTAGCGGTTTTAGCCTCTGCGCAGATTTGCTAAAACCGACAGAGTGCAACCAATTAAGATCTTGCTGAGCCTGAAGTGTGCCTGCTGCTGATGGTGGAACCTTTTATTTGGATCGTTGGAGATCTGAGAAGGTTATGGAACCTCGTCAAGTTCTCCGTCTCTAATGAATAAAACGCTAAGAGCTGGAGGGTCTGGGCAGGGAGGCAAGGGAACAGATGGAAATACTTAGGTTGTGTGAAGCAGCTACAGGTTTTGAGGTTTCATCCCCAGATCTGAGGTTTTGGTGCATTGCTGTGTGAAGGTGCTGGAAGAAATCTACAATCAGATTTCACTGTTCTGGTAAAGAAGAGGCTCCACAAAAAGGAACTGTAGAAGATTCAGAAGATAGAAACAAGGATGAGAACGTCCAAATGAAAAAAAAAGATCTAGTAGAAGGTGAAGGACATGAGCAGATCTAGAAGGTTCTGGATAGCAAGACAGAAGATCCAGGAAGTTGAATCACAGTGAGAAGATCCAGAAGGTGGCTACAGAACGATAAGGAGATTAAAGAGGATCCTAAAAGATTCAGAATGATGATGAAGAAGGTGGAGAACGTGGAAAATAAAAAGATACATGAGAAGAAAGGGTTGAAGAAGCAGATTTGAGAAAGAGTTGGAGATGGATGAGGAGTCATCTAGGAAGGTTGAGAAGACTCAGAGTAGATCCAGATGCAGCTGAAGAAGAGCAAACAGATCAGAAAAAAAAAGCAGATAAAAAAGGATGAAGGACTGAGAAGTGAAAATTTCTCTGGAAAGATTGAGAAGGTCAAAAGTATGTGCACCCCTGACCATCACACCCATAAGTGGTTCTAGCAGTGTCCTGCACAGAGCCGTGACTCTGACTCAACCCCACTGAACACCTCAATACCCCAACATCAGAGTCTGATCTCACTAATGCTCTTGTAGCTGAATGAATTTACACAAATCCCCACAGCCACAATCCAAAAGCTAGAGTAAAGATTTCTAGAAGAGAAGGGAACAGTTGAGCTTATGATCAGAACTAACACAATGAGAATACATCTGGAATTAGATGTTCAAGAAGAACACACATGAGTTTGATGGTCAGGGTTGTGTACAATTAACAATGAAGAAGGGATTGATCTCAAGATGATTGAGAAGATCTAGAAGTAGAAGAAGATCAGTCAAGTTGAAGATCCAGAAAAGAGATCTAGATATTAGAGGATATTGATTAAGGATCTGAGAAAGACCTGGAAAAGATCATGAAGAACATCTGTGCTTTCCGTGCCGGATTTTACCTGGAAGGTCATCTTGTCCGTTCCTCAGTGGTGGGCATACGGTGTCACCATCAAGTCTGTTTAAATCCAGCTCTGGAAAAGAGAAAGAACTCAAATCATGTCACATTATTTAAATATAGACATGTTTACGCTGCGGATCTGAGATGTTATCTTCATCCCAAGTTCCTGTGAATGACCTGTTACTATAGAAACAATCACATATTCAAACAAGAACATTAATAACGAACCGGAGCTGGAATAACAGTCGCTGTGTTGGACATGACTCAATCCCGGACGCTAGTCAGGATTGTTAATATTTAGCTTTACAAAAACCCCTGAGGCACACGTCGATCACTCGAGCTTCAAAAAATCGTCAGAGATTTCACAGCTGGAAGACAGATGCAGCAGCCATGTTGTTGTCTGTGCCTCAGAAATCACGTGAGGATTCCTGTCAGGTTGTCTGCGGCTCGGCCACCCACTTTCCTCATGCCACAAACCACTTTTGGGAAGAAAATGGTTGAAATCACGCCACCAGACAGACTCTGTGTGGTTCATGGCTTCTGAATCAACAGCAGTAAATGTTATGATATTTAGAAAGCCGCTTCCAAGACAGATAGGAAACGACCAACCAATAAACCCTGCTTTTACCAGCAAATGGAGTTTCCTCTTGTTTTATCGTGTCCATGTTGATGATTGAGTGTCTTCGTCATGTCTCACTCCACAGTGGAGGTTAATATGAAGCTCATATGAAAGTAGACACTCAGGGCTTTAAGAACTTGTAGTGTTTTATAAGGATTTATGTTTTTCCCTAGCCTACTAGGGGTGAAATATTCATAGAAAAGTTCCAAAAAAACCAAAAGCGGTTATTTTTGTTCACAGAAATGTTTCGGAAATGTTGATCTCAAACCCATTTCTGCTCTCCGAGACGCTCCAAGTGCTTGTTCATCTAAAAAGCAGCTCAGATTTCATCTTCAACCAGGAAAATATTCTGTGTAAGGTTCTCCAACAGAGGGAAAAACACACGTCTAAAACGCACTGAAAGCCGACAGACTCGCTTTAGATCAGACCGAACATCATTCATTTCTTTACACTGATTGAAAACGTCCCATACGTCCTTTTCGAACACCAATAATAAAGGGTTATAAAGGGTTAAAGTGTCTCTCTGTAGGTGTTGAAGCTAACAGTGAAAAGTATTGTGCAGTATTTCTGCTGCTCTGTAACGGACTGTGTTGCTCCTGATATCATTTTTTATTCAAGAGTCATTAAGCTGATTAAACACAGAAACAGTTACAGAAGTTCTGACATTGGAGACTCCTTCCATAAATGCTACATAAACATGTCCTTAGACACTTTTCATAAAACAAAACCTCTTTATAAATTGTCTTGATTGGGTGCAAATGAACTATTATACTATTATACTATAGAAACGATACTGTACTCTTCTGACCAATCAGAATCCAACAGCATTCAGATGTAGAAACTCTTTTAACGAGGGTCTTGGATGCTAGCAAGAACGTTTGCACGGCATGTTAGTGTTTTCTATTAGATGAAAAAATAAGTAAATAAATAAATAAACAAAATCATGGAATGTATAAGCATGTGCTTTCAAATCTGTGAGAGGAGTCTGATTTAATATCAAATAGCTAGCTAGTTTCTCATCAGATATACAAGTATTCAGCTGAACAAATATACAGTGGAATCTCGGTACAGGAATATAATTTGCTCCGGAGGCGAGTTCTTAAGGTGAGAATTTTTATAGCGAAACAAATTTTCCCATAAGGAATAATGTAAATGCAGATAATCCGTTCCAACCGCTCAAAAACATGACCAATATGACCAGTAGGAAGCGTATGGAAACTGTATGGCTGCTTACAAAGAACTGACCCAAGCCAAGCATTCCATGTCAAGGCTCCTCACAGGAAGTCGTGCCACCAAGCTCGGTGTCAACAAAAAAATGACGCAAAAATCACCTAGCTTTACGAATGTCGAAGGCAATGTTAGTATCGTGGGTTGACTCTTTCCAAACAGCTGTCAAAAAAAATCGTAAAATTCATAAACTCGCTTCGCTTGGCTTTCCCCTGACGCTAACAAGTTTTGAACTGCTCCCGGACATACGCGCAACTTAGCTGGCATTCGCTTTGGTTCGGTTTGTTCCTATGCTGAAAATGCTTCGTATTCCGATGCACATTTATTGCAAAATTTCCCTTCCTAAAGCCAGTATTCGTATTGGAGGGCTTTTGTATGGCGAGGTTCCACTGTATTAAATAAATAAATTGTTAAAGATTAAAAGTATATAGTCTACAGTGTGCTGTGGTTGTTGATGTGTGTGTAGGTGCAGTAATGCAGACAGTTAAATTTAGTTTCTAATCCATTTCACTATGTTTATGAGACCTCAGTAAACAGTATGATGTCACTTCCTGGACTCTGGGGGCCATTCACAGCCTAAAACACTTTTTGGAAATGGAACCTTTTTCATCTTTTTTTTTTTGTTTTTGAGAATAATGTCTGCTGTAGAAATATAAGTCCTGTGAAGGGATTTCAGGTTTTGTAAAGCAGATGAATAATCAGGAGGAAGATTATCTGTAATAATCTTACAGTATGGTTTCTGTCCGTCAGCGCTCGAGTGCTCGGTCCTGCAGAACAGGAACATTCTCCATACTGGACACATTCTGTACAATTTCTCCTGAGGAATATCCTGATGGCTTTGAGACACTCGGCTACGACCAGCAGTGTATATAGTGTACATGACTTGTCCCTGACACTGATGACTCAATTTCCTCTTCAGTCAGTGTCAAAAACCCAAACGCGTCAAATGTTTCAGATTTATACGCCGCATAAACGTGCTCGCTTCATTACACGTGTCTCTGTCATGTTGCGTTTAAACACATTTAAACACTTAAAAAGTCGCTAGCTTAAAATAAATCATATGAAGAACGACAAATAAAATGAAAAATAACATACACTAACGTGTATTGAATAATCATTTGTGAGCCAAAACAACGATAACATGTCTGTGGATGAAGTCAATTGAGGGTTCGTTTATTTTTTATTTAAATACATTTTTTTTATCATTTTACATTTTTTATTATTTATTTTACATTTTAATTATTTTCAATTTTTAATTATACAATGAATCAATTAATTGTTTTTTTTTTATTTAAATTTTTTTAAATGATTTATATATAGAAATTGCTTTCAGCTGCTCCCTGTTCAGGGTTGCCTGAATGGACCAACTGCTCTGCACAACAACTTGGCACGAGTTTTACGCCCGATGCCCTTCCTGATGCAACCCTCCCTTTTTTCCCGGGGCTTAGGACCGGCACTGCATCCAGTGGCTGGGGTTTGGGCATTGGCTGGGAATCGAACCCGGGCCTTAATATATATATATAATATAATAATATATATATATATTCATTGTCTGCCACTTATCCAAACTACACTCAGGTCACAGGGAGCCTGTGCCTATCTCAGGCGTCATGGGGCATCAAGGCAGGATACCCCCTGGATGGAGTGCCAACCCATCACAGGGCACACACACACACTCTCATTCACTCACGCAATCACACACTACAGACAATTTAGAGATGCCAATCAACCTACCATGCATGTCTTTGGACTGGGGAAGGAAACCGGAGTACCCGGAGGAAACCCCCGAGGCACGGGGAGAACATGCAAACTCCACACACACGGCGGAGGCGGGAATCGAACCCCCAACCCTGGAGGTGTGAGGCAAACGTGCTAACCACTAAGCCACCGTGCCCCCCTTTTTATATATATATATATATATATATATATATATATATATATATATATATATATATATATATATATATATATATATATATATATATATTTATTTATTTATTTATTAATCAATGAACAATTCATCAGTCATAACAAGCTACTTATATAATCTCTAGATAAAGTCGGCTGAGAGTTTATAATATAATTATATATATTGTATAATTATACAATTCTTTTTTTATTTTTATAGTTTTATATATATATATATATATATATAGATATAGATATTTTAATTAATTAATCAATGAAACAATCATTCAATCAATCAACAAGCTACTTTTATATCTCTAGATAAAGTCGTCTGAGAGTTTGTTTAGTTTTTTTTTCTTTTTTTAAATTTGAATTAATTTTTTAATAATTTTTTTTTTTTAAATTTTTTAACGTTTTTTATATTT
>JAUCMX010000013.1:23488997-23506497 GCA_033459395.1 Hemibagrus guttatus
TCTGTGAGTTTCTTTAGTAGTTGAAGATCGAGTGATGAAGAGAGATATAAAGAATGTCATTAATAGACAGAATATGATTATGAATTGATTCAGCATTTCTCTCTGTACCTTGGTGATAAAGGTCCTGAAGGTCTGGAAGACTCAAGGAGCATTTTGTTAGACCACATGGCATTACCAGGGGTATTAATAATGTCCTGAGGTGGTAAAGGACATGATTTTATTGAGACAGAGCTAATCACCTAGCATGTGTGTAAGTAAAATTCTAAGTACAGTAGTTGAAGGAGATATATTGGAGAATGTAGGGAAAAAAAACAGGAAAACATTTATATTTAAAACTATAAACAAGGTAAAAATTTTGAAAAGTATTTGTAAAGGAGACGAAAAATCTAAAAAATAAAAAAATAAATCTGTAGCCTCTAAAGTAAATGAGAATTGCTTTATTCATTAATTTAAAAAAATCAGCAAGAGTGTTTAAAAATTTCCTGTAATTGTAAAATTATGACTTGAGAAGTCACATTGTGTGTGTGTGTGTGTGCGTGTTCTCATCTGCATGTGAGTGCGAGTGTGTACGTGATAAATTTATGCTGCAATGCTCCCAGCGTTCCCCAGTCCCCCAGAGGCACGGCGTTCTGTCTCCTGTCACATCAACAGCGATGTAATTGATAGGCCATGGGAAGAGTTTAAGCACACCTGTTTCAAAGCCTAGCATGTTCCTACATTTCCATCTTCACGTGTCTGCAATTAGATATCTTTAATCCCAGGATGATCTTCTGACAGGCTCATTTATCATCCTGACAATCACAGAGAGCTGTTTGCCTGCTGTGGGTGTGAGGACGGATCAAACATGCCACACAGGAAGTGCAGACGATTCACATGCTAAAGGCAAGAGGAACATTAAAGGCTTTTAGATGTGAGGTGAAGAGACGCTGAGGAGAACAAAGCACACAGGTTTGCGGTACAGGTTGGGTTAGTTGGAAGAAATGAAAGTTCCGATCTGTTCTCCATGTGATACCAGAACAGCTCTGACACGTCGAGGCATAGACTCCACAAGACCTCTGAAGGTATGCTTTGGTTTCTGGAACCAAGATGTTAGCAGCAGATCCTTTATGTCCTGTAAGCTATGAGGTGGAGCCTCCATGGATCAGACTGGATTGTCCAGCATGGCCCACATAAGCTTGATCAGACTGAGATCTGGGGAATTTGGAGGTCAAGTCAACACCTTGATCTCATTGTCATGTTCCTGAAACCGTTCCTGAACAGTGTTTGCAGTGTGAATGAGGACACTGACATTAGGGAACATTGGTTTCCCAGGAGAACATTAACCAGAGCATCACACTACCTCCACTGGCTCATCTTCTTCCCACAGTGAATCCTGGTCCCACACACACACACAGGGTCCAGAAAAAGTAAAATAAAACATCAGACCAGGCCTCCTTCTTCCATTGCTCCATGGTCCACTTCAGATGCCCATTGTAGGAGCTTTGCATGGTGTCCAGGAGTCTGCATGGTCATTCTGACGGTCTGAAGCTACAGATCTCCATACGCAGCAAGCTCTGATGCTCTGTGTGATCTGACTCCTTTCTATAAGAGCCGCTTTTTCAGCAGCTCTTCTGTCGGATCGGACCAAACAGTACAGCCTTCTAAACTCATGTACGTCAGTGAGCCTTGGACACCCATGAGCCAGTCATGGCTTCAACTTGTTCTTCCTTGGAAACCTTTTCCTTAGACGAATTAAACACTGCATACCAAGAACACCGGCTCTGACCCAGCCGTCTAGACACCACAATCTGTCCCCAGTCAAAGTTATTTAGACTCTTACACCGAATCTGTGGTGGTTCAAGTGTTTAAGGCTCTGGTTTGTTGATCAGAGGATCGGGGTTCAAGCCCTAGCACCACCAAGCTCCACTGTTAGGCAATTGAGCAAGGCCCTTAACCCTTCCTGCTCCAGGGGGCACTGTATCTTAGCTGACCCCATTTTCCTGTGTTGTAATGTATGTGTGGTGATAGTAAAGGCTTTCTGCCATCAGTTCTTCTTACCCATTTTTCCTGCTTCCAATACATCAGCTTCCAGAACTGACTATTCACAAGATAATCAACACTACTCCCTTCATTTATCAGTGGTTTTAATGTTATAGCTGATTGAACACCATCTGTTTCTGAAGATCAGCGAATCTGGAAACGTCCACAAGGATCTGAATAGACTGGAGGAGAAAGAAAAATGTACTACAATATAAAAAAAAAAATTTACTACATTATAAAAAAAATACCTCTTTAAAAGTGCAGGAACGCATCGCACATCAACATACATCATCTTCAAAAGATACTTCAGCTGATCAACCACACACACACACACACACACACACACACACCAAACCCATAAATCATCAGAGAAATGAAATTTCCCCAACAAACAACAGACAATAACATTACACAGACCCACAGCGTAACCTCCAGAGGAAAGATAAGAGATACTAGTTATCAATACATTAAAATACACACATCATTATTCAAAAAAAACAAATGACAGAAAATGAAGATAGACTGGATCGTGCATCTGTCTAGGAGAGCTCACCAAATTATCAGAAGACTATAAAATATCTGTCACAATCTGAGAGAGATGAAGATAAAGGAAGCCAAAACTAATCCAATCTGAACATTAGAGTAAATGTTTTTTACCGTGTGTGTATATGTGCATTTGTATTCGGATGAAGAGACTGAGACAATGAGAGAGAAAGAGAGACAGAAATAGAGAGAGAGAAATAAAGGGAGAGCTAGAGGGGGTGATAGAGAGAGAGGGGGAGAGAAAGAGAGAGAGAGAGAGAGAGAGAGGAGGAGAGAGAGAGAGAGAGAGAGAGAGAGGAGAGAGAGAGAGAGAGAGAGAGAAATATAGAGAGTGGGAGAGAGAGAGAGAGAGAGAGAGAGAGAGAGAGAGAGGGAAAAGGAAGAGATAGAGAGAAATAGAGAGAGAGAAATATAGAGAGTGGGAGAGAGAGAGAGAGAGATAGAGAGAGAGAGGAAGAGGAAGAGATAGAGAGAAATACAGAGAGAGAAATATAGAGAGTGGGAGTGAGAGTGGGAGTGAGAGAGAGAGAGAGAGAGAGGAGAGAGAGAGAGAGAGAGACTGACTTTTGAGGGTCGTTTATTTAAACCAATTATTTGTTCACTTTAGCAGCTTTTTACACATTCACGTGGGAAAGTGAATAAATAAATATATAAATATAAAAATTATATTAAAAATATATATAAAAATATAAAAATATTATAAAAATAATATAAAATATATAAATAATATATATTTATTTAATATAAAAATATATAAAGATAAATAGATAATTAAATGAATACTTAAAACACACAGGAAGTTCATTTGAATTCTGGTGCAAACAACAGTTGATCAAGAGGGGCACGGTGGCTTAGTGGTTAGCACGTTTGCCTCACACCTCCAGGGTTGGGGGTTTGATTCCCACCTCCGCCGTGTGTGTGGCGTTTGCATGTTCTCCCCGTGCCTTGGGGGTTTCCTCCGGGTGCTCCAGTTTCCTCCCCCAATCCAAAAACATGCATTGTAGGTTGATTGGCATCTCTAAATTGTCTGTAGTGTTTTGATTGCGAGAGTGTGTGTTTTACCCTGTGATGGGTTGGCACTCCGTCCAGGGTGTATCCTGCCTTGATGCCCTATGACGCCTGAGATAGGCACAGGCTCCCCGTGACCCGAGTGTAGTTCGGATAAGTGGCAGACAATGAATGAATGACAACAGTTGATCATTTAAAACAGTGCACACAGCTCCCCCATAACCCCACATCATCTGGAACTGTTCAAGGTCATGCATACCTTTATAAAAGTTGAAATCCACAAAGATCCTTGTCTTTACCAGTCTCTGAAAAATGGCCGTTACATCATGTTGTGTGTTCTGTGTCACTTTGTTTTTTCTGCTGCTGACCCTTGAACCTTTCTTTTCTGGTGTATTTAAAACCAAGGATAAAAACCTGTGGGGTAAAAACTGCGTTAAAGCACTCAAAAACACTCGCTAAAACTCTAAAAAGTGGACAAAGCCTAGAACAGTTCATAAAAGCAGGAAACACTGTTTCTCTCTGCAAACAAAAGGGGCACTCGTGTGTGACCTCTGGGTTTAAAATGCAGATAAAAGCATTTACAGAGACAATGCCATGCAGTATTGTCCACTGCAGGTCACCTGTTCTTTTAGTTAACGGTGGTTTGTACAATGTTCGCCACTCTGGCTTTACATCATTATTCAGCCCAAGGACACTGTGCCAAGGCATGTCTACCCTCCCGTTTAACCATCTCTTGTTATACACTTTGACACACAGTTTGTAGAGACTCTTACCAGAGGCTGTGTTAAGCCCCATAGCTGTTCTTTCCCTGTCTCCCAGAAGGGGACCCAAGACCTCTGATAGATTGGGTACCAGAACAAGAACTGGACTGGGCTCACCATCCACAGGGCTGACCACCCCGGCACAGTAGTCCCTGAGCTGTAGGCGCTCCTCTGATGTGAGTGCAGACCTCCACCTCTGTAAAAGCTGTGCAACCACACGTACAGACTTCACCCCATCCGTGCTGCTACATCGTTTGAGCGAGCAAAGTCCGGTCCTGACAGTTCCACCAACTGCTGCAGTGTCACAGTCCTTGTGGAGATCAATGTTCTTGTTAAGGCTGGAGAAATCCTGCTCGTGAAATCCAGCTGAGCGCCATAGATGAGAGGTTCGTCGAGAAGCCAGCAAAGAGATAAACAGTCCTCCCTCTGCATTCTGAAATGGTTAAAAACTCTAAAGATCCCTTGATAAAAAGCAGGTAATCCAGCTAGGTTTAGTTGTTTAGTATCCATTAAAAACAGTGACCTGTCCAGACCCCATCCTCCCACTGTGTGTAGTATTCCATTAGCAGCTGCTCTCCATGAGAGGTTTTCTGGGCCAGTGAGGAGCTTCTGCACAAAACAGACGAAATGCTACAGTCCTGCTGGATAAGTGGATAAGTCCTTGTCCGCTCTCTTCCTTGGGTAGGTATAAGATGCTTTGCGGTAACCAGTGCAGCTTGTCCCAGAAGAAGTCGACCATCATGGCCTGCAGGTCTGCTAGAAGATTCGGAGGGGGGTCAATACAGGCCAGTCTGTGCCATAACATTGCAGCAACTAGGTTATTAACAACCAAAGTTCTGCCCTTATACGACATCTTTGAGACAAGCCATTTCCATTTATTCAGACGTCCTTTTACCTTTTCGCCGATACCTTCCCAATTTTTCTTAACATAGTTGCTGTCTCCCAGGTACACTCCCAAATATTTAAAACCACCTGTTTTCCATGTTAAATTATCTGGGAGACATGGTTCTGGGAGACATGGTTCTGGGAGACATGGTTCCCCACCTTTCCAATCCCCGACTAAAATGGCTACACTTTTGTTCCAGTTTACTTTTGTAGACGATATCATATTAAACTTTCTTATGATGTCAGTTAAAATATCAACGTCTCTCTGTTCATTCACCATCACAACATCATCATCTGCATAGGCTGATACACAGTATGGGGTATTGCAACTTGGTATTGACAGACCAGTAATCTTGCTTCTAATCCGGCAGAGTAATGGTTCTATGGCCAGGGCATATAGCATGTCAGACAGAGAGCAACCTTGCCTAATACCCCTATACACTCTAAAAGGTACACGTAAACCACTGCTAACTTTCAGTACACTCTCAATATCACTATACAGCACCTGGATCATGGCCCTGAACCCGGAGTTGAACCCAAAAGTCTCTAACGTCCTCCACAAATACTGGTGTTCAACCCGGTTGAAAGCCTTTTCCTGGTCCATGAAAATAAGACCAGTCTTCAAACCCAATAGCTTAGAGACGTCCAAAATGTCACAAATTAAGTGCACATTGTCATGGATTGACCTGCCAGACACACAGTACATCTGGTCAAAACTACATCTGGTCAGTACTTCTGTACAGCTCTGAGTAAAAGCTGACTGTCTGCTTGCGAATTTCAGCAGGATCAGTTACAAGCTCCCCTGAATCTGTTCGCAAAGCATGTATAAACCTTTTCTGTCCATTCTTTTTTTCAAGACTAAAGAAGAACTTGGAAGGAGCGTCCATCTCTGTTGCGCTTTTAAAACGCGAGCGGACCAGCGCCCCCCTGCACTGTTGTGTCCAACAACTCATCCAACACGTTTTTTTCTTTTTGAGAGCCTCAATATGGCCTCGATTTCCTGTGGACACCACCAAACCCTGGAGTTCCACTACCTCAATCTCTGGTGTCCTTAGTCACACTGTGAGCGTACTGTTGACAAAACATTTGAATGTGCACTTTTGCCACATCCCACCAATCTTGCACTGATGTAAAAGATGGCTTCTGAAGCCTAAAAGTGTCCCAAAAAAAATAAAACTCTCCCTAAAATTAACATCATCTAAAAGTGCTGCATTAAAATGCCAGTACGCGCTACGTGCACACAGGATAAATAACACAGGACCTAAAAACATTCAGCTGATGTTTAAAAGTGTAAAATCGATCAAGCCTTGCTAGTGAGAGGAGGTTCTCCTTACAATGGGACTAGGTGTATTGTCTCTCTGTTTCATGGAAATTCCTCCAGACATCACTCAGATCATGTGTTGCTATTAACTCACGCAGGCATTTGTGAGAGGCAGCATGAGGTTCTAAATGGTTCCTATCTAAAACGTCTGTAGTGCGGTTAAAATCTCCGCCAACGATTAAAACTTCACTCGGACTACAGGAACCAACGACAGTGCTTAAAATGTTTACACTATAGCCCTCTTTCTGTGATCCCTGGCACCACTGATGTTGAGGGTTACGGCAGTGATGGCACTCATTGCTAAAAAATGAAATATCACCCACATAGTGCAGTTAATCAGCTGTTTTAGTGTTACAGAGCTAAGCAGTTTACAAAGAACCTTCATTGTCACACTGCATTAAATTTTTAAAACCTTGAATGAACTGTTCAGTGTCGGGGAAATAATCTTCAATATTCACTGACCTCTTGCCCTTGGTGTTTTTCAAAAACGCTGAGATTTCTGCTGCTGTGTGGACAATTTCCCTTTCGTCTGATTGCGAGCACTTTGACCAGCTTGAGTCTGTGGACTCTCCATCACTCTCCTCCACATCTGACTTGTGTTTTTTGGCCTGCTTATTGCTCTTACTTTTTAATTTTTTCTTGCGCTTAGTGGGGACCTTAAAAACAGGTTCTGCTTCCATCTCAGCATCTGAACCTCCATTATCCTTGAAGTCGACATCAAGATTGCTCTCCAGTTCCTCCACCTGGCTTATCTGAACGGGGGGCTCGGATGTCGGTTCGCTCATCTCTTTATCACTCTTCGCAGGATCAGATGTTCCTGCTTTGTCTCCTGTGGGTTTCGCCACAGTAGCACCAGGGTTGCCTCCGCTGAGCCCGGTCTCGACCACAGGGGGAACCGTCACGACAGGATCCAGCATGGAGGAGGCAGCAGCTGTGGGCTTAGCTGCAGGAGGGTCAGTTGGAACAGACTCGGCCGCTGGAGAACCCGATACAGAGAGCCCATCTCCCTCGGTATCACTACTGCAAACTTTTGGCCTAGTCTGCTCAGCCTGCCTGTCTGTCGCCCCGTCCGTTTTCACCTTCTCTGGACATGCATGAACCAAGTGTCCTGCTTCACCACAGTTAAAGCATTTCATCCCAGAATCAGTAGTCACAAAAACCGTGTAATCAAAGCCATCTACACCAAATTATATAGCCAGGTCTAGCTCTTCCACACCATTATTCAACACCATGTACACCAGTCTCCTAAAAGAAACTATCTTTGAGTTTCGTAACTCAGGTGCTTTACTGCCCATGTTTATCTTTCTAATAGGGGTAACCAGTCTGCCATAGCGGGAGAGCTCTTTAGCAATGGTGTCATTTTTCAAAAATGGAGGGACATTGGACAAAATAATTTTCTTTGATGGAGTACTGAGAGGAAGCAGTTACAAGAGAGTCATTAATAATTACTTTCTGCTTTACAATTTCGGTCACTTTGTTCACCGAGTTCAGAAAAAGCATGACTGCACTGTTCATTCGGGAAGCTGCTAAAATGCTGCTGTACCCGACTAACTTGCCCACCGCTAACACACACACACAAGAGGAAACATAATCATTAAGTGTTGAAATCTTCAGTGATGGGATTAAACCTCACAAGCTGTTTTCTCTCTCTCTCTCTCTCTCTGTGTGTGTGTGTGTGTGTGTGTGTGTGTGTGTGTGTGTGTGTGTGTGTGTGTTTGATGTTATACTATATATAAAGCTGTGTGTCAGTGTTACAGAATGCAGGGGTATGTGTTATTAATGTTTTAAGAGAAGATGTTTAATGTTACACTATATAAAAAATGGGTGTGTCATTGATGCTATAGAATATGGAAACATGGGCGTGTCACTGGTGTGATAGTATATGGTAATATGGGTGGGGTGTGTCACTGATGTAATAAATAGAAACATAGGCATGTCATTGATGTTATAGTATATAAAAACACAGGTGTGTGACTTGTTTTTATAGAATATAAAAATAAGGGCGTGTCAATATGGAAACATGCGCATGTATTAATTGTCATGGTATATGGGAACATAATCATGTACTTGTTATTACAGGTTTTTTTTAAATGTGGGTGTGTTCTTGATGTTGTAGTATATGGAAACATGATAGGGGTGTGTTGTTGATGTAAGAAATGGAAACAGTTATGTCATTGAAGTTATACAATATGGGAACATAGGTATATATTTAAACATGGGTGTGTCATCGATGTTATAGAATACTTAAACATGGGTGTGTCATTGATATTATAGAATATTTAAACATGGTTGTGTCTGATGTTATAGAATACTTAAACATTTACATTTACATTTCTGGCATTTGGCAGACGCTCTTATCCAGAGCGACGTACAAAAGTGCTTTAGTTCTCAGTCACTGAATACATTAACACTGGTTCAGTAAGACACAAACTTGGGATACCATTAGCCTAAACACTGAGTTGGGTTTTTTTTTTTTTTTTTTTTTGATATTATATCATTGATATTATAGAATATTTAAACATGGGTGTGTCTTTGGTGTTATAGAATATTTAAACATGGGTGTGTCATTGATATAGAATACTTAAACATGGGTGTGTCACTGAAGTTATAGAATATTTAAACATGGGTGTGTCTTTGATATTATAGAATATTTAAACATGGGTGTGTCACTGATATTATTCAATCATTGTCTACCGCTTATCCGAACTACTCTCGGGTTACGGGGAGCCTGTGCCTATCTCAGGCGTCATTGGGCATCAAGGCAGGATACACCCTGGATGGAGTGCCAACCCATCGCAGGGCACACACACACACTCTCATTCACTCACGCAATCACACACTACAGACAATTTAGAGATGCCAATCAACCTACAATTCATGTCTTTGGACCGGGGGAGGAAACCGGAGTACCCGGAGGAAACCCCCGAGACACGGGGAGAACATGCAAACTCCACACACACATGGCGGAGGCGGGAATCAAACCCCCAACCCTGGAGGTGTGAGGCAAACATGATAACCACTAAGCCACCGTGCCCCCCCCCATTGATATTATAGACTATTTAAACATGGGTGTGTCTTTGATATTATAGACTATTTAAACATGGGTGTGTCTTTGATATTATAGACTATTTAAACATGGGTGTGTCTTTGATATTATAGACTATTTAAACATGGGTGTGTCTTTGATATTATAGACTATTTAAACATGGGTGTGTCTTTGATATTATAGACTATTTAAACATGGGTGTGTCTTTGATATTATAGACTATTTAAACATGGGTGTGTCTTTGATATTATAGACTATTTAAACATGGGTGTGTCTTTGATATTATAGACTATTTAAACATGGGTGTGTCTTTGATATTATAGAATATTTAAACATGGGTATGTCATTGATTATAAGTAGAATAAACATGGGCGTGTCACTGATGGTATACTATGTGGAAACATAGTGTATAAAGTCATATGGAATATGAAACCTTTAGTAAACATTTTCCCTTTTTTTTTCCTACAAAGAAATATTTTCTATGCTTCTTCCAGTAAAGTAAATCTAGTGATTAAGTTTGACATACATATGAAAGCAGACGAGCTTTGTGTAAGCACCTGATGGCTTCATCATGACCATGAGTTTACACTCGAGTGCACGAGAACAGGAACAGCAGGACATGTGAGGTGTACAGCTGGGTTTGTTTTGCCTGCATTGGATCTGTCTTGATAATAAACAGAGAAGACACAGTGACCTGGAGAGAGAGAGAGAGAGAGAGAGAGAGAGAGAGAGAGAGAGAGAGAGAGAGAGAGAGAGAGAGAGAGAGAGAGAGAGAGAGAGAGAGAGAGAGAGAGAGAGAGAGAGAGACAGAGAGAGAGTGAAAGATACACAGTGCGCATCGTGCAATACATTCACTACATTTACATTGACAGCCTGATCTGATGGTCACTGTGTAGATCCTGTACTTCAGATTTAATCTCAGAGAATATTTCTAATAACAGTCTTACAGGACACGTGATACGACATGTGACCCGCGTCAGCAGGTTACATTTCCTCAACTTATTCCAAACTCCATACTTACACTATAACCTACTGATATTTTCTGTGTAAAATCTATAATGCTACTGTCATCTGTATGTTCTATTTGCATTAAACCATGTTGTTATAAAAAAATATAGAAGGCAACACGATCTGTGATATAATGTGTATTTTAAAATCTACACAGAATCTAAATGAAATTGACTGAATTAAAATTAAAAATAAATTGCAAAATTGTAAATAAATACTTATTCTTTTATTGTATTTTTATTAGATTTCATATATTATTATTATTATTATTATTATTATTATTATTATTATTATTATTTATTATTATCACGTGTGGTAAAGTCTAAAAATTAACATTCACCTCGAGCTCTCAAGGACACACACACACACACACACACACACACACACACACACACAAAAAAAGAGGGATAGAGATACATACATAGAGAGAGAGAGAGAGAGAGAGAGAGAGAGAGAGAGAGAGAGAGAGAGAATGACAGCAACACTTACTCTTAATTCTCTCTCTCTCTCTCTCTCTCTCTCTCTCTCTCTCTCTCTCTCTCTCTCTTCTCTCTCCATTATAGCATAAAGCGCGCTCACGTCGACAGCTGAGGCGCGTTCCCGCTGGCGGCCAGCAACGCGCCGCAGTCCCGTGCTGCGACTGAACGGTGCGTAACCATGACAACAGCGACAGCAGCAGCAGCTTTGGCGGCGGCAGTGTCGCGGTAACGCCGCGCTTTTATTCCTCCGGTGAACGGAAATCTGATCACACACACACCGCACACCAACACACACATGCACACGGGCGCAATACCCACTCCATCTTAATGCCCTAGGAGCGGACAGAACCGGGACAGAACCGGGAAGGTGTGGACCGGAGCGGGGTCTCGCGGCACAGGTGAGACATGAATGATATGGTATTAATGAGAGGATTAGGGCATGGGCAGCGCCGTGCACTGTGTGATACATGCCGCGTGTTTCTGTATGCCATGCACATACATAGGAACGATCTATATCTGAAGTTACAGCCTGTTTTTCATGCCTAGTACATCTACCACGTCCATTTCTATTTACATCCTATAACTTAGCTCTATAAACTTATATCTTTACCATGCGTGTACCTGAATGTTTATGTTTACTGTTTATTACGCATACAGCTTACTCGCATCATGTGCATATGATACACATTCAATATTATATGTATATATATATATATATATATATATATATATATATATATATTATATATATACATGCAGATTAAATAGACAGGCTTGTGTGATATCATAGAATCATATATAGAATTATTTAAAAGTCCATATCATGAGCGTATCAGATATCCCATCACTCATCACATCCATATGATCTGATATCTTACATATGCATCAGACATTATACATGGTCACACCCTCTATTTATCATCCAAATCACACTGGGATCTTTTACCTGTCTCGGATACATGCATACCTCATGCATATAT
This sequence comes from Hemibagrus guttatus, assembly GCA_033459395.1. Classification (NCBI taxonomy): domain Eukaryota; kingdom Metazoa; phylum Chordata; class Actinopteri; order Siluriformes; family Bagridae; genus Hemibagrus; species Hemibagrus guttatus. Next base: position 23,501,048 of record JAUCMX010000013.1, read on the forward strand.
TATTATACTTATAAGGACCATGCATAATATAGTGTATACACACACACACACACACACACACACACACACACACACACACACACACACACACATACAGAAACATCATCATATCATATATATAGAGCTATGTACATATATACATACATATCATGATGCACTCATTACATGTATAGTATCGGATATTCATAAGCATTATATACATCTTGGCATTATACATACACACACATACACACACACACACACACACACAAACATACACACACACTGTGCGTTGTAAAGTGTCTCACACATAGGATAGGAGACTATATACTGTACAGTAAAAGCATACATCATGCATAATTTACCATACATGGTCATACACACACACACACACACACACACACACATACACACACACACCTTTCTGTATCTCACGTAAGTATCATACATTCTATCATGCAGCTTACAATAATGCATATTGTACATAATATTGTTATATAGAAGTTTTTCAACACACGATTCATTTAATGTTTTACAAATGAATCATTTATTTCAAATGATTCTTCGTGCGTCATTTATCACACGTGATTTTTTTATGTGTGATTCATTTACTTCACGTGATTCTTTATGCATAATTCATTTTCTTCACATGATTCAAGTGCATGATTCATTTACTTCACATGATTCATATGCATGATTCATTTTCTCCACATGATTCAAGTGCATGATTCATTTACTTCACGTGATTCGTATGCATGATTAATTTACTTTACATGAATCTTTATGCATGATTCATTTAGTTCACATGATTCATATGCATGATTCATTTACTTTCACGTGATTCATATGCATGATTCATTTACTTTCGCGTGATTCATATGCATGATTCATTTACTTCACATGAATCTTTATGCATGATTCATTTACTTCACATGATTCATATGAAGGATTTATTTACTTCACATGGATATTTATGTGTGATTCATTTACTTCACATGACTCATATGCATGATTCATTGACCTTGCGTGAATCTTTGTGTGATTCATTTACTTCACATGATTCTTTGTACATGATTCATTTTTTTTTTCAGGAGTGATTCTTTATTTTCATGTGGTTTCAGTGTTGTGGTCTAATGCTAGTTCTGCAGTGTTGTGGTCTTATAGATGGATGGATGGATGGATGGATGGATACTTTATTCATCACATAATGCTAGTTCTGCAGTGTTGTAGTCAAATGCTAGTTCTGCAGTGTTGTGGTCAAATGCTAGTTCTGCAGTGTTGTGGTCAAATGCTAGTTCTGCAGTGTTGTGGTCAAATGCTAGTTCTGCAGTGTTGTGGTCAAATGCTAGTTCTGCAGTGTTGTGGTCTTATGCTAGTTCTGTAGTGTTGTCGTCTTATGATAATATTATCATCTTGTGGGTGATTGATGTATTGTTGTTGGCTAATAATTTCACGTGTTGTTGTGGTTATGCTAATTCTAACATGTTCTGTTGTGGTATAACGCTAATGCTCTTGTGTTGAAGTTGCAGCCTAGTGATGTTGTGTGTTCTGGGTTAATAGTGTTGTTGAAAATACTATATGTTCATGATGCTATAACATTGATGTCTAATGATAAAATCTTCTCTAATCATTTCTTACTACTGGATTTTCGTTTGAATGCTAATCGTAAGCTCGTTTTCTTAAACATTGTTAGCTTTGAAGCCACTGAAGTAGCTTGACTAAATAAACTCAGGAGCAGGAGATAGAGTCACCTCACAGAGAGGGAAGAGTCATTTTAATGTGTATATGGTGTAATAAGGAGCCCGGAGCATCTGCTTCTGCACTGATTCATTTAATCAGACCATTTTCCAGTTACAGTGACTTTCCCTGCAATATCTGATGTAAGGCCACCAGAGAACACAGTGTAGCTGATTAGAAACCAGTGAATAAGAAAACAGAGAGGAACAGCACACACACACACACACACACACACGCGCAAAGTCAAACATCTGTGATTTACTGGTCAGTTTGGTCAGCTGATAGAGCCTGTGTAAAACCTGGGTTTAGGATACAGACTGTCTGTAGTTATAGCAAACTTACCTGTGGTTATACTGTTAGAGTAAAATGATGTATAGGTAAAAATCTAGTGTAGCTACAAACAGAACTATCTACTGAGACAGACTGTAAGCGGGAGATGTTTGTACATGAACACTGAATGTCAAATGTATTTGAATATTATCTATATTTAAATAATTCCTCCTTCCTGGACCCACTTCCTGCTGCATCATGCAGTCTAACGAATGCGAACATTTGTATGAAAACACACACACACACACACACACACACACACACATACATACATACATATACTTTCATGTCATGTCTTGCTGAGAACCGAAGGATCACTAGAGGAAAGTCTGGTGGCATTTTCCTCCATGTCCTTGGCATTTCCATCCTTGACATAAAAAATAGTCTGAAATTTAAAGACCCGTTTTGAATATTGCAGTGACGGCAGGTTGTGCTGAATTTCTACTGACATGTCCATTACGTTCGGAGCCCCAGGAGAGTGAAACAGAAAGACTGCTGATGCCAGCGAGCCGATTCTGACATGGATCAGACTCACTTTGTACTCCAGCGTTCAGCACTCCGTTCCTGGTCAGTTTAGCGTTTCAGGTATACGATATATCACACCACAATTAAACAAACCTTTCATTAAAACATTGAGTCCAGTCGTAGTTCAGCCGTGTCTCTACAGGGCTGATATAAAATCAGGCATATTTTTCTTTCCAGGCTACAGAAGGTACTAATGCACCCTTGAAGGTACACCAGTGGTCCCTGGAGTCCAATTGTGTACGTCAATAACGTTCCTGTACAGCTGTTAAAGGCACACAGGATGAGTGTATCACCACCAGTTTAGCGCCTGACTGGTACACTCATATTTAGCTTGTTGAACATCGCATTCAGCATTTATTCCTCTCTTCTTGCTCTTATAATAAGCTCCACTCTTTTAGTAAGGCTTCCGCTAGATGCCGGAGCATGGCTGTGAGGATCTGTGGTCGTTAGTGAGATCAGTAATTGTCCTGATGTCAGTTGGTAGCTCAAGTGGTTACGGCTCTGGGTCGTTGAACAGAAGATCGGGGTTCGAGCCCCAGCAGCGCCAAGCTGTCACCGTTGGGCCCTTGAACAAAGGCCCCTAACCCACCCTGCTCCAGGGGCGCCACATCATGGCTGACCCTGCACTCTGACCCCAACCCCCAAGGAATGGGATATGCGAAGAAAGAATTTTGCTGTGCAGTAATGTATATGTGACAAATAAAGAAAAAACTTAACTTAAGGATGTCTGCTGGTCAGGTGTTAACAAAAATAGCATATAGTGTGTAGGTTTATATGTGTGTGTCTCACACAGAGGAATGTTTGCAAATTAAGTTCAGGTTTTTAGAATTTGATTTTGGATAAAATATAAAGACATAGTTTATTTATTTATTTGTTTCTACCCTAATCACTAGGACTTTTTTAGTGAGATCAGTAATCGTACTGATGTCAGTTGAGGAGGTCTGGTGGTCAGGTGGTTAAGCGGTCAGGTGTTAACAAAAATAATAATATATATAGTGTATAGTAGGCCATAAAGTGGATAGGATTTATATGTGTGTGTCTCACACAGTAGAATGTTTGAAACGTTCAGATTTTTATAATTCTGTTTTTGATAAAAGGGGCTTTATTCTTATATAGAGACTTATATTTTTAATCTCTCTCTCTCTCTCTCTATCTATCTATCTATCTATCTATCTATCTATATAAATATATATATATATATATATATATATATATATATATATATAGAGAGAGAGAGAGAGAGAGAGAGAGAGAGAGAGAGAGAGAGAGAGAGAGAGAGAGAGAAATTATATATATAAAATATATATATAGGGGGGCACGGTGGCTTAGTGGTTAGCACGTTTGCCTAGCACCTCTAGGGTTGGGGGTTTGATTCCCGCCTCCGCCGTGTGTGTGGAGTTTGCATGTTCTCCCCGTGCCTTGGGGGTTTCCTCCCCCAATCCAAAGACATGCATTGTAGGTTGATTGGCATCTCTAAATTGTCCGTAGTGTGTGATTGCGTGAGTGAATGAGAGTGTGTGTGTGCCCTGTGATGGGTTGGCACTCCGTCCAGGGTGTATCCTGCCTTGATGCCCAATGACGCCTGAGATAGGCACAGGCTCCCCGTGACCCGAGAATAGTTCAGATAAGCGGTACGCAATGAATGAATGAATATATATATATATAAGCCACAGTCACCATAACTTCAGACCATAAAGATGTAACCTCTGGCAGTTCTTTAAGCATAAATAATTTTATGCCACACATTTCTAACCACAGACACTTTTTACCATAAACCCAAAAGATTACATCATAACCACAGACATATTTGTCCACAATAAATGCTTACATTTATTACCATTGAACAAATTTTCATTATAAACACAGAAAGGTTTTTATTTATTTATTTACTTTACCATAACCATAAACAGCTTCTTTCTTTATAATCACAGCCAGTTTACTCCCTGCAATAACCACAGATTATTTTTATCCTCACATCCTGTCAGTGTCCAGAAAAAACACTGCCGTTATTTATTTTTTTTTTTCATAACCACTGACCGATTGTGGACCCAAACCAGTCCAGACATTCCACTGAGTCCTTGGTGCAGGTTATGTGGGAGCTGGAGGCCAGTTTAACTAGATACCTCCTGATTTACTTCAGTTATAAGTCTATAAGTTAAACAGTGTGTGTGTGTGTCATATTTTTTCATTCATTCATTGTGTACCGCTTATCCGATCTATTCTCGGGTCACGGGGAGCCTGTGCCTATCTCAGGTGTCATTGGGCATCAAGGCAGGATACACCCTGGACGGAGTGCCAACCCATCACAGGGCACACACACACTCTCATTCACTCACACGATCACACACTACGGACAATTTAGAGATGCCAATCAACCTACCACGCATGTCTTTGGACTGGGGGAGGAAACCGGAGTACCCGGAGAACATGCAAACTCCACACACACACACAGTGAGAACATGCAAACTCCACACACACATGGCGGAGGCAGGAATCAAACCCCCAACCCTGGAGGTGTGAGGCAAACGTGCTAACCACTAAGCCACCGTGCCCCCCGTCATATTTTTTTATTAATGATAAATTCCCAGAGCAGTCTTCACCAGACTAGTCCTGAGGGAGTCCAGGTTTTCACTCTCACAGCTCCCACATCACCTTCAGTAAGTATTCAGTGCTCCGTGTGCTGCGGTTTTCCTCCACCGAGAGCTGAGACACAGCAGAAATGTGGACCGTGTGAAGTCCCTGAGGACTGGCTTTGGGAAACACTTCTGTAGAAGGTTAAATGATTGCAGACAGAGCAGGAATTCGGGAAAATCCTGAACATCACCACACCTATGACTCTACACTGTGTGTGTTGTGAGTCAGTAGAAAGTCTGATAGCT
>JAUCMX010000013.1:23508997-23528997 GCA_033459395.1 Hemibagrus guttatus
GTAAATGCTCTTGTCCTCAGAGACCTGCGCTGCTTGCAGGAAGTAGAACAGACTGCGACATTACCAGAAACAAGATGTTTTTCTTTTCTTTTCTTCCCCATGGGTCTTCTTTTGATTGCGAGCTCATGAAAGAAGTTCCACCGCAGTGTGGACCACGATGCCGATGATGACATGACGACACACCGGGTGAACATTCTAGAAACTTTGGCTAGCTTAGGCTTGGTGTTTCCAATTTTTGGTGTGTGTGGGTGAGTGTGTGTGTGAGTGTATGTATCCCGGTTGCCTAGCAACAGTGTTGAGGAATACGTCACTAGTTGGCTATGTGATGTCACACACTTTAGTAACGCACTACACCATTACGCTCTACAATCATGCAGTTATCATTAGCTAGCTCACGCCCCGTGTGCATACTTTCCCCAGTTGCTTAGCAACAGCGTCCTGTTTAACTGTAAACCCTCGATCGTAAGCGTTTGTCGGTTTTTATTGGAATTACGCCAGAACTTGTGTGATTTAGTTGACTGTTATGTTTTTCTAATCATGATTTGCACCACTATGGTGTGCTGATGATATTTCCCGGTTGCTTAGCAACGGTTTCATGTTTAATTGTAACCCATCTGGACACACGATCTGTGTATCAGTTGAACATTAAGTTAAGCTCTAATCATGGTGAACTTTAGAGAATCGCTCCATTGTGATGAGCTAGCTAAGGTGTGCGTTTAAGGTTTCCCGGTTGCTTAGCAACAGTGTTCCCTTTCTGGTCACCTATTACTTACTGAAGGATCGTCTAAAACTCTCACACTTTTTAACTCTTTAGAGGTCGAGGAATTCTGCTGCTGATGCTGACTCACTTCCTCTTCTTCCTCCTCTTCCTCCACACCCTGAAGATATATACACGGTCTGAGAGTCTACCGAGCTCAAGCATTCGCTCACCGGAGTTCATTAATCACAGGCTTACAGGAGCGCCAGCCTTCCGACCGTCCCGCTCTCTGCATAGCTTAAAGCTTTGTAATGCTGATCTCCACACAACTGGAACAGTTGATTATATAAAAAAAAAGCCTTAATTTAATCAAAAATGAGATTCCTAAACCCCAGGGATGAGGGATAAGGTAGTAAACGACAGCCTGGTGATACACTGCTGGGAATAAACATCCATTTCACATGTACGCAAATGGTTTAAATACACAATCTAATGACGAGAAAGAGATTGTGAATAAAAGAAAATCAGTGAGCACTTCCTGTTCCATCGTCCTGAAGTATATGAGCTTCTTGAATGCCTGAAATCAGGTCTGTGCTTAACACAAGCTCGTGATATTTTATTCTACAACATCTGTAAAACTCCATTCCTGATTTATTTACAGTACATGTCTTGAAAAAGGCGGTTGTGATGTGAACAAGTGCTTAAAAATGACTACGCAGGAAGTTTGGGACGTTAAACGTCATCACAGCGAACAGGAAAACTCATCTATAATACACCCTCGCTGTGTTTATACTAATAGCACACACACATATATAACAGGATAACCAGGACAGGAAGTATTGACCTTATAAGGAATCTGTTTATAGATTATGTAGGTTACACAGGGACATAAATAGCTAGCATGGCTGTGATTTGATGGGAATATAGGATCAACGTAAAGGATGAAAACAAATTAATAAAGAAAGAGAAAAATGGGTGAAACAAAGAATTGTTAGTCACTCGATATGTAAACGAATGAAATTAACATCATGTGTAATGAAGATATGAGTTGGTTGTTAAAGTTCATCAGGGGAAGATTATTTTCAGCTAGAAAAGAAAGAAATAAAGAAAGAAAGAAAGAAAGAAAGAAAGAAAGAAAGAAAGAAAGAAAGAAAGAAAGAAAGAAAGAACGAAATTTGTCTTTCACTTTGCCAGGTTGATCCTTTCAAAAAATAAAGTGAGAAACTTAAATAAGAACAGATCAGCAGCCATTTTTACATTAAACGTAACCCTAAAAGGATAAAAATTACACTATGTTCTTTAATCCACAAGCTTTGATCGTCTTGACAAACTGCTAAATAAGTCTAAGGAGGTGTTTTTGTGTCACCCACGCTTCATCACGTCATCTCGTCACCGATCGCGTTCCTCTAGCAGCACGATCGGCATCAGTTAACTCAGGTGTTAATTAAACGCGTCAACTTTTATAGCTTTATCGATTGATCGTTGACGCGTTTATTAACACGTGGGTTCATTAACACGTGATTTTATTAACACGCGGGTTTATTAACACGCGGGTTTATAACTTTATCATACGGCAGTGAAGCTGAGAGGAACGCTGTGTTCTAAATGTCAGGCTGAGCTTCGTAGAGACGATGATATAACGTGCGCCATGAAGGAGTGACGGATCGAACTAATAAAATACACAGAGTACACGCTTGAGGGTCAGAGAACACACACACACACACACACACACACACACACACGGCCTATGGGAGTGGAAGACGGTCTCGACAGAATTAAACCATCGATCACTGGGCGCGAAGCCGCAGAGCACGTTATCGATCTAGGACGCAACCTGAGAAGGTCTGAGCATCAGGATGGATTTTATTTTATGAAAAAACACACACACACACACACACACACACACACACACACACATTAACATTCATTTACATTTAGAGCAAGCGCACGGCTCGCGGGAAAATACACACTGAATCTCCTGATATCACACACATGCAGTGTGAAAAACTTCCAGTCATCAGTTTAAAGCTATGATCTGCGCAGGAAACTCATCCAGACAACAGACAGAAGAAAGAGAAGAGAGAGAGAAGACTGCTTTACTGATAATGGTCATGGTGGTGTGTCTAGAGAACATGTCTCTTCTGATAACTGAAAGAAAAGTTTATCAAATATTAGCTCTGTTTTTATTTTATTAGCTCATTTGTAGTAGATAGAAAGCTTTCCGGAATTTTCTCTCCACACCAGACTGTTCATGAACTTGAGAGATGTAGATGAGGATGATGAACAATAGACATTCAGCAGCTCTGGGTTGTCTGATGTTTCCAGGGGCATCATAGAGTTCAGGTGTAATAAAAGAAAAACAAACAAACAAAAGACTGGTGCTGTCTAAGCCCACTTTAGGTTGAGATACTTGGAGGTCTACACAGATACAGATAGCTGCATTAGATAGCAAGCTTTCCCGAAATTTGCTCTAAAGACCAGAAGGTTCATGAACTTGAGAGGTTGAACTTAGCTGAGGTTGAGGAACAGTAGATGTTCAGCAGCTCTGGTTTTTTTCAGTGTATCCTGAAATTTCCAGTGGTGTAGTGGTAGACTTCAGATGGAATAGAATAAAACAAACAAACAAACCTAAACGTGGTTTGGTTTAGAGCACAGTCCAAGTGTTAAGCTCTACACAGATATAGACACAGACACAGATACAGACACATATACAAATATATACACGGATACAGATACACAGATATAGACACATACACAGATACAGATATAGACACAGACAGACACATACACAAATACAGACACATACACAGATACAGATACAAATACAGACAAATACACAGATACAGACACAGACACAGATAAAGACACAGATACATACACAGATACAGATATAGACACATACACAGATACAGACACAGATACAGACACATACACAGACATATACACAGACACAGACACATACATAGATACAAACGCAGATACAGACACAGATACAGGCACACTGAGATCCAGACACAGATACAGACACATACACAGACACAGATACAGATACAGGCACAGACACAGATGCAGATACAGACACAGATACAAATACAGACAAATACCGACAAATACACAGACACAGACACAGATGCAGATGCAGACACAGATGCAGACACAGATACAGACACATACACAGACACATACATATACACAGACACAGATACAAATACAGACAAATACACAGATACATACACAGATACAGACACAGATACATACACAGACACATACACACACAGATACAGACACGTACATAGATACAGACGCAGATACAGACACAGATACATACACAGACACATACACAGATACAGACACCGATACAGACACACACAGATACAGACACAGATACAGACACATACACAGACACAGATACAGATACACACAGATACAGATACAGACAAATACACAGATACATACACAGATACAGACACAAATACATACACAGACACATACACACACAGATACAGACACGTACATAGATACAGATGCAGATACAGACACAGATACATACACAGACACATACACAGATACAGACACCGATACAGACACACACAGATACAGACACAGATACAGACACATACACATACACAGACACAGATACAGACACAGATACAGACACAGATATAGACACATACACAGATACAGACACAAATATAGACACATACACAGATACAGACACAGATATAGACACAGATATAGACACAGATGTAGACACAGATACAGACACAGATACAGACACAGATACAGACACAGATATAGACACAGATACAGACACAGATATAGACACAGATACAGACACAGATATAGACACAGATACAGACACAGATACAGACACAGATGTAGACACAGATACAGACACAGATACAGACACAGATATAGACACAGATACAGACACAGATACAGACACAGATACAGACACAGATACAGACACAGAAACAGACACAGATACAGACACAGATATAGACACAGATACAGACACAGATACAGACACAGATATAGACACAGATACAGACACAGATATAGACACAGATACAGACACAGATATAGACACAGATACAGACACAGATATAGACACAGATACAGACACAGATATAGACACAGACACAGATACAGACACAGATACAGACACAGATACAGACACAGATACAGACACAGATATAGACACAGATACAGACACAGATATAGACACAGATACAGACACAGATACAGACACAGATACAGACACAGATACAGACACAGATACAGATACAGACACAGATGCAGAAACAGATGCAGACACATACAGACACAGATACAGACACAGACACATACACAGATACAAATACAGACAAATACCGACAAATACACAGACACAGACACAGATACAGACACAGACACAGATGCAGATGCAGACACAGATGCAGACACAGATACAGACACATACACAGACACATACACAGACACATACATATACACAGACACAGATACAGACAGATATAGACACAGACACAGATACAAATACAGACAAATACACAGATACATACACAGATACAGACACAGATACATACACAGACACATACACAGACAGATACAGACACGTACATAGATACAGACGCAGATACAGACACAGATACATACACAGACACATACACAGATACAGACACCGATACAGACACACACAGATACAGACACAGATACAGACACAGACACAAATACAGATACACACAGATACAGACACATACACATACACAGACACAGATACAGACACAGATACAGACACATACACAGATACAGACACAAATATAGACACATACACAGATACAGACACAGATATAGACACAGATATAGACACAGATGTAGACACAGATACAGACACAGATATAGACACAGATACAGACACAGATATAGACACAGATACAGACACAGATATAGACACAGACACAGATACAGACACAGATACATACACAGATACATACACAGATACAGACACAGATACAGACACAGATATAGACACAGATACAGACACAGATATAGATACAGATACAGACACAGATACAGACACAGATACAGACACAGATACAGACACAGATATAGACACAGATACAGACACAGATATAGACACAGATATAGACACAGATACAGACACAGATATAGACACAGATACAGACACAGATATAGACACAGACACAGATACAGACACAGACACAGATACAGACACAGATACAGACACAGATACAGACACAGATACAGACACAGATATAGACACAGATACAGACACAGATACAGACACAGATACAGACACAGATACAGACACAGATATAGACACAGATACAGACACAGATGTAGACACAGATATAGACACAGATACAGACACAGATACAGACACAGATATAGACACAGACATATAGGCCCACACAGAGACTCAGATGCAGCATATTTTTTATTCCAGCTATACAAACTGTATTTAATCCCAGCGACATGACGTAAAAGCTACAAAGATCATGTCATATCTTCATACCTTTTAATATGTGCTCGGGAAGTGTTCTCATAAAAGTTTGATTATTGCTAAAAGCAGACAGCTTTTTCATTTTTGCTCTCACGCTCAGCTTCCTCTCTCTCTTTCCCCGTGTTACTGTGTTTCCTGTATGGCTCCTTGAGCGAGTCTCACAGGGACAGACATCAGTGTGTTTGTGTGTGTGTGTGTGTGTGTGTTTTAAATCCTTTCATCATGGCTTGACGTGAAAATACAGTCACTGCACAGTGCCATTCTGGGGCTCATGAATATTTGAACACGGTGATGAATGATGACAGAGTCAGAGTGAGTATTAAATACAAAGGTGTAGAAACAAGGCTTTCTGGACACGTGATGCTGAAGATGAGTCACGTCATGGACTTCTTTCTTGTTAGATAGAAATGTTTCAGTACTCATCCGAGCAGCTTCTTCAATCTGAGGGAAGTTGGCAGGATTCCACAAATTTGTATCCTCCAGGGTCAAGGATCCTCCTTTCCCTGGATGGACTTGTTAAGGGAACAAAGGAGAAGGTGAGAGTAGGAGGAGTGATTAGAAGTGAGGGGGAGATATTAGGATGTAACGAACACAGAGAAGAAGAGTGGAGTGATGTATTGAGGTAAAGATCAGAGAATGGGAGACTCATCAGACTGAAGAAGCTGCTCAGATACTTACCTCAGACTAAAGAAGCTGCTCAGATGCTTCCCTTTGACTTTAGAAGCTTTTCAGATGCTTCCATCATATTGAAGAAGCTTTTCAGATACTTCCTCAGACTTTAGAAGCTGCTCACATGCTTCCTTCAGACTGAAGATGCTGCACAGGTACTTGCCTCAGACTTAAGAAGCTGCTCAGATGCTTCCTTCAGACTGAAGATGCTGCACAGGTACTTGCCTCAGACTTAAGAAGCTGCTCACGTGCTTCCTTCAGACTGAAGATGCTGCACAGGTACTTGCCTCAGACTTAAGAAGCTGCTCAGGTGCTTCCTTCAGACTGAAGATGCTGCACAGGTACTTGCCTCAGACTTAAGAAGCTGCTCAGGTGCTTCCTTCAGACTGAAGATGCTGCACAGATACTTGCCTCAGACTTAAGAAGCTGCTCACGTGCTTCCTTCAGACTGAAGATGCTGCACAGATACTTGCCTCAGACTTAAGAAGCTGCTCAGGTGCTTCCTTCAGACTGAAGATGCTGCACAGGTACTTGCCTCAGACTTAAGAAGCTGCTCAGAATTTAGAAGCTGCTTAGATATTTTCCTTAGACTGAAGAAGCTGCTCGGATGCTTTCACAGACTGAAGAAGCTGCTCAGATGCTTCCTCAGACCCAAAAAGCTGCTCAGATGCTTCCTCAGACTTTAGAAGCGGCTTGGATGAATAGTGACACATTTCGATCTAACAAAAAAGAAGACCAGTTGGTCCTGTAGGGATTCTTTACATCAATTATCACTTTTTCCTGACTGTTTTCTATATATAGAAGGAAACACGATACAGATTGAAAGCGAACGCTGCAGATATGAGGAAGAGTCTTCAGGCTTAGTGTTTGTTTCTTGGAATATTTACAGTAAGGAAATGAAGATGGATGGTCGTGAGGCAAAGCAGGACAGAAGAAGTGATTAGGAAACAGATCCACAGGCTGGATAAGAGTCTGGAGTCAAAGAGATAAAATGTCAGGGTCAGTTACATAAATCTGAATCACAGTCTGAGTGCATGCAGATAATCAACATGGTTTGTTTAGTACACATGTTGTTAAAGTTTGGTAAGGTTAACAGCTTTAATTATTACACCATTTATTCATAACTATTGAAATTCACGGCATGTTTACAAGATCATTTTGGATACTTTGGACTTCGGCCATTTCTTTGTCTTATCGTCAGAGGACAAAATGACAAGCCATGATATTCAGGCCAAATGCTGCTTCGTTGGCAAACGGTGCTTGGTCTAAATGTCACTGCGCTGACGCCGAGTGCCAGGCTGGATCATGGCCACCACAGCAATATCATCATCATCATCATCATCGTCAGAAACAGCCATGACCTTTATGTCTCTCTAGTACGGTTGCTTAGAGTTCTGGGGTAAAGCCAGCCTGAATGGAGAACGGTGTTGTTCCTGGCTGTCTATACCATACTGTATAATTTAAAGGACTTCCTGACAGTATAAACGTTGCTGTAGGCTAAAATCTTCTGCTTTATAAATAAAAAGCAACAGTTGAACGCTTATTATCTGATCCTACTTATGCTTACACTGCAGCACCTGAGAACTGTGCTGTGTATCAGTTGACGTGTTGTATAGCTCAATAATTTAACAAGAAGGACACGGGAACTCAGCGAGAGTGGAGTTATCGGTTAGGAAAGTGAAGGAGAGACAGAATTAAAGATAGTGTTAGTGAAGAGAGTGTGTGAGAACGTGGTGGTTCAGTGAAACTGAGGTGCGATCTCAGGAAAAGAGCAACCAGGATCATTTTAACCACCTCTACATTTTTATTCCTGAACTGCTCTGATCTTAGAGATCTCCAGAGTCTGAAAAACATATTCAGAGCAATGCGCAGTTTATTGTGAGAAACGTGTTCTGTGTTTACTCCCTACTCTACAGTGCTCTATACAATTCAGTATTCTGTATACTGTAATATTCTGTACACTTCAGTATTCAGTACACGTCTGTATTCAGTACACTTCAGTATTCAGTACACTTCCCTATTCTGTACACTTCAGTATAATGTACACTTTAATATTCTGTACATTCAGTATCAGTACACTTCCGTATTCGTACACTTCAGTATATTACACTTTAATATTCTGTACACTTCAGTATCCTGTACAATTTAATATTCGTACACTTCAGTATTCAGTACACTTCAGTATTCTATACACTTCAGTAGTCTGTATACTGTAATATTCTGTACACTTCAGTATTCAGTACACTTCAGTATTCAGTACACTTCCCTATTCTGTACACTTCAGTATTCTGTACACTCTTAGTATTCTGTACACTTCAGTATCCAGTACACTTCAGTATTCAGTACACTTCAGTATTCAGTACACTTAAATATTCTATACACTTCAGTATTCTGTACACTTTAATATTCAGTACACTTCAGTATTCAGTACACTTCAGCATTCAGTACACATCAGTATTCTGTACACTTCAGTATCCAGTACACTTCAGTATTCAGTACACTTCAGTATTCAGTACACTTAAATATTCTATACACTTCAGTATTCTGTACACTTTAATATTCTGTACACTTCAGTATTCTGTACACTTTAATATTCTGTACACTTCAGTATTCTGTACACTTCAGTATTCTGTACACTTCAGTATTCTGTACACTTCAGTATTCAGTACACTTAAATATTCTATACACTTCAGTATTCTGTACACTTTAATATTCTATACACTTCAGTATTCTGTACACTTTAATATTCTATACACTTCAGTATTCTGTACACTTTAATATTCTATACACTTCAGTATTCTGTACACTTTAATATTCTATATACTTCAGTATTCTATACACTTCAGTATTCTGTACACTTTAATATTCTATATACTTCAGTATTCTATACACTTTAATATTCTATACACTTCAGTATTCTGTACACTTTAATATTCTATACACTTCAGTATTCTATACACTTCAGTATTCAGTACACTTCAGTACTCTGTACACTTTAATATTCTGTACACTTCAGTATTCAGTACACTTCAGTATTCTGTACACTTCAGTATTCTATACACTTCAGTATTCAGTTGCTTTCGGCTGCTCCCTGTTCGGGGTCGCCACAGCGGACCAACTGGTCCGCACAACAACTTGGCACAGGTTTTACGCCGGATGCCCTTCCTGCCGCAACCCTCCCATTTTTTCCGGGCTTGGGACCGGCACTGCATCCAGTGGCTGGGATTGAGGCATTGGCTGGAATCGAACCCGGGCCTTTCGCATGATAGGCGAGAAGCCTACCACTGAGCCACCACACTTCAGTATTCAGTACACTTTAATATTCTATACACTTCAGTATTCTGTACACTTCAGTATTCAGTACACTTCAGTATTCAGTACACTTCAGTATTCAGTACACTTTAATATTCTATACACTTCAGTATTCTGTACACTTCAGTACTCTGTACACTTCAGTATTCAGTACACTTCAGTATTCAGTACACTTTACTATTCTATACACTTCAGTATTCTGTACACTTCAGTATTCTGTACACTTCAGTATTCAGTACACTTCAGCATTCAGTACACATCAGTATTCTGTACACTTCAGTATCCAGTACACTTCAGTATTCAGTACACTTCAGTATCCATTACACTTCAGTATTCAGTACACTTCAGCATTCAGTACACATCAGTATTCTGTACACTTCAGTATCCAGTACACTTCAGCATTCAGTACACATCAATATTCAGTACACTTCAGCATTCAGTACACATCAGTATTCTGTACACTTCAGTATCCAGTACACTTCAGCATTCAGTACACATCAGTATTCAGTACACTTCAGCATTCAGTACACATCAGTATTCTGTACACTTCAGTATCCAGTACACATCAGTATTCAGTACACTTCAGCATTCAGTACACATCAGTATTCTGTACACTTCAGCATTCAGTACACATCAGTATTCTGTACACTTCAGCATTCAGTACACATCAGTATTCTGTACACTTCAGCATTCAGTACACATCAGTATTCTGTACACTTCAGTATCCAGTACACATCAGTATTCTGTACACTTCAGTATCCAGTACACATGTCAGCCTGTATGAAATGTGTGTAATATCTCCTGAAAAGTAGAAAGTAGCAGGACAGTGTATGAGATACTGAATCCCGTGTCCCCACATTACTCCATGCTGTGGATTTTCAGTGGCATGGCATTTATCTTAAACTCATGAGAATAATCTAGATCTTTAATTTACATCATCTAATGCATGAAAAAAAAAAAAAAAACAAGCAAAAAAACACCCTTGATTCTGTATTGCATCTTGTGTCTTCATGAGCAGTGTCAGGTGTCATGCAGTGAGAGATCTTCTGTTGATTTGTTGAGAATTAATACAGAGTGAAAGGTGAATGATCGAACAGTGAGGCAGTGTGACTTGAATGTTCTGGGTCTTTAAATCCTTGGACTCCTGTTTGTCCATCTGTACACTCTGTGATTAGTGTGTTCCTCATTGCCTGTTGCTATGAAGCAGAGCTCCTCTGACACCGGCATGTCGATCAGGGCAAACATGGCCCTGGATGACTCAGTGTTGGGGTAATCAGAGACTCATCTCCTGCTATTGCCTACATCCAGGCCATTGTTACGTTCTTAATGCTAACAATGGGTTGCTACGGTAAACATGGACTGTAACCATGAGCAAACAGTGCTGATGAATGCAGAGAGCTGTGAGAGTCACGCCGCCTGTCTCACAGCTCTTACCTAGCGTCACTCACGTCTTTCTCATTTTGCCGTCTTTTCTCTCAGGATAATGAGATGACGCACTTGCTAAAGCCATGACACGAGTCACTCTCATTCTCTTCACAGAGACAGAAATTTCTGGAAACGCAGATTTATTCTTTGACAGATAATAGTTACAAATTATTCATGTGTTAGAGAAATAAATAAGATATATATTTTTCTTCCCCTGTGTTGGACTCATGCTTGGCAGCATGCTTGTTAGAATATTAGGCCACGCCCACCAGGACTCATCTCCTGCTACCTTGTTTTCTCTTTGTTTAAATAACAAATTTGTCTCACTCAATGACACACCCACCTGTGTCACTCACACAATGAAAGACTCAATGAAAGACATTCCCATCTACCTCTCTCTGACACACCAATCTGTCTCACTTAAAGTCACACCCATCTGTCTCACTCAAAGACATGCCCATCTGTGTCACTCAAAGACACACCTGTCTGTATCACTCCAAGACATGCCCATCTGTCTCACTCAAAGACACGCCTATCTGTGTAACTCAAAGACACGCCCATCTGTCTCACTCAAAGACACGACCATCTGTGTCACTCAAAGACACGCCTATCTGTCTCATCCAAAGACACACCCATCTGTCTCACTTAAAGACACACCCATCTGTTTCACTGAAAGACACACCCATCTGCCTCTCTCTGACACATCCATCTGTCTCACTCAAAGACATAATTATCTGTCTCACTTAAAGACACACCCATCTGTTTCACTGAAAGACACACCCATCTGCCTCTCTCTGACACATCCATCTGTCTCATTCAAAGACATAATTATCTGTCTCACTTAAAGACACACCCATCCGTCTCACTCAAAGACACTCCCATGTCTCATTTAATGACACACCCATCTCTGTCACTTGAAGCCACACCTATTTGTCTCACTCAAAGACATGCCTATTTGTTTCAATCAGACACACCCATTTGTCTTACTTAAAGACATACCCATCTGTGTCACTCGAAGCCACACCCATCTGTCTAATTCAAAGCCACACCCATCTGTCTCATTCAAAGACAAGCCCATCTGTATCACTCAAAGAGATATTTATCTGTATTATTCGCACGTCTGTCTCGCTCAACAACACACTCATCTATTTCCATCAAGGACACACCCGTTTATCACACACAAAAGCACACCTATTTCTCTCATTTGAACTTGTCCTATTCATTACACTCATCTTCCACACCCAAAGACAACACGCCCATCTGTTACTCTTTCACTCGTGACCACATATTCCTCCCCGGACACCTCTGCTCTCAGTGAGACTGATGTCCTCTCTGTGTCTCCCTGTAGGTGATGGAATAGGTGATGTCTGAAGTACAGGGCACTGTGGAGTTTTCTGTGGAGCTGCACAAATTTCACAATGTGGATCTCTTCCAGAGAGGGTAAGTTAAACATGATGAACATCAACACACAAGTCGTGCACACAGGTACATAACATAATCTGGAATTCAAATATTTTAAGCTTTGGTTTCAAAGGGGAGACAGAAGCATGTATGATGCTCCTCAGTAAAGAGACACTTCCTGTGTCACTTCCTGTTTCAGCCAAAATCGAGGAGCAGTTAGCCATAGCATGTCTGCATCGTCTGCATGTTGCCTGACTGCAGAACATCCGTCCTGTTTTTCCACACTGCTTACTCACTTCCTGTCTCGTTCGCTTCACCCATGAGGAACACAGCAACATCGAAATCTATTGAGTATGATCAATGAAAACTGTTATATCGAGCTACCACAGAAGACACACAGGAACACTGTGCTTAGGTGTGAAGATATACAGATATACTCCAGCTACCAAACATTACATTTAGCTAGCTAGCTATAATCTAGATAGATAGATAGATAGATAGATAGATAGATAGATAGATAGATTATTCATTAACTGTAAAAGGAAAGTCATTCTTAGTTTCTGAGAGGATTTTTAATTCATATTAATACAATTAATATAATTATTCACTGATAATTTAGCTAGCTAGCCAAGGTAGGCAGCATGAACTCACTAACTAACCTGAGCAGATTTCATATTATTTCATATTTACACTTTTTTTCAGAACTGAGCTAATGCTGGTCAGTTTTAAGCTAACCTGGAAGGATTTCTGAGATGCTAGGTAACATTGCTAGCTAATTATTGTATTGTAACAGCTAGCTAAGACGAGCTAACCTGACAAGGCTGGATATTTACAGTCATATCAATTTCATTTATATATTTCATGGCTAATTTTTTGCTAACTGTCTATGTGCTATATAAACATGAGCTAATGCTAACATGTGCCTGCTAGCACATCTTATCTATAAATGTGTGAAGTAATCTTACAGGAAATACTTCATCACACCATCCTGCCGTTGATTATTCTCTTGTATCATCAATTCAACCTCACTTCCTCTGACAGAATTACTTCATAAACTCCTGGATTATTTGCCATCAAACCAGTTTATCAGACACAGTGATATAATTCTACACGTGCTAATGTAGTAGCTGAGCCACACACACACACACACACACACACACACACACACACACACACACACACACACACTTTCACCTCCTCCTGTTCTTCCTGTTCATGCACAGCTGAGTATGATCTCACACGGCTGATGAAAAGTAAAGGTCACCCGTAATGCCATGCAGCATGTTGTGTGTGTGTGTGTGTGTGTGTGTGTGTGTGTGTGTGTGTGTGTGTGTGTGTGTGTGTGTGTGTGTGTGTGTGTGTGTGTGTGGGTAGGTGTGTATGTGCTCCGGGAATTAAACACTGACATCTGGTTCAGCTTCAGCTCAAGCATATGATTTTTCTCTCTCTCGGTTTTAACTTTCCTGCTTGACTCTCCACAGTGTTTTCATTCACGAGCGCTTTAGTGTCATACGACTTTTTATATATCATCACACTGTTGATCACACAATCTAGCCATGGGGGTCACAGTCCAGTGACTTCTGTGCCGGTCCCAAGCCCGGATAAATAGAGAGGGTTGCGTCAGGAAGGGAATCCGGCGTAAAACATTGCCAAATTTAACCATGCGAATCGTCAGTACGAATTTCATACCGGATCGGTCGAGGCCCGGGTTAACAACGACCGCCATCGGCGCTGTTGACCTGCAGGGTGCCGGTGGAAATTGGGCTACTGTTGGTGGAAGAAGTAGAGGAGGGAGGAGAGTGCGCAGACAGAGAGAGAAGAGGAAAGGTAAGAGTGTAGGACTGAGAATAGGAACTCTGAAAGTTGGTACTATGACAGGGAAAGGTAGAGAGCTGGCTGATGTGATGGAGAGAAGGAAGGTGGATATACTGTGTGTACAGGAGACCAGGTGGAAGGGTAGCAAGGCTCGTAGTATAGGAGCAGGATTATTATGGTGTGGATAGTAAGAGAAATGGGGTAGGTGTGGTCCTGAAGGAGGAGTTTGTGAGGAATGTCCTGGAGGTGAAGAGAGTGTCAGACAGGGTGATGAGTCTGAAGTTAAAGATTGAAGGGGTGATGATGAATGTTGTTAGTGGTTATGCCCCACAGGTAGGTTGTGAGTTAGAGGAGAAAGAGAGATTCTGGAGTGAATTAGATGAGGTGATGGAGAGTATTCCCACGGGTGAGGGAGTGGTGATAGGAGCGGAATTTAATGGACATGTTGGTGAGGGGAACACAGGTAATGAGGAGGTGATGGGCAAGTTTGGAGTTAAGGAAAGGAACCTTGAAGGACAGATGGTAGTGGACTTTGCTAAGAGGATGGACATGGGTGTGGTTAACACTTATTTTCAGAAGAGGGAGGAGCATAGAGTGACTTACAAGAGTGGAGGTAGGAGCACACAGGTAGACTACATCCTATATAGAAGAGGCAATCTGAAAGAGATTAGTGACTGTAAAGTGGTAGTGGGAGAGAGTGTAGCCAGACAGCATAGGATGGTGGTGTGTAGGATGACTTTGATGGTCTGTAAGACGAAGAGGTCAAAGATAGAGATAGAGAAGAAAACCAAGTGGTGGAAGCTGAAAAAGGAGGAATGTTGTGAGGAATTTATACAGAAGTTGAGGCAGGCTCTGGGTGGTCAGGTAGTGCTGCCAGATGACTGGGAAACTACAGCAGAAGTGATCAGGGAGACAGGGAGAAAAGTGCTGGGTGTGTCATCTGGAAGGAGGAAAGAAGATAAGGAGACTTGGTGGTGGAATGAGGAAGTTCAGGATAGTATCCAGAGGAAGAGGTTAGCCAAGAAGAAGTGGGACATGGACAGGACTGAAGAGAATAGACAGGAATACAAGGAGTTACAGCGCAGAGTGAAGAGGGAGGTGTCTAAGGCCAAGCAGAAGGCATATGAAGAGTTGTACACTAGGTTAGACACTAGAGAAGGAGAGAAGGACTTGTACAGGCTAGCTAGGCAGAGGGATCGAGATGGGAAGGATGTGCAGCAAGTTAGAGTTATTAAGGATAGAGATGGAAGGGTGCTCACAAGTGAGGAGAGTGTACAGAGGAGATGGAAGGAGTACTTTGAGGAGTTGATGAATGAGGAAAATGAGAGGGAAAAAAGAGTAAAAGGGGTGAACTCTGTGGAACAGAAAGTAGATAAGATTAGAAAGGATGAAGTCAGGAAGGCTTTGAAGAGGATGAAAAGTGGGAAGGCAGTTGGTCCTGACGACATCCCGGTGGAGGTCTGGAAGTGTCTGGGAGAGGCAGCAGTGCAATTTTTAACTAGTTTGTTCAACAGGGTTTTAGAGAGTGAGAGGATGCCTGAGGAATGGAGAAGAAGTGTGTTAGTGCCGATCTTTAAGAATAAGGGTGACGTGCAGAGTTGCAGTAACTATAGGGGGATAAAGTTGATGAGCCATACAATGAAGGTATGGGAAAGAGTAGTGGAAGCTAGGTTAAGGAAGGTAGTGGAAATTTGTGAGCAGCAGTATGGCTTCATGCCCAGAAAGAGCACAACAGATGCAATTTTTGCTCTGAGAATTTTGATGGAGAAGTATAGGGATGGTCAGAGGGAGTTGCACTGTGTGTTTGTAGACTTGGAGAAAGCGTATGACAGGGTGCCAAGAGAAGAGCTGTGGTACTGTATGAGGAAGTCAGGAGTAGCAGAGAAGTATGTCAGGGTGGTGCAGGACATGTATGAGAGGAGCAGGACAGTGGTGAGGTGTGCTGTAGGTCAGACAGAGGAGTTCAAAGTGGAGGTGGGACTGCATCAGGGATCGGCTCTGAGCCCCTTCCTGTTTGCTATAGTGATGGACCAGTTGTCAGAGGAGGTCAGACAGGAGTCTCCTTGGACAATGATGTTTGCAGATGACATTGTGATCTGTAGTGAGAGCAGGGAGCAGGTGGAGGAAAGCCTGGAGAGGTGGAGGTTTGCGCTGGAGAGAAGAGGAATGAAAGTCAGTCGTAGTAAGACTGAGTACATGTGTGTGAATGAAAGGGAGGGAAGTGGAACAGTAAGGTTACAGGATGAAGAGGTGAAGAAGGTACAGGAGTTTAAGTACTTGGGGTCAACAGTCCAGAGTAATGGAGAGTGTGGGAAAGAGGTAAAGAAGCAAGTGCAGGCAGGTTGGAATGGGTGGAGAAAGGTGTCGGGAGTTCTGTGTGATCAGAAAATATCAGCGAGAATCAAGGGGAAGGTGTACAGGACAGTGGTGAGAGCGGCCATGCTGTATGGTTTAGAGACAGTGTCACTGAGGAAGAGACAGGAGTCAGAGCTAGAGGTAGCAGAGCTGAAGATGTTGAGGTTCTCTTTGGGAGTGACAAGATTGGACAGGATTAGGAATGAGTACATCAGAGGGACAGCCCATGTTGGAGGTTTGGGGGACAAAGTTAGGGAGACCAGATTAAGATGGTTTGGACATGTTCAGAGGAGGGAGAGTGAGTATATTGGTAGGAGAATGTTGGACATGGAGCTGCCAGGCAGGAGGCAAAGAGGAAGGCCAAAGAGGAGGTATATGGATGGAATTAATGAGGATATGAAGCTAGTGGTGCTAGTGTTGAGGATGCAGAAGATAGGGATAGGTGGAGAGAGATGATTCGCTGTGGCGACCCCTGAAGGGAAAAGCCAAAAGAAGAAGAAGAAGAAGAACACTGTTGATCACACACAAATACACACACACACACACACACACACACTCGAAGCGACAAAGTAAAAGGAAACATTCATTAACAACGAGAGCTGTGACTCCCTGTGACATGAGTGACAGCAAGTCGTTGGTGCTGGTGCTAGATGTGGGCGTGTGATGTGATGTGGGCGTGTGATATGGGCGTGAAAAAATAAAACTTTATGGATACACTTCTACTTCATCTCGTACGATAGTATGCAGATAAACACTGCAGAATTTTATACACAAACACCAAATCTCCCTTTAGCCGCAAGAAACGATTCAGAATGCGAGTTTATCAGGTTAAACCACGTTGTTACCATGGCAACCGGAAATAGAGTAGGAACACCAACTGATGATGTCATAGTATAGAGACCGGAGACTTCCAGCGAGAAAAATCACTGTAAGTGTGAACGCAGCATTACACAGAGACACGCTATTCATGTTATTCTTGTTAGCTGAGCTTTTCTGTGAGACGATCTGTATGTAATGTTTCTGGAAGCAGTCTCCAGCATCAGCGAGCACTCGAGCGTCATCGACAACAGGGTTGTTGAAGCAGAGTTACTGATACCACCGTAAAGTTGATAAGTTTCCCATAACAGCATGTTCCTGCAGTGTTTTATTCCTGCTATACCACAACAGTTTGGTTTTTATTGGAGAACTGGATGACAATGGACAGGAAATAATGTAAATGTTGATATTTTTTTCTAACAGTAAAATTTTCTACAGTTTTACAACAGTAACCAAGAGCTCCTGAGGAACTAATAGTTCAGTGTAGTTTCTGAGTTCATTATAGCACTAATTCCTTCCTGCCGAAAGCTGACCGATGCAACGGACGTTTAAAGACGATGTGATAGTCTCCAAGTGGTTCTATCCACAGCAGTCCCCTGGGTCACAGGCTGTCCACACAGATCTTTCCACAGCAGCAGTGACCACCACCAAGCAATGAGACTCCAACTAGTCGAGGGTAGTCTAGGGTAGAGCGTCTGGATGGATCAGGCAGATCACACTGGGAACTTAGAAAACTGGGAACTCGGGAGTGGGACATAGCTTGAGAGAGAAAGACAGAGAGCAAGAGAAAAATTCAAATGGTTAATGTGAACATGTTTATTAACATTTATCCAAAAGTGAAGGCAAAACACAGTGTTAAAGGCCTGTAGCTAAGACCAGAACTGTCCAGTCCAAGAGCAGGACTAACCGAGATCCAGTGTAAAAAAAAGTAAGATACCATGAAGGCCAAGTCTTGACTTTAACCTGCTGGCTATATCGGTGCATTGTGACACTGATTCATCTGTTCTTTAAGAAGAATGAATTCCTTCTTGTCCAACGTTGCGTATATGAAAATAAAAAAAACCTCTCAAAACCAAGAACATATCAACAAAACCAACAACCAAGACTGAGACAAGTTCATGTAGAACCACCTCGATCCAGAAACCACCAGAAAACATCTCAAGACTGGAATTTCCAGCTCAACACCCATGGAATTTAAACTCACAACCTTCAGCCACTAAGACCATGACCAGATATTACAATCATCTCATTACATTTACATTGATTCAGTTAGAAGAAAACTGATATATCACTGAGGAGAGCACAATACAAGTAATATTTGTCACTCAGAGCTAGAGCAAAGTGGAGATTTATTTCTTTATTTCATTTTTTGGTTGAGATTATAGACAAGTTAGGGATTAGTTATAGAAGAAAGAGGTTCTTTAACCCTTTTCTGAAGATTCCTGGTAGGTTCTGCTGTCTGGATTGAGGTTAGAAGTTGATTCCACCACTGAGGAACAGTTAGTTAGAAATGGATCTAGTGTTTTGGTGAGTGGGAACCACCAGGTGACGGCGGTTAACTGGTTGCTAGCAGGCTACAGGAGCGAACAACTCCAGGAGAGTGCTGAGGTAAGCGGGTGATGTTCCAGATCAGATCTTGTAAGTGAGCATCAAAGCTTTGAATTTGATGCATTTGGCTACAGAAAGCCACAGAAAGATTGATGAAGTGTGAGTACTTTTGGTCGGCTTAAGGAGGAGGTGGCATGCTATTACATTCTGAATCATCTGAAGGGGTTTGATGGAGCTGGCTGGGATTAGTGTGCTGTAGGAGTCCAGTTTTGAGGTAAGGAAAGTGTCTGGTGTAAATCATGGCCACCGTGATAAAATTAAGGGGTCAGGGTTGTAAGGTTTCTTGCTAATGATACAACGATGTATAAGAAGATTAATGCAGGTATTTGGTGGTTTAGTGGAATGTTGGAGAATGAGGAGAGAGAGAGAGAGAGAGAG
>JAUCMX010000013.1:23533997-23541497 GCA_033459395.1 Hemibagrus guttatus
AGTGAGAGAGAGAGGGGAAAGAGAGACAGAGATAGGGAAAAAGGGAGAGAGAGAGACAAAGATAGAGAAAAGGGAGAGAGAGAATTGGAGAGAGAGAGAATTTGAGAGAGAATTAGAGAGAGACAGAGAGAGAGGGAGGGAGAGAGAGAGAATTAGAGAGAGAATTAGAGAGAGACAGTGAGAGAGAGAGGGAAAGAGAGATAGAGAGAGACAGAGATAGGGAAAAAGGGAGAGAGACAAAGACCGAGAAAAAGAGGAGGGAGAATTAGAGAGAGAGAGAATTGGAGAGAGACAGAGAGAGAGGGAGGGAGAGAGGGAGGGAGGGAGAGAGAATTGGAGAGAGAATTAGAGAGAGAGAGAGTGAGAGAGAGAGGGAAAGAGAGACAGACAGAGACAGAGATAGGGAAAAAGGGAGAGAGAGAGACAAAGACAGAGAAAAAGAGGAGGGAGAATTAGAGAGAGAGAGAATTGGAGAGAGACAGAGAGAGAGGGAGGGAGAGAGGGAGGGAGGGAGAGAGAATTGGAGAGAGAATTAGAGAGAGAGAGAGGGAAAGAGAGACAGACAGACAGAGATAGGGAAAAAGGGAGAGAGAGAGACAAAGACAGAGAAAAAGAAGAGGGAGAATTAGAGAGAGAGAGAATTGGAGAGAGACAGAGAGAGAGGGAGGGAGAGAGGGAGGGAGGGAGAGAGAGAGAATTAGAGAGAGAATTAGAGAGAGAGAGAGGAAAGAGACACAGAGAGAGACAGAGATAGGGAAAAAGGGAGAGAGAGAGACAAAGACAGAGAAAAAGAAGAGGGAGAATTAGAGAGAGAGAGAATTGGGAGAGAGAATTAGAGAGAGACAGAGAGGGAGGGAGGGAGAGAGAGAGAATTGGAGAGAGAATTAGAGAGAGAGTGAGAGAGAGAGGGAAAGAGACACAGAGAGAGACAGAGATAGGGAAAAAGGGAGAGAGAGAGACAAAGACAGAGAAAAAGAGGAGGGAGAATTAGAGAGAGAGAGAATTGGAGAGAGAATTAGAGAGAGACAGAGAGAGAGGGAGGGAGAGAGAGAGAATTGGAGAGAGAATTAGAGAGAGAGAGAGTGAGAGAGAGAGGAAAGAGAGACAGACAGAGATAGGGAAAAAGGGAGAGAGAGAGACAAAGACAGAAAAAGAGGAGGGGAGAATTAGAGAGAGAGAGAATTGGAGAGAGACAGAGAGAGAGGGAGGGAGAGAGAGGGAGGGAGGGAGAGAGAGAGAATTGGAGAGAGAATTAGAGAGAGAGTGAGAGAGAGAGGGAAAGAGACCACAGAGAGAGACAGAGATAGGGAAAAAGGGAGAGAGAGAGACAAAGACAGAGAAAAAGAGGAGGGAGAATTAGAGAGAGAGAGAGAATTGGAGAGAGAATTAGAGAGAGACAGAGAGAGAGGGAGGGAGAGAGAGACAGAGAGAGACAGAGATGGGGAAAAAGGGAGAGAGAGAGAGAAAACAAAGACAGAAAAAGAGGAGGGAGAATTAGAGAGAGAGAGAATTGGGAGAGAGAATTAGAGAGAGGGAGGGAGAGAGAGAGAATTAGAGAGAGAGAGTGAGAGAGAGAGGGAAAGAGAGGAGAGAGAGACATAGATATGGAAAGGGAGAGAAGAGAGAAAGAGAGAGACAATCAGCACTTTGGTTTTCGTCACTCGCTTAAAAAGGGAAAAAAAAAATCAGCAGTGAACCGTTCTGTTTTTTCCCACCACATGCAGAGACCAGAACTTGTATTCCACCCCTCCCCCTCTCTCTCTCTGTCTCTCTCTCTCTCTCTTTCTTTCTCTCTTTCTTCCTACTTCTCTCTCTCTCTCCTCTCTCTCTCTCACTCGCTCTCTCTCCCTCTCTTTCTTTCCCTCTCTCTCTCTCTCTGTCTCTCTCCCCTCTCTCTCTCTGTCTCTCTCTCTCACTCTTTTCTCTCTCTCTTTTTTTCCCCTCTCCTCTCTCTCTGTCTCTCTCTGTCTCTCTCTCTCTCACTCTCTCTCTCTCTCTCTCCTCTCTCTCTCTCTCTCTCTTTTTTGTCTCTCTCTCTCTCACTCTCTCTCTCTCTCTCTTTCTTTCCCTCTCTCTCTCTCTCTGTCTCTCTCTCTCTCTCACTCTCTCTCTCTCTCTCTCTCTCTCTCTCTCTTTTCCCTCTCTCTCTCTCTAATCTAATGCAGCACACTAAGCACCAACAGCACTGCTTTTCATTACAGTCACAGTTTTTTAGCTGTAGAAGAGCAATTCCTCTCTGTATGTCAGATTCTGACAAAATATGAAAGAAAATGTATTAAACAATAAAACATGATGATTCTGTAACACGGGGCTGATGAAGTGATGTCAAGATGCAGTTCTGTGAAGGACAGAACCTCGGTTCGGACAGAAGTACGAGCAGATACGGGAGGTTTGAGCAGAAATCATCTACAATAATATTCATATCATAGAATCCATTTTTTTAGACACAAACACACTCATGATTCCTGGAACTCTTTCAGTTCACTAACAGGGCTTTAAATAGATATTAGAGGTGTTTCCACTGAAATGGAAATGAATCGAAAATTTTCTCCCACATCATCACCTTCACTGGTCCTCAACCACACAATAAACTTCTACACACATTGACCAAACTCTAGACTCTTTTGGGTTCTCTGAAATAGAAGCCTAAATGGAATAAACAGTAAAAAATATCTTTTTTTTTTACTCCCTCTTTATCTATCTTTCTGCAGGCGAGTGTAGTTTCACCAAAGCTGGAGTTTTCGATGGGGTTGTGTTCGGTCGGATATTTCAGATCCTCTACAGGAACGAGGAGGTTTCCCTGGAGGACCGTGTCATCTTTCGAGTCCACCTGCTACTGGATGGAGACAGGGTCAGTCTCACTGACCTCAGATCAGCCTCAATGGGATCCAAGCCCAGTCTAATGCACATTAGATCAGTTACAACAACCTCACATCAGCCTGAATTCGATCAATCACTAACATCAGATCAGATATTCTCACTGACCCCAAACCAGATCACTGATATTATTTAGTCCCTTGGACCCCAGATCTTTCTGACCTGAGATTAATCTCACTGTCCTCAAAGATCAGACTCAGTGACCTCAAAGATCAGCCTCATTTAGTAACCTTATACCTACTACAGTAACCTGAGATCAGTGTCACAGACCACAGAGACCACGCCCACTAACCTGCCTCACTGACCTGAGACCAGCCTCACAGATCTCAAAGATGCCTCTTACTGATATCAAAAACTGCCTCATAAACTTGAGATGAACCTCTCACTGACCTAAAATATCAGCCTCAGTAACCACATATCTGTCTCACTGACCTCTGACCAACACCACTGACCTCAAAGTTCACCAAACCCGAACTTAATCTCATTGACCTTAAATATTAGTCTAATTAACCATAAATATGATCCTTCATTTTCACAGTCCTTAATGATCAGCCTCACTGACCTTAAACTTAGACTTACTGACCTGGGTTCAGTCTCAGTGACCTGGGATTAGCCTCACTGACCTCAAACATTAGATTTACTGACCTAGGATCAGCCTCACAGACATGGGATTAGTCTCACAGTCCTCAAACCTTAGACTTACTGACCTGGGATCAGTCTCAATGACTTGGGATTAGCCTTAGCAACCTTGAACTTTAGACCTATTGACCTGGGATCAGTCTGACAGACTTGGGATCAGCTTCACTCACCTCGCAGATCACCAACTTGAAATGAAACTCACTGATCTCAAAGATTAGCCTAATTGACCTTAGATCAGCCTCATAGACCTTAAGTGATCAGACTCAGTGATCTGATTTCAGTTTCTCAGAAATGAGATCAGCCTTATAGACATCAGAGATCTGTCTCACTGACCTTAAACATCAGATTTACTGAACTGGGGTCAGTCTCACAGGGTGTTACAGATCAGACGTACTAACCTTACATCAGCCTCAGAGAGCTCAGATCTTATTAAAGTCAGGAATATAAAAGAAGGACAGAGTGTTGTGTAGACGTGTCTGTAAGTAAACATCTCAATCATTCTGTCAGTTTTGGTGCTTAGAGCATCTTCTGTTATTATTTCATTTTTTTATATATCAGTTCTGTCACCATGAATTGCAATCTTGTGTATCAAGAGGTTTGTTGCTGTAGAAAACTTAAAGACGCTTCAAATTTTAAGTCCGAGTTAGACACCAAGACTCAGAAAGTCACGAGTACAACGCGTCACTCGGTTTATTTTAGACCTTATTAGCGTTAGAAAACTGAAGACACCTGAAAGAGCGAACCGTATGACACCTTTCCTAATTTTAGACATGTCAGCTCTACGCTGGAGAGTGTAGCGGCTAGAAAGAGAGCGAGACTAATGAGAAAGGTGACTGTTTAAATCAGATAAGCCTTCCCACTCACTCTCCAGCTCACTCGCTTTTTCTTTCTTTTGCTGCCAAAAATAACTTCTCATTTTCCTAGAGTGTCTATTTAATCAATATGTGCACGACAATAATTGGAACAGGGTGGTGAGGTTGGATCAGATATGTGTGTGTGTGTGTGTGTGTAGTCAAAGTCTTCAAGTGAACATATTCCCCTCATTCTGAGCTCGCCTAACCTCCTGAGATCTCAGGGTTTATTCAGTAGATTAACTGTTAAAATGGTTAATGACCATAAATCTGACATTAGGTTTTATTATGGAGAAAAGTTTAGCTGGACCATCGACCAAAAAATCAGATATCATATCAGTCATTTACAACAGGCCCAAAAATGGAGTTTCTCCTGTTTTTATCATGTCCATGTTGATGATTGAGCGTCTTCGTCATGTTCCACTCCACAGTGGAGGTTAATATGAAGCTCATATAAAAGGTAGACACTCAGGACTTTAAGAATTTGTAGTGTTTCAGAAGTATTTCTGTTTTTAGCCTACTAGGGGTGATATATTCATAGAAAAGGTGCAAAAAGCAAAAATGTTTTTTTTTTTCCCCACACAAATATTTGTATCTTCAAAGTAAATGTTGATATCAAACCCATTTCTGCTCTCTGAGATGCTCCAAGTGCTTGTTCATCTAAAAAGCAGCTCAGATTTGATCAACCAGCTCATCAATCAGCTTCAACCAGTAAAATTCCAAGTCCTGAATCATTGTTATATCAGACTCACAGCCAGAACATCATTCATTTCAATATACTGATTGAAAATGTCCCATAAGTCCATTTCCATTCCTAGCTATCTTTATAAACAGTTGCATTTTTGCTACTAATGCTTCTCACTGAAAGAAAAAAAAAAAAGAAAGATGGACAGGACAGGCCACACCCCCAAATGACACCAGTACCAAGACACAAACTACAAGAAACACTGTCAGCTTGTAGCGTGCTTGCGTGAATGCACGGTTAAAGCATTTTGGATTGGAGTCTTAATTGCGACTGAACAGATAATTGCATAATATTGATTATGGAGGTGATGAACGAGTCAGTGGTGCAGAAATGCTGCATGATGGTCATCCCCTTAATGACCTATTGACATTTAAAGAGGGGGGGTTGCAGTGATTCAGAGTTTGAGTGACAGCCAGAGGAGACTCTAGACAAGTGTAAAATCCAAGCTCATGACCTATTTTTTTGTCAGATGAGTGTTCGTGTAGTGGTGGTTATGTGGGAACGTGCAGTATGTAAATAAATAAATATGATATTTTCATTACTGTAACACACTAGATAACATTTTCTAGCTAGTTAGAGTTACTGATTATACATACACAAATAAAAGCACAAATAAAATTTACATTAGCATTGCAGACAACCTGACTTCCTGTTAGCTTAACAGCTAGTGCAGCACAGTTCTCACTCATGCAGTAAGTGCTGACATTTTAACATTGAAATGGTGTATAATGCAGGGCCATCTAAAACATTTGGACAGCTTTGAGTTTGATTGACAGCTGGTTGTATTTTTTTTCCCTCCAGGTAGAGGAAGCTTTGAATGAAGTGGACTTCCAGCTGAGACTTGACCTGCACTTCACTGATGTTGAGCAACAGTATGTTCTGACGCTTTTACTCCACGTCCCTCTGCAGATTTTCATCTTTTACACTCTAGTCTTTAATAGATTTTACACAGCAATCAGAATGTTAGTGAAATGGAACAGCTTAATGGGTTAATTATTGATTGTTTTTTTAATTATGTTATAGGTAGACTGACACGTTTCAGCCGTCAGGACTCTAGACTGAATTCTATTATAGAGTTAAAGAAAGTCATTAGGAAAAAGAAACAGTGTTAGCATTTTATTGCATTAAAAATGACAAAAAACACCAAACAAACCAAAAAGGACATCATTCAGAACACATTTTTACTTTTTTTAATTTTATTTTATTTTACACATTATCTTAGTCAATATGTCAATTATTTATATTATAGATTTTATTTATTTTTATTTATTTTCTTTTATTTCCCATTGCAAATTTCATACTTTAGACTAAAACATTCTAAACACTGCAACATTTACATTAAACATTGTAACCTTTACACTAAACACAGCAGATGTTACATTAAACACTGCAGGCTTTTACACACTGCAGACTCCAAAGCACAGACTTTACCCTCTATACTAAAGACATTACACTAAACATACACATTTACATACACTAAACACTGCAGACTTTACACTAAACACTGCAGACTTCACATTAAACACTTCAGACTTTACATTAAACACTTCAGACTTTACATTAAACACTTCAGACTTTACATTAAATACTTCATACTTTACACTAAACACTGCAGACTTTACACTAAACACTGCAGACTTTACACTAAGCACTGCAGACTTCACATTAAACACTTCAGACTTTACATTAAACACTGCAGACTTTACATTAAATACTTCAGACTTTATATTAAATACTTCAGACTTTACACTAAACACTTTGGACTTTACATTAAACACTTCAGACTTTACATTAAACACTGCAGACTTTACATTAAACACTACAGACTTTACATTAAATACTTCATACTTTACACTAAACACTTTGGACTTTACACTTCAGACTTTACACTAAACACTTCAGACTTCACATTAAACACTTCAGACCTTACACTAAACACTTTAGACTTTACACTAAACACTTCAGACTTTGCACTAAACACTTCAGACTTTACATTAAACTCTTCAGACTTCACATTAAACTCTTCAGACTTTACATTAAATACTTCAGACTTTATATTAAACACTTCAGACTTTACACTAAACACTGCAGACTTTACATTAAACACTACAGACTTTACATTAAACTCTTCAGACTTCACATTAAACTCTTCAGACTTTATATTAAACACTTCAGACTTTACACTAAACACTGCAGACTTTACATTAAACACTTCAGACTTTACATTAAATACTTCAGACTTTACACTAAACACTTTTGACTTTACACTAAACACTTCAGACTTCACATTAAACACTTCAGACTTTACACTAAACACTTCAGACTTTACACTAAACACTTTGGACTTTACATTAAACACTACAGACTTTACATTAAACACTTCAGACT
>JAUCMX010000013.1:23546497-23566497 GCA_033459395.1 Hemibagrus guttatus
TATATAATACTACACTGCTAACTACACTACACTACACTACATAATACTACACTGCATAATGCTACACTACACTACACTACACTACATAATACGACACTGCACTACACAACACTACACTATATAATACTACACTGCATAATGCTACACTACACTACACTACACTACATAATACTACACTGCATAATGCCACACTATACTACACAACACTACATAATACTACACTGCATAATGCTACACTACACAACACTACATAATACTACACTGCATAATGCTACACTACACAACACATAATACTACACTGCATAATGCTACACTACACATACACTACTAACTACATGCTAACACACTACATAACAACACTACATAATACTACACTGCATAATACTACACTGCATAATGCCCCCACACTACACAATATACCACAAACAACAACATATGTAACAGGAAATAGAAGAGAGTCCCTCTAATGAGGCAGGTGAGACAGATTATACCTATAAAAATGAAATGATGTAATGATATACAGATGTGTGTGTGTGTGTGTGTGTGTGTGTGTGTGTGTGTGTGTGTGTGTGTGTGTGTAGGTTGACTGATATCTCTTCAGTGCCTGTGATCAGCAGTAGGACTCTGGGTCTCCATTTCCACCCACGCAGCGGCCTGCACCACCACCTTCCCGTCATGTTCGACTACTTCCACCTCTCCGTCATCTCCATCACCGTCCACGCCTCTTTAGTGGCTCTACACCAACCGCTAATCAGGTAACCCCGCCCTCAACTCAGCTAATCACAATACTGATCAAGTTACCCCACCCTCACATCTACAAGCTAATCACAATACTGATCAGGTATCCCCACCATTACCTTCTTATGAGGTAACCCTGCCCTCACCTTCACTCAGCTAATCATAATACAGATCAGGTAACCCCACCCTCACCTTCTGATCAGGTAATCCTGCACTCACCTTCTCTCAGCTAATCACAATACTGATCAGGTAACCCCACCCTCACCTTCTTATCAGGTAATCCTGCCCTCACCTTCTGATCAACTAATCACAATACTGATCACGTAACCCCACCATCACCTTCTTATCAGGTAACTCCGCCCTCACCTTCACTCAGCTAATCACAATACTGATCAGGTAACCCCGCCCTTACCTTCTCTCAGCTAATCATAATACTGATCAGGTAACCCTGCCCTCACCTTCTGATCAGGTAATCCTGCCCTCACCTTCACTCAGCTAATCATAATACAGATCAGGTAACCCCACCCTCACCTTCTGATCAGGTAATCCTGCACTCACCTTCTCTCAGCTAATCACAATACTGATCAGGTAACCCTGCCCTCACCTTCTGATCAGGTAATCCTACCCTCACCTTCACTCAGCTAATCATAATACAGATCAGGTAACCCCACCCTCACCTTCTGATCAGGTAATCCTGCACTCACCTTCTGATCAGCTAATCACAATACTGATCACGTAACCCCGCCCTCACCTTCACTCAGCTAATCACAATACTGATCAGGTAACCCCGCCCTCACCTTCTGACCAGGTAACCCCGCCCTCACTTTCTGACCACGTAACCCCGCCGTCACCTTCTCCTAGCTAATCACAATACTGCTCAGGTAACCCCGCCCTCACCTTCTGATCAGGTAACCCCGTACTCATCTTCTGACCAGGTAAGCCCGCCTTCACCTTTTGATCATGTAACCCCACCCTCATCTTTTTAAAGTCCATTGTAAGGTGCAGGAGCAGCAGCAATGTTCTTTAAAGCTGGCTTAGTTCCTGAAAAAGTTGCATTTTCCAAGTGATTGGAGTTTAACGGGCTTAGAGGCTTAACTGTGTTAATGCTGCAATGCAGCAAAAATCAGGAACTCTTTGACACGCTGCTGTGATGAAGCTGAGAGTCCAAGCTCTTCACTAACAGCTCCATCTTCCATTTATCTGATTACACACAAGATAATCAATCAGCCTGGAGAGCAGGCATGGCATTGATGTTTTTCTTCCTCTACTGTCTCTTTCTCTAGTTTTGCACGCAGCAATAAAGGGGCGTGGCTGGGAAAGGGCTCTCCGGAGAGTGAGGCTCCTCCTCCTGTGATGTCAGTGGAGAACCT
This sequence comes from Hemibagrus guttatus, assembly GCA_033459395.1. Lineage (NCBI taxonomy): Eukaryota > Metazoa > Chordata > Actinopteri > Siluriformes > Bagridae > Hemibagrus > Hemibagrus guttatus. The sequence goes on from JAUCMX010000013.1 coordinate 23,548,606, forward strand.
GATGTTTGGGGCAGGATACTGTAGACCCATACTCACTGAGGTAACTTCCTGTTCCTGTTAAAGATTTTAATGGAGGTTTATATTAATGTGTTGATTCTAATACAGTATTTATACACAGTAACACTGAGAACAGCTTGTTTTTGCTCTTTACTTAGTACAGAGTACCTGAGATTACTAGCTAGGTTTAGCTGATAGCTTGCTAATTGCTAAGCACACCTTTTAATGCACCTTATGATTAAGTAACAGAGACACGAGACACAGTTTTAGATCATTGCAAACTTTTATATTCTAAAAAGAGCATCATTCTCTTTTTTCTGACTTCACTGAAGATGTTTTCTGTTTGGTTTAAGAACGTTAACAATTCCTGCAAACAAAACCCAAAGTAAAATCATACTATATATTATTAACATCAATCTTCACAGTCAAAACAAGTAGCTAAAAGCTAAATCATGCTAATCTTAGCTTAAGTGTGAATTGTTTTGTAGTATTTTTGAACAAACCCTTGTACATTCTCTCTATCATTCTCTACGGTGTAAAAATGATATGCCGAGCCTAGCATCGACAATTAGCCAACTCGAACCGAGTCTCGGGCTCTAGTGAGTGAAAGAAACAGTAAAGGGAAGAGGAGATTAAGGGCAGATGAAGCTGGTGGTACCGCTGGGGAAATGAGTAGCGCTCTCACACTGAGCTCTTATTAAAGTCCAATTAACCTTCTGCTGCAGCATATCCCAACTCAATAATCCTGACCCTGTGTGTGTGTGTGTGTGTGTGTGTGTGTGTGTGTGTTGGAGATGTGAGGTTTAGCTCTTATCCTGCTAACACTTTATAGCTAAAGCAAACATCCAGACTCACACTGCAGAGTTTTAGGTACATGTGAGTTTTAGGTAAACGTCAGTGTTTCAGCCTCCCACATGTCCTACACATCAGAAAATTAGTCAACTGCAGATTTGCTCGTAATAAATTTGAGTGAATTTGTTACGGCTCACGAGAGTTATGCTCATGACACTATGTTTTTATCAGAAATGCCAAAGAATATTTTTGTACTTTTGGAAAGTACACATTTGGCTGAATTCTGTGAACCTACAGATGTACAGATGTCAGAATTTTCCTTCATTTCTCTTCACTGAATCTCTGTACAAAGACTCGAGTTCATTTCCTCCTTACCTTCATCAACTTCTGATTAAACGATAACGCTGTTTAATTGGAAAGTGCCTGGCTCCGCCTACCCCTGATTGGCTGATGGATGGTTGTGTTTCCTCGAGGCAGGTTCCATTTAGGCAGTAAATGTTTAAAGCGGTCTCTTACAGCACAGCGTGGTTCCTGTTAACACCCCCCCACAGGGTGCTTTAATAAGCACAGTGTTTCACCTGTTGAGTGTGTGTGTGCGCGTGTGTGTGTGTGTGTGTGCATGCTGTTTGATCAGTGTAACGAGCATGGCTTTAACGATCTCATAGCTGCAGGAGAAAGCCACAGAGCAAGCATCTTTCCATCTCTCCATCTGTATCTCACTCTATCCATCTCTCTAGTTTATTTTCTCTCCATCTCTTTCCCTTTATAACACACACACACAGTGAGGTGTAAAGAATGCGTCAGTGTCTGTAAGAGTTGCTGTCTATGAGTAAGATGCCTCTTCTTCACTTTTATTTGTTGTTGCTGCTTCCTTTTTTACTCGCTTGCTCACTTGCAGTAACTGGTCAGAGTTGCTATGGATGTGGAGAATATCTTGGGAATACTGGTGCATGAGACAGGAATAGACTCAGAATGAGACACTCGACCATCTCAGGACACCATATACACACACACACACACACACACACATCAACCTATTGGCATGTTTTCAGAGGGTTAGAGAACCCAAATGAAACCTACCCACTGCACATGTTTATTTCCTTTTGACTTTTTTTTAATCACCAGATACACAATATGGCCAAAAGTATGTGCACCCCGGATCATTACACCCATATGTGCATCTTCCTCAAACTGTTCAATTCATTTCATTCATTCATGATCTACCGCTTATCTGATCTATTCTCGGGTCACAGGGAGCCTGTGCCTATCTCAGGCGTTATCGGGCATCAAGGCACCCTGGGCGGAGTGCCACACACTCTCATTCATTCACGCAATCACACACTACGGACAATTTAGAGATGCCAATCAACCTACACTGCATGTCTTTGGGCTGGGGGCGGAAACCGGAGTACCCGGAGGAAACCCCCGAGTAATTGAACCCCCAACCCTGGAGGTGTGAGGCAAATGTGCTAGCCACCGTGCCCCCCATCAATTCATTTCAATTCAATTCAATTCAATTCAGTTAAATTTTATTTGTATAGCGCTTTTAACAATGGAAATTGTCTCAAAGCAGCTTTACAGAACATAAGAAACAAAGTACAAAAGATGCTAGACAAAATCATCCCTAGTGAGCAAGCCTGAGGCGACTGTGGCGAGGAGAAACCCCCTTAGATGGTATTAGGAAGAAACCTTGAAAGGAACCTGACTCAAAAGGGAACCCATCCTCATTTGGGTGCCACTGGAGAGTGTGATAATGAATTGTTATAAACACTGGAGAGTGTGATGATGAACAATGTCTGCAGTCATGTACATTCAGTTGTGTGATGCAGATACAGTATATGTAGAATGTTACTGTGTATATTAATTAGAAGGTTGTTATTGTCCTCAAAGTCCACATAGGGTTAGCATCATTGCTTTGAATACGCGAATCCTCATGAAGCAGAATCCAACTGTAGCGGGTCCAGCTCATCCAACTTTAGCCTCAGGATCCTCGCAGGGTTTGGCCTCTTCTCACTGAAGGTCAGCTGGAGCTGGCACAATCTCTACATGCCTCGGGATGGGTATAAAAAGGGAAACAAATGGAAAGGAATTAGCGTAGCTGCTGTTCATAATATTAGCAAGCACTAGTTGATAATGTGCATTTAATCAGATGTACTGGAGTACAATGTTATGGTATGTATTAGGTGTATGTCTGGCTAAAGAGATATGTCTTTACGTTTAAACTGGGAGACTGTGTCTGACCCCTGAACACTGTCAGGAAGACTGTTCCAAAGTTTAGGAGCTAAATACGAAAACGCTCTACCCCCTTTTAGACTTTGACATTCTGGGAATTACCAGAAGTCCGGAGTTTTGTGATCTCAAGCAGCGTGACGGATTTTAGCATGTTAGAAGACTGCCTAGATATGTGGGAGCTAAACCATTTAGAGCCTTGTATGTAAGTAGTGCTAGTTTATAATCAATTCTAAACTTAACAGGTAGCCAGTGCAGGGATGACAATATTGGGGTTATATGATCATACTTTCTTGATCTGGTAAGGACTCTGGTGGCTGCATTCTGGACTAACTGTAGCTTGTTTATTGAAGATGCAGGACAACCACCTAGTAATGCATTACAATAGTCCAGTCTGGAGGTCATGAATGCATGATCTAGCTGCTACTACAAAGCCGGAAGCACACAGTTGTATAGAACTTCTCTGTGTGCTATAGTGTTACAATTTCTCTTCACTGGAACTACACACACTGTTCCTGCATGACAAAGCCCCTGAGCTCCATGAAGTCATGGTGTGGAGGTGAAGGCTGGAGAAAGTGGAACATCTGGAGTGTCCTGCACAGATCTCTGACTAAACCCCACTGAACACCTTCGGGATGAACTGGAACTGGAGCTTGATCAACATCCCAACATCAGTGTCTCATTAATGCTGTTGTAGCTGATTGAATTCACACAAATCCCCAGAACTACGCCTCAAAATCATATACTGGCTTAGTCTCTTTCTTCTGTTGGAAGCTGAAGCTGCGCCCCTTAAAGATGGATTAGCAGGACTAGCTTGTATTTGGCTCCATCCATCTTGCCCTCAACACTGGTCAGTTCCTCAGCCTCTGCTGATAACAAAGTCTTCACCATGCTTCACTGTAACTCAATCTCACTCAACCCTTTTGGGATGAACTGGAACTGGAGCCTCCTGAACATCCCAACATCAGAGTCTGATCTTACTAATGCTCTTGTAGCAGAATGATCACAAATCCCAACAGCCACTCCTCAAAATCCTATACTGGTTTTGGCTCTTTTTTCTGTTGGAAGTTGAAGCTCCGCCCCTTACAGACTGGACCAGTATTAGCAGGACTTTGGCTCCATCCATCTTGCCCTCAACGCTGGTCAGTTCCTCCACCTCTGCTGATAAAAAGGCATCTCATTGACATGATGCTACCACCATCATGCTTCACTGTTACTCAACCCCACTCAATACCTTTGGGATGAACTGGAACTGGAACCTCCTGAACATCCCAATATCGGAGTCTGATCTCACTGATGCTCTTGTAGAATGAGTTTAGTGGAAAGCTGTCCTAGTAGAGAAGAGTGGAGATTAAAAGGAGCACAACATGCATGAATACGAAATACGAATGTATTTCTAAAAGCTGTTTAGAAATGTTTATTGTTGATGATACAGTAGCTCTCAGTGTTAAGCAATCCTCTGAGAAAAAGCACATTGCGTGAAGCTTGTGGACTCTGGCAGTCCCTAAGCAGGTGGCTCTTCTGCCACAACTTGCAATTACTGAGCAAGCTCAGGTTTGATGACAGAGCGTTGTGTAGTTTTTAGCACTTTACAGCTCAATTACAAAATACTCATGCAAAAACATGTTCTCAGAAGTGCAGAGACTGACGTGTCTCTGAAAACATGAAGGTTTACAAACAACAAGCTGAGAGACTGAAACTACATACACAGCCAGAAACAGCTCTGCGGTAGAGTATACTGTGGAGGTAAAGGAAGAATAAGCTTCAGTCCAGTAACAGCACCCCCTACTGGAGGAGAAACTCAACTCATCCCAGTGCACATGATGATGAAAAAGAAGAGCATCAAGCCAATGTAATGGAATAGAAATATGAGAGAAGCTAAAGCTAGAATATGATGTGTTTATAAACAGAGAAATAGAAATAGTTCATGTGCATAAAGAGTGTATAAGCATCTATACACTGTGAAATTCAGGTGCTACAGTTATACACTGCTAGAAAGACAGCAGAAGATGAACAACAAAACACACATAGTCACAAGGTCCTAAACTACACACAACCCTAAACCTTTAAACCACACACAACCCTAAACCTTTAAACTACACACAACCCTAAACCTTTAAACTACACACACAACCCTAAACCTTTAAACCACATACACAACCCTAAACCTTTAAACTACACACACAACCCTAAACCTTTAAACCACACACACAACCCTAAACCTTTAAACTACACACAACCCTAAACCTTTAAACTACACACAACCATAAAACTTCACACAACTCTAAACCTTTAAACTACACACAACCCTAAACCTTTAAACCACACACAACCCTAAACCTTTAAACCACACACAACCCTAAACCTTTAAACTACACACAACCCTAAACCTTTAAACCACACACAACCCTAAACCTTTAAACTACACACAACCCTAAACCTTTAAACTACACACAACCCTAAACCTTTAAACCACACACAACCCTAAACCTTTAAACCACACACACAACCCTAAACCTTTAAACTACACACAACCATAAACCTTTAAACTACACACAACCCTAAACCTTTAAACCACACACACAACCCTAAACCTTTAAACTACACACAACCCTAAACCTTTAAACTACACACAACCCTAAACCTTTAAACTACACACACAACCCTAAACCTTTAAACCACACACACAACCCTAAACCTTTAAACCACACACACAACCCTAAACCTTTAAACCACACACACAACCCTAAACCTTTAAACCACACACACAACCCTAAATCTTTAAACCACACACACAACCCTAAACCTTTAAACCACACACACAACCCTAAATCTTTAAACCACACACACAACCCTAAACCTTTAAACTACACACACAACCCTAAACCTTTAAACCACACACACAACCCTAAACCTTTAAACTACACACAACCCTAAACCTTTAAACCTCACACAACCCTAAACCTTTAAACTACACACAACCATAAAACTTCACACAACTCTAAACCTTTAAACTACACACAACCCTAAACCTTTAAACCACACACAACCCTAAACCTTTAAACCACACACAACCTTAGACCCATAATCACCCATAGATCCTATGACAACCCAAATCCAAATCTTCAAAAGACTAAACCCGACCATAACAGTAAACCCAATCTTAGCCCTTTAACACTCGATCCTAACCCCTGAACCCTAACCTTAATCCCAACCCCAAACTTTTATATGTTAATCCTAATTTTTTTAACCATCAACCCCAACTATATTCCATAATCCATAATCAGACCTACACACTCAGCACCAAAACCAAATCCTTAACAATAAACCCCTTAACTCAAAACCCCACACTCAATCCTACACTCTTAATCCATAAAACCTAAACCCTCAACTCCAGAACACAAGCCTTAAACCAGGAGACTTCAGGCTTATCCACAAAGGGCTAACCCTAACCCTAACCCAAGATCGAAGACCTAAACCCTAATCCCAGCACCAGATCTTTAAATCTAGCCCGATCATTATCACCACCATCAGCAGCAAAAACACACACATTTTAACAGACTTTAATCCACGCCGGCTGCGTTTTCCTTCCCTCGTGCTGCTGAGTGAATGTATTCAGATGTTGTCACTGTACAGCAGTAACAGAGTTGTCCAGGACAGATTCGAACAGACAAACAGAAACATATGCACTTCATTTACTCTCCCATTGTCTCATAAAACATTTTTTGCTGAACTGTGCTGTAATTACAGCTGGCCCAGCTTCAGCTTTTCCCTATCTGCCATGTTTCAGCAACACATTTACACACCTGGTATTAGATATTCATGTGTATGTGTGTGTGTGTGTTAAAGTGCTTATCCTGTGACAATAGCTCGGTGTGTATATTTGTGTGTGGTTCCTGTCACCAGGATGTCTGGAGGTCACACTGGAAGAGAGTGCCACGTCCACTCATGCACACACCTTCCTTCTTTTAACTGCTGTGAGCTTGCTGAGTTTAGTGCGCTCCTCTACGTTTGATCTTCTTGTAATTATCGAGCTTCAGGCTATAGCCAGTGTGCTCACAGCTGCTGGGCTAACATCACAGAAAGAGAGATAAAGAGAGAGAGAAAGAGAGAGAGAGAGAGAGAGTGAGATGGTTCTAAACGTCTAAACCGATTTCGCTAATGACTCCGTGAAGAGGTGACTTAGCGATGACGAGTTCACATACTGCTTTATTTACCGGTGAAAAGTGTTTGTTTGTTAGCAAAACTTCACAAAGTGGCTAATTTTCTTAATACAAAGCTGTAAAGAGGATAATTAATAACACTTGATGTGGATAATTAATAACACTTGAATTATCACCATTATGAGTATGATTTAACTATTTAACAGATTTAAATACACCGTAATGGTCGATATGGTGAAAAGAAAATATCTTAGAAACCGTCAGACTTGAAAAAGACTACAATCAGTGAAAGTCTCATGTCACAAAATGTTCAATTTATACAATAAAATAGGAATAAAAGAGTTTTTGAGTTTCTGAAAATAGCCTAAGCGACACAAATAAATAGACAAGAAGACAATCAATCATGAGACTACACACAACTGACATCGGATGAGAATCTCTCTTGTGTGTGTGTGTGTGTGTGTGTGTGTGTGTGGCTTGATTGCTCTGGGCTTCTACCCAGAAAACCGTCAGACAGATGATTCAGATGTGTGTGTGTGTGAGAGAGTAAACGGATGTTGTGTAAGCCATCAGTCAAAATGTATTTATTGTGTGAAGCTTGTATTTTTGAGGTGCGATGCTAACGTACAGTATCTGACTATTAATCAACCAGCTGGTAACTGCACGCTAAACTCTTCACACTTTTATTCAAGATCTTGGTGCGTAGGAAGTAAGTAAATGCATGAAATCTCATATTTTTTGCTTGTGTTTTCTGGCTACTGCCTACTGCTGTTGTGTAAAATGATTCTTTATAGCAGGAAAAACTCAGGTTTGGCCAATCAGCAGTCTCACTAAAGCTGTGCATTCCTGCTGTGTTACACTTCCTCCGAAGATATTCGTTTGAGATTTTTTATTAAAAGCTGCTCTGTTCTGTCCTGAAGGAAATGACAGGGCAGAAATTTACCAGGAGACAGTAAAACCTGAACTTCAGTCTTTTTGTGTGTGTGTGTGTGTGTGTGTGTGTGTGTGTGTATACAGAGCAGTTTTTACGTGGCATCAGAGAACTGCCTGCAGCGAGCTTATACGTGGCACAGGACCCTCTGTCGCCTCCTACTGGATGCTTATACAGGCCTGAGCTTCTCCTATACAGTGCTGATGAAAGACACTCCTGAAATGCAGCGTTGTGAGATAGGTACACTCACAACATTCACACAACATTTATACAATGCTCAGAATGACGCTTTAATGTAAGCTGCATAAAAAGATTTCTTTCTTATCGGATAAGCAATAAAGGATACAACACCGTTATCCTTTACTTTTATCTCTCTCTCTCTCTCCTGCATTAATTATTCATTATAAAATACTCATTCTTATTATAAATGATCAGCATCAGCGCTTGATATATGTTAAGATTATTTCTGTCTTTTTTTCCACAGAGGAACTGCCGGTTGAGGAAACGCTGAACAAGCTCACAATGGAGTTACAGGTTCAGAAAACTCACTTTCCTTCATCAGATTGGGAATGGCATCAAAAATGATACAACCCACAAGAGTCATGTATCAAATGCTCCATTTTAAACAAACAGAGATTGTAGCAGTAAATGCAGTTCAGCTCCTCAGAGAGATCCAGGCTTCTAGCATGGACTTAGATCTGTTTTCTGAGATCCTTCGCTTTCTCACTCTGTTGCACTTCATACAGTCGGAGTAGCTTTATATGGAATCATACTGAGCTAAAATAATGACATTGTTATTTAATAACAGCAAGAACTTCAGGTTTTAACTGAAAGGTATTTTTCAATTCTATCAGTTTATTTACTCCACCCCACTGTCGAATTCTGGATTGTGATTGGTCAGAAGGTGTTTCTGCAACTCATTCTAATATGTTATCGTTTCTATAGTAACAGCTCATTCACAGGGATGTGTATGATGGATACTCTACACACGTAACGTTAAAAACATGTTATTACGTTTAACATGTAAGGAAGGAGTCTCTAGGGTCAGTGCTTTGTAACAACCAGGGGTTAAGCTGTATCTTCAAGACCAAGGAGTTTACACTTCTATACAGTTTCTATGTTTGGCAGATAGCCTTATCTAAAACGATTTTATACAACTGAGCAACTGAGGGTTAAAGGCCTTGCTCAAGGGCCCAGCAGTGGCAGGTTTGAGGACCTGGAATTCGAACTCTTCGAACCCTTTGACCAGTGAGCTCACAACCTTCCAATTAGTAGTCCAACAATTTTACCAGTGAGCTCACAGAGAAAAAAATCATTCGATCTTTATTTAATCTGGCACAGGTTTTACACCAGATGCCCTTCCTGATGCAGCCCTCCCATTTAATCATTTTATTATTTATTTATTTGGGGCAGTGGTGACTCAAGTGGTTAAGGCTGTTGGTTGTTGATCGGAAGGTCGGGGTTCAAGACCCAGCTCTGCCAAGCTGCCACTATTGGACAGTTGAGCAAGACCTTAACTCTCTCTGCTCCAGGGGTGCTGTATCATAGCTGCCCCTGTGCTCTGACCCCAACTTCCTCAGCTGGGATATGTGGGGAAAAGAATTCCACTGTGCTGTAATGTATGTGTGGTGATAATAATAAAGGCTTCTTCATCCAGGCCTGGGACCTGCACTGAGAGTTGAGGTTCAGTGGTTGGGCTGCGGCAGTGAGAGCACAGGATCCTGTTTCTGGACCAGCAGGGAACAATATAAATATAATTATGTTATGATAAGAGGGATAAAACAATCAGGGATATGCTTGGGTAGAAAAAGAATCAACTTTCAGGGGGTAACAGTAACTCAATTCATTACACACAAATATATTTCCAGTAATCTATCTTTGAATTAGCATTGGTAATTAGTATCATATTTCATGTATCACATATTACATGGTCCTAGAACAACCTAGGCTGGTTAGCATGTCTGTTTTCATCCTTTAAGATCAGATAACGGAACTGAAATGAAAGTGAAACTGACAGCATCAGTTGTCTATTGCAGATGATATTTTCTTATGTTGTTCCAATATAATGGGAGAAAACATTTGGGAGTGCATTTACAATATATCATAAATTAGTCTTGAATTTTCTATTCCTTCTCTGTCTCTGCAGTCACAGAGCGGTCGTGAGAAGGTCGCCGAGCAGATCTCTCGTGATCTGGCTCAGCTGTGTGCCAGACTTGCATCTCTTTGGGCTCAGTTTGTAGAGGCAGCTGTTCCAAATCCACAGGTCCGCAGCTACCTCGCCCAGGAGCACCACAAGCTCAGGGTGAGTCAAACACCTAATTCTCTCGACATCTTAGAAAAAGTGCTTGTAAGCAACAATGCATGGAGGGTGTGGCATCAAGAGTACGAAGTGAAGGGTTCAATTCAATTCAGTTTATTTGTATAGTGCTCAAAGCAGCTTTACAGCAGTATAGAAGCAGAATAAAATTATAAAGGTTAAAGTTAAGTCACTATTTATCCCTAACATAATGAGAAGCCTGAGGTGACGGTGGTAAGGAAAAACTCCCTGAGATGATATGTGGAAGAAACCTTGAGAGGAACCCAACTCATTTGTGTGACACTGGACACTAAGATTAATAAGATCGCTAGGGTTTGTGGGAATTTTACTAAACATCCACAATGTGATTTGTAGCCACTGACTGGTTTATAACTGGCTACACATGATATGGAGGTTGGTACCGCTGACCTTCAAAAGTACTATAAGATACTGATTACTGCAGTTGAAATGGCAGTAAATACAAAGCAGATTTCAAGCCCCTGAAAAACAACACCTGAATTCAATGATTTGGAGGGGTGTCCCAAAACTTTATATAGTGGCAACATAGTGTACCTTCACATGTTACAGCAACACAGTGGCTCAAACAAGTGGACATTAGTGCTACATTTTAGTGCAGCATTAATCCAGAATTAAGCTGCACTTCCACCAGCTACCCATTTGCATTATTGGCTAGGTTCCTCCCTCTGCTATAATATCTTGAGGGAAACTCTGATCTCCTTTTGTAACCTTTATTACAAAAATGTTATATGGACCATAAAAGTAAATAGAGCTATAATAGGAAAGAAGGAGCAGAAAGATATTTTAATAGTTAATGGTTTTTGGACAATACCCTTGTGAAAACCAATAGTCGGTAAAATAGTTTTACGACCATCTTTGAAAGGAAGCCAAGAAGTGTGACTAGAAAGTCATTAATCTAGCCTTGATAAGTGTGGGGATTAGCAGTTATAGCAAAATGTATAGCTGAGGATTGAGGAAAGTGACAATGGCATTGATGCACCAGCTTTCAAGCCAATGTGACTGTGCATTAGATCACCTAATGAGCTGCTTCTAAATAAAGAGCACTCTTGGTTTTATTAGCTAGATAAAAAATGTATCTTCTCAGATAACTACCAGACATAAATCGTCCAACCAGGTTCCTTTTCCAATCCACAAGAGTGAGATAAAAGGTTGTAAATAAACTCCAAATGATTAATGCCCCATGTGGAGTGTTCGATATGGTTGTAAATGTGGATTACTTTGTCTGCAGGTCAGGAGATTCTCAGAGGGCTACTTCTTCACTGAACATCCCAAAGAGTCTTCACTCACCTTTCAGGAGGATCTGTGAGCACCAAGAATTTTGTTTTTATTTCTTTCTAAATGTTTTTATTCCTGTACACTGTTAAGCATGTAGAAACATCCTATATCACTAGTACTGATTGTGTACACTGTACACTTTAGCTTCATTATGCTAGCCCTGAAAATATTCCAGATCATAAGATAAAGCATTGGTTGTCTTGAGATTAATGATCTTTTACGTTATCAAAGTATTTTTATACAAGCCACACTGTCCTTCCTTTATTCCAGTATCAGTAAGCACGCTCAGACAGCCGTGGACTTGCGAAGTTCAGAGTATCTCAGTCTTATGCCCCCTTTGCCAATCGAGTGCCTCGATATTGATGGTGACTGGAACAGCTTACCAATCATCTTTGAGGACAGATACGTGGATGAACCCTGCTTAGGTAAAGCTAAAAGTTCAGCCTGTTGGAAAGATATCCGTGTTGCACATCTGTGGGCTCTAATCTAGTTCTACAATAACTTTGGACTGCTTTGTTCTGCTCTGATGTATGGAATTATACTTATTTGCTTGTTTTAGTTTTTGAACCCTTATCCTGTTTCACATTTGCCCTTTGTGCACTTGGATCCTTGCATGGTTTTATCGTTACACTTAAAAGTATTTATTAAGGTCTGGTTTAAAATCAGTACAAGGTGTACATTTGGCACAGGCATGGCTAATTTTGGTGAAAAAAAGGGCCTGTTCGGCTTCTTCATGAACTCAATTGTAGAGAGATTTACTTTTCAAGTGATTTTCTACAATTAAACATTTAATTTATTTATTTTTTCTTTAGATTATAAACCACATGTGCCAAACCAGATGGACTCAAACACTCAGAAATCTACTGATTCTGATCATACAGGAAAGCAATCCATGTCCCCATTAGAGAGGAGACCTCAATCACCAGCAATAAGCACCAAGGATCCTGCCTCTAAAGACTTCATGGACCTACCCACCTACATGGCACTAATTGGAAGGAAGAAGGACTTCGTCATTGACAGAGAGGGGAACATGGTTGAATTGGAAAGTCCAGTTGGTTCTTTAGATGGGAATACATGTATAGACATAGCTGAAACTGAGTTCGAATCCAAAGTTGAATCAAGTGCCGAGAGTCATCAGGAAAGTGAGATAAGAGAATTGGACAGACCACAGAGCGAGAACACCAAGGAGCTGTCTCAACAGGATCCTGACAGAACTGGGTTGAAATACATAAAGGTCACACCTAATGAGTCTGACCCATACAGGGGGGATGCAGTAGTACTCATTCAGTCAAAAAACATGTCAGTTCCAGATATTTCTGCAAATCCACAAAACAATGATTCAGAGATCCAAGCCATCTCTGAAAACCATGGCAGCAAGGAAGAAGAAACAGATGTGAAGGACACTTGCACAGAATCACCAGCTTTGACCCAAGCAAAAAATGATGGAAGTGCTGATACATTATTAGTTCATTCTTCTACAACAGACCGACCAATGACACCTCCACACATTCTGCCTCTGGACCATCCCTTGCCTGAGACACCTCCGAGAGCTGTGTTTCTGGGCAAGTTGAAGATAATGAAGCGTTCTTCCTCTGTGATCTCCGACTCTGGAATTGAAAGTGAACCCAGCTCCGTGGCCTGGCCCTTGGACATCCGATCCGGGGTTGCTGGATGTCGTGACCCCATTCAACTTTGTCGTCGGCGAGTGCATCGTAACTCCCTGGAAGGCCTTCAGACTGAGAGCCATGGAAGCCTGCCCAGTGCTACCCAAGCCTCGCTAAGCTCCATCAGTTCACTACCTTATGAAGATGAGGATGAAGAACGGCAAAGGCAACTCAACACACTCACCAAGTCAGCTTCTGCTCCACAGATCAGCAGCCCTGACAACAATAATGACCATGTTATCCAGGACCCAACCAATCAAGGGAAGGTTGTCCTGGAGCCACCTAGTCAGATAACAACAAAAAGAGAATGTGGCAAAGTAGTTGACAGACAGGACATATCTAATCAGGAGTTGTTTGAGGAGAAGACCGAAGATATCGAAACTGATAATGGGTTGATAAGTAACATTTCAGAAGTATTACTTTTTCATGAGTTTGCAAAAGAAACACCTGAGGATGCAGGTAATCATAAGGATATAAAAGATTGTAGTGGTGTGTTTCATGATGGAGATTCCAGTCTGCTTAATGAAAACAGTGGACTTTGTGACACTGAATGTTGCGAACACAATGTGTCAAACACAGGAACTGGTAACGATCCTGATAGTCACAGTGATGCCATTAGCTTCCATGACATTCATCTTAGTGAGCTTGTAGATGGTGAGCATGGGAATATCTCAGACACAACAAATCATGAAAACCAGCTCATGTATAATGCTGACAGCGAAGCTAGCGGTAAATCCAGTGACTTCAAGGAGCTTCCACTTAGTGGAAGAGAGCAAAAGGGGAAGGATGGACATGCCAGGACCAATCAGGTGCCAAGTTCAGGCTTCGCATTTATGAATAAAAAAGTGGTGGAGATGGTGAATTTGTCTGTTTCATGTGCACCAACCTGCCTTCCCTTTTCTTCTGTGCTTTGTGACTCACCATCTGTCAGTGGCCTCTCTGCCCGACAGGCCAGTTCCCCCATTACCCATCAGCCACTGGGATCTTTCGGAATCATCTCATCCTCTTCCTCCTCCATGTTTCCTGAACAGGAAATTAGTGAGAGAATGCTAAAGTAAGTCACAGCACAGATTGTATAAATGCATATGAATGATTGACAGTCCACTGAGTGACCACAACAACTGGTGGTTTTGTTTGTTTTAGTTTTTTTAAAGCTAAAGAGACATTTCTGGGGAAGCTAGCATTCCGATCTACACTTTACAGTGATCTTCCTCTCCTGGCATCTGATCATCCGTACTTCCCTCCTGAAGAGGAGGACGAGGAGTTTGAGGACGGGATCCACCTAGTAGTGTGTGTACATGGCTTAGATGGTAAGTCCCTGTTGGATTTTGGATTAATCCTACAGAAATGCATAACAGATGTCAGGTTACTGAAAAATTCATCTGAACTGTATTCCATAAGGAATATTGCCATATTGTAGTAGGGTTGTGAGATACCTGAAATCAGTATGAATGTCTTTATAATCTCACTTTTGAGGCACTGGAAGATGGCTGTTGTATTAAACCTGCAAAGGGCATCACCAGGTACTGACATTGGACAATAGGGGGGAATAATACTGTCTTCCTGCCTACTGAGCCAACTCAAAAACTGTGTTCATGAGAGGCAGGGGATAGTGGTCTTTTATTATGATCTTGTTGAAGCCTCAGTAATCCAAGCAAGGATTAAGGTCTCCATCTTACTTCTCCACAATAAAAAAACCCTGCTCATGAGGTGACGGGCTGAGTGATCCTTAGAGACCAAGGCTCCTGAATTTACTCCTTCATTATTCGTTGCCCCTGACCTGAAAGGGAAAAGAGTGGCAGAGAAGTGCCCAGGAGAAAGTTGACAGCCCACATATCATGTGATGATGGGATGGACTTGGGCCTTTCTCTTGTTAAAGACAACCTAGAGGTTATGGTACTTTTAAGGGAACCATAGAAAGACCAGTTTGGTCCTTTAGAAGAAGAACAAGCCTTTATTATTCTCACATGTACATTTTAGCACAGTGAAATTCTTTCTTCGCATATCGAAGTTGGGGTCAGATCACATGGTCAGCACCTTGGAGCAGAG
This sequence comes from Hemibagrus guttatus, assembly GCA_033459395.1. NCBI lineage: Eukaryota > Metazoa > Chordata > Actinopteri > Siluriformes > Bagridae > Hemibagrus > Hemibagrus guttatus. Next base: position 23,564,041 of record JAUCMX010000013.1, read on the forward strand.
AGAGTTAAGGAGCCCCAACAGTTGAAGTTTTTCAGTGCTCAGGCTTGAACCCCAATCCTCAGATTAGCAAAACAGAACCTTAACTACAGCCATTTTCGTTTCATTTTCAACAAATACCTTTTTATTAAAGTCCCAGAGTGAGTCAGTCAATACAGGAGTTATGCTGCTGCAGCCGAGAAAATACCTAGCAATAGTTGCAGTTCTGGGGCGTGTGTAAGTAAGAGAGATGTTTCCTCAATGTGGTACTCAATCCTAGGATTTACTGACCTGGTACCCTTGCTTGTTGCCCCAGAAGAGAGCAAATGGCATCAGTGGTTCATCTAGATTGTCCAAGGGTAACAAGATTTTAGCCAGAGAGTAGTTACTTTGTGGTTTAATTGTCACCTAATTTTCATCATTCAAGAGTTCAAGCAGACTTTAACACTAGAATTGAGTCAACTTTCATTAACTATAGCTAAGGACATATATTTTTATAAAGACATTTTTATAAATATCTTCATTTTAGGTAACAGTGCAGACCTGCGCTTAGTGAAGACCTTCATAGAACTTGGTCTGCCAGGGTCGAGGCTTGACTTCCTCATGTCTGAACGCAATCAGGTAACCAATAATCCACTCACAAGCTTACTCTAATTACTCTGATTAGATGAGTCAAATTCAGTAAAATTCAGGTTATGACCCTTTATAGTCCAGAGCACTGATTACCAACACTTTTACCCAATCTGAGGATAGAAAGAAAGTGAGGTAAATATTCTGACCTGTCTGTCTGCCGTGGTTTATATCCAACAGCTATACACTCTTCATTCAGTCACCAGGACATCTTTTAAGTTATAGCTGAGCATAAAATGTTTAAAACTAGCTCATGTACTGTATATACTACAATACACATATAATCATATAGAAATAGAGTGATGAAGGAAGTGTGTCATGAATGAGCTGAACTCAGTGAACACTCAGTTCTCTCGTTCTTCAACATGTCCTCTCACACACACTGGCTCTTTCTCCACACAGACAGACACTTTCGCAGATTTTGACACTATGACAGATCGGCTGCTGGACGAGATCATTCAGCACATTCAGCTCTATAACCTCACCGTGGGAAGAATCAGGTGTTCACACACACACACACACACACACACACACATACTTATCTAACACATGCACAATTTACACCTGCACCAAATACACACCTGCACCAAACACACTTTTACCAAACATAAACCTGCACTGAACACACACATTTTTACCAAACACACACCTGCACCAAACTCACACCTTTACTAAACACATACCTGTAGCAAACACACATCTTTACCAAACACACACCTGCACCAAAGACACACTTTATTCCAAACACACACCTGCACCAAACTCACACCTTTACCTGCACCAAACTCACACCTTTACCAAGCACACACCTGCACCAAACTCATACCTTTACCAAACACACACCTGCACCAAACTCACACCTTTACCAAGCACACACCTGCACCAAACTCATACCTTTACTAAACACATACCTGTACCAAACACACACCTGCACCAAAGACACACTTTATTCCAAACACACACCTGCACCAAACTCACACCTTTACCAAGCACACACCTGCACCAGAGACACACCTTTACCAAACACACATGTGCACCAAACTCATACCTTTAGTAAAACCTTTACCAAACACACACCTGCACCAGAGACACACTTTATTCCAAACACACACCTTTCACCAAACTCACACCTTTACCAAACACACACCTGCACCAAACTCATACCTTTACTAAACACACACCTGTACCAAACACACACCTGCACCAGAGACACACTTTATTCCAAACACACACCTTTCACCAAACTCACACCTTTACCAAACACACACCTGCACCAAACCACACCCTTTTTTCCAAACACACATTGCACCAAACTCACACCTTTACCAAACACACACCTGTTTCCAAACACACACCTGCACCAAACACACCCTTTTTTCCAAACACACACCTTTCACCAAATCACACCTTTACCCCAAACACACTTGCACCAAACACACACCTTTTCAAAACTACCCTGTTACCAAAACACACACCTGCACCAAGACCCCACCCTTTTTTCCAAACACACATTGCACCAACAACCTTTCACACCTTTACCAAACACACACCTGCACCAGAGACACACTTTATTCCAAACACACACTTGCATCAAACTCACACCTTTACCAAACTCACACCTTTACCAAGCACACACCTGCACCAAACTCATACCTTTACTAAACACATACCTGTACCAAACACACACCTGCACCAAAGACACACTTTATTCCAAACACACACCTGCACCAAACTCACACCTTTACCAAACACACACCTGCACCAAACACACTTTACCAAACACACACTTGCATCAAACTCACACCTTTACCAAACACACCTGTGCACCAAACTCATACCTTTAGTAAACAC
>JAUCMX010000013.1:23573997-23623997 GCA_033459395.1 Hemibagrus guttatus
AAATAATGTGTTAGTTCCCAGAATGCGTTACTGTACCTCATTGTGTGTGTGTGTGTGTGTGTGTGTGTGTGTGTGTGAATGAGAGCGGAGAGAGAGAGAGAGAGAGAGAGAGAGAGAGAGAGAGAGAGAGAGAGAAAGACAGGGAGAGAGAAGTAAAGAGGGAAAGATGTTGAGAGAAACATAATTCAAACATATACATGTGATCATTGTGTGCGTGTGTGTGTGTGTGTGCGTGTGTGTGTGTGTGTGTGTGTGTGTGTGTGTGTGTGTGTGTGTGTGTGTGTCCTCACAGGCAGCTATGTTTCATGATACCATTGCACTGTTGTTAATTGTTTAGCAGACATTTTACGTGTGTGTGTGTGTGTGTGTTTGTGTGTGTTTCTCTGATCTGAGCTGTGATCATGTGACCCATCATCTGTGTGTGCCAATCACAGTGCAGTATTTTCCCAGTAGCTTTGACCCAAATGTATAAATATAAATACTACTGTATGTATATTCAGTAAATGTATTACAATATAGAGATATAAATGAACAATATGAAATAAATAGTATTCTTATTTTAATCTCTGGCTTCCTGGCATTTCTGTTAGCAACTTCCTGTTTGAAATATCTCTATCTATTTATTTATTTATTTATTTATTTATTTATTTATTTATTACCAAACAAAAAGCAGACAGACACATTATATATATATATATATATATATATATATATATATATATATATATATATATATATATATATATATATATATTTTTTATATAATGTAGAATTTATAAATAAATAAATATTATATCATATAAATATAATTTATTTTTAAATATTACATTTATACTTTTATAATCTAGCCATGGGGGTCACAGTCCAGTGACTTCTGTGCCGGTCCCAAGCCCGGATAAATAGAGAGGGTTGCGTCAGGAAGGGCATCCGGCGTAAAACATTGCCAAATTTAACCATGCGAATCGTCAGTACGAATTTCATACCGGATCGGTCGAGGCCCGGGTTAACAACGACCGCCATCGGCGCTGTTGACCTACAGGGTGCCGGTGGAAATTGGGCTACTGTTGGTCGAAGAAGTAGAGGAGGGAGGAGAGTGCGCAGACAGAGAGAGAAGAGGAAAGTTAAGAGTGTAGGACTGAGAATAGGAACTCTGAATGTTGGTACTATGACAGGGAAAGGTAGAGAGCTGGCTGATATGATGGAGAGAAGGAAGGTGGATATACTGTGTGTACAGGAGACCAGGTGGAAGGGTAGCAAGGCTCGTAGTATAGGAGCAGGATTCAAGCTGTTTTATTATGGTGTGGATAGTAAGACAAATGGGGTAGGTGTGGTCCTGAAGGAGGAGTTTGTGAGGAATGTCCTGGAGGTGAAGAGAGTGTCAGACAGGGTGATGAGTCTGAAGTTAGAGATTGAAGGGGTGATGTTGAATGTTGTTAGTGGTTATGCCCCACAGGTAGGCTGTGAGTTAGAGGAGAAAGAGAGATTCTGGAGTGAATTAGATGAGGTGATGGAGAGTATTCCCACGGGTGAGAGAGTGGTGATAGGAGCGGATTTTAATGGACATGTTGGCGAGGGGAACACAGGTGATGAGGAGGTGATGGGCAAGTTTGGAGTTAAGGAAAGGAACCTTGAAGGACAGATGGTAGTGGACTTTGCTAAGAGGATGGACATGGGTGTGGTTAACACTTATTTTCAGAAGAGGGAGGAGCATAGAGTGACTTACAAGAGTGGAGGTAGGAGAACACAGGTAGACTACATCCTATGTAGAAGAGGCAATCTGAAAGAGATTAGTGACTGTAAAGTGGTAGTGGGAGAGAGTGTAGCCAGACAGCATAGGATGGTGGTGTGTAGGATGACTTTGATGGTCTGTAAGACGAAGAGGTCAAAGATAGAGAAGAAAACCAAGTGGTGGAAGCTGAAAAAGGAGGAATGTTGTGAGGAATTTAGACAGAAGTTGAGGCAGGCTCTGGGTGGTCAGGTAGTGCTGCCAGATGACTGGGAAACTACAGCAGAAGTGATCAGGGAGACAGGGAGAAAGGTGCTGGGTGTGTCATCTGGAAGGAGGAAAGAAGATAAGGAGACTTGGTGGTGGAATGAGGAAGTTCAGGATAGTATCCAGAGGAAGAGGTTAGCCAAGAAGAAGTGGGACATGGACAGGACTGAAGAGAATAGACAGGAATACAAGGAGTTACAGCGCAGAGTGAAGAGGGAGGTGTCTAAGGCCAAGCAGAAGGCATATGAAGAGTTGTACACTAGGTTAGACACTAGAGAAGGAGAGAAGGACTTGTACAGGTTAGCTAGGCAGAGGGATCGAGATGGGAAGGATATGCAGCAAGTTAGAGTTATTAAGGATAGAGATGGAAGGGTGCTCACAAGTGAGGAGAGTGTACAGAGGAGATGGAAGGAGTACTTTGAGGAGCTGATGAATGAGGAAAATGAGAGGGAAAAAAGAGTAGAAGGGGTGAACTCTGTGGAACAGAAAGTAGATAAGATTAGAAAGGATGAAGTCAGGAAGGCTTTGAAGAGGATGAAAAGTGGGAAGGCAGTTGGTCCTGATGACATTCCGGTGGAGGTCTGGAAGTGTCTGGGAGAGGCAGCAGTGGAATTTTTAGCTAATTTGTTCAACAGGGTTTTAGAGAGTGAGAGGATGCCTGAGGAATGGAGAAGAAGTGTGTTAGTGCCGATCTTTAAGAATAAGGGTGACGTGCAGAGTTGCAGTAACTATAGGGGGATAAAGTTGATGAGCCATACAATGAAGGTATGGGAAAGAGTAGTGGAAGCTAGGTTAAGGAAGGTAGTGGAAATTTGTGAGCAGCAGTATGGCTTCATGCCCAGAAAGAGCACAACGGATGCAATTTTTGCTCTGAGGATTTTGATGGAGAAGTATAGGGATGGTCAGAAGGAGTTGCACTGTGTGTTTGTAGACTTGGAGAAAGCGTATGACAGGGTGCCAAGAGAAGAGCTGTGGTACTGTATGAGGAAGTCAGGAGTAGCGGAGAAGTATGTCAGAGTGGTGCAGGACATGTATGAGAGGAGCAGAACAGTGGTGAGGTGTGCTGTAGGTCAGACAGAGGAGTTCAATGTGGAGGTGGGACTGCATCAGGGATCGGCTCTGAGCCCCTTCCTGTTTGCTATGGTGATGGACCAGTTGTCAGAGGAGGTCAGACAGGAGTCTCCTTGGACAATGATGTTTGCAGATGACATTGTGATCTGTAGTGAGAGCAGGGAGCAGGTGGAGGAAAACCTGGAGAGGTGGAGGTTTGCGCTGGAGAGAAGAGGAATGAAGGTCAGTCGTAGTAAGACTGAGTACATGTGTGTGAATGAAAGGGAGGGAAGTGGAACAGTAAGGTTACAGGGTGAAGAGGTGAAGAAGGTACAGGAGTTTAAGTACTTGGGGTCAACAGTCCAGAGTAATGGAGAGTGTGGGAAAGAGGTGAAGAAGCGAGTGCAGGCAGGTTGGAATGGGTGGAGAAAGGTGTCGGGAGTTCTGTGTGATCAGAAAATATCAGCGAGAATCAAGGGGAAGGTGTACAGGACAGTGGTGAGACCGGCCATGCTGTATGGTTTAGAGACAGTGTCACTGAGGAAGAGACAGGAGTCAGAGCTAGAGGTAGCAGAGCTGAAGATGTTGAGGTTCTCTTTGGGAGTGACAAGATTGGACAGGATTAGGAATGAGTACATCAGGGGGGACAGCTCATGTTGGACGTTTGGGGGACAAAGTTAGGGAGGCCAGATTAAGATGGTTTGGACATGTTCAGAGGAGGGACAGTGAGTATATTGGTAGGAGAATGTTGGACATGGGGCTGCCAGGCAGGGGGCAAAGAGGAAGGCCAAAGAGGAGGTATATGGATGTAATAAATGAGGATATGAAGCTAGTGGGTGAAAGGGGTTGAGGATGCAGAAGATAGGGATAGGTGGAGAGAGATGATTCGCTGTGGCGACCCCTAAAGGGAAAAGCCGAAAGAAGAAGAAGAAGAAGAAGACATTTATACTTTTATAAATACATTAACTAACTAATTAATCAATAAATTTAAATTTAAATTAAATATAAATCGTTCACATCATCTTCTTTGTTTTTGGAAACAACGTGGGGACATAGATGATGCCCGGTTTATTCATACATATTTTCTGTTGTTATTTTACTTTTTTTTTTTGACACCATTCCAGACATTACTCAGTTTGCTAGCTCACTTAGAAATAATAGAATTTTGGTCAAAAACAAGCTAATAATGCATATTACAAATGAATATGAACTGTATAACCTAGGAGTGAGGGCTAACAACAAGCTGTTTTTTAGAAAAAAAAGAAAAAAACCCCTGTGATTCAGTACAGAAACTGTTCTTTTCTCCGCTGTGTTGAAAGCAAAGACTCCGCCCATCTCAGATTCTCGGCTATCACAAAGATCTCAGAGTTTCCGAGGTGTAATTACGACCCGAGGACTCGTTCATGGCAACGTCCCACTGGGAAACTCGTATTTACCATAATTAGCCAGAACGTGTCTGATCATGTTGTTTGGTTTTGTCCCTGTTCACTTTGGACTGTTCAGTTTGGACTTTTCTCCTGTTTTGTTTGAACGTACATCAACCTGGAGCTGCATCTATCACTGCCACCTACCTGACTGGATGATACCACAGAGTGTGTCATAATGGTTCGCTAGGTCATCATTGGCATAAGATGACGTCTCTTATAGAAGACCAAAAGAGTCCATATAGCCACAGAAACATAGAAATTATACTAGAAATTTATCAATTAAAGGCTTCCTAACCCCCTATCTTCTGTTCTGCTGAATCAGTCACTTATTTTCTTGTCTAAAGACTAATACAGCATTCTGTTTGGATGTGACTTCCTGTAATATTTCAATTTCGTAACACCTCAAATCCGTTTTCATAGTTAGAGTGAATACTGTAATATGAAATTATAAAAATGAAATAAAAGATTGTAGGTTTCTCTCATGACTCCTAGTTTAGGCTCGTGGATTGTGCTTTGAGAATGCGGACTATTAATCCCGCAAAAAGAGTTTAGAATTAATTGAATTTCTATTTAGGCCTTTAGAAACATTTCTCTTCACATCAAAAAAAAGAGATTTGTTATTTTTTTAAATGAAACTTAAGCAAACGGCAGTCTGATGCAAAAAAAAAAAAAAATCTTGTTTGTCTTTCATGTTCACTTCATCATCAGGAACACAGGCATGAAATTGTCCAATGCAAAAAAAAAAATAAATAAATAAATAAAAATAAGCGTCTTCTCTTTAGTCCCAGGAAAATGGGCCCGATGCAGCAAAAACAGATTCCTAGCTAGAGGACAACCAGCCGCTCGGCGTCCTCAGAGATAGACAGAAAGGGAGGAAAGATGAGTTTTTTCATTAAATCAATCTCCGAGAGCGTCTTCATTTCTTCGCTTTTGGAGCGTAGCGGCCCATTACGTCTCCCTCGGTTACAGTTTCGAGAAAGCCGTCGACTCTAAACAAAGCTTTCCCGAAAGGGGGTAATTAGCCGCTCGTAAATCAGCCAGGATGGGACAGTAATAGCATCTCTCAAGGCCTCATTATCCAACACGGCAGCGATAACCCAGCGAAGTAGGGCAGTAACTCACATGGGGGTGCTGAGGTCATCTACAAGCTTTGTTAAAACAAATATAAAACAAGCGCATTGTTTCCACAAAGTCGTATTTCACAAGCCGTGAGTAGGTTTTGTTGTTTTGTTTTTTTTTAAACATCCTCTTTCTATTTGCTCCAGTGCCGAGTCAGAGGAAGTCTCACAGAATCCAGTATTATTGAATATTAAAGGAATACCACAGGTTGAAATAAATGCTAACGAGGCTAATGGGATAAATCTTAGCTAATGCTGTTCATTCATTAGAATAATTACAATTTTCCAGTGAAAGAAAGATCACCTTTTCCCGGGGCAGTTAGCTTGAGGGGGAAAAGTTAATGCAGTGCGTATAGATTTAATTGCAACTTTATTCATTTGACATAAAAGCTACCAAAAAAAACACTTCGATAAGCTAGATTTATATAAAGAAAAACAGCAGTTCTGAACAGAATAGCACTAATACTAATTTGTCTTATTTTAGAAATCAGTGTAGAAAAAGTGCTAACAACGAACTGTAAAGGAAAGGGTGGGGGGGCACAAACATTTACTCACCTAATGTTCCAAACAGTAGGGTCTCTGCCTTGTTTAATCCTAAATGAGGCGTGTTTAGTCTTTTTTCAGTGCTAAACAGCTGTGATATATGGCTCAACAGACTGCGTCTGACACCATTTAAAGGTTAATGTCCAGAATCCTCTTTCCAAATCACAGCAAACCCTACATTACCCTTTATGTCACTTAGCTTATTATAGTGTCTAAAGTGCCGCTCTTCAGTCAGGGGGTGAAATCAGATAACTCCTGGTACTTGTTGATGTGACCATTTACGTGTGATTTCTAATGTATGTGGGACCCTGGTGTTGTACACTGCACACCACTGCACTGGTCTCTCTGTGACTGAAGAATGGAAACGAGGCCATGTGACTGGTCAGAAGAGGTCAGTGAACACCAACCGGAGCTGTGACATTCCTAAAGGCAAGGCATTGTTCACCAAAGGCTATCAAATAAATGGTCCAAATTCCATTTTGTCTAATACACCAAGGAGGTAGTTAATTCCTATAAGTTTCTGAGGCTCTAACCCTGGTCTGTCAGAGTTTTAACCACTTAAACTAACCCCGCAATCTAACCCTAACCACTTGGATGAACCCTTCATTCCTTGGATGACTACCCCCTTAATAAAACCTCAGCTACTGTGACAAACTCCTTGCCACATTCTTAGTCACTCAGATTTACTGCACCCTCTAACCTTATCCACTCAGACAAAACTATCACTGTAATCCTAATCACACACACATACACATACACAGGCAAATCTGGGGAAATCTTCTCCTTCCCTCCCTCAGATACCACGGCTTCTGCTCGGATCTCAGCGTGTCTGGTGGACATTTCATCTTGGATGACTGCTCATCAGCTGAAACTCAATCCCAGCAAAACTGAGCCACTGATCATCCCAGGTGATCCATCCCCAGCCCAAGACCTCGCGATATCTCTGAGCAACTCCATGATTTCCCCTTCAGCCACTGCTCGCAACCTTGGGGTAACCATGGACAATCAACTATCCTTTTCCTCCCATGTCACTAATGTGACACGCTCATGTCGGTTTCTTCTGTACAACATCAGAAGGATTCGGCCATTTCTATCCACACAGGCTACTCAGGTGCTTGTTAAATCTCTGGTCATCTCAAGATTGGACTACTGCAACTCTCTTCTGGCAGGTCTACCTCTGAACGCAACTCGCCCACTGCAAATGATCCAAAATGCAGCTGCACAACTTGTTTTCAACCTGCCCAAGTTCTCCCACACCACCCCACTGCTGCGTTCCCTCCACTGGCTTCCGGTAGCTGCACGCATCAGATTCAAAACACTAATGCTTGCCTACAAAGCCAAGAATGGACCAGCGCCATCTTACCTCAAAGCTCTCATCACTTCTCGCACTGCACCTCGCTCACTCAGATCCACTAGCACTGCTCGACTGGTCCCACCATCTCTCAGGGAAAAAGGTAGGTATACATCTAGACTCTTCTCTGTTCTGGCACCGACATGGTGGAACGAACTTCCCCTAGGTATCCGTACGGCCGAGTCTCTGACCGTCTTCAAATGGCAACTGAAGACTTACCTCTTCCTGAAGTACTTAAACTAGCTCTTATTTTTCCCAGTTTATGTATTATGTTGCAAAGTTTAATAAAAAAAAAAAAAAAAACTCAGTGTTTAGGCTAATGGTATCCCAAGTTTGTGTCTTATTGAACCAGTGTTAATGTATTCAGTGACTGAGAACTAAAGCACTTTTGTACGTCGCTCTGGATAAGAGCGTCTGCCAAATGCCAGAAATGTAAATGTAAATGTAAATCCATATCCTAAGCATTGGGGTTAAACCCTTCTTCCAATACTTTAGTCACTCAAGAGAATCTTAACTTCTCTGCCTAAAGTATTACCTTAGCTTTAATTACTTTGGCTATCCCCTTACCACAAATTTTACCACTTAGCCTAGCCCTTCATTCTAATATTAGCACTCATTGCTCCCAACCCAAGACCTTAACCATTTGAGCCTATTCCTCACCCCAATCTTAACCATTTGGCCACTTGGACAACTACTTTGTTCCATCTTTAACCCCTCAGACTAACCGTTCACTTGGATTAAACTCTCAGCTCAAGGTTCCATCCTTAACCACTCAGAACCTTCTCTATCTCTAAATTTAACTGCTTGGATGAATCCCATTTTATTTCATTATCTACTAGAAGAAATCATTTGTCCCAGCATCAGTTCCCTTACCACAACTTAACTGAATTTTTTTACTTTCCTTTCACCAAGCCAAACCTACTCACCTCAAGTTTAAGTCTAACCCACTATTGCTTCCTGTATCGACTACTGCAGTTCCATCCTACCAAAACACACACCAAAGTTTTCAAGCTGGACTGGTTCTCCAACTCTGCCTAACATAAAGTCTCACATGGCTATAACCCAGGGTTTATGACTGACCCACTGCTTACCTATAACCCCGCCAATGTGTGGTCATCTGGCTCCAGTTTACTCACAATCCCTAGATAAGGAATCCCCTCCATGGCCTAAGTTAAGGATTTCCCTTCCACAGAACTCCAGTAGCTCCAACCCCTTTCAAATAATACTTTCCAACACTTCCTCCTTCACCCTGTTCTGTCAACTGTCTTTATTTGTTTTTTGAAACATTTTTGTACATGTTACTTAAGAATTGTTTATAATCCTGATGTGAAATGACCTTGGGTGTGAGAAATGTACTATACACTAACTAGAGCAATCACTTACCCTAGCCATATCCATTTCACTTAAACACTCACCCCTACCATGAACAATCAGGGCAACCAGCCATGCCCACCTATGCCACTGCACCTAAGCACTTGGTCTAGCACTTTCAACTCAATTAGATATTACTTACTCTGCAGTAATTGGTACGCCGTCATTGGACCATAATTTATTAGCAGAAAGCAGCCAAGCCCATGTTTTATTCACAACTCGGAACCCAATTTTAATTACAGTAATGGGTAAATGCCATTTTGGCTAATGAGCCACGTTGCTCTGCTGTTGCTGCAAGCTATTAGAAACCGTCTGGGTAGCTGGCACAAAATGTCGGAACAAAATGAATCTGACGAAACAGAAAGTTTTAATTTATTACTCATAATACTGATGGTTTTATTCAAAGCAACATACAAGTGAGACAGCATCCAATCAAAGGCAGTATTTCAGGGTCAAGGGGCCCAGCAGAGGTGTGTGCAGAAGATCAATACAGCATTGGAGTTATCATTTATTTGAAGTGCACTTGGACAAGGATTTTATAGTGTATGAGAGAGGTAAAGGGGGAGGTGTGTTAAGCGAGGCAGTGTGCTGCTGACAGAGAATGTCCTTGATCTAGAACAAATACGCACCTCTTCTCTTTTTAAGGCTGAATGCATGATTGCTTGTGGCTCACATTAGGCAGACATACAGTAATTGTAGAAGTGTTAACCTTTAAACTTGAGTCTACATGCTGAAGGACACATTTGGAATAAATATGCCAGAAAGATACGTTAACTATCCCAATTAGTGATGTTCAATATGATAAGACCCATTCCAGTAATTCCTGCAATAAATTGAATGCACTCAAGTACCGAATCAGTGCTGAACTACATTACCCATCAGGCCCTGTGTGTCATATGACCTGGTCACATGTCTCACTTGCATCCACACCTGTTCTGTGTTTCCCCTTACCAGCACCTCTACTTAAGTGCTAGTTCCTGTGACCCTCATAGTCAGGCCCTTGTGCTGTGTCTTGTTTGTCACTCTGCCTTCCATACCCTTCCATACTTTTTCTTAGCCTTCTATACCCTGTCATACCCTTCCATACTTTTCCACACCCCTCTATACCCTTCCATATTCTTCCACAGCCTTTCATACCCTTCCATAGCCTTCCCTCACATGCCACACTCTTCCCTAACCTTCCATACCCTTCCACACTCTTCCATAGCCTTTCATACCCTTCATTAGCCTCTCATACCTTTCCATACCCTTCCACAGCCTCGCATACCCTTCCATAGCCTTTTATACCCTTTCACACCCTTCCATACCCTACCAAACCCTAGCATACCCTACCCTCCTATGCTCTTCCATACACTTCTATGCCCTTCCATACCCTTCTATGCCCTTTAATACCATACAATACCCTTCTATATTCTTCTATACCCTCACTGTTTGTTTGTTTGTTTCCTTTTACACCTTCCACAATAAAAGTCTGCACCTTGAGTTGAGAGTTAATATTCTTGAGTTTCTGAAAGAGATGATGGCTGCTAAACATTTCTGATCTCCTCAAAAAGGCCATGTGTTGCTAAAACAAATGCAAATCGCTTCAACATCCAGAATTTGTTATTTTTCTCAATTTTGGTGAATGTTTCTGAGTTACTGAGAAAAAGAAAAAAAAGTTGTTTTTTTTTCCAATAGATCTCCTGGAATAATGCTGATTCTTGAGTAATTAGCTTAAACAATGAGAAAGTTTTAAGCTTTCTGAAAAACCTCTTGGGGTTTCTAAAGAACTTCCTAACTTTGTGAAGAAAGAATGCATTCATTTCCGAGTACACTTGGTTTTATTCTCAAAGTAATCTCAAAAATGAGCAATTCCTCTTACAACGTCCAACAGACCAAAGCTGTGAAGCATTTGTCATTATTTTAAGCTTTCATTCAGCATGAACTGGATTTACTGCATAATCATCTGCACACCTGAAATCCTCTGTAATAGTGCAGTTGTACATGATAAAGCTGTGAGTGATGAGGTGGTGATGTGTGGAGCTGTGGAGGTGAGTGATCTACCAGCAGATGGCACCAGACTCTCCTTTATGGAGCTCTGAGTTCTGCACTGGTGAGCATTCATCTTCTTCTTCCTCTTCTTCTTCCTCTTCCTCTTCTTTTTCTTCTTCTTCCTCTTCATTTTCTTCTTCATATATACAGCACTGTTCCATGAAACAGGTACCAGAGAGAAATTACTGAAAGATAGACAGAGTCAGACAGACAGAGTCAGACAGAGAGAATGACAGACAAAGAGACAGACAGAGAGACAGAATGACAGACAGACAGACAGACAGAGAGACAGAATGACAAAGAGAGAGTCAGACAGACAGACCAAGAGACAGAAAGACAGAATGACAGACAGAGAGACAGAATGACAGACAGAGAGACAGACAAGCAGAATGACAGACAGAGTGACAGAAAGACAGACGGACAGAGTGTATGCATTAAAGAGTCAAGGTTTGTCTGTTTGTGTTGTGTTGTGCTGAAGACGTGTGTGTTTGTGTTTTAGTTTTCTTGTTTAAACTTCAACCTCTGTTCTCCAAACCACAGCCAGAGCAGCCCCCAGAGGTGTAGAGAACCATGCAGGAACCACAGAGGAACCACAAAGGAACCATGCAGGAACCACAGAGGAACTATGCAGGAACCACACAGGTACCACACAGGAACCATGCAGGAACCAATGGAGTAACCCCAGAAAGAAACCCGGCCTCTAGCTGACTTCACTTGAATTTGAGTGTGTGTTCTGAAGAAAGGAGTGTGTAACAGTGTGTGTGTGTGTGTGTGTGTGTTGTGAAGCAGGGAATGTGTGTCAGTGTGTGTTGTTTTGAAGCAGGGAGTGTGTGTCAGTGTGTGTTGTTGTGAAGCAGGGAGTGTGTGTCAGTGTGTGTTGTGAAACAGGGAGTGTGTGTCAGTGTGTGTTGTTGTGAAGCAGGGAGTGTGTGTCAGTGTGTGTTGTTGTGAAGCAGGGAGTGTGTGTCAGTGTGTGTTGTTGTGAAGCAGGGAGTGTGTGTCAGTGTGTGTTGTTGTGAAGCAGGGAGTGTGTGTCAGTGTGTGTTGTTGTGAAGCAGGGAGTGTGTGTCAGTGTGTGTTGTTGTGAAGCAGGGAGTGTGTCAGTGTGTGTTGTTGTGAAGCAGGGAGTGTGTGTCAGTGTGTGTTGTGTTGCACTTTGTGATGATATGAGCAATAAGACAGTGAAGTGCAGTAATATCTCATATTGTGTAGATAAATATTGAATGTCAGTTCCACACACAGCTTTATTAATAATGCAGCAGAGGATATATGAGCACACACTCGACCTCTGAAATCAATTCAACACACAGTCCAGTGCAGGACGTTAGTGCCCCCTACTGAAGGTGATCTACATCATCAGTACTGACCAGTGAGTCCACTCTTTACCTTCGAATCCCAGACGGCTTTCTGATTACTCGATGAGGAATTTTTTAGCTTTTAAATTATTCTCTAACATTTCTCTTAGAATTCTTTAACTTCTGTTGCATTTATTTATGTATGTACATATTTCTTACACATAGCAATATTTATTATATTAATAACGCATCTTTTTTAAAATTCAATATTTTATTGAAAAATAATAATAAAATAATAATAATAGCAATAAATAATAATAATAATAATGTTTGTTTATTTATTTATTCCTTTTTTTATTTTTAATTCAATTTATTTTATCTACTTAGATGATCTTTTTCCAAAACATTTCTTAAATTCCTTTTATCCAAGATTTTTATCTTAATAAACATTTTATTCATTCATTTAATAAAATTAGGGCGATTTTTTGTTTCCTTTTTTTCTTCTTTCTTTCTTCTTTTTTTCTTCTTTCTTTCTTTCTTTCTTTCTTTTCTTTCTTTCTTTCTTTCTCATTCTCTCCCTCCCTAATTTCTTTCTTTCTTTCTTTCTTTCTTTCTTTCTTTCTTTCTTTCTTTCTTTCTTTCTTTCTTTCTTTCTTTCTTTCTTTCTTTCTTTCTTTCTCATTCTCTCCCTCCCTAATTTCTTTCTTTTCTTTCTTTCTTTCTTTCTTTCTTTCTTTCTTTCTTTCTTTCTTTCTTTCTTTCTCATTCTCTCCCTCCCTAATTTCTTTCTTTCTTTCTTTCTTTCTTTTTTTCCCTTTCTTTCTTTCTTTCTTTTTTTTTCTTTCTTTCTTTCTTTCTTTCTCATTCCTCCCTCCCTAATTTCTTTTTTTCTTTCTTTCTTTCTTTCTTTCTTTCTTTCTTTCTTTCTTTCTTTCTTTCTTTCTTTCTTTCTTTCTTTCTCATTCCCTCCCTCCCTAATTTTTTTCTTTCTTTCTTTCTTTCTTTCTTTCTTTCTTTCTTTCTTTCTTTCTTTCTTTCTTTCTTTCTTTCTTTCTTTCTCATTCTCTCCCTCCCTAATTTCTTTCTTTCTTTCTTTCTTTCTTTCTTTCTTTCTTTCTTTCTTTCTTTCTTTCTTTCTTTCTTTCTTTCTTTCTTTCTTTCTCATTCCCTCCCTCCCTAATTTCTTTCTTTCTTTCTTTCTTTCTTTCTTTCTTTCTTTCTTTCTTTCTTTCTTTCTTTCTTTCTTTCTTTCTTTCTTTCTTTCTTTCTCATTCCCTCCCTCCCTAATTTCTTTCTTTCTTTCTTTCTTTCTTTCTTTCTTTCTTTCTTTCTTTCTTTCTTTCTTTCTTTCTTTCTTTCTTTCTTTCTTTCTTTCTTTCTCATTCTCTCCCTCCCTAATTTCTTTCTTTCTTTCATTCTTTCTTTCTTTCTTTCTTTCTTTCTTTCTTTTTTTCTTTCTTTCTTTCTTTCTTTTCTTTCTCATTCTCTCCCTCCCTAATTTCTTTCTTTCTTTCTTTCTTTCTTTCTTTCTTTCTTTCTTTCTTTCTTTCTTTCTTTCTTTCTTTCTTTCTTTCTTTCTTTCTTTCTCATTCCCTCCCTCCCTAATTTCTTTCTTTCTTTCTTTCTTTCTTTCTTTCTTTCTTTCTTTCTTTCTTTCTTTTTCTTTCTTTCTTTCTTTCTTTCTCATTCCCTCCCCCCCCTAATTTCTTTCTTTCTTTCTTTCTTTCTTTCTTTCTTTCTTTCTTTCTTTCTTTCTTTCTTTCTTTCTTTCTTTCTTGAAAAAAACGAAAACTCAATTCTATCCGTTTTCACACAGGACACAGTGCTGTCGTTTCCATCGCAAGAAACATTAAACACAATTTTTTTCAGAAGTTTTCAGAAAATGTTTTCCTGGTTACTATGGAAACCAACGCCTTTGGGAAAGTAGTGCTCGCAAAACAAGCAAAGCAAATAATGCTGTGAAATGACAGAAAAATCGAAACTAAAGAAGTCTTTTTAAAGAAGGAAAGGGTTTTTTTTTTAACTTAAGGGCAAACGGTTAAGGATCGTCCGTCGGTGCTTTTATTCTGAACCCTCCATCCCTTAATAATCCAGTGAGATCAGAGCTCAATCATCACAAATGGCTGCTGATCCCAGTGAAAGTCTGCGGAACCTCCTTAAAAATACATAAAGCCGAGAGAAGGGAAGGTAACGAGGGAAGCGGACGAAGCCCTGGCCGTGTTTACTGCTGAGAAATGGGAAAAAGATTTGCATTAAGAGCTGAGAATCGATTCTTCTCTCTGCTAATAACCTGTACGAGCGCTAATGCAGCCGGGAGGAAGACGGATTTGTTGAGGTATGTTCTAGAAAAAGAAAATCCTGATGCAAAGCAGATTAACCATGATCCAGGATAACTCCAGATTATCCACCCAGAGAGGACTGGGGTCTGTATAAATGGTGGATTTTGGTCCTTTATCTTCACAGAAAACTCGGTGTAAATCTTCTTTCTGCAGACTTTTACTCAGTGCATGACCTACAGACATGCGCTAATAATTCAAATAAAGCAGACTGATACACGCTCGCACCAGTGCCTCTTCATCTCCGGGCAGAAAGGATTACAAGTTTTTACTTTTTCCACAATGTTTTTTTCCTCTCAAAGTCTTTAAATGCATTAAATAATATTAAACTTCTCCAGCGTGCTAGCGTAAGCATAAACATAGCTAGTCGTCTTCAATCAGTTCCTCTGTTGTACAGTGAGTTAGAGGAACTTGAGGATGCAATGCAACTTTAAAATATACTTCTATACTGGATTTATAACCTCCTTAAAATGGCGACTTGTGAGTGCATGAATTAATAAGGCCAAACCTGATAGCATTGATGCCTGGCAGCGTTTTTCTTCCAATATTTTTTTTCTCCATTGCCTGTACCTATTCTATTCACAATCTATTCCTGGGTCACGGGGAGCCTGTGCCTATCTCAGGTGTCATCGGGCATCAAGGCAGGATACACCCTGGACGGAGTGCCAACCCATCACAGGGCACACACACACTCTCATTCACACGTGACATACAATTTTAGAGATGCCAATCAACCTACAATGCATGTCTTTGGACCGGGGGAAGAAACCCCCGTGGCACGGGGGGAAGATGCAAACTCCACACACACACGGTGGAGGCGAGAATCGAACCCCCAACCCTGGAGGTGTGAGGCAAACGTGCTAGCCACTGTGCCCCCCCCTCGTCCAATATATTAGATTATATATAGGAATGATTATATAATGTAACGGCTTTTTTGTTTTCAGACTGTCAAATTATTGGCAATATGTCTGCTATTCCTCCTTTCTGGATTGTTGGTTCTAATGATTTCAGTTTATTTATATTTGAAAGACAATAACATTGTGCTAGTTTAGTGGTTAAGGTGTTGGGTTCGTGGTCAGAAGGTTGTGAGTTTGAATCCCATGTCCACCAAGCTGCCACTCCCAGGCCTCTGAACAAGGCCCCTCAATTGCTCTGTTGTATAAAAATGTGAGCTGCCCTGTATAAGGTGTCTGCAAAACAATGTAAAGGAAAAAAGTTGATTGCAAGAAAACATACTTCTTTAAGTACATAACTGAAAGAAAAAATATTTACAATGCTTTTACTGATGACTTCATCGGAATACCTCTCTTATAAATCTCTGTGAATAAATATGATGGTCATTTGGTCACTTGGTTTTTAGTACTTACAGAAAGATATTATTCGCTGGTTTTATTGGTGATAGAAAACCTGTACCTGCAAACAGAGGTGTAGCCCCTCAAATATTTTATGATAGTCCCAACAGATTATTTATAACAGTCAAAATGATAGAGTAATAGAGATATTTGGAATAATCTGGATATCTGGAAATAGAGATACAGATACATTACCACAGAATTCTTTTCGTCACATATCCCACCTTTGGAGGCTGGGGTTAAAGCAGTTACAATGTGAGGGTCAGGGGCCTTGCTCAACGGTCCCACAGAGGCAGCTTGGTGCTGCTGGGGCTTGAACACCAACCTTCTGATCAACAGCCCAGACCAGAGCCATAACCACTTGAAATATCATCCTCTGAGACATTAGAGCTATAGAAACATTAGAGTCAATGAATATAAGGCTATGAGAACATGACGGTTATAAGGGAAAGTAGGACTCTGGGATCACAGAAACCTTATTCTGGAAAAGCAAGGCTCTGGATACATAGAGGTTTGGATATAAAGCATAATATGACCCTGATACACAAGACTCTGGAAAACCATGACCATGGAAACAGAGTTCTCTGGAATATATGTTTCTGCAAATATAGGGTTTTAGGAATTTACATTCATAGCATTTGGCAGACACCCTTATCCAGAGCAACTTACATTTTATATCATTTATACAATCGAGCAATTGAGGGTTAAGGGCCTTGCTTAAGGGCCCAGCAGTGGCAGCTCGGTGTATTTGGGATTCGAACTGGCAACCTTCCAAGCAGTAGCCCTATTCAAATCCATATGAATTTATGTCTTCTGGAAATATAGGACTCTGGGATTATAGAGCTATGGGACATAATACACTGACAATATAAGATTATATTGGGGCATAAGGCTCAGAAGGTCATGTAGAACTCTGGAAACTTAAGAGTTTGGAAATACAGGGTTCTCAGGGCCATTGAAATACAGAAAAACATGACTCTGGAAACAGACCTCTGAGTATATAGGATTCAGGAGAAACTGACCACTGGAAAAAATAATGTTCTGGAAACATAGGGCTCTGGGAATACTGGGTTCTGGGAATATAGGGTTCTGATAACAAAGGCTTCTGGGTATATAGTACCCTAGAAATATAGGGTTCTTGGTATATAGGGCTCTGGAAACTTAATCAGGAGTCACATATATATCATGTGAAGCTAGATTACAGATGAATTCTGAACTTCAAATTCAGTAAAATGAAATAACGTGTTATCTAATCAAATCTGCCATTTTTCTAAAGTTCTCACTCTCTCTCAGTGGTTTCATCTCCTGCTACTTCCTCTTCCTCTTCCCAGGTTCAACATGACCAAAATCAGAGGCCATATTTGGAGCGTCTGATTTCCCTCAGGCCCTGCAGCGAGCCCCGGGCTGCAGCTCTGCTGGGTAACTAGCGGCATGATGGTTTAACAGGGTCTGAAGGTCTGAGTATAAGAGCCGAGGTTCAAAGCTCACAGTAAATGATTAATTATATTTAATTTCTGGTACACATTCTTAAAGATCAAAGCCAGTGTCTTGTCTAGCTTTACTGTAATTTATCCATTAAAGCAGAACTTGATTACTGTTTAAGTCGCGACATTCCCTGGATGCTGATCTTAATTAAACTGAGTTATGACGAACAGAAGAGTGTGTAAAGACAGCGTCAGTCACTTGATTACTTTCTCTTCTCCTCTACACTTTTGCATTAAATCTTTATTACATTTGAGAGTTGGAAACGTCCTCGAATACACAAGAAACTTTGGATTTAATCTTTTTTCACACTAGAAGGTGACATGCCTCGAGTATTCTCAGAATTCCGAGAATTGAATTCAAGTTTTGAATTCAAAACGTGTGGATATATTCACCATTCCAATTTCCAGAATCATATACGTATTCCTGAAGGTCCACGGTCCAGAGTCCTGGGTTTTCGGTTCTGTCACCAAGCCCTTAGGTTTCTCATGTTTCCAAGATACTACATCATTTAGACTTAGGGAATTGTTTTTTTTTTTTCCAGATCCTAGGTATCATATGTAGTACCTTCGCAGAGTCTAATGAATGGAAAGTTTTGATGTTCCTAAGATCCAGGTCAATGTGGTGGTTGATAAGGGGATAAAGCCCCACATAGGATGCTAGTCAACTCTGTGATCAGTGCAACCCACATACACATAAACTGCCATGTTTTTAGGAAAGGAGAAGAAACTGGAAATCCTGGAAGAGACCTACGTACATGGACATGGGAAGAATGTGTGAAACTCCAAACACAATCAGGGACCCTGGAACTGTGAAGGTGTAAAAAAGAGTGAAGCAAATCACTCTGAAGTTTATATGACTAATCACCTTTATCCCAGCACCACCAAGCTGCTACTGTTGGGGCCCTTGAGCAAGGCCCTTAATGCTGTCTGCTTCAGGGGGTGCTGAAGCAGACATAGCTGACCCTGTGCTTTGACCCCAGCTTCCTAGGCTGGGATACACAAGTACAATTTCACTGTGCTGTAATGCGTATGTGAGAACAGTAAAGGTTTCTTTTTCATCTTCGGCTTCTTATCCAACAATAATACATTTCCATCTTGGTGGGCGTGGCCTATCCAACCCCCACCACAGGGCACTGAATGTTGTGACATGCTTTAGACTCACCACAGCTCAAATTAATTGAACAATATGGAAGATTTTGGAGCAACATATCAGACCTTCAGCATCAGTGTCAAAACATCAACCCAAGGAAAATCTTTTAGAAGGACAGTGTTCATTATCACTGCTCTAGAGTTCCAGAGATGTGTAGAAACTAGTGCAAGGAGCACTGCAGCTGTTCTGGTGGCTGGTGGTGTCTTTCATCTGTGTATACGTATAGAAGAGGAAATTGTCTCAAACTGCGTTATAGAGAATTGAAAAAGCTCAGAATGTAAAATCATTGTGAGTGTTTTCAGAAAAGTCACCAGCTGAGAACAGCAAAGGAGGAAAGGAAATGGAGTCTGAAAGCAATGATGAAAAGAAGGAGAGCACATTAAAAGGTCTTGAACAGTGGTGGTGTTGACGACGGAAACATCATTATATCCAACATCTTACAGAGCGAGAGCTACCTGGAGCGTCAGCTTCTCTCTCCTACACCAAACAAGGCAATGAGAAAGAAGGAGTGAAGTCAAGCTGAGGCGAAGCAGCGAGCATGCATCTTTTATTACCTATTCACCTCCTCTGAGTGTGTGCTGGAGAAGTAGTCAAACTAGGAGGGAAAGAGAACCCTGTGAAGTCAACTAATGAAGGAGGAACCTGGAAAATACTGTAGAAAAAAAAAGGTTATGGAGAAAGTGTGTGTGTGTGTGTGTGTGTGTGTGTGTGTGTGTGTGGGGTGTGTGTGTGTTAGTTTAAATGCCAGAACCATTTTTCTTATTTAAGCTTCAACCTCTGTATTGTATTGTACTGAACCACAGATACAGCAGCCCCCAGAGGTTTGGAGAACCATGCAAGTACCAGATATGACCTGTGATGTGCAGAAACCTTGCAGGAACCACACAGGAACTGTGCAGGAACCACACAGGAACTGTGCAGAAACTTTGCAGGAATTTTGCAGGAACCACACAGGAACTGTGCAGAAACTTTGCAGGAATTTTGCAGGAACCACTCATCATCCGTACAGGAATCTTACATTAACCACACAGAAACTGTGCAGAAACCACACAGGAACTACAAAGGATCTGTGCAGAAAACTTGCAGGAATGTTACAGGAACCACACAGGAACTGTGCATAAACCTTGCATGAACCCCACAGGAACTGTGCATAAACCTTACAGGAACCTTGCAGGAACCACACAAAAATGTAGCACAAACCACACAGCAACTGAGCATGAACCTTGCAGGAATTAGACAGAAACTGTGCAGAAATTTGCAGGAACATTGCAGGAGCCACACATAAACTGTACAGGAACTATACAGGAACTATGCAGGAGCCACACATAAACTGTACAGGAACTTTGCAGGACCCAGGCAGGAACTGTGCAGGAACTGAATGTGGGAGTGTGTGCTGTTCTGCAGTATTTGATGATTTCATGGGCAGTGATATTTCACATGGTCAGTAATATAGAAAGTCCCTATGTAAAAAAAAAAAAATCCCTGTGTAGCAGATCAAAGTCAGGCCGCTGGACACCACAGAGCGGCTTGTGAGGATGCTCAGGAAGTCATGTTCAGACCTGAGGAGGATTTCCTTCACTGGAACGGTCTTTAATCATGAATTTAAACTACACTTGTATTTATTTTGATAATTTCTGAGCTCTATCACCAACAGCGTTCAGTGACTAGTGTATAGAAAAATCCTCTGGGGGGCGGAGCCTGTTTCATTTCCATGCTGTCAGGACGCTTGGCTGTGCTGTTTAATCAGAAACGAACACGCCCGTCTGGCCGAGACTAGTGAGAGATCAGCGTAAACCAGTCGTAGCACTGGGAGATGTGCTGCTGGCTATAAATCAGAAGAAAGCTGAGGACAATAAATAAATAAGCATCTGGCATTTTTTAAACCCTTGTTTCTTCTGCAACAGTGAAAATCTCAGAGTGCCTTTATAAAACTCTTTCAAACACAGTTACAGTTAATATCAACACCAAACAATGAACGTTATTTTTAAGATAAAGAGATGGTTGTATTTATTTATGACTTATTTATTGACTAGAGCGCAATATAAGTAAATATACAGCATTGTGTCTGTATTAAGCCTTCAGAATTTATTATTAACATGCAGCATAACTGCAAAAAAACAGAATAAACTCGGTTGCTTCCTATATGCTGGGTTTTTAGACTCCTTTATTTATC
Organism: Hemibagrus guttatus; assembly: GCA_033459395.1. Lineage (NCBI taxonomy): Eukaryota > Metazoa > Chordata > Actinopteri > Siluriformes > Bagridae > Hemibagrus > Hemibagrus guttatus. The sequence continues at coordinate 23,594,672 of JAUCMX010000013.1, forward strand.
TTTACCCTGGTCCTAGTCCATACTGGGAACACTGGGAATGAGGTGGGAATACACTATAGATGGGAAACCAGTCCATCTGCATATTTTTGTAAGCTGTATGTTATTAAACAGCATTTTTCTTAAAGAAACAGTTCCAAATCTATCACTATTTTTTTTCAATGTAACTAAACTATTCAAGGACTTATTTGACCAGTCCAGAACCTCAGGGTTCTATATAGAACCACAAGCGTGTATAAGAGTGGGAATTTTCACAGGGTGGTTTGGAGATGAGGAGTCAGGAGGCAGGCTTGGGAAAACTCAAAAAAATTGCTTTTTAATGGTTGTTTCTTGCTTTCCAGTAATTCCTTTTGGACATAAATCTGCACATACACACGCACACACACACACACAGCTCAGTGCTGCTCATCTCTACACACTTCATCTTTACTGCCTCTCACTGAAACACTGAACATACATCACTTTTCCCAGCTCCGCCCCCAAACACTCGGCCACGCCACCGCAGGAATTGTACCTTTCTGTTACAGGAGATAACAGTAACTCCTCTTCATCACACCGCTCTGTTGGTGATTATTTTCCTACAACCGTGTGGCATGGAGTGATTTATTCTTGAATTCCAGGACGCATTTATGAAGCTCAGTGTCTCCCCATGTTCAGCTGAGATCATCATCATCATCATCATCATCATCATCACTCAGGGGTTAGGTGATGGTAATGTGACAGCGATGCAGGAAGCTGATGCACCTTGACAAATAAATCTGAAAGAGAGAGAGAGAGAGAGAGAGAGAGAGAGAGAGAGAGAGAGAGAGAGAGAGAAGAAAAAAAGAGGGGGAGAGAGGGACCTGAGTGAAACCCCCTCCACTCTCACTACCTATTTATTCTCAGAGTAGAGGCTCAGACAGACGGTGAGCGAGGAGCGTAATGACCAGACCATATGGATGTGACTCGGCAGCCATATGCTGCTTTATGAAAAGCTGCCACACAGAAGCAGCATCTCTGCCTGAAAGATAAATAAAACCCATCCTTTTCTTCATTCTCCATGTCTGCATTCTCACTTTTATTCTCCTTTCTCATTCATTCGCAGAGATGAAGCGTGCCTTCAAACACCGTATGTCATCTTCTCCTTCTGCTCCTGCTCTCCAGCTTGATTAAAGAGAAATCATTCATTTTTAAATATTCCGTAAATTATATATTGGATATTCAAATATTGTAAAAGGACGGAAAAGCCTGGAAACACGTTTGCATTTCACACGTGTGGGCTGAAGAACAGAAAATATATTAACACCGCTTGTGTGCTGTGGAACCTCATTAAAGCTAAATAACCAGGCTGGAGTTTTATATTATCCCACTGTTAATTATTTATTATTATTTTATTTTATGGACAAACCCTTACCAAAATCATGAAAAATAGTTTTTGAGCATGTTTGAGGATTTTAAACCAACGTATCTGAGTATTTATATGATTTCTTTTGTATTATTTCAAATTTCAATAGAATAATAAATCTATTTTTATTTGATTTAAATCCGATTCAAATGATTGACTCTATTTACTGACTTTACTGGCTTATTTACTAAATTTATATCATGTATATATATTTAGATAATTATATTTATATTTATAGAATTAGAATTAGAATTATATTTAATTAATTTTCCACCAGAAGAGCTGGCCAACTATTTATAATGACAATAACATAGAGTCATAGCTATATTTAATGAATTGCTTCCTGTTCTCTTTCATGTTATATGAAGTTAATGAGATTTAACTTTTAATGACGTTAATGAATAACGATGAATGAAATAAATAAATAAATAAATAAATAAATAAATTCAGCTTGTCATATTAACGTGTAAGCCTGTAAAACTTTCAGCTACAACTTTACCTGTGACTGTTACAAAGTGCCGAAAGTTACGAAGTCCTTCTATTATTTGTCCAACAGCAACACGATATCTTCATTATTCAAACTAAATTCTCATTCGTTCTTCTTAATTTGAAGTCCTATGCAATGGTGACGAGGTCACTTAATAAATAGTTATTTATTTAAAGTTATGCAAATTATACACTGAGAATAAACTATTCATTAAGTTCATACATAACATGTGGTGTTTACTCATGCTCTCATTTTATTAGCACGGATGCTAGTAAGCCTCATTTTGAATTTTTTGCTAATCGTATACTAAAAAATACAATTAATGTAAACAAGGTGCATATTTTCAACTTGTTTTATAAATTAAAACACATTGGCTTAGATTCAAAGCTGAAAAAATATTTAAATAAATAAATAAAGTTTCATGTTTACTTTAAAATGGAACTGCAATTATAGAAGCTGTTAGCTGTCCAGAAGCTGAATTATACTAGCTATCAGTACAGAGAAAGATGATACATTACTGGACAGTCAGCACAAATGATCACATATAGTCAGAACTGAACACCGTACAACCATCCACAGTGTGTTTAATGTTCTCCTGAAATTTCTGATGTTTTTTATTTGTTTTTTTTACCCATGTTGATCCAGTCCCCATCTCTCTGCAGAGCTGTGAATGGCAGGAGCCAGAGCTGCCGGAGAGGACGAGTGTCATTCTGTCACTCACGTCACTCTGACATTAGTGCGCCGGAGCCAATTTACCAGCATGGGGTCTGACATAACCCCCTTTCCCCTTACACACACACACATATACACACACACACACACATGGTCAATAGCTGATTCCTATAGAGTGAGGCTTTTAACGCCAGAGGCTGCATTCTGAGTACGCTAATGGCACATTATTAGCGCTGAGTGTGTGGGACGTTCGCAAAGAACTGCAATGAGAAAATTATAGAGGAGGAAGTAACAGACAGCTCATACAGAGAACACCAAAAGAGATCACAAACTGTGTGTGTGTGTGTGTGTGATGGAGAAAGGGAGACTAGGGTTCAACACAAACTCTGAGCTAAAACTTTTTAATAAATTTCATTTCCAAATAAGGAGAGGGTCATTACTGCGAGCTAACAAGGTGCATTTGTTACAGGAAATACGTTCCAAATGTCAGGCATCTATGCGATATTTCATAATACACATTTTGTCATATAAGTCATTAAAGTTGCCAGCACTGTTAAAGGCATTCACACACTTATTTGATATTGATGTACATGCTGTTTTTGCCCTGTACACATAGCACAATATTTTATATTCAATTTAAATCCAGTAGATTAGAGATGACACTACGAGTACTTTATTCAGAACGGAGCGATAATGTGTTTGTCAAATTCTTTGGCGATGAGAAAGAAGGAAACAGGACACTTTATTTTTCATTTTTCACACACACACACACACACACACACACACTTACACATGTAGAGGGCAGTGGTGGGTCAAGTGATTAAGGCTCTGGGTTGTTGTTTGGAGAATCAGGGTTCACGCCCCAGCACCACCAAGCTGCCACTGTTGGGCCCCTGAGCAAGGTCCTTTACCCCTTACTGCTCCAGGGCTGTTGTATCAAGGCTGGCCCCAACCTCCTAAGTTGGGATGTGTGAAGAAAGAATTTCACTGTGCTGGAATGTACATGTAACAAATAAAGGCTTTTCTTCTTCAGCTCTTGCAGCCCGCCTTCTGTTATATCCTCCACGACCACTAAATTCAACACAAAACACTTATTAGCATTGTTACCCTCATTCACCCGACTTTACCCTCTCATCACAAACCGCCGCTTGACCAAAACCAAACCCCGTTGCCACATACCCCACACCACCTGTTCAACCTGCCACCAAAGTCAGTACGATGTAAAAGTGGTCTGCTATAAGTGCAGTTTTCATGGCTCCATCCACTGGCGTGAGGTTATTCGGCAGGCTGCTGACGTACAAATAATTAGGTACAAACCTACAAAAACTGCCAGCCAGGTTTTACTGCTAGATCTGCCCATGTCAAGGATCTCCGGAAAGCTGTTATGTGCTGAAGGTGCTGCTGTCAGTCATTACTGTAAATAAAAATGTCATCTAGATAGGCTGTGGCATACGTACCATCTGAGCGATTTTCTCAATGAGTCATTGAAATTAATCTGAGGATTTTGTCAATGAGTCATTGAAACATGGCCAGGGTTTGGAACCGCCTGAAAGGGAGGGTGACAAATTGGTGTAACCCAAATGGCATGGAAAAGGCTATTTTCTCACAGGTCAATAGACTCGAGAAGATTTGCCAATATCCCTTTAGTCTAATCCAATGCTGAATAAATGAGAGCCACACCTAACCGATCATGTGGTTATCAATGTGTGCTATTGGATAAGCATCAAAGACAATTAGACACTACCTTCACTGTTCAAAAGTCTTCACAGAAGATAAGTAGCTTTTATTTGTCACATGTACATTACTGCACAGTGAAATTCTTTCATTGCATTTCTCATTCTTGGAAGTTGCGGTCAGAGGACAGGGTCGGCCATGATGCAGCACACCTAGAGTGGGGTGGGGGCCTTGCTCAAGGGCCCAACAGTGGCAGTTTGGCTGTGTTGGAGCTTAAATCACAATCGTACAATCAACAAGCCCAGAGCCTTAACCACTTGAGCTACCACCACCCCAGTGGCAGTGAACCAGATAGACCCATCAGCCTTAGGAACCAGGACCACCAGGATGGACCGGTTCCTGTGGATGTCCTCAATTACACCCATTTGAGCATGGATGTGAGGTCCTACTGTATGGCTTGTTAATGTTTGGGGAAATGGTAAGGTTGTCTATATTCAACCACCCCAAGGGGCATCACAATAAAGTCAAATGGGGTCATTCCTCTACATAGCTATAATACATCAAAACAAAGTGAAGTTTTTACAGGACCATGGTGCAGCACAGGAAAATAGATCTGCAGTGCAGTGACAATGTTGTGTAGTAACACCATTGCAATGATGATCTGTCAAGTGTCCAACAGCAATATGTGCAACAGCAATACTGGTATCAATGAAGCAGCAAAAAAGTCTCAAAAATAGAAGGTGTGCAGTGGTATTGAGTCATACTGAGTTAGGGCTTCCTCTGACGGAGATGGTCTCCACAGAGAACCAGACTTTTAGATTAATCTATAGCCCTGTTCTACTGATTTGGATTGTGACCTCAAAGGGCCCTTGCCAGGTTTTTGTGCTTAATGTGTGTAATAATATTAGCACTTGATGAGACCATCTCCACCCTCTGTGTTTCTGTGAGGTGGAGCTGATGTTGATGCCCCTGGCTGCATCTCCCAGCCAGTGCTGTGCATATTTCATTCAGCACCATGCTGCTACAAGACCCATCCCCAAATTTCCAACTTAACACTGCCTAAAATGCCAGCAAATTTGTCCCATAAATCATGGATGGTTGAGGAAAGGAGGGGGAGGCAGAAGGACAGAAACAGAAGAAGAGGGAGTAGTTAGGGGAAATGGGGAAACCATGTTCAGGGAATAGGTTTTGGGGGAAAGGATCCCAGCAGCCAAGCTTTCTGAAAATCAGCAAGTGGAATTGTTGAGGTGCTGTCTGGGTGTGGGGCTGACCCATTGCAAAATGACCATCTTCAGGTCTGGGTGTTTCCCTAACAGTAGGGATAGTAAATGGACCATCCATGGGGACTCATCTTGCATTTCCATCTTTGAGAGCATGATGTGGGGTTTGACCACTGCAGATACTGTAGCCACTGCTGTAGAACCCACCAGTTGAAGCCCTTAAACACCTGTCCTGTTGCTCTTGCCATTATATTGTAATGTACCATATATATATATATATATATATTACTGCCATTATATTCACTATTCACTGTCATGTTCAAGGTCTTAACTCACCTGCTTTCCAATCACCAATTAAGCACACAGCTGATATACACAGACTCTGAACATTCACTCACTGTGAACTAGTGCTTGTTTGTTGTTTACTCACCTAATGAACCAAGCTTCATTTCAAGTATATTTATTTAGTTTGATCACTTCGTATTTCTTGGGTTTTTATTCTGATTTCACTCTGATGACCAGATTTTTGCCTTTTCTTGAACAGATTATTGCCTCAAGTTTTGGATTGTTTGCCTGCCTTTCTTAAAGCACTTCCTGTTCCTGGAGCTGTCTTTCCCACTTGGCTCCTTAGGGCTTACAATCACCTTCAGTAAATGTGTTGTAAAACCTGCTTTAACAGAAAAGAAAACTGCAAAAGCTTTCTCCATTTTCTGACAGATTTCACCTCAGCACTGATTGTTGTTTCCTCATTTTAATTACTAATACTCATTAGCACTCGTGCTTGCTTCACGTCAATTATCTCATCCCAAACACAGTACTGTAAATTATTTATTACATTTTTAATTAATTAGCAGTGAAACAACAGCCGACGCTCTCTGGAAGCCTAATTAACAGGCTCTCTACTGGCAGGCGGATAATAGCGATTATGTATGCGGAAATTATGCAGCAGCAGGAAATAACATTCCGATTAGCATGCAGTAACCTGTGCCACCTCTTAATTGTGCTTCTGAGCTTAATTATCTTAAAAAGAGGTAAATAACAATATGATTACAACTCATCAGGTCGGCTTTCCAGGCCCATCACAGGAGGCAGAGCGAGCCGAGTGTCATCAGCGCTCATTAGCTAATGAATAGTGATTGCTATGAAATTACTTAATCTTTCTTCGCTCTCTCTCTTTCTTAATCAACAGCATATGATTGTCAGGAGAAATATTTCACCCGACAGCACTCTGCTTCCATTTTCTCTCTCCCGCCCCCACCCTGCACTCTCTCTCTCCGTCTGCAAAATTAAAGCACCATCTCATTTTCATAATGGAGGCCAGTGTTTGTCCATAATCACCATGAGTTTACTCAGAAATGCTTTTTTTCCTGCTGCACCTGCCTTCGTCTCCTCGGGTTCACTCTGTAATCAGAAATCTTAATGCCGGAAATCTTTGACCTCCCGGAGGAGAGACGTCTTGTTTAAACAATTATGCAGTAATTAAGAAAAAAACAAAAACTGAAAGTTAAAAGAAAGGATAAAGTACAAAAAAAGTAGCTAAGATTTTAAATTTAAAATAAAATGAAAAAAAAAAAAAAAAAACAGGTAGGGGGACAGGTATGAGGAGTGTAGAGTGAAAGTGTAATGATTTGTAATCATTAATAACTGATTAATTAACTAAATAAACTTGATAACTACTAGTTTAGTTGAGATATTCCCTAAAACACCAGACCATAGGAACATAAGTTAAGTTCTTAGAGAGAACAAGGAGAACATACAGTAAGACCTGGACACATAGAACTCTGGGAAACTTTCAAGTCTTTTCAAGCCTTGGGAACACAGGAGTATTAGATTTGGAATTCTTGGGAACACAGGAATATGGGGTTGGGAAGCCTTGGAATCACAGGAGTATGAGGTATGGACGTCTTAGGAAAACAGCAGTATTGGGTTTGGAAACCTTGGAAAAACAGGAGTATGGGGTTTGGAAGCCTTGGGAACACAGGGCTATGGGGTTTGGAAGCTTTGGGAACACAGGACTATTGGTTTGGGAAGCCTTGGGAACACAGGATTATGGGGTTTGGAAGCCTTGGGAAGACAGGTGTATGGGGCTTGGAAGTCTTGGGAAAACAGGAGTATGGGGTTTGGAAGTCTTGGGAACAAAAAGAGTATGGGGTTTGGAAGTCTTAGGAACACAAGAGTATTAGATTTGGAAGTCTTTGGAACACAGGGATATGGGGTTTGGAGGTCTTGGGAACACAGGAGAACGGGGTTTGGAAGCGTTGGGATCATAGGAGTATGGGGTTTGGAAGTCTTGGGAAAACAGGAATATGGGGCTTGGACGTCTTGAGAAAACAAGGAGTATGGGGTTTGGAAGTCTTGGGGGCACAGGAGTATGAGGTATGGAATTCTTGGGAAAACAGGAGTACTGGGTTTGGAAACCTTGGGAAAACAGGACTATGGGATTTGGAAGTCTTGGGAACACAGGAGTATGGGGTTTGGAAACCTTGGGAACATAGTACTATGTGGTTTGGAAGCTTTGGGAACATAAGACTATTGGTTTGGGAAGCCTTGGGAACACAGGAGTATTAGATTTGGAATTCTTGGGAACACAGGAATATGGGGTTTGGAAGCCTTGGGAACACAGGTGTATGAGGTTTGGAAGCCTTGGGAACACAGGTGTATGGGGTTTGGAAGTCTTGGGAACATAGGAGTATGGGGTTTGGAAGCCTTGGGATTATATTACAATAGGGACATAGAGCCTTGTGAACATGGGACTTTTGTAATATAAACTGTTTTGAAAATCAGACTATGGGAATTTAGAGTGTTGGGAACACAGGACAATGGGAAAATAAAGCTTTGGGAAAATCGGACAATGGGAATATAGAGTTTTGGGAACACAGGAGAATGAGAATGTTGTTTTGTCCCGTCACATACAATAAGACTCTTCATATTATAAACACAATTCCAAGTGTGCTTTCTTCCCTGGAGAATAGCACTGTCTGTAAAATCCGATCCTTCATCTCTTTTTGCTGAGAACGCAGACACAGAGCCACACACACACAGCTCATTAATAACACTCTTTTCACCTCTTATATGACCTCAGAACAATCGATGGCGGTGTTTTGAGAGCAGTGTCTGTGTGAAAAATGGCGTGAATGTGAGCAGGCTGATGGAGACGAATGTCCGTGCTTGTTGAGGTCAATTCCACTCTGGCTATCCAAGAAACTCTTTATCTCTGTCTTTCTCTTTTTCTCTTCTCCCTCATGTGTCCTGGTATTTGTCATGCTGTATAAGAAATCCATGGCCGGGATCGGTGGAGGCGTGTAATAGATTCTCACTGCCGTGACCTCCGACCTGTGACTCATTAAGGTGTAATACGGGGTGACGCAGCACCAATTTATCTCCCTACTTAGGGTGTTTAAAGCGCAGCCGATCGATGCTACAGCGGTTTGCTTGTGCTGTGTGTCATCGTTTTTAATGAAATATAGATTCAAGTCTGTTAAACACTTGCTGGGGCTGGAGTGGGAGCCAGAGCAGGGCTCCCTTTTCTTTACAGCCTAAATAAAGCTATCCATTTAAAAAACGGAGGGGAATCGATACAAGGTGAAGCTAACACGCCTTTCGCGAATGTGAGCACTGTGTCGCATGGACTGGGACAATAAATCAGAGCTGTGAGAGAGAGGAGTGTGTGTGTGTGTGTGTGTGTGTGTGTGTGTGTGTGTGTGTGTGTGTGTGTGTGTGTGTGTGTGTGTGTGTGTGTGTGTGTGTGTGTATTCCCTCCGGAGCTTCATTACTCCTGACTTTGTCTTAACGTGAGAAATCCCATTCTGACTCTGTCTGAGAAACACACACTTTTGCTATTTCTTTATTAGTTTATCTTTGAGGCACAGCAATGCTGGATTTTCGATTGGTCAGAAGGTTTCGATTCATTTTCTGCGCCATTTCTATAGTAACAGATGTGTAATCGTTGAAATGGTGAAGTTTTCTCCAGTGGAAAGAGGTTATTTAATATATATATAGAAGAAGGAGTCTCCAGTGTCAGTGCTTTTTTAACAGGTTATGCTTGGAGGCTTGTTAGTGTTTAGAAATAATAATTTTGAGAGAAAGAAAATTCATATAAACACCACATGTGAATAATCAAACAATTTATTTATTTTCACATCAATTTGACTCGTGATTCATTTATATTCAAGCGTGATTTGTTTACACATGATTCATTCAATTTCTGATGATTTTGAATCACGATTCACTGATTTTCAAGAGTGTTTCTTTTACAAATGGTTCGTTTATTTTCACTTGATTCTTTTAAGATAAGATACTTTATTGATCCCAGAGGGAAATTAGTTCGGACAGCACAGATATAGGATGAGGAACGAACATGAGAAACAGAGTAAGAATAGAATAGAATAGAATAGAATAGAATAGAATAGAATAGAATAAAATAAAATAAAATAAAATAAAATAAAATAAAATAAAATTAAATAAAATTAAATAAAATTAAATTAAATAAAATTAAATAAAATTAAATAAAATAAAATTAAATAAAATTAAATAAAATTAAATTAAATAAAATTAAATAAAATTAAATAAAATTAAATAAAATTAAATAAAATAAAATTAAATAAAATTAAATAAAATTAAATAAAATTAAATAAAATAAAATTAAATAAAATTAAATAAAATTAAATAAAATTAAATAAAATTAAATTAAATTAAATTAAATTAAATTAAATTAAATTAAATAAATAAAATTAAATAAAATTAAATTAAATAAAATTAAATAAAATTAAATTAAATAAAATTAAATAAAATTAAATAAAATTAAATAAAATTAAATTAAATAAAATTAAATAAAATTAAATAAAAATTTAATATAATATAAATTTAATAGTAAAAATGTAAAATATATGCATTGCATATATAGATAGATATGTGTAATATTTTCACAAAAATGATTCATTTATTTTCCCCAAGTGATTCTTTTGAATTTTACATTGTTTTCTCTGACACATAATTCATTTATTTTAAATATGATTCTTTTACTCAATTCATTTATTCTCACATGATTTTTATGATTAGTTATTTTCCCATTTTTTCCAACTGTTGCAAATAATTTACACATGATTCAATTATTTTCAATGTGATTCTTTTACTTGATTCATTTATTTTTACAAGATTTTAACACGATTCATTTATGATTTAAAATCATATTTGATTCTTTTTCCAAGTGATTCATTTCATATAAACCATTTATTCTCACCAGCGATTGATTCATATTTTTTTAACATATGGTTATGATGTCAGATTTATCAGATAGCTAAATTAATGTCCAACATCAGAGCATAACATTGATGGCATTAGGTTTTTATTTATTTATTTATTTATTTATTTATTTATTTATTTATTTATTTATTTATTTATTTTCAATAAACAATGTCAAAACAACATCCAGTTTCGGCATCCACTTGACAGCTACACTAATAAGCCTCCATTAACTCGTGTGTGTGTGTGTGTGTGTGTGTGTGTATGTGTTTAGACGCTGCTGCAGGCTCTCTCTGGGTGATGAGTGTGTGATTACAGTGAAGAAGTATCTCTGTGATTGTAGTGTTCTCATGTCAAGCACTCAAAGTCATAAACATGTCCAGAACGGTCCTGTTGGGGAGATAATGGCGCACACACACACACAAACAGACACACACACACACGGTTAATTATTACATGCTGTCACAGAGACATTCATCTCACATACACTGAGTGCTATCAAGTGTAATGTTTCTGTCAGAAACCATCATCAAGACAGTGGACAGCTAATGGAATAGCTAAGTGTGTGAGAGCAGGTCGAGCCACAATGTCAGTCATGTCAGTGACAACAAGGACACACACACACACACACACACACACACACACAATGACAGATGTGTTTAATGGTAATGCTGTTATTTTATTCTAAAAGTCACTCATGTGGACATCCAGAAAATAATAAAATGTCATAAACATGTTTGTAAAAAATGTCGAGTGTTTGTAAATCTGCTTAAAAATATTTTTCTTGTTCATCTGCCAGTAACCAAAAGAGGACACGAACCCAACAAACTACCACCACTTTTAGTTACTGGCAGAGATTTGTAAATTTTTTAGCATGAGGTCTTCTCATTAAAACTAACCAGTTTCTGTTACTGTAACTATCTCTGTCCAGTCATGCACTAGTCAGCTAGTTAAAATGCTAAATCGAGCTGAAAGGCTAAATCAGAGATTTATTTTCTGCGTAAAATCGCTTAATTATTAATTCCAGTAAAATTCTGTGTTAGGGATTAATAAAGTATATCAGGGTTAAACAAAGAATAATAAATCTCTCTCTCTCTCTCTCTCTCTCTCTCTCTGTCTCTCTCTCTCTCTCTCTCTCTCTCTGTCTCTCTCTCTCACACACACACACACACACACACACACACACACACACACACACACACACACACACTGATTATGTGCTTGAATGATAATTGCTAGCGTGTGGAGTGATGATAACCTTTCAGCTGATTATTCCAATTAGAGCACCGTTAAAGGCAGAAAAGATTTCTGTTTACACACATGATCTGTTTATTTACACACACCAGCTACTGCTGTGTATACCTGCCGAATGTGCGTGTGTGTGTGTGTTTAAATTATATGTCTGAATGGCCCTCTAGCCAGTCTACTTATTGTCCATGTTTATTAAAGGAGCAGTGATGTTTATTAAAAAGCAGTGATGTTTATTAAAGGAGCAGTGATGTTTATTAAAGAGCAGTGATGTTTATTAAAGGAGGAATGATGTTTATTGAAGAGCAGTGATGATTATTGAAGAGGAGTGATGTTTATTAAAGAGAAGTGATGTTTATTAAGGAGCAGTGATGTTTATTAAAGGAGGAATGATGTTTATTGAAGAGCAGTGATGATTATTGAAGAGGAGTGATGTTTATTAAAGAGGAGTGATGTTTATTAAAGAGCAGTGATGTTTATTAAAGAGCAGTGATGTTTATTAAAGGAGGAATGATGTTTATTGAAGAGCAGTGATGATTATTGAAGAGGAGTGATGTTTATTAAAGAGCAGTGATGTTTATTAAAGAGCAGTGATGTTTATTAAAGAGCAGTGATGTTTATTAAAGAGCAGTGATGTTTATTAAAGAGCAGTGATGTTTATTAAAGAGCAGTGATGTTTATTAAAGGAGGAATGATGTTTATTGAAGAGCAGTGATGATTATTGAAGAGGAGTGATGTTTATTAAAGAGCAGTGATGTTTATTAAAGAGCAGTGATGTTTATTAAAGAGCAGTGATGTTTATTAAAGAACAGTGATGTTTATTAAGAGCAGTGATGTTTATTAAAGAGCAGTGATGTTTATTAAAGAGCAGTGATGTTTATTAAAGAGCAGTGATGTTTATTAAAGAGCAGTGATGTTTATTAAAGGAGATGTGATGTTTATTAAAGAGCAGTGATGTTTATTAAAGGAGGAATGATGTTTATTGAAGAGCAGTGATGATTATTGAAGAGCAGTGATGTTTATTAAAGAGCAGTGATGTTTATTGGAAGAGCAGTGATGTTTATTAAAGAACAGTGATGTTTATTAAAGAGCAGTGATGTTTATTAAAGAGCAGTGATGTTTATTAAAGAGCAGTGATGTTTATTAAAAGAGCAGTGATGTTTATTAAAGGAGATGTGATGTTTATTAAAGAGCAGTGATGTTTATTAAAGGAGGAATGATGTTTATTGAAGAGCAGTGATGATTATTGAAGAGCAGTGATGTTTATTAAAGAGCAGTGATGTTTATTAAAGAGCAGTGATGTTAATTAAAGGAGCAGTGATGTTTATTAAAGGAGCAGTGATGTTTATTGAAGAGGAGTGATGTTTATTGAAGAGCAGTGATGTTTATTGAAGAGCAGTGATGTTTATTAAAGAGCAGTGATGTTTATTAAAGAGCAGTGATGTTTATTAAAGGAGCAGTGATGTTTATTGAAGAGCAGTGATGTTTATTAAAGAGCAGTGATGTTTATTAAAGAGCAGTGATGTTTATTAAAGGAGCAGTGATGTTTATTAAAGGAGCAGTGATGTTTATTAATAAGCAGTGATGTTTATTAAAGAGCAGTGATGTTTATTGAAGAGCAGTGATGTTTATTAAAGAGCAGTGATGTTTATTAAAGAGCAGTGATGTTTATTGAAGAACAGTGATGTTTATTAAAGAGCAGTGATGTTTATTAAAGGAGCAGTGATGTTTATTAAAGAGCAGTGATGGTTATTAAAGGAGGAATGATGTTTATTAATAAGCAGATATGTTTATTAAAAGAGCTGTGATGGTTTATTAAAGGAGCAGTGATGTTTATTGAAGAGCAGTGATGTTTATTAAAGAGCAGTGATGTTTATTGAAGAGCAGTGATGTTTATTAAACAGCAGTGATGTTTATTGAAGAGCAGTGATGTTTATTGAAAAGCAGTGATGTTTATTAAAAGAGCAGTGATGTTTATTAAAAGAGCAGTGATGTTCATTGAAGAGCAGTGATGTTTATTAAAGGAGCAGTGATGTTTATTAAAGGAGCCGTGATGTTTATTGAAGAGCAGTGATGTTTATTAAAGGAGCAGTGATGTTTAATGAAGAGCAGTGATGTTTATTAAAGAGCAGTGATGTTTATTAAAGGAGCAGTGATGTTCATTGAAGAGCAGTGATGTTTATTAAAGAGCAGTGATGTTTATTAAAAGAGCAGTGATGTTTATTAAAGGAGCAGTGATGTTTATTAAAGGAGGAATGATGTTTATTAATAAGCAGATATGTTTATTAAAAGAGCTGTGATGTTTATTAATAAGCAGAGATGTTTATTAAAGAGCAATGATATTTATTAAAGAGCAGTGATATTTATTAAAGAGCAGTGATGTTTATTGAAGAGGAGTGATGTTTTTTGAAGAGCAGTGATGTTTTTCATCTGGAAGGAGGAAAGAAGATAAGGAGACTTGGTGGTGGAATGAGGAAGTTCAGGATAGTATCCAGAGGAAGAGGTTAGCCAAGAAGAAGTGGGACATGGACAGGACTGAAGAGAATAGACGGGAAATACAAGGAGTTACAGCGCAGAGTGAAGAGGGAGGTGTCAAAGGCCAAGCAGAAGGCATATGAAGAGTTGTACACTAGGTTAGACACTAGAGAAGGAGAGAAGGACTTGTACAGGTTAGCTAGGCAGAGGGATCGAGAGGGGAAGGATGTGCAGCAAGTTAGAGTTATTAAGGATAGAGATGGAAGGGTGCTCACAAGTGAGGAGAGTGTACAGAGGAGATGGAAGGAATACTTTGAGGAGCTGATGAATGAGGAAAATGAGAGGGAAAAAAGAGTAGAAGGGGTGAACTCTGTGGAACAGAAAGTAGATAAGATTAGAAAGGATGAAGTCAGGAAGGCTTTGAAGAGGATGAAAAGTGGGAAGGCAGTTGGTCCTGATGACATTCCGGTGGAGGTCTGGAAGTGTCTGGGAGAGGCAGCAGGGGAATTTTTAGCTAATTTGTTCAACAGGGTTTTAGAGAGTGAGAGGATGCCTGAGGAATGGAGAAGAAGTGTGTTAGTGCCGATCTTTAAGAATAAGGGTGACGTGCAGAGTTGCAGTAACTATAGGGGGATAAAGTTGATGAGCCATACAATGAAGGTATGGGAAAGAGTAGTGGAAGCTAGGTTAAGGAAGGTAGTGGACATTTGTGAGCAGCAGTATGGCTTCATGCCCAGAAAGAGCACAACGGATGCAATTTTTGCTCTGAGGATTTTGATGGAGAAGTATAGGGATGGTCAGAAGGAGTTGCACTGTGTGTTTGTAGACTTGGAGAAAGCATATGACAGGGTGCCAAGAGAAGAGCTGTGGTACTGTATGAGGAAGTCAGGAGTAGCGGAGAAGTATGTCAGAGTGGTGCAGGACATGTATGAGAGGAGCAGGACAGTGGTGAGGTGTGCTGTAGGTCAGACAGAGGAGTTCAATGTGGAGGTGGGACTGCATCAGGGATCGGCTCTGAGCCCCTTCCTGTTTGCTATAGTGATGGACCAGTTGTCAGAGGAGGTCAGACAGGAGTCTCCTTGGACAATGATGTTTGCAGATGACATTGTGATCTGTAGTGAGAGCAGGGAGCAGGTGGAGGAAAACCTGGAGAGGTGGAGGTTTGCGCTGGAGAGAAGAGGAATGAAGGTCAGTCGTAGTAAGACTGAGTACATGTGTGTGAATGAAAGGGAGGGAAGTGGAACAGTAAGGTTACAGGGTGAAGAGGTGAAGAAGGCACAGGAGTTTAAGTACTTGGGGTCAACAGTCCAGAGTAATGGAGAGTGTGGGAAAGAGGTAAAGAAGCGAGTGCAGGCAGGTTGGAATGGGTGGAGAAAGGTGTCGGGAGTTCTGTGTGATCAGAAAATATCAGCGAGAATCAAGGGGAAGGTGTACAGGACAGTGGTGAGACCGGCCCTGCTGTATGGTTTTGAGACAGTGTCACTGAGGAAGAGACAGGAGTCAGAGCTAGAGGTAGCAGAGCTGAAGATGTTGAGGTTCTCTTTCGGAGTGACAAGATTGGACAGGATTAGGAATGAGTACATCAGAGGGACAGCCCATGTTGGAGGTTTGGGGGACAAAGTTAGGGAGACCAGATTAAGATGGTTTGGACATGTTCAGAGGAGGGAGAGTGAGTATATTGGTAGGAGAATGTTGGACATGGAGCTGCCAGGCAGGAGGCAAAGAGGAAGGCCAAAGAGGAGGTATATGGATGGAATTAATGAGGATATGAAGCTAGTGGTGCTAGTGTTGAGGATGCAGAAGATAGGGATAGGTGGAGAGAGATGATTCGCTGTGGCGACCCCTGAAGGGAAAAGCCGAAAGAAGAAGAAGAAGATGTTTATTGAAGAGCAGTGATGATTATTGAAGAGGAGTGATGTTTATTAAAGAGCAGTGATGTTTATTGAAAAGCAGTGATGTTTATTAAAGAGCAGTGATGTTTATTAAAAGAGCAGTGATGTTTATTAAAGTGCAGTGATGTTTATTAAAGAGCAGTGATGTTTATTGAAAAGCAGTGATGTTTATTAAAGGAGCAGTGATGTTTATTGAAGAGCAGTGATGTTTATTAAAGGAGCAGTGATGTTTATTGAAGAGCAGTGATGTTTATTGAAGAGGAGTGATGTTTATTAAAGGAGCAGTGATGTTTATTGAAGAGCAGTGATGTTTATTAATGGAGCAGTGATGTTTATTAAAGAGCAGTGATGATTATTGAAGAGCAGTGATGATTATTGAAGAGGAGTGATATTTATTAAAGAGCAGTGATGTTTATTGAAGAGGAGTGATGTTTATTAAAGAGCAGTGATGTTTATTGAAAAGCAGTGATGTTTATTAAAGAGCAGTGATGTTTATTGAAAAGCAGTGATGTTTATTAAAGAGCAGTGATGTTTATTGAAAAGCAGTGATGTTTATTGAAGAGCAGTGATGTTTATTAAAGAGCAGTGATGTTTATTGAAAAGCAGTGATGTTTATTAAAGAGCAGTGATGTTTATTAAAAGAGCAGTGATGTTTATTAAAGAGCAGTGATGTTCATTGAAGAGCAGTGATGTTTATTAAAGAGCAGTGATGTTTATTAAAAAGCAGTGATGTTTATTAAAGAGCAGTGATGTTTATTAAAAGAGCAGTGATGTTTATTGAAGAGCAGTGATGTTTATTAAAGAGCAGTGATATTTATTAAAGAGCATTGATATTTATTAAAGAGCAGTGATGTTTATTAAAGAGCAGTGATGTTTATTAAAGAGCAGTGATATTTATTAAAGAGCATTGATATTTATTAAAGAGCATTGATGTTTATTAAAGAGCAGTGATGATTATTGAAGAGCAGTGATGCTTATTAAAGAGCAGTGATGTTTATTAAAGAGCAGTGATGTTTATTGAAGAGCAGTGATGTTTATTGAAGAGCAGTGATGTTTATTAAAGAGCAGTGATGTTTATTGTAGAGCAGTGATGTTTATTAAATAGCAGTGATGATTATTGAAGAGCAGTTATGTTTATTAAAGAGCAGTTATGTTTATTAAAGAGCAGTGATGATTATTGAAGAGCAGTGATGTTTATTAAAGAGCAGTTATGTTTATTAAAAGAGCAGTGATGATTATTGAAGAGCAGTGATGTTTAATGAAGAGCAGTGATGTTTATTAAAGGAGCAGTGATGTTTATTAAAGAGCAGTGATGTTTATTGAAGAGGAGTGATGTTTATTAAAGGAGCAGTGATGTTTAATGAAGAGCAGTGATGTTTATTAAAGGAGCAGTGATGTTTATTAAAGAGGAGTGATGTTTATTAAAGAGCAGTGATGTTTATTGAAGAGGAGTGATGTTTATTAAAGGTTCAGTGATATTTATTAAACAACAGTGATGTTTATTAAAGAGCAGTGATGTTTATTAAAGAGCAGTGATGTTTATTAAAGGAGCAGTGATGATTATTGAAGGAGCAGTGATGTTTATTAAAGAGCAGTGATGTTTATTAAAGAGCAGTGATGTTTATTGAAGAGGAGTGATGTTAATTAAAGGAGCAGTGATGTTTATTAAAGGAGCAGTGATGTTTATTGAAGAGGAGTGATGTTAATTAAAGGAGCAGTGATGTTTATTAAAGGAGCAGTGATGTTTATTGATGAGCAGTGATGTTTATTAAAGGAGCAGTGATGTTTATTAAAGGGCAGTAATGTTATTAAAGAGCAGTGATGTTTATTAAAGAGCAGTGATGTTTATTGAAGAGCAGTGATGTTTATTGAAGAGGAGTGATGTTAATTAAAGGAGCAGTGATGTTTATTAAAGGAGCAGTGATGTTTATTGAATAGCAGTGATGTTTATTAAAGGAGCAGTGATGTTTATTGAAGAGCAGTGATGTTTATTGAAGAGCAGTGATGTTTATTAAAAAGCAGTGATGTTTATTAAAGAGCAGTGATGTTTATTAAAGGTTCAGTGATATTTATTAAACAACAGTGATGTTTATTAAAGAGCAGTGATGTTTATTAAAGAGCAGTGATGTTTATTAAAGGAGCAGTGATGATTATTGAAGAGCAGTGATGTTTATTAAAGGAGCAGTGATGTTTAGTAAAGGAGCAGTGATTTTTATTAAAGGAGCAGTGATGTTTATTAAAGAGCAGTGATGTTTATTAAAGAGCAGTGATGTTTATTGAAGAGCAGTGATGTTTATTGAAGAGGAGTGATGTTAATTAAAGGAGCAGTGATGTTTATTAAAGGAGCAGTGATGTTTATTGAAGAGCAGTGATGTTTATTGATGAGCAGTGATGTTTATTAAAGAGCAGTGATGTTTATTAAAGGGCAGTGATGTTTATTAAAGAGCAGTGATGTTTATTAAAAAGCAGTGATGTTTATTAAAGAGCAGTGATGTTTATTAAAAGAGCAGTGATGTTTATTAATAAGCAGAGATGTTTATTGAAGAGCAGAGATCTTTATTAAAGAGCAGTGATGTTTATTGAAGAGTAGTGATGTTTATTAAAGAGCATTGATGTTTATTGAATAGCAGTGATGTTTATTAAAGGAGCAGTGATGTTTATTGAAGAGCAGTGATGTTTATTGAAGAGCAGTGATGTTTATTAAAAAGCAGTGATGTTTATTAAAGAGCAGTGATGTTTATTAAAGAGCAGTGATGTTTATTAAAGAGCAGTGATGTTTATTAAAGAGCAGTGATGTTTATTAAAAGGAGCAGTGATGATTATTGAAGAGCAGTGATGTTTATTAAAGAGCATTGATGTTTATTGAAGAGCAGTGATGTCTATTAAGGAGCAGTGATGTTTATTGAAGAGCAGTGATGATTATTGAAGAGGAGTGATGTTTATTAAAAAGCAGTGATGTTTATTAAAGAGCAGTGATGTTTATTAAAGAGCAGTGATGTTTATTAAAGAGCAGTGATGTTTATTGAAGAGCAGTGATGTTTATTGATGAGCAGTGATGTTTATTAAAGGAGCAGTGATGTTTATTGATGAGCAGTGATGTTTATTAAAGGGCAGTGATGTTTATTGATGAGCAGTGATGTTTATTAAAGGAGCAGTGATGTTTATTGATGAGCAGTGATGTTTATTAAAGGAGCAGTGATGTTTATTAAAGAGCAGTGATGTTTATTAAAGAGCAGTGATGTTTATTAAAGAGCAGTGATGTTTATTAAAAGCAGTGATGTTTAATAAACAGCAGTGATGTTTATTGATAAGCAGTGATGTTTATTGATGAGCAGTGATGTTTATTAAAGAGCAGTGATGTTTATTAAAGAGCAGTGATGTTTATTAAAGGGCAGTGATGTTTATTAAAAGGCAGTGATGTTTATTAAAGGAGCAGTGATGTTTATTGAAGAGCAGTGGATGTTTATTAAAGGAGCAGTGATGTTTATTGATGAGCAGTGATGTTTAGTAAATGAGCAGTGATGTTTATTAAAGAGCAGTGATGTTTATTAAAGAGCAGTGATGTTATTATAAAGCAGTGATGTTTATTAAAGGGCAGTGATGTTTATTAAAAAGCAGTGATGTTTATTAAAAAGCAGTGATGTTTATTAAAGGAGCAGTGATGTTTATTGAAGAGCAGTGATGTTTATTAAAGGAGCAGTGATGTTTATTAAAGAGCAGTGATGTTTATTAAGGAGCAGTGATGTTTATTAAAGGAGCAGTGATGTTTATTGATGAGCAGTGATGTTTAGTAAATGAGCAGTGACTGTTTATTAAAGGAGCAGTGATGTTTATTAAAGGAGCAGTGATGTTTATTGATGAGCAGTGATGTTTATTAAAGGAGCAGTGATGTTTATTAAAGAGCAGTGATGTTTATTGAAGAGCAGTGATGTTTATTAAAGAGCAGTGATGTTTATTAAAAAGCAGTGATGTTTATTAAAGAGCAGTGATGTTTATTAAAAGAGCAGTGATGTTTATTGAAGAGCAGTGATGTTTATTAAAGAGCAGTGATATTTATTAAAGAGCATTGATATTTATTAAAGAGCAGTGATGTTTATTAAAGAGCAGTGATGTTTATTAAAGAGCAGTGATATTTATTAAAGAGCATTGATGTTTATTAAAGAGCAGTGATGATTATTGAAGAGCAGTGATGCTTATTAAAGAGCAGTGATGTTTATTAAAGAGCAGTGATGTTTATTGAAGAGCAGTGATGTTTATTGAAGAGCAGTGATGTTTATTAAAGAGCAGTGATGTTTATTGTAGAGCAGTGATGTTTATTAAATAGCAGTGATGATTATTGAAGAGCAGTTATGTTTATTAAAGAGCAGTTATGTTTATTAAAGAGCAGTGATGATTATTGAAGAGCAGTGATGTTTATTAAAGAGCAGTTATGTTTATTAAAAGAGCAGTGATGATTATTGAAGAGCAGTGATGTTTAATGAAGAGCAGTGATGTTTATTAAAGGAGCAGTGATGTTTATTAAAGAGCAGTGATGTTTATTGAAGAGGAGTGATGTTTATTAAAGGAGCAGTGATGTTTAATGAAGAGCAGTGATGTTTATTAAAGGAGCAGTGATGTTTATTAAAGAGGAGTGATGTTTATTAAAGAGCAGTGATGTTTATTGAAGAGGAGTGATGTTTATTAAAGGAGCAGTGATGTTTAATGAAGAGCAGTGATGTTTATTGAAGAGGAGTGATGTTTATTAAAGGAGCAGTGATGTTTATTGAAGAGCAGTGATGTTTATTAAAGAGCAGTGATGTTTATTGAAGAGCAGTGATGTTTATTAAAGGAGCAGTGATGTTTATTAAAGAGCAGTGATGTTTATTGAAGAGCAGTGATGTTTATTAAAGAGCAGTGATGTTTATTGAAGAGCATTGATGTTTATTGAAGAGGAGTGATGTTTATTAAAAGAGCAGTGATGTTTATTAAAGAGCAGTGATGTTTATTAATAGAGCAGTGATGTTTATTGAAGAGCAGTGATGTTTATTAAAGGAGCAGTGATGTTTATTAAAGAACAGTGATGTTTATTAAAGAGCAGTGATGTTTATTAAAAGAGCAGTGATGTTTATTATAAGCAGTGATGTTTATTGAAAAGCAGTGATGTTTATTAAAGAGCAGTGATGTTTATTAAAGAACAGTGATGTTTATTAAAGAGCAGTGATGTTTATTGAAGAGCAGTGATGTTTATTAAAAGAGCAGTGATGTTTTATTAAAGGAGCAGTGATGTTTATTGAAGAGGAGTGATGTTTATTAAAGGAGCAGTGATGTTTATTGAAGAGCAGTGATGTTTATTAAAGGAGCAGTGATGTTTATTGAAGAGCAGTGATGTTTATTAAAGGAGCAGTGATGTTTATTGAAGAGCAGTGATGTTTATTAAAGAGCAGTGATGTTTATTGAAGAGCAGTGATGTTTTATTAAAAGAGCAGTGATGTTTATTGAAGAGCAGTGATGTTTATTGAAGAATCTAGCCATGGGGGTCACAGTCCAGTGACTTCTGTGCCGGTCCCAAGCCCGGATAAATAGAGAGGGTTGCGTCAGGAAGGGCATCCGGCGTAAAACATTGCCAAATTTAACCATGCGAATCGTCAGTACGAATTTCATACCGGATCGGTCGAGGCCCGGGTTAACAACGACCGCCATCGGCGCCGTTGACCTACAGGGCGCCGGTGGAAATTGGGCTACTGTTGGTCGAAGAAGTAAAGGAGGGAGGAGAGTGCGCAGACAGAGAGAGAAGAGGAAAGGTAAGAGTGTAGGACTGAGAATAGGAACTCTGAATGTTGGTACTATGACAGGGAAAGGTAGAGAGCTGGCTGATGTGATGGAGAGAAGGAAGGTGGATATACTGTGTGTACAGGAGACCAGGTGGAAGGGTAGCAAGGCTCGTAGTATAGGAGCAGGATTCAAGCTGTTTTATTATGGTGTGGATAGTAAGAGAAATGGGGTAGGTGTGGTCCTGAAGGAGGAGTTTGTGAGGAATGTCCTGGAGGTGAAGAGAGTGTCAGACAGGGTGATGAGTCTGAAGTTAGAGATTGAAGGGGTGATGTTGAATGTTGTTAGTGGTTATGCCCCACAGGTAGGTTGTGAGTTAGAGGAGAAAGAGAGATTCTGGAGTGAATTAGATGAGGTGATGGAGAGTATTCCCACGGGTGAGAGAGTAGTGATAGGAGCGGATTTTAATGGACATGTTGGTGAGGGGAACACAGGTGATGAGGAGGTGATGGGCAAGTTTGGAGTTAAGGAAAGGAACCTTGAAGGACAGATGGTAGTGGACTTTGCTAAGAGGATGGACATGGGTGTGGTTAACACTTATTTTCAGAAGAGGGAGGAGCATAGAGTGACTTACAAGAGTGGAGGTAGGAGAACACAGGTAGACTACATCCTATGTAGAAGAGGCAATCTGAAAGAGATTAGTGACTGTAAAGTGGTAGTGGGAGAGAGTGTAGCCAGACAGCATAGGATGGTGGTGTGTAGGATGACTTTGATGGTCTGTAAGACGAAGAGGTCAAAGATAGAGAAGAAAACCAAGTGGTGGAAGCTGAAAAAGGAGGAATGTTGTGAGGAATTTAGACAGAAGTTGAGGCAGGCTCTGGGTGGTCAGGTAGTGCTGCCAGATGACTGGGAAACTACAGCAGAAGTGATCAGGGAGACAGGGAGAAAGGTGCTGGGTGTGTCATCTGGAAGGAGGAAAGAAGATAAGGAGACTTGGTGGTGGAATGAGGAAGTTCAGGATAGTATCCAGAGGAAGAGGTTAGCCAAGAAGAAGTGGGACATGGACAGGACTGAAGAGAATAGACAGGAATACAAGGAGTTACAGCGCAGAGTGAAGAGGGAGGTGTCTAAGGCCAAGCAGAAGGCATATGAAGAGTTGTACACTAGGTTAGACACTAGAGAAGGAGAGAAGGACTTGTACAGGTTAGCTAGGCAGAGGGATCGAGATGGGAAGGATATGCAGCAAGTTAGAGTTATTAAGGATAGAGATGGAAGGGTGCTCACAAGTGAGGAGAGTGTACAGAGGAGATGGAAGGAATACTTTGAGGAGCTGATGAATGAGGAAAATGAGAGGGAAAAAAGAGTAGAAGGGGTGAACTCTGTGGAACAGAAAGTAGATAAGATTAGAAAGGATGAAGTAAGGAAGGCTTTGAAGAGAATGAAAAGTGGGAAGGCAGTTGGTCCTGATGACATTCCGGTGGAGGTCTGGAAGTGTCTGGGAGAGGCAGCAGTGGAATTTTTAGCTAATTTGTTCAACAGGGTTTTAGAGAGTGAGAGGATGCCTGAGGAATGGAGAAGAAGTGTGTTAGTGCCGATCTTTAAGAATAAGGGTGACGTGCAGAGTTGCAGTAACTATAGGGGGATAAAGTTGATGAGCCATACAATGAAGGTATGGGAAAGAGTAGTGGAAGCTAGGTTAAGGAAGGTAGTGGAAATTTGTGAGCAGCAGTATGGCTTCATGCCCAGAAAGAGCACAACGGATGCAATTTTTGCTCTGAGAATTTTGATGGAGAAGTATAGGGATGGTCAGAGGGAGTTGCACTGTGTGTTTGTAGACTTGGAGAAAGCGTATGACAGGGTGCCAAGAGAAGAGCTGTGGTACTGTATGAGGAAGTCAGGAGTAGCGGAGAAGTATGTCAGAGTGGTGCAGGACATGTATGAGAGGAGCAGAACAGTGGTGAGGTGTGCTGTAGGTCAGACAGAGGAGTTCAATGTGGAGGTGGGACTGCATCAGGGATCGGCTCTGAGCCCCTTCCTGTTTGCTATGGTGATGGACCAGTTGTCAGAGGAGGTCAGACAGGAGTCTCCTTGGACAATGATGTTTGCAGATGACATTGTGATCTGTAGTGAGAGCAGGGAGCAGGTGGAGGAAAACCTGGAGAGGTGGAGGTTTGCGCTGGAGAGAAGAGGAATGAAGGTCAGTCGTAGTAAGACTGAGTACATGTGTGTGAATGAAAGGGAGGGAAGTGGAACAGTAAGGTTACAGGGTGAAGAGGTGAAGAAGGTACAGGAGTTTAAGTACTTGGGGTCAACAGTCCAGAGTAATGGAGAGTGTGGGAAAGAGGTAAAGAAGCGAGTGCAGGCAGGTTGGAATGGGTGGAGAAAGGTGTCGGGAGTTCTGTGTGATCAGAAAATATCAGCGAGAATCAAGGGGAAGGTGTACAGGACAGTGGTGAGACCGGCCATGCTGTATGGTTTAGAGACAGTGTCACTGAGGAAGAGACAGGAGTCAGAGCTAGAGGTAGCAGAGCTGAAGATGTTGAGGTTCTCTTTGGGAGTGACAAGATTGGACAGGATTAGGAACGAGTACATCAGAGGGACAGCTCATGTTGGACGTTTGGGGGACAAAGTTAGGGAGGCCAGATTAAGATGGTTTGGACATGTTCAGAGGAGGGACAGTGAGTATATTGGTAGGAGAATGTTGGACATGGGGCTGCCAGGCAGGAGGCAAAGAGGAAGGCCAAAGAGGAGGTATATGGATGTAATAAATGAGGATATGAAGCTAGTGGGTGCAAGGGTTGAGGATGCAGAAGATAGGGATAGGTGGAGAGAGATGATTCGCTGTGGCGACCCCTGAAGGGAAAAGCCGAAAGAAGAAGAAGAAGTGATGTTTATTGAAGAGCAGTGATGTTTATTAAAGGAGCAGTGATGTTTATTGAAGAGCAGTGATGTTTATTAAAGGAGCAGTGATGTTTATTAAAGAGCAGTGATGTTTATTGAAGAGCAGTGATGTTTATTAAAGAGCAGTGATGTTTATTGAAGAGCAGTGATGTTTATTAAAGGAGCAGTGATGTTTATTAAAGAGCAGTGATGTTTATTGAAGAGCAGTGATGTTTATTGAAGAGCAGTGATGTTTATTGAAGAGCAGTGATGTTTATTAAAGGAGCAGTGATGTTTATTGAAGAGCAGTGATGTTTATTAAAGGAGCAGTGATGTTTATTAAAGAGCAGTGATGTTTATTGAAGAGCAGTGATGTTTATTAAAGGAGCAGTGATGTTTATTAAAGAGCAGTGATGTTTATTGAAGAGCAGTGATGTTTATTGAAGAGCAGTGATGTTTATTAAAGGAGCAGTGATGTTTATTGAAGAGCAGTGATGTTTATTGAAGAGCAGTGATGTTTATTAAAGGAGCAGTGATGTTTATTGAAGAGCAGTGATGTTTATTAAAAGAGCTGTGATGTTTATTAAAGGAGCAGTGATGTTTATTGAAGAGCAGTGATGTTTATTGAAGAGCAGTGATGTTTATTAAAGAGCAGTGATGTTTATTGAAGAGCAGTGATGTTTATTAAAGGAGCAGTGATGTTTATTAAAGAGCAGTGATGTTTATTGAAGAGCAGTGATGTTTATTGAAGAGCAGTGATGTTTATTAAAGGAGCAGTGATGTTTATTAAAAAGCAGTGATGTTTATTAAAGAGTACAAAATATACTTATCAACATCTATATCTCCTAAACTAATGTTTATTGTTTTATTTTCTTATTAATCAATTAATTTAAACATTTATTATTATCTAAAGCAACAACAACACCTCTCATTTGTAAAAAAAAAAAAAAAAAAAAAAGTTCACCACCTCAGATCAACATGTTCAGTATAACATCCTTTAAACATCCTAACTGGTTTGGGATATGCCCATTTTCAAGCTTTTAATAATCCATAATCCATTAATACTCATCCTTTTTAATAAATCTTTCAAACCTCTACACAGATTGTCCATTAGACAACACGCTCCTGTGATGAGGCTGACAAATAGCTCGCCTGAGACGCTCCAGCTTTTATTCATTTCATCATTTTTCCCTCACCCTTCTGCATTTTTGAAGCCCCATTAGCTCAGATACCCTGCTGCCAGCCACTGTGTGTGTGTGTGTGTGTGTGTGTGTGTGTGTGTGTGTGTGTGTGTGTGTGTGTGTGTGTGTGTGTGTGTGTGTGTGTGTGTGTGTGTCAGACGTGTTCAAGGACGCCCGGCTCCTGAGGTGTGTAAGCGGTCGAGGATACGAGGCAAGCGGGCCGTGAAATCACCTCTCTCCAGAATGGAAGGCATGGACACGGGTTTTTAATGATGAGCTCGTATCTTTTATATGACAAACACACTGGATGACTCTGTTCGTTTTAACGCACAGTTAGACGGAAGAGGCTGTAATGAGATTAATAGGACATGCCCAGTGAGCAGCAGCAGCACCACACACACACACACACACACACACACACACACACACACACACACACACACACACACACACAGGGTTTACACATACACAGGGTTTACAGCCTCCTGGATGGCATCATACAAACATTTCAGAATCCTTCACTGATTCATCGAGGTGGGCGGGGCTAGACTGTGAGTAATTACACAAGCTATCAGCATGAACCAATCAGAATTTGCCATATTTAACTAGACTCTAGACTTCTTTCCTACTCAATCAGACTCTTTTTGTTTATGGTGTACTGGACAAAGTTCAAATCACACACAGCTCCGTTAGTCTGATACTCCAATCTAGAGAATGATGGCACACTTTGTTTTAACGGGAGTAAAGGAACTTCCTGCAGCTCACACAGACACTTCCTGTTTCACCATGGGTGTCACCCGTAAGCTCAAAATGCTGAATGCTCAAAGTGTTATGTAAATAATGCACAGCCCTATCTTTAAGAAAAGAAGTGATTCTTAAAGCCTGACACATACACACACACACACACACACACACACACACACACACACACACACACACACACATACAACAGATTGCCTTGGGGTTGTCACACTGTCGTTGTCTGTGCAGGTACAAAAAAAGGACGCACTCTTCATAAGGAAAATAAACATGATATATAGCAGCATGACATCTTTAAACGTCTTCAAGCTTGTTTGATAGAACAGGAAGCTGTAGAGCCGAGAGGTGAGAGAAAAGGGCAGGAGTTTTTCAGCCATGGTTCAAATATGAGCCCTGTGGTCACTACATGCCAGAACAAGCAGACAAACATTAATCCCCATAAACCATGAGCTTTAAAAAGCTCAGATATTCCCCATGAGAGAATAATACAGTATGAACCATAACTACAGTGAGCCTCATCCTCATCCTCATTCAGTACAAGCTCTCAGAACCATGGCCTTGTAGGTGCATGGAGAGAAGTTCTACCTACAGGTAGACAAACAGATACACACTACACCTGGCTAAAATCTCCTCCTGCAAGGATTCTTACAGAAAGACATGACAAGATTAACACACAAAATTTTTTAGCAACATTTGACTACAGGCTGTTACAGGATCATTCACTCGTTCACACTTTTCTGGCAGAGAGAAAAAAATCACAGTATAAATCTCTAAGCCAGTAGTGGAAAATGGAGTAGGGTTGCTCTGCCCTGCTGAGGTCGTCGCTCAGCCTTTTCGGCTCGGTTTTGGACTTCGCCGGGCCTTGTGTTTGGCTGAGGACGTCGCTCGGCTCTTCTGCTCAGCTGTGGACGTTGCTTGGGACCCTTTGGCTTCGCTGTTGTGCTCCTCGCTCCCCCCACATGCCTCACCATGCTCCTTGCTCCCCCTTTGAGCCTTGCTGTGGCCCTTGCTTCCCCCTTGGACCTCGCTCCGCTCCTTGTTCTTCACTGGTTCTTGCTGGGATCACGGCCCCTCCAGGCTTTCGGATATGGTTCCGGATTGGCGCGGTAGGAGCTGAACCTTTGGGGGTGGGGGTACTGTCATGGACTACTGGACAGTTCCCTGCCAGAACACCAGAGGGTGGTCTGCCAGGGTTTTGTTATGTTATGTTCCAATGTGCTTCTGTTTACGTTGTGTTTGCACATGTGCTTGTCCCACCGAAACTTCCTCTTGAAGGAGAAAGAAGAGCTGAAGAAATATTGAAAAGAGGAATCCAAACGATGAGATAGACCAAGGTTCAATAGTTTTATACAGCAGAATAAAAGCCTCATCTTTCTTCCTTTCTCTGGTAAAAAGATACAGAAAGAAGATATCCATCACTCAGCATCAACCCCATTAACCACTGGACCAAGTGAAGTGAAGCAATGGACCAAAAATTAAAGTGATAAGCGTTATCTTTCTATGAAGAACTTTATAACTGGTGCCTGTGTGGACCTGAAGCCAACGAATGTCTTCTGAAAGGACTCCTACAGCTGAGTGAGAGCTTGAGAAACCGCAATCATTTCAGGAACTCAGTGCAGCTACTCAACCGACACTGACCTCTGAATGATCTAAAACCTTCTGGTCTCTAATGAGCCCAGATCTCCATGCTGTTTTTTTCTCAAATGCACTGAATCCAAAGTACCTCTTAGCTCTGGAAGAGCCATAATCACTTCACAGGCAAAATAAGGTGACCTTGGGTCTCAAAGATCTTTAGGCACCTTAATTCACATAAATATCCCATACTGCCTCCCAGTCTGCTCAACATTTCACATATTGAGGACATGATAAAAATCTCTGAACTGTATGAATGTTGTGTATGAAGTTGACACTAGATCAAGTAAAGGAGTTTGAGGAGTGGACTATGGCTACCTTTTTAAAGCCCTAACAGCCTTCTGCATTGGTGGACAGTCAGATCTTGTGGCTCAGACTGCTTCACATGTTCTGAAGATCCAGAAGACTGACACAAACCTTCCCAGTGTTCAGTAAGGCAATGGTCAGTCTGGTCTAATGTAAGCTATCTCAGTGGAGCCCCTGTTAGAGAAAACCTGGAAGGAATTTCAGTACTGATTCCTGACCTCATTCAGCTGCAAAATTGTTTTACTGTTTTGCAGAAAATCTGGACTATTGAGAAAATTCAAAGAGCAAGTGGACACAAAACGGAGAACCCATCTGTCCATAGCAGCATCTCAGCCTTCCTTTTGCAGGGTGCTGCTGAATCAGCCTGGAGACCTGACGTCACAAGCTCTTCACTCTGAAATGCCAACCAGCAGGCTACTTGATCGAGTGTTACCTTACTAGCTATCTCCTCTGCAGGTTCTGTGGTCTACCAGACACTGCGTTCGACTGCTTCAGGGACTGGACCCACTATCTAACACGCTGTAAAGAAT
>JAUCMX010000013.1:23626497-23627759 GCA_033459395.1 Hemibagrus guttatus
TCATTTATTTTCAAAATATGATTCTGACATATGACTCACTTATTTTTGACATGATTCTTTTGTATGACTCATTTATTTTCAACATATGATTCTAACACATGGCTCATTTATTTCCAACATATGGCTCTGACACATGGCTCATTTATTTTCAACATGATTCTTTTGTATGACTCATTTATTTTCAACATATGATTCTGACACATGGCTCATTTATTTCCAACATATGACTCTGACACATGGCTCATTTATTTTCGACATGATTCTTTTGTATGACATTTATTTTCAATATATGACTCTGACACATGGTTCATTTATTTTCAACATGATTCTTTTGTATGACTCATTTATTTTCAACATATGATTCTGACACATGGCTCATTTATTTCCAACATATGACTCTGACACATGGCTCATTTATTTTCGACATGATTCTTTTGTATGACATTTATTTTCAACATATGACTCTGACACATGGCTCATTTATTTTCGACATGATTCTTTTGTATGACATTTATTTTCAACATATGACTCTGACACATGGCTCATTTATTTTCAACATGATTCGTTTGAATGACTCATTTATTTTCAACATATGATTCTTTTGTACGACTCATTTACATTCAGCTTACCATTCTTACACATGATTCATTTACTTTACAAAGCATGAATTTCTTCACATGTTTTTACTCATAAGAGTTCTATCCATCTATCTATCTATCTATCTATCTATCTATCTATCTATCTATCTATCTATCTATCTATCTATCTATCTATCTATCTATCTATCTATAACACACATTTGATTTTTTTTTTCTAAGAGAAAAGCAAGAATGAAAAAGAAAATATTTCCTCTTACAAAACCAAAAACTCTAAAAACCTCTCCCTCTCTCTCTCTCTCTCTCTCTCTCTCTCTCTCTCTCTCTCTCTCTGTTTTTTATTCTCCACTGCATTCTATCGAGCACAGACTCGGCCAAATAAAAGTGTCCTGCTTTCTCCTGCACGTCTTCACCACCTCTCTGTAACTTTAATAGCATCCTCAGGGAGAGAGATATATTTTTACATAATGGCTATTATGTGTCTCAAAGCCTGAGGGGGGAAAATAAATAAATAAATAAAATCTCTCGGTTACATCTCTCTGTCCTACTATCCTTAAAAATAAAGATGGATTTTGTGAGCGAGAGATGATAATGATGATCTGAGATTAAATGATACTTGTGTAAACACAGGAATAAAAACAGGAAGCTGATGAGGAAAACAGCGTT
>JAUCMX010000013.1:23628259-23655759 GCA_033459395.1 Hemibagrus guttatus
TTTATTTATTTATTAAATACTCATTGAAACTCACATGGTATTTGTTTCCACTATTTATTTATTAACTTTTTAATTTTTTTTTCAATTCTTTTTGTTGAATGCATTAATCACATAATGTCACGTGCGTGTTCGTGTGAGTTCACATGGACAATTTTCAGGTATCACAATCTTCTCACACACACATACACACACACACAAAAGACACACGCACACACACACACATGTGTATTGAGCCGTGTTGGAAAAAAATGGACACGGCTGTCAGTTTATGAATGTCTATCCACTTGTGGAATGGAAGAGTAATCTCACAAGATCATCAGTCAGTGCTACAAAGAATCAATATACAGGCTAATGCACGTAATAAAAACGTGTGTGTGTGTGTGTGTGTGTGTGTGTGTGTGTGTTTTGTGTGTGTGTGTGTGAGATAGATGTATATGTGTACTGGGTGATGGCTCTCTTTTTATTTCGCTTATTGATTTTGTCAAACTACATTGCTTATGTATAAACATTATAGATATCACACACACACACAAAAACACACACACACAAAAACCCCCACAAAAACTTTAAAAGCCCCAAACCTTTTTTTAAATTTTTTTTAAGACCTCTGTTTTGCCCCCAACGACACAAAGCCTGTTTCCTTCATGTTGTAAAATTTTTTGACTGGGCCTTTTGGTTTACCCCTCACTTTAAAAAGGCCCAGTTAAAACTAAAATTATTAAGGTTAATGAATTCAACAGTCATTAAAAAAAAGTGTTGGTTGTATGCATAAGGTGAAAAAACAACCGAACACACTGAACGCAACAAACACAAGATTATCCTTTTAGTATTTAATCTACCGATTAATTTCAATTACAGATGTCAATAGAAACATAAAATAAAATAAAATAAAATGAGAGAAATAATTTTTTAAAAATAACATAAAATAGAAAATAAGAGAAAAATAATTTTATAAAATAAATTTAAATAGAAAAAAGAGAAAATTTTTTTATAAAATAAATTAAAATAGAAAATGAGAAATTATTTTATAAAATAAAATTAAAATTAAATTAAAATAATTTATTAGACAAAATAAAATGAAAAAGAAGCTAAGAGAAAAATAATTTTATAAAATAAATTCTAGTAGAAAATAAGAGAAAAACAACTTTATTAAATAAAATAAACTACATGAAAAATCATTTTATAAAATAAAATGAAAATAGAATAAAGAAATCAGAGAAAAATAATTTAAAAAAATTATTAAATTAAGAACTCTTTTGAAGTTTTAATGTTTATTGCATCTAAATAATCTAAAGCTATGAGGTCATTCAAATAACCGGGGGGGGGGGGGGGTCACGGGGGCACGGGGGCTTAGTGGTTAGCACGTTTGCCTCACACCTCCAGGGTTGGGGGTTCGATTCCCGCCTCTGCCGTGTGTGTGTGGAGTTTGCATGTTCTCCCTGTGCCTCAGGGGTTTCCCCCACCGGTTCAATGACATACATTGTAGGTTGATTGGCATCTCTAAATTGTCCTTTGTGTGTGTGTGTGTGCTCTGCGTGGGTTGGCACTCTGTCCAGGGTGTATCCTGCCTTGACGCCCAATGACGCCTAAGAATAGATCAGATAAGTGGTTGACAATGAATGAATGAATTTGTCACATTTCTATCATTTTTTTCAGAATGAGGATGAAAGCAGAGACTCTGAGTATTTATCTAAAAGCAGAAAAACCAAAAACCATGAGCTTGGTCTTCGTCTGCTGGAGGGATTTCACCCTCAGTGAGCGTCTCGAACAGGACAAATTTCTGCGCTCTGATGTAATTAACTCTCAAGCTTCAAAATGAATTTAAAAAAGCCTGCTGTAACACTAGCATCATTTTTCCTTTTCGCCGAATCCCTGATGTCCGAAAACTGGACTGTGATGAAATAAGAAAAAAAAAAAACTTTCCAAACGCTGATTACGTCATATATCTGAGTTGATGTTGTTATTCCTGACCGGACAAATGGCCAGATGACACCTTGAATTGTTTCTGGAGTTTTTCATGCAATAGGATGGACTGGGGGAGGGGGGAGAGAGAAGGAGAGGGTGGGGGGGGAGGGGTTGACAGCCGGAGAAAAAAAACGAGGAATCAATAACCAATTTAAGGCAAGAGAAGGAGAGAGCGGTTGTGTGGAAGGGGTAGCGATGTTCTCGCCCGTGTGAGGCGTAAATGATGAAAGAGCGAGCAAGGTTTTGGGGATCAGTCTCCAGGGTTAGTACATGATAAGGGATCGACGGCAGACCTGCAGGATTTGAAATGAAAAAATCCACGCTGGCTGAATGATTGGGGTCATTTTAGGGTCAGCGTGAAGGTCAAATGCATGTAGAAATGATGTTTTTCTTGGATGATCTCTATTATATAATCTCTAACGCTGCTGGGATTCTGTCTGTGTTGAACATGCAGCAGGAGATTGTGCTGTTACACTCAGTAGGAGAATATAGTTGAGGAGAATATAAGTAAATACAGCACAGACAAACAAGATTTCATGATCTTCATCTGTTGTTTGAAAACAGTCAGTGACTCAGATGAGGAAGTTCATTCCACTGCCTCGCTGGTGGAGTATGGCTGGAGGATCTGAGGGAGTGTGGTGTAATGTGGGGGGGGATGAGGGGATAACTTGGTAAGGAAGAAGAAAAAAAGGACGGGGGGAAAAAGAAGAAGAAGAAGAAGAAGAAGGAAAAAAAGAGGATAAAAAAGAAGGTGGAGGAGGAGGAGGAGAGGAAGAAAAAAAAGAAGAGGAGGAAGAAAAAGAGGAAGAAGAAGAAGAGGATGAGGAGGAGGAAGAAGAAGAGGAGGAAGAAGCAGAAGAGGAGGAAGAGAAAAAAGGAGAAGAAGAAGAAGAACAAGAAGAAGAAGAAGAAAAAGAAAAATAGGAAGAGGAAGAAGAGGATGAAAAATAAGGAGGAGGAGGAGGAGAAGAAAAAGGAGAAGGAGAAGAAGGAGGAGAAGGAGGAGAAGAAGGAGAAGAAGAAGGAGAAGAAGAAGAAGGAGAATCCCTCATTGCAAATGTTTTCTTCCACCATGACCCTGACCATGAAGCCTGCTATATTCCGGTTAGGTAAAATGCGTGTATTAGCGGTCAGGTGTATCAGATACAGCTCAACCCTCAGTGTTATCCTCCTGGTGTGTGAAAGACGGCCATCAGGGCGAGCATGAAGGAGAGAGATCAGAGGAAACGGCCTGAGGTGAGCTTCCTGCCACTTTCCCCTCTCACTTCCACCCACCATCACACTCCTGATTACCTAGAGGAAATCACCTGCCACTTCACTGCCCTCAACCATCAGCCTTATCCTGATGAAAACTGAATATCATACACACACAGGAGAGAGAGAGAAAGAGAGCAAGAGAGAGAGAGAGAGAGAGAGAGAGAGAGAGAGAGAGACAAGAGAGAGAGAGAGAGAGAGAGAGAGAGAGAGAGAGAGAGAGAAAGAGATAGAGAGAGAGAGAGAGAAAGGGAGAGAGGAGAGAGAGAGAGAGAGAGAGAGAGACACAGAGAGAGAGAGAGGGAGAGAGAGAGAGGTATGAGAGGAATGAGAGGAACATGTCAACAAAGAAAACAAAAGAAGTGAGGGAAACGTGAGGACCGAGAGAAATGAGAGAAGTGAGAGCAGCGATGAAAATGAGAAGAGAAAGAAGGAAATGAGCAGCGAAGGGAATGAGAATAGCGAGAGAAAATAGAGGAGAGAAAGGAATAAAAAGAGTGAAGGAAATGAGTGGAATGAAAAAAATGAGAAAACAAAGTGGAGAGAAAGAGGGTGAGAGAGGTGTGATAGAAGCAAGAGGAGTGAGGGGAGCAAGAGAGTGGAGAGAGAGTAACAAGAGAAATGAGAGGAGCAAGAGGAACGAAGTGAGGGGAACGAGAAGAGTGAAAGAAAAAAGAGGAGCGAGAGGAGCCAGTACAGCAAGGGGAATGAGGGGAATAATGAGGAGAAAGGGGAGAAAAATGCGAGAGGAGCAAGAGTAACAAGAGGAGTGAGAGGTGCGAGAGGAATGAGAGGAGCGAAGGAAGCGAGTGGAATGAGAGGAGCGAGAGAAAAAAGAGGAGAGAGAGGAGAGAAGAGGAGTCTGTGGATGGCATGCAACTAATTAACAGAGCAGAAGAAACTGAATCCATCAAGCTTCATGCATTATATTCCATTTTTCTTACAGTGTTAATGTTTACGCTCAACAAAATCTCAGGGTAAAGAAGGAAGTCGACTGTCTGAGAAATAAAGGGAGGAAGAAAGATAGATAGATAGATAGATAGATAGATAGATAGATAGATAGATAGATAGATAGATAGATAGATAGATAGATAGATAGATAGATAGATAGATAGATAGATAGATAGATAGCTTTTCAAGGCAGAGCTACTGTACAAAAACTGATTGTGTTTATTTTCCTCAGTTCAATCACATTGTTTTTTAAATAAACAAGTTTCACTTCTCCAGACTGTAAGTGGAAGAAATCTCCTCCTTCCTCCATAGATTTTCATTTCCTAGAGGTTTAAAATATTCCCTTTAATGCTACTCAGTAGTTTTTATAAAAGTAAAATACAAAAAATTCCCTCCACATGCCCAGCAAGCCCGAGTGCATGAAACAGCATGGGTCAGACACTGAGGCAGGGGGAGGCAGGGGGAGGTAGGAGGAGGCAGGAGGAGGCAGGGGGAGGCAGGAGGAGGGTAGGAGGAGGCAGGAGGAAGCAGCAGGAGGCAGGGGGAGGTAGGAGGAGGTAGGAGGAGGCAGGAGGAGGCAGGAGGAGGTAGGAGGAGGCAGGAGGAAGCAGCAGGAGGCAGGGGGAGGCAGGAGGAGGTAGGAGGAGGCAGGAGGAGGCAAGAGGAGGCAGGAGAAGGTAGGAGGAGGTAGGAGGAAGCAGGAGGTGGTGCTGTAGATGGTCTTTGCAAGGAGTATAGGTGTGTGGTTTCACCAGTTTTCCAAATGCTAAGCCTTTTTAAAAATCTGATTTGAGATTGCAAGGTATTGGAGTGAGATGAGTCTGAAAACGCAAAGGAAAAGCGTGTGTGTCATTAGGAAAGAAGAAAGAATGAAGGATGCATGGAATAAATCAGCTTCCTGTGGAGACTGTGCTTTAATTTAAGATATGTGCGCTCAGGCTGCTGTTTCTTCCCTTTGTGCACGATTAATAAGCAAAACTTCTCTGAGCTGGAATTTAGAAGCTTCTGAGAAGCTTACAGATTTGAAGAGAGAGAGAGAGAGAGAGAGAGAGAGAGAGAGAGAGAGAGAGAGGGAGAAAGAGAGAGATGTAGCCTTCAGGACTACAGATTCAAAGACAATCCTCTGCTAACCTGCGCCATGTCCTACATCTCAATCATTATTGTTTTAACTTCATCATTTTAACCTTTGTGAAATGAAATCACTTCCTCTGGCACGCTATCAGTTTAGCCAGATACAATAAACTACACGCTAGACTTCTGTAGTGAAACATGGGGAATTTATTTCTCTGTGTGTAGCACAGCCCCCAGGTGCAGATGGAGTTCAGGTAGAATTTTTATGTAAGTGCATTCACTAAGCAATAAATTGCTTATTGTGTTATTATTTCTGTCTTTTTCTCTTTAAATCTGTAATCAATATAATTTTTTTCTTAGCTACGCTCTTTTCTTGTTCTGTTTGTATGTGTGTGTGATTATTTTCACATACTTCCCTTTTATTACTATAAATTTCACTGTTAAAACAAAGATTATGGTAATAACACAGTCATAATAACATTATGATTGTGTTATTACAACCTTATTACAATATGATTTACGGGGGCATTGGTGGCTCAGTGGTAGGTTTCTCGCCTATCATGCGGAAGGCCCGGGTTCGATTCCCAGCCAATGCCCAAACCCCAGCCACTGGATGCAGTGCCGGTCCCAAGCCCGGAAAAATGGGAGGGTTGTGGCAGGAAGGGCATCCGGTGTAAAACATTTGCCAAGTTGTTGTGCGGACCAGTTGGTCCGCTGTGGCGACCCCGAACAGGGAGCAGCCGAAAGCAACTTCTATTACAATATGATTTCCTCCGAATATTCCTCCGATTATCACTCTACTGCTCCCATATTAATAATTAATTACTGACCTTTGAGCTATTATTACCAGATTATTCCCTTTTTTTTATTTCTTATCTTAAAATCTTATTACCTCCAACAGCTTCCTGTTCCCTCCCCCAACCCATGACACTACAGCACTTAGAAAGATAAACAGGATAAAACGAGATAAATATCAATCAATCAATCAAAATTTTATTTATATAGCACAATAAGTACAACAGCAGTTGGCCATTGTGCCGTCCAAGAGGATAAATAAATAAATATAATAATGCAATAATAAAGGGAGTTTACATCAGGAACACTAATTTGAAATCTTTAAAAATCAATGTTAAAAATCAAATACAGTTGTAAGCCTGAGAGAAAAGGTAAGTTTTCAACTTAGATTTAAATTCAGACTCTGTGGAGACTAGTCTTAAAGATAGAGGAAGACTATTCCACAATTTTGGACCAATAATAGAAAAAGCACGGTCACCCCTCGTCTTAAGTCTAGATCTCGGAACCATCAGCAATCTTTGATTAGATGACCTTAATGATCGAGCAGAGTTATTTATTTTCAAAAGTTCAGAGAGATATTTTGGGGCTGATCCATTTAGGACTTTAAAAACAAAAAGCAGAATTTTAAAATCAATTCTATAACAAACCGGCAGCCAGTGCAACGCTTGTAATATTGGGGAAATATGATTAAATTTCCGTGTTCCAGTCAACAGCCTGGCTGCTGCATTTTGGACCGTCTGAAGACGACTAATATTGGATTGGCTCATTCCAATATAAAGAGAATTACAATAGTCAAGTCTCGATGAAATAAAATACATACAAATACATAGATATTCAACCTAAACCAACGGTAATAATAAAATAATAGCAAATATAAATAAGAAAAAGTAATTTCCGAAGGTTAAATATCCAAAATCTGCAGATATCCAGTTTTTCCCCAACATATATAAAGTTACCCATGTTATTACTTTATAATTACCTTTACCATTATTAATTTACTGTCCAGTTTACAGATGCACCAGTAAGACTCACACCATCATCTTGTCCTCTTTTGAACTTCTCTCTTATTATGGTGTATAGATTGCAGCATTTTATGTACAGCTGTGTGATTGCTCCGCTAATTCAACCTTCACACTCTGCTCCTACTTATGAAATGTGAAATCAGTAAAGATTGGCCATCAGGCTGTTTGTGTGCTCGCGCAAAACCTCCAACAGTGTGTTCCAATCTGAAAGAGATTAGTGACTGTAAAGTGGTAGTGGGAGAGAGTGTAGCCAGACAGCATAGGATGGTGGTGTGTAGGATGACTTTGATGGTCTGTAAGAAGAAGAGGTCAAAGATAGAGATAGAGAAGAAAACCAAGTGGTGGAAGCTGAAAAAGGAGGAATGTTGTGAGGAATTTAGACAGAAGTTGAGGCAGGCTCTGGGTGGTCAGGTAGTGCTGCCAGATGACTGGGAAACTACAGCAGAAGTGATCAGGGAGACAGGGAGAGGATGAAAAGTGGAAAGGCAGTTGGTCCTGACGACATCCCGGTGGAGGTCTGGAAGTGTCTGGGAGAGGCAGCAGTGGAATTTTTGACTAGTTTGTTCAACAGGGTTTTAGAGAGTGAGAGGATGCCTGAGGAATGGAGAAGAAGTGTGTTAGTGCCGATCTTTAAGAATAAGGGTGACGTGCAGAGGTACAGCAACTATAGGGGGATAAAGTTAATGAGCCATACAATGAAGCTATGGGAAAGAGTAGTGGAAGCTAGGTTAAGGAAGGTAGTGGAAATTTGTGAGCAGCAGTATGGCTTCATGCCCAGAAAGAGCACAACAGATGCAATTTTTGCTCTGAGGATTTTGATGGAGAAGTATAGGGATGGTCAGAGGGAGTTGCACTGTGTGTTTGTAGACAGCGTATGACCGGGTGCCAAGAGAAGAGCTGAAGAGGTGAAGAAGGTACAGGAGTTTAAGTACTTGGGGTCAACAGTCCAGAGTAATGGAGAGTGTGGGAAAGAGGTAAAGAAGCGAGTGCAGGCAGGTTGGAATGGGTGGAGAAAGGTGTCGGGAGTTCTGTGTGATATCACAAATATCAGCAAGAATCAAGGGGAAGGTGTACAGGACAGTGGTGAGACCGGCCATGCTGTATGGTTTAGAGACAGTGTCACTGAGGAAGAGACAGGAGTCCGAGCTAGAGGTAGCAGAGCTGAAGATGTTGAGGTTCTCTTTGGGAGTGACAAGATTGGACAGGATTAGGAACGAGTACATCAGAGGGACAGCTCATGTTGGACGATTGGGGGACAAAGTTAGGGAGACCAGATTAAGATGGTTTGGACATGTTCAGAGGAGGGACAGTGAGTATATTGGTAGGAGAATGTTGGACATGGAGCTGCCAGGCAGGAGGCAAAGAGGAAGGCCAAAGAGGAGGTATATGGATGGAATTAATGAGGATATGAAGCTAGTGGGTGCAAGGGTTGAGGATGCAGAAGATAGGGATAGGTGGAGAGAGATGATTCGCTGTGGAGACCCCTGAAGGGAAAAGCCGAAAGGAGAAGAAGAAGATTCTTGTATTCTTATGCCATACTGTCTTTATTACTGCATTATTACTATTTTACTAATCTTTATGACTATTATTACCACATTATAGCTTTATAATCACATCGCTGCAGTATTATTGCTTATTGATTTTATTATTCCAGATCGTATTATTGTCGGAGTGCACATATGAAATGCAGCTAATGCAGTAGGTACAGGTACAATATCAGTCTAATATAAATAATTATAGTTAAGGCAGATAATAACAAATAATATACAAGGCAGTAATGTGAAGTACAATACAGTACATATTTATTACAATACCATAGAATTAACTTATAGCTACCTTAATTACCATATAATTTCCTATTTACTACAGCACTATTATTACTATTATAGTTTTATGACATCACTGTAATATTAATTTTGTTACCACAGATTTTGATTATTGCTATTATCACTATCACTCTATTATTAATAGAACTACAGTATTATTACTATTTTTACTATATTATTGTATTATACACATGTTATTACTATATTACGACTGCTTTATTACTATGATTACTGTGTTATTGCTGTATTGTTGTTGTATAATGTACTAGCATGGCCAGTAGAGTGTACCTAGCATCTATAGGTAAGAAATCTTCCTCATTAGAGTCAGAAAGGACCTGAGGAATTTTTGTATAAATCGGATATTTACATGACCTCATAACTTGGCGTAAAGTTTATTTGATATGACTTTATTATCGCCACACATACATTACAGCACAGTGAAATTCTTTTCTTCGCATATCCCAGCTGAGGAATTTGGGGTCAGAGCGCAGGGGCAGCTGTGATACAGCACCCCTGGAGCAGAGAGAGTTAAGGGCCTTGCTCAATTGCCCAACAGTGGAGGTTGGTGGTGCTGGGGGGTGAACCCTGATCCGCCGATCAACAACCCAGCATTAGCTGTTTTAGTAATTCAGAATCTGGATTTTTAAACAAGAATCAAAGTATATCGCGAGTGACCTTTGACCTCATCTGTGGAGCTTGTTTGAGGCAGCCAGTAGAAATGAAGTGTGAAGTGGCTTCTGGCTTACACTTTGCTGAGGATTATGGGTAAACACATGCAAGCTGCTGGGGATAACCTTGAACCAGGGTGAGACAGAGCTGTGGACGTTCTACACAAACACAGAGCAAGGAGAGAAAGGAGAGAAAACAGGAATGATAAAGGATGCAGTGAAGGTCTGAAAGGTCAGCGATGGACACATTCTGAGGAAAATATTAGCATCAATAAAGACACTCTTTACTACAGCGACCTTACAGACTCCTGCTAAGAGTTGCTAAGAGAAATGAGATGAGAATAAACAGAG
The DNA here is from genome assembly GCA_033459395.1 of Hemibagrus guttatus. Lineage (NCBI taxonomy): Eukaryota > Metazoa > Chordata > Actinopteri > Siluriformes > Bagridae > Hemibagrus > Hemibagrus guttatus. The sequence continues at coordinate 23,638,163 of JAUCMX010000013.1, forward strand.
GAATGTGGATGAAGGTGAAATACGACTGAGTCAGAACAACTTCTGAAGAAAAGGAAAGCTAGCGAGCAGGTCAGGGAGAGGATAACAGACATGGGATGTTTATTATATTTAAACGTTTCATTTCACATCACTGACTGGAATTTAATTCATACGTATTTAAAGAATCCCTGCAGAGGAACCTCACAACCCACAGAAGTGCAGGGCTGAACGATTCCTCCAACACTTTCCTGAGATACAAGAAGTCTGATGAAGCGTTATCTGGTTCTATTACCCTCTCTAAACCTTTAAATTAATGAAAGATAAAGTCTACACTTCTGTTTTCTTTCCATCAAACCCCATGCGATGTCATGGCTGGAGACTCAGAAATCTGAAATTTTTGTTCAGCATAGTGTGTTTTTCAGCATAGCGTGACTCCTTCTGCCCTTTTACTCTTCAGAAATATGAGCTGCAAAAGCTTCAGACTAACATCAAGAAGCTTCATGATGACGTCGCATCTGAACTGAGCTCATGAAGGAGTGTGAAGGACCAACATCACACTAATTTATTTATTTATTCATCTATTTATTTATTTATCTATTTATTTGTTTATTTATTTATTTATTTATTTATTTATTTATTTATTTATTTATTTATTTAAATATATCAGTATTTTCTAACACAAAAAAAATGCTTTCAAAAGAAAAAAAAGATATGAAATGGATCAAATGAAAAATGTAAAAATATAAAATAATAAATAATAAATGTATAAATAAATAAATAAATAAATAAATAAATAAATAAATAAATAAATAAAAAATATCTTTATATATTAATAATAAGAAAATAGTAATAATAAATTAAGAAATAACAACAACAACAACAACAGTAAATGTAATTTAAACAACTGAAAAACTAAAATATATGTAATAAATAAATGTACAACAATAATTAATTAAACAGTAAAAAATGTACAAAATTTATTTTGTAAAGCAAAACAGAAAAAAAGTGCTGAACAGAAAACAAATTTAAAAAGAAAAAGAAATCGATCAAATAGAAAACATAAAAATAACAACTAAATATAATTCATAAATATAATTAACCAAATAAAAATTTTATTATAATAAAAATAAAATAAATAAGTAAGTATTATCAGTAATTAATCAAGTACAGTAAACAAGTTTGGCTGGAAAAATAAATAAATAAATGCAATAAATTTCAATATTTAATAGAAACTAAACATCAACAACAACAGCAATCACCACCATTGTGATCATCATCATCATCATCATCATCATCATCATCATCATCTTTATTAACACATTTGATATTTGAAACCACAGTTCACAATGAGTGTTACACAAAGGAAATAAAGGCAAGTAATAAAATTGGAATAAAAGTGTCAAGGGACGGAGGAAAGCAAGAGACAAATAAATCGAGACAAACAACACTGTAAGTAATGCTTTATGCTGTAATTAATGAGACGTTTTTTTTATTCTATTATGAGAAGTTTTTTTAGACTGCACTGATCTCAGAGTTTACAGAAAGCAGATCACGGAGTTGGCCGAGCTGAAAGCAGTACGTGTTTCTGCGAGATGTCTGTTACATGGAGTTCTCTTTTATTCAGAGTGATGAAGAGCAGAATGTTCAGATCATTTCTCTCACCACTTCATTCCACTGAGACACATCCATCTCATTCACTTCACACTCGTCTTCCAGCCTTCTGACATCACACCATCTATAGCTGTTTCACTGACCTCAGTCTCGGTCATCTGCCTTTCTTCTTTAACCCACAGCGCTGCAGAATGCTGGATTCTGATCGATCAGAAGGTGTTGATTAGTGTTCTGTAACAGCAGCTCTGACAGTAGTGCAGGTTTGTATTAATGCACTATTTCTTATACATTTCTGTTTCTATAGCAACACTGAATGCTCTAGAATGTACATGAAACAGGTTTCTCTTCTAATACTGAAGCAGCAGCAGTCATTCCCTCAACAGCTTCTCTCTCTCTCTCTCTCTCTCTCTCTCTCTCTCTCCTCTCTCTCTCTCTCTCTCTCTCTCTCTCTCTCTCTGTATGTGGTTAATCGTCTACACAAACCTATTCATTCGAGCATCCTTCTTTTTCATCGCCCAACTACATCCATCCATCCATCTATCCATCCATCTATTGGTCCATCCATCCTCTTAGATATGTGGATGCTTGTTTGGTCTTCCATTCATCCTTATACTGACCTAACCATCAACCTACTGTATAAATCTTCATCCATCCATCTATCCATCCATCCATCCATTGGTCCATCCATCCTCGTATATATATGTGGATGCTTGTTTTGTCTTCCATTCATACTTATACTAATCTAACTTATCCATCCATCCATACTGTATCAGCCTTCCTTCCTCCCTCCATCCTTCTCTCCATCCATCTAAATTTGTGAGTCCACTCATTCCTCTAAACAGACTTGTTTTTTTCTTTTATTCATTCTTTTATTGATCTAATCATCAGCCACCCGTCCGTCTATCCATCCGTCCGTCCGTCCATCCATCCATCCATCTAGCCATCCATTCATTTGTCATCTGAAATGTTGTATTTTATTTTCATTTCTTTCCAGCAGTGAGAATCAGTGGTAAGAACTCTAGCTTAAGATTAACACCACATCCTATATATTCTGTGTAAAAGCACATTTAAGCAGGAATGCATGCCACTGGATGTTGTCGTAAATAGATAAAGATTAAAAAAATAAATAAAAATATTTCAACTATCATACTTTACATCTATTATGGAGAAGTTTGATGGCCCTGCTGACCGTCGCCATGGATTTTCATGTCAATGTGAGATCTTTTTCGTGTACCACCCTGAGGCATACTGGGAGGAGACGATCGAGTGCACCTTCATCAGGTGTCTGCTGAAAGCGAGGGCACTGGAGTGGGAAGAGGCTGTCTGGGGCAGCGATGCGCAAGCACGCTCTTCCTCTACCTATTTCTCACAGCAGATTCGGGAGGTGTTCGGTTATCCTGCTGGGAGGAAGGAGTCACGACGGCCGAACATTGGATTTGCAGACAGAATTTAGGGAAACGTAGGATTGGAGACTGAATCCTGGATTTTAAGTAGATGCTCAGCAGATGTTTAGGGTTTTTTTTTTTCTCACTGTTATAAACAATGTGACACATTTTAGAAACACAATGAGATGTAAATGTTCTTTAAGTTAAGTTGTCTTTATTTGTCACATGTACATTACTGCACAGTGAAATTCTTTCTTTGCATATCCCATCCTTGGGGGTCAGTTGAAGTTGGGGGCCTTGCTCAAGGGCTCAGCGGTGGCAGCTTGGTGGTGCTGTGGCTTGAACTTTTACTTCAAAATCAGGGTTTATAAAAAATGAATTAATTAATGAATAAATAAATATTTAAATAAATAAATCAGTAGGGCCTGAACATCAATAACCATCAAAGATGTTTGGAGAAAACATCTTGCTTTAACTCAAAACAGTGTGTAGATTCTCTCAGCATGTCAGTTTTGTTTTTGTTTGTTTATTTGGTAAATACTATATTTTTGGGAAGTGGTTTCATTTCTAAACGTTTAAGAAATTCAGATTTCCTCGAGTCTGAGGTTTTATACAATTTTCTCCTACACACGTTTTAAACTAACTCACTGTGGTTCCTCAGGTGATGACAGACACACACACACACACACACTATAGCCTGAAGGACAGCTTCTACACGTGAGCTGCTGATGTAAAGCCATGCAGTGAGATGGATATGGTGTGTAAGAGTGAGGCGCTGGTCACTACACTACACTACACACCCCAGGCTCTCACAGACAGATGATGGATTATATCTGATGTCCTGCTGTAGAACACTTCAAGTCTTTTCTGCATGTCACCAGTGAGCCTCAGACAGGAATTTACCAAATATGGACATTACAAATCCACACATTGATTTTATTCCATGAGCAAAAAGTTGGAGGGAGACTTTTTTTTTCTTTCTTTCTGTGAGACTGGAGATGTGTGCTGTGTGCAGCAGAAATAAAAAAAATTAAATAAATAAATATAAATTTAATGAAAAAAAATGGGGGGCACGGTGGCTTGGTGGTTAGCATGTTTTCCTCACACCTCCAGGGTTGGGGGTTCAATTCCCGCCTCTGCCATGTGTGTGTGGAGTTTGCATGTTCTCCCCGTGCCTCGGGGGTTTCCTCCGGGTACTCCGGTTTCCTCCCACGGTCCAAAGACATACACTGTAGGTTGATTGGCATCTCTAAATTGTCTGTAGTCTGTAGTGTGTGATTGTGTGAGTGAATGAGCGTGTGTGTGTGCCCTGCGATGGGTTGGCACTCCGTCCAGGGTGTATCCTGCCTTGATGCCCAATGACGCCTGAGATAGGCACAGGCTCCCCGTGACCCGAGAATAGATCGGATAAGCGGTAGACAATGAATGAATGAATGAACAAAGGAATGAAATAAAATAAACATAGAAATAAAATAAGCAAAAAAATTACAATAAATAATTAATTAATTAATTAATTAATTAGAATAAATAAATAAATAAATAAATAAATAAATAAATAAATAAATAAATAAATAAATAAAAGTACCAGTGAGGAAAAACTGGAGACATTTGTGTTTTACTTCCTTTGGATTTTTAATTTTTTTTTTTTTTAAACCACGGAACTATAATCTTCCTAAGGTGGAACTATGTGTCCTAAGGTTTTTTGTTTGTTTTTTTTAATACAAAATTGATTTCTTCATTTTCTTCATTTCCTCCTTGTCTGGATGACTCAAAACACAACTACATGGAGCACAGACATGCAGAATTTATATTCTCAAACTCAGGACTTTTCAACCTACTGAACTGGACTTATTGACCTAAATCTAAGAGGCTGATCTTCTCAGTCTTTTTCTTATCACTTTTATCAGAAAAGAATTGTCTATAGAATGTTAAGTTGTGGAATCGAATTGTAAAGTGAATTGAAATGTCTGTGTGGAAAAGCTCAGGTGAGTCGGCGGGCATCTAGGTACATGGTGAGTTGGTATCGAAAAGAAATGATCAACTGGTTGTACTTTTTCTTTTATTTTCCATTGCTTCTTCTTCTTCTTTTTTAAAGACTTTCTTTTCAATCAATATTGTTTTACTTGATCATTTTTCATCAGAATAATCAAAAATCTGTGATAAAGATAAATGAGGTATAGAGTGTGTGAAGGCAGATATAAATAATTGCTGGTCTGAATATTAATACAGTTACCCAATATATTTTGGAGCTTTTTCAACTTTTTTCTACTTTGTTTCCATAAATAGTTAGAAGAATAAACTTTTCACGCTTTTGCTTAGTCCAGCACACACACTTGACTCTGTTCTAAACTTTTCATCCAGTACCTTTCGATATTTCACATTATACAGCAAAGGTTTCCAGATATCCTTCATCCAACCTTCTCTGATTTGTTTTTGTCTTTAGAAAGTGTTTCAAATGAGACACTCGTTCACTCACAACACGTTAAGAGATAATCAAGATAATTCATATCTTTGCTCAGTGCTGATTAATAAACTCTATATGGATTCACAGTTATTGTTTTTCCTGTAGTTAAAGTAGCAACATGTTTATTTCTGCAGCAGCACTGTGCTCTGGCTTAGTGATATACATCACCATAATGAACAGCAGAAGCTCGAGAGGTGACAGCAATCAGCACCAACACGGAAGGTCACAGTGTTTGGGCGTCGAGTTGTTGACATCTCACTAGTGTGGGAGGTTTCAAGGTGTAATGAGCATTGGAGGGTTACAGAATCATACAAACACCATGATGGTGAACATATAGCAATCCCTGTTTGCTAACTAGCTAGTGTGATGTCATGATATTTATATTTTAAATGACTCCAGATTTGTTTAATAGGAAAAGTTCACAGATATTGTAGAGCGACATATTAAAACTGACCAATCAGAATTCAACAGCACGGGTCAGAGCCGAGTATTTCCAGCTAGGAAAAACTAGCTAGGGTCAGAGCCGAGTATTTCCAGCTAGGAAAAAAAAATGTAATAATTTTAATAATTTATTTTTTTCAGAACAGCATAGAGATGTCTGAACATTGAATAAAACTGTTATATATAAAATAAACACAAAATAGTCTAACTCTATTAAAAAACTCAATTGATAAATTGCCAGGATGTATATAAATATATCTTACACCATTTCAACGATGAATACAGACAAGTTACCATGACAACACCACTCCCTCCATTTACATTTCTAGAATTTGGCATAAGAATAAGTCTTATCCAGAGCAACTTAGTTCTTTATCTCTTTTTTTTTTTTAATGCGACTGAGCAATTGAGCGTTGCTCAGGGGCCCAGCAATGGCAGCTTCCTGGACCCGGGCTTCAAATTCACAACCTTCCGATCAGTAGCCCAACAACTTAACCACTAAGCTACCACATCCCAGCATTAGCATCACCCCCACTTCCACCAAAAGCAACTAACACACACTCAATGCAACACTAACACTAAAGCACTATACTAGGTTTACACACACACTCATTTTTTTTCTTTTTTAAAGTCCATGTTAAAATGATCTAATGCAATGCACACCTGAATTTAGAATTTATGCAACTGTCCTAGGTTTGTGCTTTCCACGCCTCCAGATGTTTAATGTAACGGCTGCGGTAGCTCAAGTGGTTAAGGCTCTGGGTTGTTGATCAGGGTTCAAGCCCCAGCACCACCCAGCTTCCACCATCGGGCCCTTGAGCAAACCCCCACCCATGCTCGGGTGGTGCTGACCTTGTGTTCTGACCCTAACCCTCCAAGGATGGGATATGTGAAGAAAGAATTTCACTCTGCAGTTATGTATATGTGACAAATAAAGACTACTTAACCTAACCCAGGCTGATGTGTGGAATCATGTGATAATGCGGCAGCAGACTTCAACAACCAATCAGAATCTGACTTGGCGTAACAAACTGCCCTTAATTAAAATATTGCTATATTATAAAACACTTGGTCAGTGTGATTTTTGTCATTTGTTTTTATTTCATCATTAAAATCCCTTTTCACATTCATCTTGACTGAGGACGCTGGTAAGTGGGCGTGGCCCGGTCACGCCTCCTCATCAAAATAACAATATAATATGCAGCATGTGATTGAAGTCCTACACCCGTCAATCTTTCGTATCAGTCAGGGTTACTCCTGCTGGTGGTGAAGTTGTTTCTTGACCCTGATGGTTTCTTCATAAACAATTCGAAAGAGTATTCCCGGGACAGGCTCCGGATCCGGCGTAACCCTGACCAGTATAAAGTGCTCACTGAAGATGAAGGAAAAAATGAATATGAATGGAACTGGTTTTGCGAAAGAGCAGTTTGTGTTAACCTTAAACCGCACAGCTGTGCAAACGATCTTGAATAAACATGTATTGCAAATGGATAAACATAAAAAGCTGGTCGTCTTGTTATTATGCAGATTCAGAAAACTGAGAGGCAAAGAGGCACTAAAAGCTTTTCAAACGGTTTATTTAATAATAAAGACCTCACGGTTAGCGATGCATTAGGCAAGGAAAATGTGCAGCACGTCCCTGAGAACTCGATTATTCATGCAACCTTACTGCACATGGCTGCCAGGTTTGTAATAAACATCATCTTTCTTTAAATAAATAAATAAATAAATAAATAAATAAATAAATAAATAAATAAATAAATAAATAAATCAGATAATAAAAACCAAACCCTTAGAGACAGAAAAAAGGCAGTTTATTTATTTTAGGGTGTGCATTCCTATTCCTTATTAATTTTAGCATTCCCGTTCATGCCTGCTGATGTGCTTTGAATATTTTGATGAGCATTTTCTTTTTATTTTCATCTCAGCTTCACTCATTCAATCTTCAAAGAGATCCGTCTGAGTCTGTGCCTGAGCTGGATGCCGTCTGAGTCTGAATCTTGGAGAGATCAGGCGGTGTAATCGGGGCTCTGAACAAGGGAGACACTTACACACGCTGGAGCTGAGTTCAGTTCAGTCTGCTATCGTTAGCATAACAGAGTAATTATTATCAGATATTAGACAGATAAAGAATCCAGGAAAACAAAGAACGTATTAGAAAGTGTAATGCGAACGTGTGAGCAGTTTTGTAGACGAGTGGCAGCGAACGAGTGTATGAAGGACAGGCATTAATTCCATTATGTCTTCATGGATCATATTACTACAGTGCTATTAAACCCCATTACACTGTAACACCTCAGATATGCAGACAAGTGCTGAGAAGCATTACATCATCTGCTGCTCACTGAGACGTTGATTTATTCTTCATCTGAGATACACACACACACACTGCCAGGAGAACGTGTTTATAGCTGCTGTATTTAAAGCAGACTAGGAGACAGACAGACAGACAGACAGACAGACAGACAGAGATATGGGTAGAAAAGCAGATGGCAAGACATACAGACACTTGGACTGACAGAGCAGATAGAGCCCTGGATAGACAGACAGATGGAGAGGCAGACAGAGACTTGGACAAACATACAGACCCTTGGATAGACAAAAATATATGAAAGTGGCCATTTGGAGAGACAGATACTTGGACAGCTAGTAAGGTGGAGAGTTAAACAGAAACTTGGGCAGACAGGCAGACAGACTAACTGACAGATAACAAAACAACTGGAGAGACATATTTTTGAACAGACAAGTAACCATACAGAGAAAAAGACAATACACAAACAAACACTTTGAAAGAGGCACACCAGAACACAGACACTTGTACATACAAACACATGAGCAGATAGACAGACTCTTGAACAGACAGACTGGCACTTGAACAGATAGGCAGACTCTTGTCCAGACAGCCAGACAGACACTTGAACAGATAGACAGACACTTGAACAGATAGAGAGACACTTGAACAGATAGACAGGCATTTGAACAGATAGACAGGCTCTTGTAAATAAGACAGACTCTTGAACAGACAGACAGACATTTGAACAGATAGACAGACTCTTGTAAATAAAGACAAACACTTGAACAGATAGAGAGGCATTTGAACAGATAGACAGGCATTTGAACAGATTTGAACAGATAGACAGACTCTTGTAAATAAAGACAAACACTTGAACAGATAGAGAGACACTTGAACAGATAGAGAGGCATTTGAACAGATAGACAGACTCTTGTAAATAAAGACAGACACTTGAACAGATAGAGAGGCACTTGAACAGATAGACAGACTCTTGTAAATAAAGACAAACACTTGAACAGATAGAGAGACACTTGAACAGATAGACAGGCATTTGAACAGATAGACAGGCTCTTGTATAGACAGACAGACAGACACTTGAACAGATAGACAGGCATTTGAACAGATAGACAGGCTCTTGTATAGACAGACAGACAGACACTTGAACAGATAGACAGGCATTTGAACAGATAGACAGGCTCTTGTATAGACAGACAGACAGACACTTGAACAGATAGACAGACATTTGAACAGATAGACAGGCTCTTGTATAGACAGACAGACAGACACTTGAACAGATAGACAGACATTTGAACAGATAGACAGACTCTTGTAAATAAAGACAGACACTTGAACAGATAGACAGACTTTTGAACAGATAGACAGACTCTTGTAAATAAAGACAGACACTTGAACAGATAGAGAGACACTTGAACAGATAGACAGACATTTGAACAGATAGACAGGCTCTTGTAAATAAAGACAGACTCTTCAACAGACAGACAGACTTTTGTACAGACAGACAGACAGACAGACAGACAGACAGACACTTGAACAGATAGACAGACTCTTGTATAGACAGACAGACAGACAGACACTTGAACAGATTGAGAGACTCTTGTACAGACAGAGAGACACTTGAAAAGACAGATAGACATTTGAACAGATAGACAGGCTCTTGTAAATAAAGACAGGCACTTGAACAGATAGACAGACCTTTGTAAAGACAGACAGACACTTGAACAAATAGACAGACTCTTGTACAGACAGACAGACAGACAGACTCTTGAACAGACAGACAGATACTTGAACAGACAGACAGTCTCTTGTACAGACAGACAGGCACATAGATAAATGGACAGATATCTGGGCAAATAGACAGACATAAGGATAGCCAGAGACACACCTGGATAGATGTACAAAGAGACAGACAGATATTTCCATGGACAGACAGACTTAAAGACACATAGACTGAGAGACTTGAACAGACACTTTAAATGGTTGTAGAGTCATTCTCAATGGATCTGTCGTTCCTGTACTTGTGGATCACAGCTGAAAGTTTATTAAGGGCTTTCTGGTGGTTTGCTGAAGGTTTGCCTTAAATTATATTTGCAGTTGAAACCTCTAATGCCGAAGCCTACAAACTAGTCATGAAGGACTCCCTGCTAATGCAGAAAATCTATTCTAATCCTCCTTCTTGTACACCTGAGGAAGACAATCAGTATTCAGCATTACAAACCAGGAGAATACATAAAGAAATAAGCCCATGATTCTGTTGTGTATTCTATTTTACACTATGTCTTATGATACAATAGCTCTCAATACTGAGGAAGGGCAAAAGATATACCAAATCCCAAATCCTGCTATTGATGAGAGGTAGAAAGAGCCAGAGTGACAAGCTTTTGACACAGTCTAAGGGCATAAATCTCTAGAGTGGCCAGTTTCCAAGGACAGCAAGAGCCACAACAACCAGCACTGTATACTGTCCATGGGCTGAAATTCCCAGCTTGACTGGCTCTTGACAGAATTCAAGGGCAAAAAGTGTGTGAATGACCAGCTTCTGACACTGTTCATGGACAGGAAATGCCAGACTGACCAACCTCTGACACTGTCCACTGTCCAAGATGTTACAGTGACCAACTTTTGACAAGATTCAAGTGCAGAAATTCCCATGGGAATCAACTTCTGGCATGTTTCAAGGGCAGAAATTCCACAAGTGACCAGACTCTGACACTGTCCCATAGCAGAAAGTAACTAAATGACTAGCATCTGACACTGTGACCAGCTGACCAACAGTAGAAATTCCTGCAAATTATTTTAGTGGAAAAATTGAGAATATTAGGCAGAAAATTCAGACTAATTTAAAGCTAAACAATTTCATACCTAATCATGAAGATAATAATATCACTGATTCTGATCAGCATTTAGAATGTTTTACTCCTCTTTAAGAGACAGCCTTGATTTTACTAATTTCTTCTTTAACTCATCAACCTGCATACTACATCATAACATTCATGAAATGTATCAGTCAGGATTTAGGGCTCATCATAGCACAGAAAGAGTGCTGGTTAAAGTGGTAAATGACCTGTTACTGGCCTCTGCTCAGGGTTGTGTCTCCTTACTGGTGTAACTTGATCGTAGTGCAGTTTTTGACACCATTGACCTTGGTGTGATTATTGACTCTGGTCAGAAGGTTGTGAGCTCAAATGCCAGGACCACCAAGCTGCCACTGCTGGGACTCCTAAGCAAGGCCCTTAACCCTTAATTGCTCATTTGTATAAATGAGATAAATGTAAGTCGTTCTGGATAAGGGCATCTGCCAAATGCCATAAATGTAAATACAAATACTGTTCTTCTTGATAGGCTAGAACATGTTGTTGGTGTTAAAGGAACAGCCCTCTCCTGGCTCAGGTCTTATATGACGGATCGATATCAGTTCATAGTTCTAAATGGTGATTTCTCTATGCATACTAAGGTTATGATCGGTGTTCCACAAGGTTCTGTTTCAGGCCCACTGCTTTTCTTCTTACATATGCTACCCCTTGGTGCAATTATTAATAAACATGGTGTTAGCTTCCACTGTTATGCTGATGACACAAAGCTACATGTTTCAGCTATGTCAGATGAGACACACCAGCTTATTAAGATTGAAGACTGCGTAAAGGACATTAGACAGTGGATGCTTACTAACTTTCTCCTGCTTAACTCTGACAAGACAGAGGTGCTTGTACTAGGACCACATGCAACTAGAAGTAAGCTTTCTGATTACAGAGGATGGTGTTTCTGTTTCATCATGTGCAGCAGTAAAAGACCTTGGTGTGATTAATGACTCTGGTCTTTCATTTGAAGCTCTTGTAGATAATATCACTAGGGTAGCCTTCTTTCATCTCAGAAATATTGCTAAGATAAGAAATATGATGTCACTACATGATGCAGAAACACTAGTTCATGCTTGTGTTACCTCTAAGTTGGATTATTGTAATGCCCATTGTTAAAAGTGCTATAGAAATAAAAAATTTATTGAATTAAATTACTATTTTCTGATTTTGTCCAAAAGCAAATAGTGCCAAAATAACCAGGTTCTGATGCTGCCTCAGGTAGTATGAGGTACCAGAAGGAATAGCTTCTGATACTGTCCCAGGGCAGTAATTCACATAGTGAGCATCAAACACTGCCCAAGAGTAGCAATTATCAACACTGAGACACTTCTGACTATGAGGGATGCCATAAAAATAGAGATCCTGTGCACAAATACTGGTAATGAGCAGAGACCTTGAGTGACCAGCTTCCCTTAAAGAGTGATAAAGTCTGAGTGACCAACATCAACCCCTGACCAAAGAATCAACCAAACAGAATATCGTCTACCACTGAGCAGGAACAAAACACCTGAATGATCAGTTTCTAGAAAAAAGTCAGAGTAACCAGCTTGTGATATTTATCAGGGACAAAAGAAGGCAAGGTGACAAATGTGTGACACTGATTAGAGGCAGCAGTAACCTGGGGGTAGGGCACTGCACAGTGCTGCAGCGAAGGCCACGTCAATAAGTGTTTTTAGAAAATGAAGTCAATGAGAGCTTTTGTTCCTGGTTCTCGTTCACTCCCAGCCTCTTTCTCTTTCCCTCTTGCTCATGCCACTCACTTTAAATCAATTCAGATCAAAGCAGGCTGTATCGGCACGGCAGTATTCACTTACCACAATACCCTAGGATTTAGATGGGTTATCTAATTTATCGTCCTATTTCTCATCCTCTCTTCTCCTCTCTTCTCCTCTCAGTTGTTTATCTCCCACTTATTGAGATTCCCTCTCTCTGTTAATTTGCCTATTGTCTTTCACTGGACGTAACTCCGCATCGATCCAGTCTTTGCACTGAGTCTTTGAAGTTTTTAGTTACAAAGCCCCCGGTATAATGGCACTTCCATCATGCTGACAGCTCACACACACTCTTGGCTAGTCTTAAAACAATAACGGATATATTATTCCACATATATATATACTTGCACATAATTAATGAACTTATTTTAATTATTTCATATGAAATAAGAATACTAGATGTAACCTAACAGAGTTGCTAGGAAGAATCTACTAAGAAGAATTTGGGAATTTGGTTCGGATACTTGGGGATAGATAGATAGATAGATAGATAGATAGATAGATAGATAGATAGATAGATAGATAGATAGATAGATAGATAGATAGATAGATAGATAGATAGATAGATAGATAGATAGATAGATAGATAGATAGATGCCCATCACAGGGCACACACAAACAGACACTCTCATTCATACATTACAGACAATTTAGAGATGCCAATCAACCTACAATGCATGTCTTTGGACCGGTGGAGGAAACCCCCTAGGCACGGGGAGAACATGCAAATTCTACACACACGACGAAGACAGGAATCGAACCCCCAACCGTGGAGATGTGAGGCAAACGTGCTAACCACCATGCCCCCCTTGTTTTGTTATATTATATTATATTATATTATATTATATTATATTATATTAATTATATTATATTATATTATATTATATTAATTATATTAATATATCTTTAAACGATTGACATATCGAAACAATAACAATAACAACACAATTCAAAAATGTTATTTATTTTAGGAGTTAATTAAATTTCTTCTTCAATAAATAAATAATTTAATGTTATTTATTTATTTATTTGTTTGTTTGTTTGTTTGTTTATTTTTCAATTTGATCATTTAATTTCTATGATTTAATTTTATTGTATATTAGGCGTATTACATTTTTTTGTTCGTTTAAGCTAACGTTCAGCTGCTCATGCAGACTGAAATTAAAAAACCCGGCTCTGCTTTTTCTGTTTAATAAATAAATAAAATGAGTAATAACCTGCCCTGAGTTCCTCATTCATACCATGAAGTTCAATTTCAGGCTAAATTTAATTGATTAATGATTAAATAAATATCCAGTACCTGAAATAAATGCAGTTTTTTTTGTTTGTTTGTTTTTTTTTTTACTACTGCTGCTCTCTCTTATCAAGGCATAACAGACCAGTGTGAGGCTTTCAGCGCATCACACACTGCAGAACTGTAGCTGAGTAAAGAAGCTTAGCGGAGGCTTTAAATCCCCAAACGTTCTCCTTCTTTATTAACTCTATTCCTTTCTCATTGTTCATGCTAATTATATCTTATAAAAAGACAATTCATTTTTGAAAGTTAATGAAAATGTGAAACTCCGAGGAGCAGAATTGAGTTCGAGCTCTTCAGCTGGAGTCCTCCTACAGCCTGGGTGTGTTTCTAGAAGAAGATGAAGTTCTTGCTCTCGGGTCAGAACAGACGGAACTGTTCAGTCACACCGAGCCGGTTTTAGCATAATTTAGCATAATTTCCAGTGAGCCGAGTGACATGTGCACGCAATGATAGACAAACAAGATTCATTATTAAACCAGATAAACTAATTATTCGGATTATAGAGGAGCCTCAGTGAAAGGTTTTACAGCCTCATGTTCCAATAGTGAGCAGAGAGAGAGACAGAGACAGAGAGAGCGAGAGTGAGAGAGAGAGCGAGAGAGAGAGAGAGAGAGAGAGAGAGAGAGAGAGAGAGAGAGAGAGACAGAGACAGAGACAGCGTGAGAGACAGAGACAGAGTGAGAGACAGAGAGAGCAAGAGAGAGAGAGAGAGAGAGGGAGAGAGGCAGACAGAGAGAGAGAGCAAGAGAGAGAGAGAGAGAGAGGGAGAGAGGCAGACAGAGAGGAGAGAGAGAGAGAGAGAGAGAGAGAGAGAGAGAGAGAGAAGGAGAGACAGACAGAGTGAGAGAAAGAGAGAGAGAGAGAGAGAGAGAGAGAGAGAGAGAGAGACAGAGAGAGAGAGAGAGAGAGAGAGAGAGAGAGAGAGAGAGAGAGACAGAGACAGAGACAGCGTGAGAGACAGAGACAGAGTGAGAGACAGAGAGAGCAAGAGAGAGAGAGAGAGAGAGGGAGAGAGGCAGACAGAGAGAGAGAGAGAGAGAGAGAGAGAGAGAAGGAGAGACAGACAGAGTGAGAGAAAGAGAGAGAGAGAGAGAGACAGAGAGAGAGAGAGAGAGAGAGAGAGAGACAGACGGAGAGACAGACAGAGTGAGAGAGAGAGAGACAGAGAGTGAGAGAAAGATAGACAGAGAGACACAGAGACAGAGAAAGTTTTTCTCATACTCTTGGACTCAGCCAACAGATTTTGGTAGATTTTGGTAGACAGATTATCGTAAAATATAAAATCATATCTAAAGTGATATTCGAGGAAGATTCCAAAGCCGCTCTCAGTTGATCCTTAGCTAAGCTATTTCAGCATGTCCAAGTGGCTCTCTATCAGTATCTCTAAGTGACTCAGTAGAGCTTTTCACACGTGAGATATTTCTCTGTGTGAGTGTAAACTCTGTGTAAACATTATCCTGGGTTTATGTGGTTATAGGGTTCACACTGCTCCTAATTTCCCCAGGGGTTAACACTGAATCCTGGCTCTTCAGAATCTGCGCTTGTTTCACACTCTACATTCCTAAACCCCGCCTTCACCTTCGTCTTATTTGCATATTCATGTATCAGCAACTCTGATTGGATAAATCCAGTGGACATTTAAATAACAACTCGTCTCAAGCTTTCACTTTTATCAGTGAGGAAAAAAGTTCAGGTCTGTGCTTCTGCACCCGAGCAGCTTCTGTTATCTTTCACAGCTTCATCTTTTCTGCTCTGTTTAAGTTGATCATGGAGTCGATCAGACGTTTGTATGTTGATTTCCTCCTCGCTACTTCCGTGATGTTCAGTGTTTTGCCACCTGACTCTATCTACCGAGCCGTTTTTACGTGTTTAAGTGTTGCTAAGTCCTGGTTTTCACGCGCTGCTCAGTTTCTGATTGGGTGTCTGTTGCTAAGCAACCAGCTGTTACATCCCAACAGCGCATCATTTCACTCTGTAGACGTTCAGCACCGTGATGTGGAGTTAACACTGTAAAGTTTCCGGGGGAAAAGCCGTTCTAACCCTAATTTACACGTGTGAAACATTTTTTTCGAGGTAAAAGCGACGATAACCCGCGGGTGAAAAGCTCTATTAATGTTATAAATGTGTTTGTTCATGCAAGGTCACATGACCATAGCATGCCTATAGGATGTATGATGTTACGAGCTTCTATAAAACCCGGGAAGTGTCACTTTTCTGTCACTTCCTGTTAAACTTTGTGCGTAGTTTGTAGTTCTGTTTAAACTCTAGAACCAGAGCAGCTCGTCCTGAAGCATCTTTATACTGAAGGAAAGCTTCTTTTTCCCACAGGATAACAATCTTCACCAATATGATCGCTCAGCTCTGATCAGGATACACACTCCATTACCTGGAGTTCTTTCTACTGCTCATTTTATAGCAAGTAAAATAAACTGTAATCTTTCCCCACGATTGACGTGATGCATTCAGAGCAGATTACGATCAAAGACGCACTCGGGTTCTACCTGTGTAAGAGTAAACCGGGCCGAACCGGCGCCTGGGCAGAGAGACGGTCTTTTAATGAAGAGTTTTAGCATTTTTATTGGACAGTGCATGCGGAGAGATTCTCTTTGAAACACGATCTGAAGATCTGCATCTTCTGCATGTCCTGTGGCTCCTGAGTAGAAAAGAAAAACTCGACGGAATAAAAAGACGCCCGTATTTTACGGCGCAGCGTTTTAAAGTGAAAAACTGAAACATGGGTGATTCCAGCACCGAAGAGAAAAGAGAGAGGGAAAAAAAAGTCAACCGAAGGGAAAAAAAAGTTTTCAGCACTCAGTCTTCAGACTTCACCTGAAGTAGAGGTGGTGTGTATGAGTGAACACACACTTTGAGTCAGAATCAGGGGATAGTTTCATGCTTCACAGCAGTGTGACAGGTTTATTTTTAAATCGATATTTTTAAAAAGCCAGACTGCAGCTTCTCAGGGAAAGTCACGACGTCAGGAAACACAAATCAGTGATGTGTGTATAACTTTTACCAACACACATGTAACATTTCACAAGGTTCTCTCTCAGGAAGAGATGAGGAGGGATTCACAGAGAGTCTGGAATTATTGCATGGAAGTGTTTAAATTAAAGCTCAGCTCTGTGTAGGACGTATCCGACTCGTGCACCTTAGATTAGACAGGAAGTAAAGAAAAGAAACTGACCGCAGTTTCGGACCCTGAGTGTGTTTTCTACACGGAATGTAATGATGAGATTTTAGAGACACTTTGTTCATGTGTTGAAGCTTTCCTCTCTGCTCTGTGATGCAGCGTGAAGTGCAGCTTGGAAAGACGGTGAAATGGATCTCAGAAGAATCACGTTAGAATTCACGTTATCTGTCTGTCTCTCTATCTATCTATCTGCCTGTCTATCTCTCTCTGTCTGCCTGTCTATCTGTCAGCAAAAATAACACTATAGATATTTTTATATTCTTTCGAATGACTGTTAGTCTGAGAT
>JAUCMX010000013.1:23660759-23713259 GCA_033459395.1 Hemibagrus guttatus
ACTGACACCGTGTTCACTTTCTCATAAATAAATGCATTAACACAAGCGGACTTGTTTAAAGCGGGTGTAGGTGTCTGATATTTACAGATCAGTGTGTAAAATAAACATCAATGATAAAGTTTCCGTCAGGATTCCGATAAATAACAAATAATTGGGAGTCATTTATGGAAAGATCGTGTAATTATATAGCTGTTATGTGAGAAAAACAAGGAAACACACGTGAAAAGAAAGTGATAATAAAGCCACGTATCCATGTAAAAATGAGGCGGTGAAAATATTACAAGTGTGCGATACAAGATACAAGTGTGTGTGAGCACACTGTGTGTGCTTTCACACACACAGTGATTCGTGTAAATCAATGTAAATTTTTATGTTGTGTTGATTGAAAACATCTGTTGCTGCTGCTAGCATGTTACATTTTTTGTGCTCTAAATATATCACAGTCATAAAGCGCCCCAGCGCTGGGAGGAAGGACGGAATGGTTTTAACTTGGTTTATGGTGCGAGAGATATAAGCCTGACATTTCTCCAGCTCTCACTGGGGACTTAGCATCAAGAGCTAACGCTGCACATGTTAAAGGCAGAGAGAGAGAGGAACGAGCGTGTCGCACAGCGCTAACTGCGTGTGCGCTTTCTTCCTCCAGAGATTCTCACCTCCAACACGCGTGCGAGAGGTCAGGGACGCTGCAGTCACAACCTCGCTGCAATTTCACAGCAGATTAGTTTTCCAGATTCAGCTTCTACAGCGAACTTCACGTGTGATTATTTTCCACGTGGTCTTTAGACACGTGTTGTTTTTCCACACCATGATTCATACCTCATGCTTTTATTTATTACATCTATTTAAATGAAACGTTGAAATCCAATTTCACGTCATAAAACTTTCTATTCAAAATGCTGGATTTATGCCTGTGATATACGTATATCAGATGGATATACGTATATCAGATGGATATACGTATATCACAGGCATAAACCCAGCATTTTGAATAGAAAGTTTTATGACGTGAAATTGGATTTTTTCCTATATATATATATATATATATAAAATTTATTTATTTATTTGTTTGTTTGTTTGTTTGTTTATTGTTTTAATTATTTTTATTTTTTATTTTAATTTTTTCTTTCTTTAAGTATGTATGTATGTATGTATTTATTTGTTTGTTTGTTTATTGATTTATTTTATCAGTATTTCTATTTTTCCCCCATGTGTATGACTGCGACTACTAACAAAAATGCTAAAAACAGCCTTTCAGTTTTAGATGGGGACAAAAGGAGGAGTTTTCTCACAGATTATTGATTTTCAGAGAGAGATGGGTTTGTATAATGGGACAGAATGAGGAAACGTGTTGATTATCTTCTAATGATGCAGTGATGTGGACCGTGTGATGGACCCGAGCTCAGTCTGGGGTGAATTGTCCTGCTACATGCCTGGTATTCCCAGGGTAACCTGCAGATCCAGGACTCTAACCAGAATAAAGAGTTTACTGAACAAGAAAGAAGGAATGATTGATGTGTTCAAAATGACAAAATACAGTGACAAAGGAAAGTAGATCTCACCAGAATGTTATAAACAAGCAAAAAAAAAAAAATCAATCTTCTTCTTCTTCTACTACTACTTTTTGTTGTTGTTGGTGTTGATGTTGTTTTTCTTCTTCTTCTTTCTTCTTCTTCGGTCCCTTGCTGGAAACAGGGCGGGGTTTTCTACAGAGCCGTTAAGCATCCACTGAATTTCAAACTTTACCCATGATTCCTTTCCATCACTAGCAGATCAGTCAGACAGCAGTGACCTTCACTCTGCTCAGGTGGCGCTATGGATAAAGACCAAGGTCTCCATCAAGACCAAAATCCACCTTTCCCCAACTCTGATCCTGAGGTATTTGTGTACAGATCAAAACTGTGGACTTTGCTCAAACCAGAACTAAACAAACTCAAGGTCAATCAACTATGATCAAAAATCAAGTGAATGCTATGTAAAGAAAAATGTTAAAATGAAGAAATTGTGCGTAAAAAAATAGCTAACGTGTAACATTAATTAAGATGTTAAAAAAATTACATGAAAATGAAGGAATCATATAAACGAATCACTCCTGAATCGATAAATGAATCAATAAATAAGGTCACGTGACGTCTGATGTAAAGGCGGAGCCTACGTCATACTAACAGTCACAACCTACAGTGTTGGAGTTTTATTTCTTTTATTCAATGTAATACTGAATCAGTGTAAAGAAATGAATGATGTTCGGTCTGATCTAAAGCGAGTCTGTCGGCTTTCAGTGTGTTTTAGACGTGTGTTGTTCCCTCTGTTGGAGAACCTTACACAGAATATTTTCCTGGTTGGAGATGAAATCTGAGCTGCTTTTTAGATGAACAAGCACTTGGAGCGTCTCAGAGAGCAGAAATGGGTTTGACATCAACATTTACTTTGAAGATACAAACATTTTTGTGAAATAAAAATATATCCAGAACTTTTCTATGAATATATCGCCCCTAGTAGGCTAGAGTAAAACAGAAATATTTATAAAACACTACAAATTCTTCAAGTCCTGAGTGTCTACTTTCATATGAGCTTCATATTAACCTCCACTGTGGAGTGAGACATGACGAAGACACTCAACCATCAACATGGACACGATAAAACAAGAGGAAATTACATTTTTTGTCTTCTGGGTAAATGACTTAATCAGTGTAGATATTACTGTTTAAATGTTTCACAATTTTCATCATATTATTCCTGTCGTGTTCATGTTGTTACACATGGTACTTACAAAGCCTAGAACAAGTGAATTTCTAGTTTGTATTTCTACATACATTGACCAGGCATAACATTATGAACACCTATTGTGTTGGTCTTCTTTTGCTGCCAAAACAGCCCTGACCCGTCATGCACTGTGTATTCTGACACCTTTCTATCAGAACCAGCATTAACTTCTTCAGCAATTTGAACAATAGTAGCTCGTCTGTTGGATCGGACCACACGGGCCAGTCTTTGCTCCCTACGTGCATCAATGAGCCTTGGCCGTCCATGACCCTGTCGCCGGTTCACCACTGTTCCTTCCTTGGACCACTTTTGATAGATACTGACCACTGCAGACGGGGAACACCCCACAAGAGCTGCAGTTTGATCTCTGACATGGAAATGAAATAAAATGTAAACTGCTCTCTAGAAAGTTCTGACTCCACAAGTTCTGATCATGGAGAGCCCTTATTTTCTTCTCCTCTTCATCCATCTTTAGGAGAAGTGGCTCTTCCATTGAAAAAATTGCAGAAGGATAAGAGTCCAGCATCTCCAGCTGATTGGAAGATGATCAGATCTGAAGACAGAAATATGGAGAAGTCTTAAATGTCACCTGCTACAACAGCAGCAAAGCTGAACGCTAGAAGTGCTAAATACTTCCAGGTGTAAATCATATGGTGATGCTGAAGACTTCAACAACAACAATAAAACAATTCATGAAAAAAGGAAACACTGAGTAAAAGGAGTATGTAAATATGTGTTTAGAGTATCATGCCTCAGGTGAAGGACGTTCTGTTCTCTTCCAGTCGAGTAACAGAGCTCCTGTAGTCTCACTGCTAGAGAGAGAGTGAGCAGGAATGATGACAGGAACCTGCACAAGAACCTGCCTGAGGAAACTACTAGAGGAACAGGTCTTAATGATGGCGTGTCTCTGACCGCTGGTGAGGTCACTGCTGAGATGGTGTCTGACTCTCTTTGAGCTTTTTCTCAGAGCCTGTCTCTCTCTCTGTAATCTCTATCTCAGAGCCTGTCTCACTTTCCGTGATCTCTATCTCAGAGCCTGTCTCACTCTATGTGATTTCTCTCTCAGAGCCTGTCTCTCTCTCTGTAATCTCTATCTCAGAGCCTGTCTCACTTTCCGTGATCTCTATCTCAGAGCCTGTCTCACTCTATGTGATTTCTCTCTCAGAGCCTGTCTCTCTCTCTGTAATCTCTATCTCAGAGCCTGTCTCACTTTCCGTGATCTCTATCTCAGAGCCTGTCTCACTCTATGTGATTTCTCTCTCAGAGCCTGTCTCACTCTCTGTAATCTCTATCTCAGAGCCTGTCTCACTTTCCGTGATCTCTATCTCAGAGCCTGTCTCACTCTATGTGATTTCTCTCTCAGAGCCTGTCTCTCTCTCTGTAATCTCTATCTCAGAGCCTGTCTCACTTTCCGTGATCTCTATCTCAGAGCCTGTCTCACTCTATGTGATTTCTCTCTCAGAGCCTGTCTCTCTCTCTGTAATCTCTATCTCAGAGCCTGTCTCACTTTCCGTGATCTCTATCTCAGAGCCTGTCTCACTCTATGTGATTTCTCTCTCAGAGCCTGTCTCACTCTCTGTAATCTCTATCTCAGAGCCTGTCTCACTTTCCGTGATCTCTATCTCAGAGCCTGTCTCACTCTATGTGATTTCTCTCTCAGAGCCTGTCTCACTCTCTGTAATCTCTATCTCAGAGCCTGTCTCACTTTCCATGATCTTTATCTCAGAGCCTGTCTCACTCTATGTGATTTCTCTCTCAGAGCCTGTCTCACTCTCTGTAATCTCTATCTCAGAGCCTGTCTCACTTTCCATGATCTTTATCTCAGAGCCTGTCTCACTCTATGTGATTTCTCTCTCAGAGCCTGTCTCACTCTCTGTAATCTCTATCTCAGAGCCTGTCTCACTTTCCGTGATCTCTATCTCAGAGCCTGTCTCACTCTATGTGATTTCTCTCTCAGAGCCTGTCTCTCTCTCTGTAATCTCTATCTCAGAGCCTGTCTCACTTTCCGTGATCTCTATCTCAGAGCCTGTCTCACTCTATGTGATTTCTCTCTCAGAGCCTGTCTCACTCTCTGTAATCTCTATCTCAGAGCCTGTCTCACTTTCCATGATCTTTATCTCAGAGCCTGTCTCACTCTATGTGATTTCTCTCTCAGAGCCTTTCTCACTCTCTGTAATCTCTATCTCAGAGCCTGTCTCACTTTCCATGATCTTTATCTTAGAGCCTGTTTGACTCTTAACCCATTTCTTTCTTTCTTTCTTTCTTTCTTTCTTTCTTTCTTTCTTTCTTTTTCTTTCTTTCTTTCTTTCTTTCTTTCTTTCTTTCCTTTCTTTCTTTCTTTTTTTTAATTCTGGATGAAAATGAATATGACCCAAAATTCTCTACATCATTTATGTATTCATTTAATATTTTTTAATAGGATCTGACGCAGTGTACTTAGAGTTCCAGTTGTAACAGGTGACTGTGTGAATTGTAAAGATGAGAGCGTGAGGGACTCTTTCAGTTTCTGATGAGAGACATGTCTCTTCTACAGGGGCGTTATTCCTCACAGGGACGAAGAAAATGTCACCACACTGTCAACATTTTAATGGTGATGTCATCTTGTCATTGTGGGGACATCGTAAAATAGTAGAAAGACACACTCATTTTCTTAGACAATGATTCTCTGTGTGTGTGTGTGTGTGTGAGGACATATGGGACATCACAGTCATCAGATGCTTTCATAAGTGAGTTCTCTCCCTGTGGAATGCATGTGAGACTCATTTCCTCTCTTCTAGCTGTGAAAAAAAAACGTTTCCTCAGAGGAACATAAAGTCCCATTTCCATTCAGCAACCTGAGCAAAGCTTTTATAGCTCCATCACCACATTAGCACCATCTCCAGAGAGCTGGTCTCCAGGAGGTCATGAGGTTTCCACACTTCATGGTGGGTTCACCAGCAGGGTGTGATTCAGGAGTGCCCTCTGTGTGCTCTTCTGTGGAGAAGAAAACACAAAAACACAAACATAATAAAATTATTATCATTAGATTAATTCCATCAATAAGTCACTTTACTATTTACTTTAAAAAGTTCCTGAGATGTAAAGCATTATTTCTGCTATTGTGGGGAAAGGAGTGTGTTTGGGTTTAAGGGGATTGTGGGTAGTTGAATCTTGCCCTATTGTGAAGTAGCCAGGGGAATTGTGGGTAAATGAGCTAGATTTTGGCTAAGAGAACTCATGGTGATGAACTCAGGGGAATTGTGGGTAAATGAGCTAGATTTTGGCTAAGAGAACTCATGGTGATGAACTCAGGGGAATTGTGGGTAAATGAGCTAGATTTTGGCTAAGAGAACTCATGGTGATGAACTCAGGGGAATTGTGGGTAAATGAGCTAGATTTTGGCTAAGAGAACTCATGGTGATGAACTCAGGGGAATTGTGGGTAAATGAGCTAGATTTTGGCTAAGAGAACTCATGGTGATGATTGTGGATAGAAGACCAGGCCTGTTGTTATATTTTGTTGCCTGGGGAGATTTGGGGTAGAAGACCACGTGTGTGGGAGTGTGGAGAATGAAGATAGCAGAGATTTAAAAATCCAAACCATTTGATCAATAGAATTATATTATTTATATATTTATATATATAAAGCTCTGGAAAGCTCTCTTTTTTTTCTTACAGCTGCACGTATTGGTGAGATGAACAGTTTTGTTTCATTTTTTGTGAACTGCTGACAATATTTCTCCTAAATTCAAAATATAACTATTGTTATTTAGAGTGTATATTTAAAGGAAATGACAACACATCAAAATAACCCAAGATCATGCAGTACTCGAAGAGCTTTAATAACTCAAATAAAACAAAATGCAAATAATTTGTAAACAAATTATGTTAATGCTTTGGCTAAATAACATTAAGAAATCAGTATTTGGTGGAATAACCCCGATTTGCAATTACAGCTTGCATGCATTTTGGCATGCTCTCCAACAGGGTCTCGATCTGGTGATCCTCCATCCAGACTCTGATTGCTCGGGCTGTATGGCATGGCGCATTGTCCTGTTGGAAAATCCAGTCCTCCGAGTTGGGGAACATTGTCTTAGCAGAAGGAAGCAAATGTTCTTCTAGAACAACCCTGTACTTGGCTTGATTCATGCGTCCTTCACAAAGACAAATCTGTCCAATTCCAGCCTTGCTGAAGCTCCCGCAGATCATCACTGACCCTCCTCCATATTTTACAGTTGGTGCAAGACACTGTGGGTTGTAGGCCTCTCCAGGTCTCCGTCTAACCATAACACCACCGGGTGTCGGGCAAAGCTGAACATTGGACTAATCAGAAAAGATGAGCTTACTCCAGTCCGCTACAGTCCAATTCCTGTGGTCTTTTGCAAACTTCAGCCTGGCTCTTCTTTGCTTTTCACTGATGAAGAGCTTTTGTTCTGGCTTTGTATGACTTCAGCCTTGCTTCGAACCATTTTTGCCATGCACTTCACCCCAGTCTCAGTTTGCCACTGTTGTTGAAGGTCACTTGAGGTCAGCCTATGGTTCTTGATTGACATTTGAATAAGTCTGCGGTCATCTCACTTGTTACTGACCCGTTTTCGGCCTCTTCCAGGCTGTAGCTTTGTTGTTCCTAGTGTCTGTTGCTTGATCTTGTTTTTGTGAACTGCCGTCTTTGAAATATTAAGGATAGAAGCAACTCGACGCTCTCTGAATCCTTGTGCCAATAAAGCTAGGATTGAGCCTTTTTTTCTTCACTCAAAACCTCTCTTTTCACTGTTTTTGGCATGTTCAATGGTTATTGTTAAATTTCCAATTACCTTTGAAAGACTTCTAGCACTTTTTACCATCCAACTGGTCACATTGCAAGAGGAGAGTGTTGAATACAGCACTGCTTTTTTATACTTTTCCCCATTAAATCGGATTGGATTCAGGTGATCACCAAATCAGTAGCTCATTAAGCAGAATGAGGTGTGATTGTGTAGAAATGTAACAAAGACTGGCATGGAAAGCTTGTAATACTCAGAGAGTTGCTGATTTAGGAGTAAATTGCAGTGGTCTCTTATTTTTTTCCAGAGCTACACATATACACATATATATACGATCAAATACTTAGCCTTTATTTGTCACACATACTGTCACATATTACTGCACAGTGAAATTTTTTCTTTGGGGTCAGGGCACAGGGTCAGCCATGATGCAGCACCCTTGGAGCAGGGGGGTTGGGGGCCTTGCTCAAGGGCCCAACGGTGGCAGCTTGGCGGTGCGAGGGCTTGAACCATGATCTTCTCCCAGAGCCCGAGCCTTAACCATATGAGCTACCAGCACCTCTATAGTAACATTTACATTTCTGGCATTTAGCAGATGCCCTTATCCAGAGCGACTTACATTTTCATCTCATTTTTTTTTTTTATACAACTGAGCATTTTTGGGGTTAAGGGCCTTGCTCAGGAGCCCAGTAGTTGCAGCTTGGTGGACCTGGGATTCGAACACACAACCTTCCAATCAGTAGTCCAATGCCTTAACCACTAAGCTACCACATCCCAGCACATGCACACTGAAAGTGACTTTTCTGACATGTTCAGGACCCTAGAGTTTATGCTTTGCAGAGTTTTGGTAACACTACATGCTGAACAAATGGAGTGAGGGAACTGTTTAGCGTCTTATAGAAGTTCTTAACCTTACATGCAACTTGAAATGCATTAAAAATGATAGTATAATGTGTAATTTATTATTTAAATATTGTAATTATAAGCAAAATTCTGTGACATAAGGGGAATAAATCATCTTGGGAAATGCTGTTATTGGAAAATAATCAACTTTGGTTGATTATAATCAGTTTGTAAGTATTACAACATGGCATACACTGTTTTATTGAGTAACTATATAACAAAGTGAAATAATGCACTGGAGTTGAATAGGTCGCATCATATCCACAGGCTGAGGCAGGCAGCTGGTCATTTACAACTTCAACCAGCGCTTATTCTGTGCTCTGAGGCTTCTGCATGCCAGAATGCAATACATGCAAATCATTTTTACAAACAATTTTTACAAAGAAATAACTGAGATGTTAGATGACAACTTTGTTTATTTACTGGACTTTAAATGGAGAGATCCTCCAAAAGGTGAGGCTTCTTAGTAACAGTAATGACGGCTAGCTTAAATTAAAAAAAAACAACAAATTGTGATATTGGTTGTGGTAATTTGCTCATTAGTTCATTTATTTTCAGGTAATGTTTGACTAGGAAAAAAATCTGTTTTTTATCTCATCATTCATATCTTCAGTAACAGTCCCTCTATCTGTTTTTTTTTTTTTAAAAAATTTCTTAATATTTTTTATCACATCTCTATTGACAGTGTGAGTCGAGCTTGCTCATCATCAGTGTGTTTATTTAATCAGATGATACGATGAAAAATAGCTCACCTCCAGATGAAACAGAAAGAGATGGGAGGGCAGATTCATGGTTCCACCCCCTGTGCTTGGGCCCCTGTAATAAAAAAGAAATATTTGTATTTTCTATTTCTATGCATTTTTATTAAAAGATATTGATTCAGAATAAAACTGTGCAAAGCAAACATGGCATGTCCCTGAACAATCATTGCTGTTATTTTTATTATTACATTTTTAATCTTTATTGTATGATGTAATTAGTCACAGTGATGAGTTTAATGGAGCATTACAGCTGTTTATTATGACTTTTTTTAATCTGGTTTACTGAACAAAATAATACATCTAATTACCAGGTTTGCTTGAGTTTAGAGATTTTTATTCAGTTTTAATAGACTTATTTAAGACACTTTATATTAAAGCGTGAGATTTAATAAAGTAGGCGATGACTCTGTTTGTTTACCTTGTGGAACGTAGGTCTTTATATACAGCTACTGCCATCCTCTCAGATCTGAGGTCAAAGGTCAGCTGAGGTCAATTAGGGGTCATGTGTAGGGGACGCCCTTTAGTGCAGTAAGAGATTGGCACATGACCAGAGGTGGGAAGAAAAAAAAAGAAAAAAAAAAGAGAGAAAGTGTGGCAAAGTAATAGCATCACAACTTCCACCTCTAATAAATAACTAAATAAATCAATAAAAATAAATAAATAAATAAAATGCCTGACATGTGTAGCTACTTAAGAACTAGCAGATAAAGAAAATGAAGCTAATTACACATTTTTTATATTGAATTAATGAAATATACACAAAGTGGAACACACTTATAAGTTATGTACACAATTTTAATAGATAATAATTAAGAATGCTTGAGAGGAAGCAAATAACAGGAAATTGGCTACGGTATAAAGTTAGAGAGAGATATTTACTTCAAAATAATAAAATATATTACAATATTATAACAATTGCATATAAATATTTGTTTTTATCAAACCAGTTAATGCATACACAGTTATTAGATCACCGTATATGTATATATATTTTTCACTTAGATGTTTAAATTTAATTTCATTATGATGATTGAAGCTCGATTTATTTTCAAAGCAATAAATAAAATAATTTCACACCTAATTTAATGGTATTTTTATCGTATGTATGTTATCAATGCTAATTTATAACTGAAGGTGATTTCGTAACAAAACGCTCTCTCAGACACGATTATTATTTTCTTTCAAAAAAACAGTTTTATTTTATCATCAACCAAGAAATAGATTAAAGGGCTTACACAAGCTTCAGGTTATACAACTTAACAGAAATTAATCAGAAAGAAAGACAAAAATAAAATAAAATAAAAAATTAGGCAACAATGGATTTAAGATTTCATTTCAGTCACTTTAAACTTTAAGGTACAGGGGACACACAAACAACATTCATATCATACAGTGACGTTAAATTTTATAATAAAAAAGAATCCTACCTGAACCTACTACTGGAGCTCAGATTTAAGATTCAATTGTTAGTTATAAATTAATTAAGTTTAAGTAGTTTATTAATATGCTTGCAAAAGTATTCCACGTGTATCAATGCAAATGGTGATTTTATTAACTGGTATCTTATGCAGTGTTCATAAAACTTACAAAAGCAAAGTAGAAATGCACCCTGAATTATCTGAATTTTAAACTTTATTATTGACCCTCGGACCATCTCTACCGAAAGGGAATGATGCAGCAGAGCTTTAGTCCTTTCATTTGTCCAGCTGTCTCACCTGCTTATCTGTACTCTCTCAAACAGATCAGCTTTCAAAGCATCATCATTGATGCTAATCAGTGCCATTGTATCACTTCATAGGCCGCTAACCTGCCAGGCTATGTCTCTGAGAAACTCAGCACTAAGATATCCTATAGCTGCACTGCACTGAGGGATTTCAGGAATTAGTGATCATTCAGCTACAAGAGCATCGGAGAGATCAGACTCTCATGTTGGGATGTTGAGGAGACTCCATTTCCAGTTCATCCCAAAGGGGTTGAGTCAGAGTCAGGGCTCTGTGCAGGACACTCGAGTTCTTCCACTTTCTCCAACCTTGACCTCCACACAATGTCTCCATGGAGTTCAGGGGCTTTGTGCACAGGGGCAGTGTCATGCTAGAGCAGGTGTGAGCCAATCAGAATCCAGAATACAACAGATCTGCAGTATTAAGGAGCACTAACATGCTAGACAAAATGCTTTCCCTCATGATAACAAGAGAAGTTACAGCTCCACTTCAATTGGGGAATAGTTCCATTCAACGCAAGTGAGAGAGTGATTTGGAAATTTCACTACTTCCAGCACTACACAGATGGACAAACATTGCTTAAGGCCCAAATACACCTTGGCAATCAAATTTTGAACCACTGTGGAAGGCCTACAAATTTGCAGAATGCATATTAAGTAAGCAGTTGTCACAGTCTCTACCGCTTCTTGGCTAACACTGATTTACTGTTTAAATAGTATGTCAACAAATAAATTCATTTTACTTTCAAGAAAATGTCTTTTTTTTTTAACTCGAGGCTAAACCTAGGCTCCCAGAGGCAATCGAAGTCTGTAATATTTAAGTGCTGACAAGATCGGTCTTCAGGGAAGACAATGATCAGAAAGACATACCCATGGCTGAGGGCCTACTGAGCTCTGTTTAAATTATCATTGATTTATTTCCCAAACGCTTTCATCCAAAGCAACACAACAAAGGTGAGTGGCCTCACATATGGTGACAGTATAAGCTTTGTTTGGATTTAGACTCTTTCAGAGGAATAATCCAGAACCCTAGATGCTGCACCATTTAAAACTTTCCAAAATCTCACATCTTATCAAGTTGATGAAGCATGGATCAACTGAGCTGGATGAGGTGTGTTTGGTGTTATGGAAGGGCATTATGCCAGTCCTTCAGATATCAGTGAATCATGCCAAACAAATTTGTTGCAAAAGCAGTAGTGGAGCTCTCTGCCGTGGTCTGGGTTCTATTCTTGGGCAGGGAACCAACCCAACCATGGGGGGGTCAACCCCCCGTGTCAGTCCCAAGCCTGGATAAAATAGGAGTGATGCATCAGGTAGAGCATTCGGTGTAAAGCCTGTGCCAAAATCAAATATGTGGATCGGATGATCCTCTGTGATGACCCTGAACAGGAAGCAGCCTCCGGACAACAAAAACAACAACAACAAAAGCAGTAATGGATCCATTTGATCAGTCTACCATCTTCATAAAGAAGACTGAATAGTAATAAAACCACCAGAAGCTGGAGAGGGTTGATGAATCAAATTGACAAGACAGCAAGAAGACATTAACAAAAGACAAAGCAAGTGCCTTAATATACCATCTGAGCCAGAAGGGATTGGGAATGCTGATGAGAATGTCCAGCTCTATGATCCACCTGAGCTTCAGCTCTTATAAAACTCAGAATATCACCAGATATCAGGGGGACCTCCGTAAGGAACTTTTCAGGGTTGAATGCAAAAATGAAAGATTCACCTTGCATTAGGACAGATTGAGACTGACCAAAGCTTCATTGCAGCAGCCCCTGAGGTCTCATCATTCTGTCCTCAGCTCCATTGGGCATATGTAGGATGGATAAAATCTGCCATGAAGTCCTCATATAGCCTGTTTCTGGCTATATAAACATTGTGTAAATATATTTACCTGGAAATGGGCTATAAATATACTGCAGCACCAAATTTGGTGCTGGAATACTTCTGCAAGCAACGTGGATTCCTCCAAAGGAAACTTCTTACTTTTAAATTTGTGTTGAAAATGGATTAGGGTTGCCAACCGATCTGCATGATTTTAGATATTCCTCTATTAAGAATATGTACAGACCTAATCTTAACACATTTTGTAATTTGAGGTAGATGGGACTTGAAAAATAAAATGTTTAAGTGAAGCTGTGACCTACTTCTATACCATTTGCTGTTACATGAGCTACTTTTACTATTATATTCTTATAGGTTATTCTTGTATGATGTAAACTCTAAAAAAAGAAAGAAAACTATGTTAACCTCTGGTATTAGACCCTTCAAGTATCCTTATAAAGAAGAGAGCCTGGAGTTGTACTGGCTCATATTTCCCTAGTCCTAGACTTTGTTTGCATACTTTACATTATTGATCCTCTGTTTTCTTATTGCTGTGCAGTTTGGTGGAAAGAATTGTTACAGATAAGCTCATGTTCACGTTTCCTGTCATTATGTGTAAATTTGCAGATGGTTGGCAACTCTGCTTCCAACCACTTAGACGTTTAACAAAACTATTACACAGAGCAATGTGACCTTTCTTCACCATCATAATATGAGTATGTACAATGTCTAAATGCTCCCATAAGCCCTTTAATGCTAAGGAACATTGCATTACAAAAAAAAGAAAGAAAAAAAAAAGAAGTTACACGATTTGTGTATCAATTTTTTTGTTCGTTTGTTTTTGTTGTTTTTTTAAGTAGAATTTACAAGGGACACACTGAGGCTGATCACTCATCAAAAAGGGTATATAGAAATGTACCTGACTAAATCTAAATACCTAACACCTGAAGTTTACACCACCTTCTACCTACTAGCACCCCCCCACCCCCCACCCCTAACTGCTCAATACTGGCATAGAAGAATTCTGATTAGTCGGAGTATTTTACACATAATTAGTGATCACAGGTTTAATGATCTTGCATCCATGCAACAACCAGTATCTAGCAGTGCCAAACTGAATGTCCCCATAAAATCATGTTCCCATCTTCCCCCTTCCTCTCTGGGATGCTCTGTTTTTTCGTAGTTTTGGTTGATTTTATTCCGAAAAAAAAAAAAATAAATAAATGAAAAGGAATGAGGGGAAGTCCATATAAAATCCATTACTTGGAAATGCATGGGCGGGGCGTTTCTGACTTTAGAGTTCAGTATCGTGTATAAGGCTGGTCTCTGTACACTCCTTTGTTTGTCCTCGCAGACGGAGCCTTGTTGCGGCCGTTTGTCCACTTTTCCTGGCCTGAGAGCGTAAAAAAAACAAACAGAAAACACGGAACTTCAAGCAGACATGAAATAAATAAACGTTTTTGCTGGAGGGTAGTATAATGGGTTTATTAATAAAGTGGAGGAAAATAGCTTAGAATCGTGCTGCTGTAGGAAAATAATTAGCTAAATTTGTTCAATCTGTTAAAGTTCATGCAAATATTCATTCTGTTTTGGTGAGTTCATTTCTCTAACGTTGTAAAGAGTCATGTTTTGCTTCTAAGAGCCATAATATTCCTATTCTCTTAAAGAATAAACTCTTCCCTGGGATGTTAAACAGTTCGGAATCTACGTCAGATACGAAGATCTAGGAAGTCTAATTTATCTGGTGCAGCTTTTCTTCCCCTCCTAGCTTGATCATGTTTCTCGCTACATCTTCCACTCACTCCTAATTGGAGGCCAAGATAAAATCACAAGCAGACCGGGTCATCTGATGTGTTAGCCTCGTAGCGCAGAACTCGTTTTACTCGCGCCTGTGTCGGTGAATGAGAGTTTTGTCGGTGCTTGTCTTGGTTCTGCTCAGAGCACATAGGTGTCCTCTCCCTGTGTAGCTATTCAGAGACGAAACCCATTAGCGATAGTCTTTAATAAGAGAGCTGTCAATCTGCTGGTGTGGCTGAGCACTTTGAAAAAGAGAAACCTTCGACCTTGTGTTTACAGAGAACAAGAACGCATGCTAGCCTGGTTAATCTACGGGTCTCCTTTGAACTGTCAAGCTGTCGGCTCTTTGGGACAACCAAAGAAAAATGTTATCAGGGTTGTGTGTGTGTGTGTGTGTATGTGTGTGGTTGTGGTTGTGTGTGTGAGAGAATGGAAAGCAGTGGAGGAATAGAAAAGTACGTGGTTATCTCGTAAGCATTTTAAAAGCTCCATTTGTTCCAATTTCTCCTGTATTTAAACTAGACGTCTATACACACCTCTGTTACATGACTCTATGAATCGTCATATCTCAGTGTGTAGAATAAAGTGCATTCTGTATAGGGATTTAAATGTCAGTAGAAATTACTGTAGAAATGATAGAAATTATATGCTCCTGGAAGGTGTTTCCTATACTACAAACTGGATTATAAATGTAGACACTTTAACACCGAACACCATCCAGGATGTGACTGAAGTCCATGTCAAAGAAAATCATACCGTATGAGTCATAGGATTCCCCGCTTAGACCATGTCCATATTCATAATAGTCCTCTGAGCTGAAGAGAGAGAGAGAGAGAGAGAGAGAGAGAGAGAGAGAGAGAGCGAAAGAGAGAGAGAAAGCATTGTTATTATCATTATTATTATTATTATTATTATTATTATTATAGACTGTATGTTCTGGTGAAGGGCAACTTTGGCATGATTGCAAAATAAAACATTAATATCTCGTAGTTAGGTCACACAATCCCTCACCATTAGACACAAACATCATGTTTCTCCCACATTTTATGACAAATGGATAAAAAAAACAGATGCATTTATTAATTCCTATTCACACTCTTAACCCAAACACATCACACTCTTAACTCAAACACATCAGACTCTTAACCCAAACACATCACACTCTTAACTCAAACACATCACACTCTTAACTCAAACACATCACACTCTTAACTCAAACACATCACACTCTTAACTCAAACACAACACACTCTTAACTCAAACACATCAAACTCTTAACTCACATACACCACACTCTTAACTCAAACACATCACACTCTTAACTCACACACATCACACTCTTAACTCAAACACATCAGACTCTTAACCCAAACACATCAGACTCTTAACTCAAACACATCACACTCTTAACTCAAACACAACACACTCTTAACTCAAACACATCAGACTCTTAACTCACATACACCACACTCTTAACTCAAACACATCACACTCTTAACCCAAACACATCACACCCTTAACTCAAACACATCAGACTCTTAACTCAAACACATCACACTCTTAACTCACACACATCACACTCTTAACTCAAACACATCACACTCTTAACTCAAACACATCACACTCTTAACTCAAACACATCACACTCAACTCAAATACATCACACTCTTAACTCAAACACATCACACTCTTAACTCAAACACATCACACTCTTAACTCAAACACATCACACTCTTAACTCACACACATCACACTCTTAACCCAAACACATCACACTCTTAACTCAAACACATTAGACTCTTAACTCAAACACATCACACTCTTAACTCAAACACATCACACTCTTAACTCAAACACATCAGACTCTTAACTCAAACACATCACACTCTTAACTCAAACACATCACACTCTTAACTCAAACACATCAGACTCTTAACTCAAACACATCAGACTCTTAACTCAAACACATCAGACTCTTAACTTAAACACATCACACTCTTAACTCAAACACATCACACTCTTAACTCAAACACATCAGACTCTTAACTCAAACACATCACACTCTTAACTCAAACACATCAGACTCTTAACTCAAACACATCACACTCTTAACTCACACACATCACACTCTTAACTCAAACACATCACACTCTTAACTCACACACATCACACTCTTAACTCAAACACATCAGACTCTTAACCCAAACACATCAGACTCTTAACTCAAACACATCACACTCTTAACTCAAACACATCAGACTCTTAACTCACATACACCACACTCTTAACTCAAACACATCACACTCTTAACTCAAACACAACACACTCTTAACTCAAACACATCAGACTCTTAACTCACATACACCACACTCTTAACTCAAACACATCACACTCTTAACCCAAACACATCACACCCTTAACTCAAACACATCAGACTCTTAACTCAAACACATCACACTCTTAACTCACACACATCACACTCTTAACTCAAACACATCACACTCTTAACTCAAACACATCACACTCTTAACTCAAACACATCACACTCAACTCAAATACATCACACTCTTAACTCAAACACATCACACTCTTAACTCAAACACATCACACTCTTAACTCAAACACATCACACTCTTAACTCACACACATCACACTCTTAACTCAAACACATCACACTCTTAACCCAAACACATCACACTCTTAACTCAAACACATCAGACTCTTAACTCAAACACATCACACTCTTAACTCACACACATCACACTCTTAACTCAAACACATCACACTCTTAACTCAAACACATCACACTCAACTCAAATACATCACACTCGTAACTCAAACACATCACACTCTTAACTCAAACACATCACACTCTTAACTCAAACACATCACACTCTTAACTCACACACATCACACTCTTAACCCAAACACATCACACTCTTAACTCAAACACATCAGACTCTTAACTCACACACATCACACTCTTAACTCACACATTCAAAATGTCATATGTGTAATCTAAAACTTTCAGACCCGTAGCACAAAACCCTCAAATCCGTAACTGTGTAACAGATATCCTCAGTATTGTATCTACTCTAAAAACTATATTTTCATTCTTCAAACTCAAACATCAAGTAAACACCGGAATCTGCATTCAGTTACACTTCTCAGAACTTAATTACTACTACATACACACACAGTATGAATAGACTCTCAGTTCTCTTACTCGTAATGAAGTTGCTATCCGTGTCCTTTTGCACTAGATCTAGTCACGATTTTCTTTCCCTGTACCTGTTTCTATACCCCTGTATATGTTGATGTCTCTTCCTAAGATGTTCTCATCACTCCTGAGTTTCAGTGGTTGAAACAGCTGTGCTGAGAGCAGACTGTCTCCTTCAGCAGGGCTAAATAAGCTGTGCTGTATTTATATACAAATGTGAGCTAAAGGAGAACCAATCTCTCACATTCTCACCTCATCTCTCTCACCTCTTCTCTCTTGACATTTCTTTCTGGCTCACCTCTCAGTCTCTCTCTTTAACCAACCTCTCACTTCTTCCCTCTCACACCTTCAGGCTCTTTCTCTCTTAGCACAGAACTGCTGCATCTCCATCCTGACCAAGAGCAGTGCTGACATTTCACTCCTCTTATACAACAGCGAGTCTGTGGACACGTCATGACCATGGTGTAAAAATGTCACATGTGCATCCAGGAAATCTCAGAGATGAAACAAATACATGTCACATATGACCGAAAAGCATCACACCTATGCTTCAAAGCATAGCGTTGAGCCTATGACTATAAAGTGTCAATGCCATGCCAACACACATGTAACACGGAAATACTACACTGCACACAAATGTCACGTGCATGACACAACACTGGCATGTCCATAACACCATCATACCTGTAACACCAACACATCATACCTGTAACACCATGTCATACCTGTAACACCAACACATCAGGCCTGTAACACCAACACATCATACCTGTAACACCATATCATACCTGTAACACCAACACATCATACCTGTAACACCATGTCATACCTGTAACACCAACACATCATACCTGTAACACCATGTCATACCTGTAACACCAACACATCATACCTGTAACACCATGTCATACCTGTAACACCAACACATCAGGCCTGTAACACCAACACATCAGGCCTGTAACACCAACACATCAGGCCTGTAACACCAACACATCATACCTGTAACACCAACACATCAGGCCTGTAACACCATGTCATACCTGTAACACCAACACATCAGGCCTGTAACACCAACACATCAGACCTGTAACACCATATCATACCTGTAACACCATGTCATACCTGTAACACCAACACATCATACCTGTAACACCAACACATCATACCTGTAACACCATGTCATACCTGTAACACCAACACATCATACCTGTAACACCATGTCATACCTGTAACACCAACACATCATACCTGTAACACCATGTCATACCTGTAACACCAACACATCAGGCCTGTAACACCAACACATCATACCTGTAACACCATGTCATACCTGTAACACCAACACATCATACCTGTAACACCATGTCATACCTGTAACACCAACACATCATACCTGTAACACCATCATACCTGTAACACCAACACATCATACCTGTAACACCATGTCATACCTGTAACACCAACACATCAGGCCTGTAACACCATTCATACCTGTAACACCAACACATCATACCTGTAACACCATGTCAGACCTGTAACACCAACACATCAGGCCTGTAACACCAACACATCATACCTGTAACACCAAATCATACCTGTAACACCAACACATCATACCTGTAACACCATGTCATACCTGTAACACCAACACATCATACCTGTAACACCATGTCATACCTGTAACACCAACACATCATACCTGTAACACCATGTCATACCTGTAACACCAACACATCAGGCCTGTAACACCAACACATCATACCTGTAACACCATGTCATACCTGTAACACCAACACATCAGGCCTGTAACACCATCATAACCTGTAACACCAACACATCATACCTGTAACACCATGTCATATAACACCAACACATCAGGCCTGTAACACCAACACATCAGGCCTGTAACACCAACACATCATACCTGTAACACCAACACATCAGGCCTGTAACACCATGTCATACCTGTAACACCAACACATCATACCTGTAACACCAACACATCAGGCCTGTCACACCAACACATCAGACCTGTAACACCATATCATACCTGTAACACTACCACGTCATACCTGTAACACCAATAAATCCTATTATAACACCGGTGTGTTTATACCCATAATACAAATATTTCACATCTATAATGTAAATGCAACATGAATATGCCACACTCTTCATAAATACACCACATCTGTAATATAAATACGTTTAAACCAAAACAGAAATATGCAACATCAGCACCTCTCTCTTCTCATCCTATAAAAACTCCAGCGCTGTTCCTCTGATATTCTCTGTCTTCTGTAAATTCTGGATTGATGCACATGCTGAGTGTTTGTCTTCTACGTGATGCTGATGCTGATGTTGTGCAGATTCACACACCTTAAATTAAATGTAGCAAACGAGACTGAAGTCTCTTACACACACACACACACAGACACACACACAGCATCAGACTGTCTTTTACTGTATCCTATAAAATCTGTGTCGTGGGAGTTGGATCACAACACACACACACACACACACACACACACACACACACATAAATAACAAGCACACACACTCCCACTCTCACACAGGAGGAGCTGCAGGAGTGACAACACAAACAGAACACACTGTGTTTCTCTGCTGTGTATGTATATATCGATCGCACCAACACCGAGCACAACATGGATGTCAGTGTGTGTCTACACTCAACTCTACATACTCAACTCTACACAATTCTAAACAGAGCAACAAACCACTTACACACACACACACACACACACACACACACACAGACACACATACGCAGTGCAACACAAAATACAGAGGTCTGGAGAAATCAGCTGTTCCTGATCAGGACAGGAAGTTGATGAGTGAGGTGTGTGTGTGTGTGTGTGTGTGTGTGTGTGTGTGTGTGTGTGTGTGTGTGTGAGTCGGTAGTGATGCATAAATGCACTCTAACGCCTTGTAAATCATTTCTCATTACAGGAGCAGAATCTATTACTTTATGTCGCAACAGATCCTCAGTCTAATCCCATTAAACACATCTGGTCTGATTCCTCTGGAATTTTCTAATGGACACACATGACCCTTTATTGGATGTATCCGATCTAGAACTACACGAGAAAGCAACTCATATCTGATGTTTAACGGTGGACTTCCTATATCATGACGGCTTGAATCAACTCTAATAAGATCTGTATGGATTCTTAAATTTCTACTGGTTTTGTTACATGTGAACAGATATAGAAAGATTTATCAGCTACATATGGCTTGTATAGGATTTGTGTTTTCTAGGAGCTATATCATGTCCGTGTCAGTGATATGACTTTAATAACTTACTCGTCGGAAACTTAAGTTACGTCAATATTTACATAGGAAAAGTTCCTGATGCTCAGAGTCAGGTTGCGGACACGCCTTTAACAATAATTAGAATTTTAGTTTTTAAAGAATAATAAAATCGGCTCTGTTTCACGGTGTCTGAGAAGTACAACACACAGTAACAAATCAAACACAAGGAGCATTCAGACAAAGCGGAAAAGGTAGGTGAAGTTTGTGAAAGGAATTCTTCCCTCTGATTGGACGAGACATCTGTCACTCAGGATATACAGGACGCAGGAAATTGTGTGTCTAACTTTATTTCTCGTACATGTGTGGAGTTCTGCCTTCACTTTAAACCATTCGATAGTGCAACTTTAAATCTTTTAAAGGAAATAACAAACATATATATTTATCTTTATAAGAAAATGGAGTTCATTCAGCGCTACTTTGAGGAACGTTCATGTGGCGTGATTTTGGATATACTGATAGCGTATCATGGCGTAAAGATTAGTTTGCGATCTCTAAAAACACACCAGGAATGTTCGGAAGACCAAACTATTCCAGATTAAAGGATGTAAGGAGCGCTATAAGAGCAGAGCTGTGTTCATACACACACCAATCCACTCTCTACTGCTGCAGCCTGCTGGACTTCCTGTATATCCTGAGTGACCGATGTCTCGTCCAATCAGAGGGAAGAATTCCATTTGTGAAAACTATACCTACCTTTTCCGCTCTGTCTGGATTCTCCTCGTGTTTTCTGGTTTGTTATTTTGTTTTGTACTTCTCGGCCACCGTACTGTTTAATTCACGGCTCAAACTTGCGCCACATGTTTTTCAGGAGCAGAAATGACTGAGTTGTAACGCTCACATTAAGCACAGAGAATAAACAGCACTTGATTCAGTGCACATTGAGAGTTTTGTGTAAAGACGTGAGCGACTTCATGACACGTTTAATGAGCTGCTTTCACTACTACACTCTTATGCACTGTTATGTATGGGTTATAATGAGCTGTTTTCATTACTACGCTCTTATGCACTGTTATGTATGGGTTATAATGAGCTGTTTTCATTACTACGCTCTTATGCACTGTTATGTATGGGTTATAATGAGCTGTTTTCATTACTACACTCTTATGCACTGTTATGTATGGGTTATAATGAGCTGCTTTCACTACTACGCTCTTATGCACTGTTATGTATGGGTTATAATGAGCTGCTTTCACTACTACGCTCTTATGCACTGTTATGTATGGGTTATAATGAGCTGTTTTCACTACTACGCTCTTATGCACTGTTATGTATGGGTTATAATGAGCTGCTTTCACTACTACGCTCTTATGCACTGTTATGTATGGGTTATAATGAGCTGTTTTCACTACTACGCTCTTATGCACTGTTATGTATGGGTTATAATGAGCTGTTTTCACTACTACGCTCTTATGCACTGTTATGTATGGGTTATAATGAGCTGCTTTCACTACTACGCTCTTATGCACTGTTATGTATGGGTTTTAATGAGCTGTTTTCACTACTACACTCTTATGCACTGTTATGTATGGGTTATAATGAGCTGTTTTCACTACTACACTCTTATGCACTGTTATGTATGGGTTATAATGAGCTGTTTTCATTACTACGCTCTTATGCACTGTTATGTATGGGTTATAATGAGCTGTTTTCATTACTACGCTCTTATGCACTGTTATGTATGGGTTATAATGAGCTGTTTTCATTACTACGCTCTTATGCACTGTTATGTATGGGTTATAATGAGCTGTTTTCACTACTACGCTCTTATGCACTGTTATGTATGGGTTATAATGAGCTGTTTTCACTACTACGCTCTTATGCACTGTTATGTATGGGTTATAATGAGCTGTTTTCATTACTACGCTCTTATGCACTGTTATG
Source organism: Hemibagrus guttatus (assembly GCA_033459395.1). Lineage (NCBI taxonomy): Eukaryota > Metazoa > Chordata > Actinopteri > Siluriformes > Bagridae > Hemibagrus > Hemibagrus guttatus. Next base: position 23,683,706 of record JAUCMX010000013.1, read on the forward strand.
TATGGGTTATAATGAGCTGTTTTCATTACTACGCTCTTATGCACTGTTATGTATGGGTTATAATGAGCTGTTTTCACTACTACGCTCTTATGCACTGTTATGTATGGGTTATAATGAGCTGTTTTCACTACTACGCTCTTATGCACTGTTATGTATGGGTTATAATGAGCTGCTTTCACTACTACGCTCTTATGCACTGTTATGTATGGGTTATAATGAGCTGCTTTCACTACTACGCTCTTATGCACTGTTATGTATGGGTTATAATGAGCTGTTTTCACTACTACGCTCTTATGCACTGTTATGTATGGCTTATAATGAGCTGCTTTCACTACTACGCTCTTATGCACTGTTATGTATGGGTTATAATGAGCTGTTTTCACTACTACGCTCTTATGCACTGTTATGTATGGGTTATAATGAGCTGCTTTCACTACTACGCTCTTATGCACTGTTATGTATGGGTTATAATGAGCTGTTTTCACTACTACGCTCTTATGCACTGTTATGTATGGGTTATAATGAGCTGCTTTCACTACTACGCTCTTATGCACTGTTATGAATGGGTTATAATGAGCTGCTTTCACTACTACGCTCTTATGCACTGTTATGTATGGGTTATAATGAGCTGCTTTCACTACTACGCTCTTATGCACTGTTATGTATGGGTTATAAAGGGTTACGTATGGATTAGCTATATGAGTCGATTTTTGTGCACGGAGAAAGCTGCAGAGGCAATTATTCAGAGAGTCAAGGTTCCAATAACAAAGCACTGTGGGGGTGCTTTCACACACCCGCTGCGGCTAGATTCACACTCACAAATGTGTCTGACACCAACAGGGAGAGAGACAGACAGACAGACAGACAGACAGACAGAGAGAGAGAGAAAGAGAGAGAGGGACTGTTTACACCACAATTCTACCAGGAGCTCCTCTTAATGAGACAGCCTGTTATTGGTCAGAGAGAAGGCCTTAACATTTAGACCACTGGCACACACACACACACACACACACACACACACACACACACACACACACACACACACATCCTCCAATGTCTTAGGAGCATTAACACGTCTGGGGAATTTCAACCATTTTCCTCAGGCCTTTATGAGCGGTTCAAAGAACTGAGGGCTTTCTCTCAGACCCATTCCAGACACACACAAACACACACACACACACACACACACACACACACACACACACACACACACACACACACACACACAACAATCTTCCAGGTCTGACTGGCAAGCAGTTGGCCCTCCAAACCGTGTTAGACACCTCTAATTTGTACCGTGACATTTTGTCAATATCCTTCACTCTCTCTCTCTCCTTCATTCTCCATCTCACCTTTTCTCTCCATCTCCTCCTCTGACTCTCCTTCTGGTCCTCGCTGTCTGTCTGTCTGTCCGTCACTGTCTCTCTCTTTCTCTCTCTCTCTTTCTCCATCTGTTCTCAGTCTCTCTCTCTCTGTTCTGTCTCTCTCTCTCTCTCTCTCTCTCTCTCTCTCACTCTCTCTGTTCTCTGTCTCTCTCTCTCTGTTCTCTCTATCTCTCTGTTCTCTCTCTCTCTCTCTCTGTTGCATGCTGGGAGTTGTGTGCGTGCAGTGCAGGGTGAGAAGCTGTCGGTGAGAGCAGGATACCAGTTTATGTCTGTCTCCTTTCCTTTTTTTTCCCCCTCTGATTGTGTGTGACTGGGTCAGGGTTTTGTGTTGATCAGTTTATGTCCTATAGCGGAGATGGCGTCTCGTGGTGAGACGCCATTGCTATCTCTCCGCCATGGCTTCAGGTGTGTACCTGAAGAGAGTGTCATGGTGGAGGATGTTCTCATAGCTCTTGGTGAGAAAGTTGGTTTTGAGAACATTATTTCCGCCTCCCGCATGAACAGAGCGGTTGTAGTGTTTTTAAAGGAACAACGCTTAGTCAGCGAGTTGGCGGTGAATGGATTAGTGGTTAAAGATAATCATGTACAGATTTCGCCAGTGTCTACCCCCTCCGCCAAAATCACCATCTCTAATTGTGCACCTTTTCTCCCTAATGAAGCGCTGGAGTGTGAGCTTAAAATCGCGAGTGCTTTTAAAACGATTTCTCTGGGCTGTAAACATCCTGCTTTACATCATGTTGAATCGTTCAGGAGACAACTGTTTATGTTTCTGGAATGGCCAGAAAACACGCTGGACATCTCCTTCTGTGTGAAGCACGAAGGGAGAACTTTTATGATTTACGCGAGCACGGGAAATATGAAGTGTTTTGAGTGTGGTGATATCGGACACAAGCGGCTGACCTGTCCTCATAAAGGGCGTAAGGAGGAGGCAGTTACTGACACCATGGAGGAGAATAGAGAACCAGTGGTCAATCAGGAAGGGACAACTGAGCACGTTGAGGTAAGCCAGACTGTTGAGAACGCGGAGCCTGCCGCTGCTGAAGTACAAAGTATAGGTGATGAAAATGTAGAAAGTGCGATACCTTCCGCTAGCGGTGACGTCACTCGAAGAAGTGAAAGTGAGACAATGTTAGATATGAAAGTTAAGAGTGACCTGTGGTCGGAGATGTTACACGGCAGTGACTCTGTAGTGGATGATGCACTGTCTGATCAAGGTGAGACTGGACACTGTGCTACTGAGAGTGAAGTGGGAATGTCACAGGAGGCTGCTGTTGAGGGCCTAGATGTCTCAGAAACTCCTCTCAGGGCGAAGAATCGCTCTACAGTTTAGAGGAAGTTAATAACTTTTTAGACAAGACTTTTGGAAGACAAGTGATTGTTAAGGAATTTTTTCCTGATGAGGAAAAGTTCATTAAATCGGTGGCTTTGCTCCAGAGAACTGCGGGGTTAGATCTCCTAAGTGAGAAGAAGAGGTTTCGTTTGAAAAAGCATGTTGCAGCTGTAAGGAGACCGAGAAAGATGGTAAAGGAGTCGTCTTAGTCTTGTAAAATGTGTTCATGAATCACACGGCGTCTTTTTCTCTCTTTCTGCTTTTTTTTCTGCTTTTCCTTTCCCACTTTAACATGGAGATGCTAAGGATAGGCTCCCTTAATATCAATGGTGGAAGGGACAGACATAAAAGAGCTTTAGTAGCAGAGACTATACAACAGAAGAGACTGGACGTGGTTTTTCTTCAGGAAACACACAGTGATATAAATAATGAAGTTGAGTGGGGTATGTGGTGGGAGGGACAGTATGCACTCAGTCATGGCACTAATCTCAGCGCAGGAGTGGCTACTTTATTTCCTAAAACTGCTAAAATCTTAAAGGTTGAGGAAATAGTCAAAGGCCGCTTAACAGTAACTAAAGCTGAAATCAAAGGTGTTGTTTTTCATTTTATTAATGTTTATGCACCAAATGTAGGGCTTGAGCGGGTTATCTTCTTCAGTAAGCTGAGCAATGCATTAAAGCAGTGTGGTAATGAAGGGTGTCTTGTTGTAGGAGGGGACTGGAACTGCACAGTAGATTTTACATTAGATCGCAATACTGTGGAGCCACACACACAATCTTCTGTCTGTCTTTTACAGTTGTTAAAAGAATTTAATCTCCTGGACATATGGAGAGAAAAAACCCCCACAGTCAAGCAGTACACATGGATCAAGGTTTCAGATGGTAGAATCAGTGCAGCATGGCTAGATAGGATCTACATATCTAAACAGTTCAGCAGTAGAGTCATTGACTGTCCCACGTCTCCAGTAGGTTTCTCTGATCACCAGTTAGCCTCTGTTACCATAATTATGTCACAATTTATTAGCAGGTCCTCTTTTTGGCATTTTAACACCAAGTTATTACAGGATGCTGATTTCTGTGAGCAGTTTCGGTGCTTCCGGGAACACTGGAAGACCAAAAAGAATGCCTTTGAGAACTTGAGACAGTGGTGGGACGTTGGGAAGGTGGAGATTAAGCTGCTGTGTCAACAACACACTGCCAATTCCAGTACCAAGGTGAAGCAATCAATCAAGGCCCTTGAAAGTGAGATAATGTACATTGAAGAGCAACTGACTGGTTTACATGATCCTAACCTACTAAGGACCCTGCATCAAAAGAAGAAGGAGCTGGGCTCATATCTGGATGAAAGAGTGAAGGGAGCGCTTGTCAAATCTCGCTTTACAACTCTTGAGGATATGGACGCACCAAGTGCCTTCTTCTTTAACCTCGAACGTTCAACTGCACAGCACAGACAGATGGTCTGTCTTCGTCTTCCTGATGGCAGAGTGACCACTGACATTACAGAAATGCATCAGCATGCCGTGGATTTTTGCTCTGGCCTTTACACTGCTGAGGACTGTGACTTAAACTGCACTGAACAATTTACACTCGGACTTCCCCAAATAGACTCTGAATCAAAAGCTGTATTAGACTCTGACTTCACACTAGGAGAACTCACCACTGCTGTGAATCAGCTTTGCTCAGGCCGGTCACCAGGGATTGATGGTTTACCGTCAGAAAGTGTTTTTGGAACTGCATTGGGGGAGATTTCTTTGAACTGTTGCACTGGGAAGGTTTTTTACCAGTTTCATGCCAACGTGCAGTTCTGTCTTTATTACCTAAAAAGGGAGATCTGTTCCTGTTAAAAAATTAAAACCAGTGGCACTATTGACCACGGACTATAAGATACTATCTAAATGTTTAGCCAACAGGTTGAAGCACCATCTCCATTCAGTAGTGGAAAAAGACCAAACCTACTGCATTCCACACAGATCAATTTTTGATAACTTGTTTCTGGTGTGTGATGTGCTAGACATTTGTAAGACCTCTGATAAGACTGTAGGGTTAATTCCTTTAGATCAGGAAAAGGCATTTGATCGAGTAGACCACATATACCTGTTTGAAGTTCTGAAAGCTTTTGGCTTTGGAGATACTTTTTTAAATTGGGTAAAGCTGCTGTACACTGAGGCATCATGTATGATAAAGGTAGGAGGTGGATTAAGCCGGCCAATACCAGTCTCAAGGGGGATTAGGCAAGGCTGTCCATTATCTGGACAGTTATATGGCTTGGTGATTGAATCACTACTGTTTTATCTTAGACAGAGACTATCAGGGTTCCATGTTCGTGGTGGGATTCAGGGCCCAAAGTTGTCAGTCTCTGCATATGCAGATGATGTTACTGTTTTTATTACCCATGATCAGGACATCAAAACCCTATGTGCAGCACTCCAGGTGTATCAGAATGCCTCATCAGCTAAAGTAAACTGGGACAAAAGCGAGGCTTTTTGGGCAGGTCAGGTACAGTCTGGCCAACTTCCAGTACTGCCAAAAAAAGTTAACGTGGGGCGCGAATGGTCTAAAAGTATTGGGTGTCTTTTTAGGAACAGACAACTTCCAAAAACAGAATTGGGAGGGCATAGTGGAGAGAGTGTGCACCAAATTGTCTAGATGGAAATGGTTGCTGCCCCAGTTGTCCTACAGGGGGAGAGTTCTAGTTGCTAATAACTTGGTCGCCTCCACCTTATGGCACAGACTCTGTGTATTGCAACCACCTGCAGGACTTGTGCAAGAAGTGCAGAGGCAGCTGGTGAGCTTCTTCTGGTCAGGCCAGCACTGGGTTCGAGCTGTTGTATTGTATCTACCAGTACAAGAAGGTGGACAAGGATTGGTAGACATCAGGTCCAGGATTGCGACCTTCAGACTCCAAGCAGCCCAGAAGCTGCTATATCACAGCTCAATGTCCTGGACAGATACAGCCACTGTGCTTTTAAGGAAGGCAGGTAAAATGGGCTTGGACAAACACTTGTTCCTGATGAACCTACGAGAAACAGGCTTGGCGAACCTCACCTTTTTACAGGTCTGTGCTGGATGCATGGAGGATTCTTTCCTTTTCAAGGATGCCTGATGCAACAGCAGGAGCATGGCTTCTGGAGGAGCCCTTGTTCAACAACCATCTCCTCAACCCAAGGGTTTTGTGCTCGGCCAGCCTGTGCTCACGTCTAAGAACTTCTGGCTATACGAAGCTAGGTCACATTGTGAGTACAGGGTGGGCAGCTGTCAGGGAAAGGACCAGGATCAGGTCACAACGACTACTGGACCAACTGGCAGCAGAGACAGTGGGGTCGCTGCCTGCTGCCTACCAGGAGCTCCTGAATGACCCAACTGTTATCGACCAGTGGAGAGAGGCAGGTCAGTATGAGTTCCCTTCGCTGAACATCAGTGCAGCTGTGGAAGAGTGGCAAAAGGATGAGAGACTAATCCTTTCTTTCACCACTCCGGAACTGGGCACTTTCGAGCTGGCTGGGAAGAAAGCTCTGTACATGCTCTGTGTAAAGGTGTGGCACAGGCTTTAGCAGGAGGTCCAGCTAGTAGGTGGACTGAGTATTTTGGTAACAGATCTGCCCCTAAAGGCAGCTGGCAGTCCCTGTACAAGCGTCCGATAGACAAACGGACAGGTGACCTCCAGTGGAGGGTAGTACATGGGGCGATAGCCACAAACAGACATCAGGGCACCTCGATCCTAGTGTTGAGGAGGGTTGCCCCTTTTGCCTAAAGTCTGAATCTGTTTTTCATCTCTTTTTAGAATGCACACGGCTAAAAAGTTTGTTCCTGTTGCTGGAACGCTGGTTTTCAGGCATAGGAGGTGTTTTCTCCCTTCAGGTTTTTATTTTTGGGCCAAAATACACAGCAAAACAAAAACACACTGTAGTTCTGCTCAATTTTTTATCTGGAACAGCGATCTGGAAATCAAGGAAAAACAAAATGTTAGGACAGGCTGCAGTGGATGTAGTAGCTATGTTTAAAGGGTTGTAGCGGCCAGGCTCAGAATTGAACATGCGTACTATGCTTTAGTTGGGAAGCTGCCTGTGTTCATGGAGATTTGGGGTAGAAATGACGTGTTATGTAAAGTTTTAGTTTCTGATGCTTTTTCCTTTTTTGTCCTTTTTTTCCTATCTATTTACCACTTTTAATTTATTCTGCATTCGTTTTTCTCTGCCTTTGATGGTATGATATGATGCTTTTTTCCCCTGTCCAACATGGTATCCATGTAACCCAATAAAGGGTTTTTAAAATTCAAAAATTCTCTCTCTCTCTCTCTCTCTCTGTTCTCTCTGTTCTCTCTGTTCTCTCTCTCTGTTCTCTCTCTCTCTCTCTCTCTCTCTCTCTCTCTGTTCTCTCTCTCTCTGTTCTCTGTCTCTCTCTCTCTCTGTTCTCTGTCTCTCTCTCTGTTCTCTGTCTCTCTCTCTCTGTTCTCTCTCTCTCTGTTCTCTCTCTCTCGCTCTCTCTGTTCTCTGTCTCTCTCTCTCTCTCTCTCTTTCTCTCTCCTTTCCTCTTTTCGTTGTCCTGATAGAAATCTCTTTTCAGTGTCTCTGCTCTGAATCACCCAGGAGGTGAAGAAAGGCAGAAGAGTCCTTCAGAAAAACGCATTTGAGCGTCTGAAGGAGAGATAAAGTGCGTTTCTCAATCTCCAAACACATCTCCAGAATTTCTCAGCTACACTGACAGACAGGATGTTTAGAGGTTATTATGTTGGTAGTAGCTTGTGGGTCAGTAAGAGTTTTGTAATACGGAAAACCCAAGCTGAGGGTGATTAATTTCCTGCAACAGCACATCCTCCAGCATTTTATTCCTCTCACAACACAGCAAATCGACAAGGATTTGACATTTTTGACATTTTTTGACATACACTTTTGTTGTGGAACTTCCATAAAACAATTTCCTGTTTTTATGTACATTATACAAAAACACACACACACACACACACACACATATATATTGTGAAGAAACTCCTCAAGATATTAAACAAACATCTCCTTACAGAAAACTTCAATGATTTGTCTAAGTGGAGAATCTGTTGAACACGTCACTCTGAATGCGCTGTTGCCATAGAAACGATATGGGAACACGTTCATGTAAACCTGCGCTACTGTTACAGAGAATTAATCAACAGCTTCTGTCCAATCACAGCCTAGAATTTAGCTGCAGTCTAATGCAATATCTCAGCTAAAACTTTGAACTAAATTCATTTCTTGATGTTTAACCCGAAATCTTACACTCTTTAGTTTATAACGCTGTAGATCTCACGATAATAATCTTCATGTTGTTTTTTCTTTGCACAAAATCACACAGGAAGTAAAAATTTGGCCTTGAAAAGGATTTAAAGCTTTTTTTCTGCTTTGACCTTGACTCAGTCGTGCTTTCATTTAGACTTGATCTTGCCTCGGTCTCGAGACATTTGAGACTTTTTATTCATTTGGACATGGTGAGTCTTCACTCTAACGCTAGTTTCTCAACACCTGCTTCACTCAAAGTGGATTTAAATCCAGTACAGGATAAACTGACAACATGAACGAAAGACCATTCAGCAAAGATCAACCCCCGTCTCAGACCCCAATTCAGCAAAACAGTCTGAAGCAAACACCTCCACCTCCATCTTCATCTCCACTTCCACCTCCACATCCACCTCCATCTTCATCTCCACTTCTACCTTCACCTCCACCTCCATCTCCATCTTCATCTTCATCTCTACTTCCACCTCCACCTCCACCTCCATCTCCATCTCCACTTCCACCTCCACTTCCATCTCCATCTTCATCTCCACTTCCACCTTCATCTTCATTTCCACTTCCACCTCCACGTCCATCTCCACTTCCACCTCCACCTTCATCTTAATCTCCACTTCCACCTCCATCTTCATCTCCACCTCCACCTCCATCTCCACTTCCACCTCCATCGCCATCTCCATCTTCATCTCCACTTCCACCTCCATCTCTACTTCCATCTCCATCTCTACATCCACCTCAATCTCCATCTTCACCTCCACCTTCATCATCATCTCTACCTCCATCTCTATCTCTACCCCCAAATCCATCTCCATCTTCACCTCCACCTTCATCATCATCTCTACCTCCACCACCATCGCCATCTCTACCTCCACCTACACCTCTACTTTCATCTCCACTGCCATCTCCTCTGCCAACTCCAGCTCCATCTCTACCTCCATCTCCACTTCCAGCTCCACCTCCACCACTTCCAGCTCCATCTCCACCTCCATCTCCACTGCCAACTCCATACACCTACCTGTATCTTTTATCTGTCTCTACCTCCAGCTCCATCTCTACCACCACCTCGATCTCCACTTCCTTCTCTCCCTCCACCTTCACCGTCATCTCTATCTCCATCACTACCTCCATCTCCATCTCTACCTCCACCTCCATCTTTACCTCCGTCTTCACTTCCACCTTCATCTCCATCTCCACCTCCATTCACCTGGACTTGAAGCTCATTAAACAGCACAACTCAAGAACAAATGTTTGCTTTTCATTAACTTTTAAACCAGTGATGTATGTTTCATAGTCTGTTTGAGTGATAATTACGATCCTTACTTCAAAGAGAGCAGAAGAAGAGAAGACGAGCGCGGAGGTTGTTTTTGTGTCTCATCAAACACAGGAGGTACCAAACTGAACAGATGTGAGATTTTTGCCTCCAGTCAGAGCTCAATTAGCAGCGGCTAATGACCTTTTAATGCTTATAAACAACATTAATAATACATCTGTAAGAATTTCTGCAAGAGTTTGGTGTAGGAGGATGAGGGACGATAAACAGACATGCAGCGTGAACAAAGAGAATTTCAACAACGCCGCTCTATCTACTCGTCTCTTTTGACGTCCATGACGAGGTCCAAATGTAGAAAAATCCACTTTTCCGAAACATCAGTAACCCTTTTTAGACTGTAAATGCTGTTAAATCCTGCCTTCTGATTGGTCAGAAGGTGTTTACGAGTTCTAATATGCTATCGTTTCTACAGCAACAGCTAATCCTTAAAGACTTGATTCGATCATTTAAACATTCTGAAGGTGAAACAGCTGCAGACTGAAACTGAACTGGAACCTTAAATAAACCTAACTGTGTCCAGATTCTCTCTCTCGCTTCCCTCCTCCATCGACAAGATGATCTGAAACAATTCTGTTTCATTCAATTGTACTGAATTGAATTTGATTGAATTCAATTCGAATGAATTACTTGGGTGCAACAAAATCAATTGAAGCAGTGAAGCTGAAGAGCGACGGCTTGAAACGTACCTCAGACAAATCGGATCAGATCCGATCCTCTTGCTCTGTCGGTAAGAGCAATAAATAACAGGAGAAAGACGAAACACAACAGAAACGCGACAAATGGCTCACACATTATTCTGCCAAAGCCTGTGATCTACTGATCTCGCACTGCTCACAAACACCTCCAAAACAACAGCTGTAGGAAATACTTGCAGAATTACGGCACATCATTAAAGTAAATACAAAGATAAAGTGATTAGTGAAGAGCATTTCAGCAGTGTTGCTCTCAAGTACATCGATCGTCATCATGCGTTTTAACTCTAATCTCGCGTGTCTAATCTAATGAGTCTGTAGCCATGTTTACACTGAGATCACATGAGTTACTGCCTTCATGTGTGTGTGTGTGTTTGTGTGTCTTCATAGTGAAGTGCTGATCCAGACTGATATGAGATTCAGAGTTAATACTGAAATCCATCTCCACCTCCAACTCCACCTCAATCTCTACCTTCATCTCCACCTCAATCTCTACCTTCATCTTCACCTCCATCTAAACCTCCAACTCCACCTCAATCTCCACCTTCAACTCCACCTCAATCTCTACCTTCATCGCCACCTCAATCTCTACCTTCATCTCAATCTCTACCTTCATCTTCACCTCCATCTAAACTTCCAACTCCACCTCAATCTCTACCTTCATCTCCACCTCAATCTCTACCTTCATCTTCACCTCCATCTAAACCTCCAACCCCACCTCAATCTCCACCTCCAACTCCACCTCAATCTCTACCTTCATCTCCACCTCAATCTCTACCTTCATCTCAATCTCTACCTTCATCTCCACCTCAATCTCTACCTTCATCTCAATCTCTACCTTCATCTTCACCTCCATCTAAACTTCCAACTCCACCTCAATCTCTACCTTCATCTCCACCTCAATCTCTACCTTCATCTTCACCTCCATCTAAACCTCCAACCCCACCTCAATCTCCACCTCCAACTCCACCTCAATCTCTACCTTCATCTTCACCTCCATCTAAACCTCCAAATCCACCTCAATCTCTACCTTCATCTCCACCTCCATCTAAACTTCCAACTCCACCTCAATCTCTACCTTCATCTAAACCTCCATCTAAACCTCCAACTCCACCTCAATCTCTACCTTCATCTCCACCTCAATCTCTACCTTCATCTTAATCTCTACCTACATCTTCACCTCCATCTAAACCTCCAACTCCACCTCAATCTCTACCTTCATCTCCACCTCAATCTCTACCTTCATCTCCACCTCAATCTCTACCTTCATCTCCACCTCAATCTCTACCTTCATCTTCACCTCCATCTAAACTTCCAACTCCACCTCAATCTCTACCTTCATCTCCACCTCAATCTCTACCTTCATCTCAATCTCCACCTTCATCTTCACCTCCATCTAAACCTCCAACTCCACCTCAATCTCTACCTTCATCTCCACCTCAATCTCTACCTTCATCTCCACCTCCATCTCTACCTTCATCTCAATCTCCACCTTCATCTTCACCTCCATCTTCACCTACATCTCCACCTCCACCTCATTCTCTACCTTCATCTTCACCTTCATCTCTACTTCTGCCTCCACCTCCATCTCCACCTCCATCTCCACCTCAGTCTCTACTTTCATCTTCACCTCCATATCTCCCTCCATCTCCACATGTATCTTCACTTCCACCTCCAACTCTACTTCGACTTTCACCTCTATCTCAACCTGCACCTCCATATCTCCCTCCATCTCCACCTCTATCTTCACTTCCACCTCCAACTCTACTTCAACCTTCACCTCTATCTCTACCTCCACCTCCATCTATCCCTCCACCTCTATATCAACCTCCATCTCCACCTGCATCTCTACCTCTGTCTCTACTTCCACCTTTATCTCCATCTCCACCTCCATCTCTACCTCCATATCTACCTCCGTCTCCACTTTCATCCCTAGCTCCGTCTCCACCTCCATTTCTACCTCCATCTCCACCTTCATCTCCATTTCTACCTCCAAATCTACCTCCACCTCCATCTCTACCTCTGTTTCTACCCCATCTCTACCTCCATCTCTACCTCTACCTCCACCTCTACCTCCATGTCTACCTCTGTTTCTACCTCCACCTCTGTCTCCATCTCCAGTGATGTGATGTATGTCTCATAGTCTGAGTCATAATTGCAATTCCTTCTTCAAAGAGAGCAGAAGAAGAGAAGATGAGCGTGAAGGTTGTTTTTGTGTCTCATCAAATGCAGGAGTTACCAAATTGAACAGATGTGAGATTTGTGTTAATACTGAAATCATACATGTTGGTATTCAGACCTCAGACATTACATGAGGGCTACACACACACACACTGAGGGCGGAGTTCATCTAAAACAGCGGCGTCTCTCACTTATACATGATTCAGGCCATAAGTGCAATTTATCTTGCATGATATCAGCTCGAGTGAGGAACAGGATTAAGTTCTGCACCAGTGCCAGACAGCTTCAAATAAACCAAGTGAACATCATTTGAGGCTAATTTAACATATGATAGTGTTAATAATTTCATCCCTTTAAAGTCGTGTACACAACAAACAGTTTGAGAAGGATATGAAATAATAAACAGCGCTGGATCAAGTGACATTTTAAGTGCTGAAATGTGATGGATGTGATAATTACATCTAGACTATTAATGAAGCAGCATGAATATTAGCAATATCCTAGATTCCTAGTAGAGTTCATTCAATGCTTGTTATTATCCCGAGACACAGTAACCATGAACTCGGCTTCATTTTTCTGTCTATTTGTATAAAATGCTTTCAAGGGGGAAAAAAATAAAAGGGAAATAATAGATGTAGACTGAAATCATGTTAGATTCTGTACTGAGGCTGAAATTATACTGGCTCTGAATGACAGAGACATGAAATCCAGACTCATCAGCAGTTTTCAGTCTCAGGAGTGAAAGAAGTAACAGGAGAATGAATTCCAACTCAGATGAATGTTTATAAGAATAATAATAATTTCACAATTAAGAAGCAGAGAGAGATGTGCTGAAATGCCAGCTTGCATGTCTCTCTCTATAACACACACTTGCTGCTGTGGCCAGACATCTCCTGCAGAGGAGCAATCTGTCAGAGCCCTCCTCCAGGACATGATAAAACAAACACAAGCTTACCTCTGAGCTAACCTCCGCTAGCCTAGCATCACATTACCAGCGAGACCTATTTTCTCTATACACACACTCTTGCTTTCCCACTGCTGTGTTTGTGAAGCAGAGCTGATCTCCTGTGCCTGTGTGTGTTGGAATGGTGTGATTAGGCAGATGGTTTAGGTGAGTGTGTATATGCTTGTGCACATGGGTGTGTGTGTGTGTGTGTGTGTGTCATGAACGACTCCCCCGGTCCTCGCTGTGTTAAAGTGTGTGCTCTGTCCATAACTCCATCCACTCTTTCAGGAACTCATTCAGGAGTCTCAGAGAGCTTGTATAAACTCACACTCTCTCTCACACACACACACACACACACACACACACACTGTGTATATCCTAATTAGTTGTAGTTTAACATTATATAAATATATAAAATTATATACATACAGTGGGGCAAAAAAGTATTGTCAGCCACCAGTTGTGCAAGTTCTCCCACTTAAAAAGATGAGAGAGGCCTGTAATTTTCATCATAGGTACACTTCAACTATGAGAGACAGAATGAGAAAAAAAAATCCAGAAAATCACATTGTCTGATTTTTAAAGAATTTATTTGCAAATTATGGTGGAAAATAAGTATTTGGACACCTACAAAAAAGCAAGATTTCTGGCTCTCACAGACCTGTAACTTCTTCTTTAAGAGGATCCTCTGTCCTCCACTCGTTACCTGTATTAATGGCACCTGTTTGAACTCGTTATCAGTATAAAAGACACCTGTCCACAACCTCAAACAGTCAGACTCCAAACTCCACTATGGCCAAGACCAAAGAGCTGTCAAAGGACACCAGAAACAAAATTGTAGACCTGCACCAGGCTGGGAAGACTGAATCTGCAATAGGTAAGCAGCTTGGTGTGAAGAAATCAACTGTGGGAGCAATTATTAGAAAATGGAAGACATACAAGACCACTGATAATCTCCCTCGATCTGGGGCTCCACGCAAGATCTCACCCCGTGGGGTCAAAATGATCACAAGAATGGTGAGCAAAAATCCCAGAACCACACGGGGGGACCTAGTGAATGACCTGCAGAGAGCTGGGACCAAAGTAACAAAGGCTACCATCAGTAACACACTACGCCGCCAGGGACTCAAATCCTGCAGTGCCAGACGTGTCCCCCTGCTTAAGCCAGTACATGTCCGGGCCCGTCTGAAGTTTGCTAGAGAGCATTTGGATGATCCAGAAGAGGATTGGGAGAATGTCATATGGTCAGATGAAACCAAAATAGAACTTTTTGGTAAAAACTCAACTTGTCATGTTTGGAGGAGAAAGAATGCTGAGTTGCATCCAAAGAACACCATACCTACTGTGAAGCATGGGGGTGGAAACATCATGCTTTGGGGCTGTTTTTCTGCAAAGGGACCAGGACGACTGATCCGTGTAAAGGAAAGAATGAATGGGGCCATGTATCGTGAGATTTTGAGTAAAAACCTCCTTCCATCAGCAAGGGCATTGAAGATGAAATGCGGCTGGGTCTTTCAGCATGACAATGATCCCAAACACACCGCCCGGGCAACGAAGGAGTGGCTTCGTAAGAAGCATTTCAAGGTCCTGGAGTGGCCTAGCCAGTCTCCAGATCTCAACCCCATAGAAAATCTTTGGAGGGAGTTGAAAATCCGTGTTGCCCAGCGACAGCCCCAGAACATCACTGCTCTAGAGGAGATCTGCATGGAGGAATGGGCCAAACTACCAGCAACAGTGTGTAAAAACCTTGTGGCGACTTACAGAAAACATTTGACCTCTGTCATTGCCAACAAAGGGTATATAACAAAGTATTGAGATGAACTTTTGTTATTGACCAAATACTTATTTTCCACCATAACTTGCAAATAAATTCTTTAAAAATCAGACAATGTGATTTTCTGGATTTTTTTTTCTCATTCTGTCTCTCATAGTTGAAGTGTACCTATGATGAAAATTACACTGCCATTCTAACCAATCTTGTTTGTCTGCTCCCTGGCCTTGGCTCTGGATTGTGACTGATTATCTAAGCCTAATTTAAGACTATGAGCTATGCTGCAAGAAATGAGAGCAACACCTTCCTTCCTCAGTTGGATGGACACCAGCATACCATCATACCATCATTCCAGGTCTGCTTTGCCTTCAATACAGGTCCAATATAGATAAAGCCCAGAAAATTCATTTAAATCCAGACCATTTGATAAATAATATAAATATAACCACCATTTTCAAGAGGCTAAACAAATTTAATAAAAATAAAAATCATCACCTTGTGTACGAGAACCCTAACCTAGACATTTCTTCAAACAGATCATTCCAAATCACTTCTTAAAATAATAAGAAATGTTATGCTCAGACCTACAAAGGAATAACATTCATAAAATGTTTCAGTCAGGATTTAGGCTTCATCATAATACAGAGACAGCGCTGGTTAAAGTGGTAAATAACCTGCTACTAGCCTCTGATCAGGGTTATTAAATAGTCTTTATTTGTCACATATACATTACTGAACAGTGAAATTCTTTTTTTCCTTGGAGGGTTGGTGTCAGAGCACATGGTCAGCCATGATGCATTGCCCCTGGAGCAAGGGGGGGTTGGGACCCTTGCTCAAGGGCCCAATGGTGGCAGTTAAACCCTGATCTTCTGATCAACAACCCAGAGCCTCTACAACTTGAGCTACCACTACCCCTTATTGTCTCCTCGTCGGTTTTGCTTGACCATAGTTTTATTTGACTGATTATCAGTTTGTAGATGTAAGCTGTGTTGCACATGGTTCTGTTTTAGGCCCACTGCTGTTTTCTTTATATATGCTAACTCTGGGTAAGCAGTACCACTAAGTCTTCTCTGCAGCTGTAGCCTTATTCCATCCCTGATATAAGTGAATAAGGAATGAGAGAGATGATAATACACAAGAAAGAAAGAAAGAAAGAAAGAAAGAAAGAAAGAAAGAAAGAAAGAAATGGTGCAGGGAGGCAGACAGAGAGGAGATATCGTGTGAGAGTGAGCAAGATTGGTAGAAAGATAGAAAGAGAGAGAGAGGTGAGAAGAAAGCGAAGTGATGTGTGAAGTCTCTTTAGTGTTCTCATTTGGAGCTGGAATGTAATTTAACAAGGTGAGAGAGAGAGCTCTCATCACGCTAACACAGCCTCAGCAGAGATGTCTCGACAGAAAGAGAGCAGGAAAGCAGGGAAACTTAGACGAAACACATTAAAAATATCACAGTGTGTGAGATGGAGGGGAAACTCTAAAAAAAAATAATAAAACTGGGCCACAGGACAGCCAGTGACAGAGGAACGTGCCAGTCGAGACGACCTGAGAATCATATGGGGCGAAATTGTGAGATTTTGACTTGTGAAGAAACAGAAGTGTCTTTTATAGGAACAGAGGAATGTGGGGACTTCCTGTTTCTCTCAGCATCGGGTCACATTTCGACTAAGACAAATGTGTCTCTCAGCAGATAATGTCTTTCTTATCTCTCTTTAAAGGTTGGCTTTAACGATGGGAAAGTTTTAAAAGAACAGGGGAAAGTTTGTATCTCAGTTGTTTCAGTTTAAGTGTCATCACATGACATAGCAGGGTGTGTGTGTGTGTGTGTTATGTGTTGCATAAATTTGTGAAATAATTAAGTCAGGATGGTGGGGAATAAAACAGCAAAACAGATGGCAAAGAAAATATTTCAGATTAGATTACAGTCAACTGCACAAGACTCCACTATCCTGAACCTCTCAGCTAGTTGAGAATCAGATCAGCGGTGCATAGCAGCTCAAAGTTTCCAAACACTGAACATGGTGGAAAAACCTCCCAGACATTGCTGCAGACATCACATCCTCCTTCAGAGGAAGGTCACTGAGTTATAAGGACAGCTCTGTTGAAGGACAGGAGCCTCCAAGCTGCACAAGCTCAGTTCTGGAATAACCAACTTTAGCCATCAGCTCATCCATATGAGTGTGTTTTAAAAACAAGCATTGTAAGATGGTACACAGACGTATTATTTTGCATGTTATTGCTCTGATTTATTTATTTTCATCAGCAACTTTATAGCCTAAAGATACACGAAGCTGGAACTGTGTGTTAACTGTGGAAAAGACATTTAGTCAACTATTTTTTTTATAATTATTAATCAAATTGCAAAACTATGAAATTTCTATCCACATATTCTGACACGAAAGAACTTCATGTATTCAGATATGATCTTTGTAAAGGTTTGTGGCAAGTGAAGGAAGTGTGAGTTTGGGGAAATTAGACCTGTTTTTATTTATTTGCTTATATCTGCTTTATATCTGTGCAGCTGATCCTATAGAGAGTCACTCGGAGCCCGGAGCCTATCCCAGGGGTCTTGGGGCACAAGGTGGAGGACACCCTGTCCAACCCATCAATTTAGAAATGCCTATCAGCCTACAAAGCATGTCTTTGAACTGAGAAAATAGACCAGGATTCCCGAGGGAAACCCCTGAAGCACAGGGAGCAAATGCAAACCTAGGGCAGGAGGTGGGAATAGAATCCCCTTCCTTAAAGGTGTGACGCAAATGTGCTAACCACTAAGCCATCATGCCCCTATATTTCTCTCTCTCCTGGACAATGAGCTGAGCACATGTGAGTTGAAGCTTCAGCAAGCCAACAACATTAAGCACCACTGGAAAGCAGACAAATCTTGTTTTTTTTAGTTTATTTTTCTTCTTATGCAATGATAAAAAGCTCACATGCCGTGAGTGCCAAAATCCGGGGGAACTGCTCAGAGAACAGATGTGAAATCCTCTGGCCCTGATTGTTCAGTTTTTCACCCAAATTCAGGAGCAACAACATCAACCTCTCACTAGTCGACAACAACAAAAGCAGAAAATATTAGCCAAATTAGTGGACAAGCAAGCAGTGGACCAAGCTACTATCCAGCACCTTCAGATCTATTCCACTGCCTTTCTCATAAGTCCCTTCTTCCTGGTGTCCAGGATGAGACCTCAGGATCATGTATAAGGTTCAAAACCATGCTAGAAAAGTGTGGTAATTATTCCCTACCCCTATTGAAACAGTAATTTTGGGAACTGATTGGCCAGGGGCTTTAGGGATTAAGCCACAAACAAGAAACAGGTGTGCCACAATAATTTGCTGCAGACTCTCTCTAAACAATGCTCCCACCTGCCACACTGACCTTTAACTCTTCAGTATTTATATGACCATTTCACGTACTTTTTAAACAGCAGAAGAGAAATTAGTAAGGTCCCAGACGCAGTTCGCAGACGCACACCGAAGTGTATTTTACAAATCATCTCCTGGCAGATGCACCATCAGTGTGTACACCTGAGCTATTTAAAATGAATCCAGAATTTATTTTCAAGGCAGGAGAAAGTTTTTTGTGTGTATTTTTCAAAATAAAGGGGTCTTTGTGTTTTAAAAGGACAAATACAGGGAGAGAAAGGTCTAATGGGTGGAAAAGTTTCTAACATAGAGTGGAGTTTGAGGAAGTGGTTCAAATTGATGGAGAAGAGAGAAAGTGTGCTTTAAAGTTATATAGAAAAGAGAGAGAGAGAGAGAGAGAGAGAGAGAGAGAGAGAGAGAGAGAGATCAGAATTTTGGTGAAACAGTAAAGACGTCTGGGTGGAATTGTATGTTGTTCTTTAATGTGATAGCTTATGCTAACAAAGTCCTTATCATTCTCCAAATATGATGCTGGTGGCTAGGTGGGTTTTGAAAGTAAGACAAAAGTGACATTTTAAAGTAAATATAAGCTTTAAAGCAAGGCTGACAAATCTTATGCGCAAAAGGCCAGTGTGGGTTTCATTCCAACTGAGCGAAAGCCATACCTGAGTCTACTGAAAGCTGTGATCAGGTGATTAAACAGGTGGAATCAGGTGTGGCTCCTACTCAACTGGAATGAAAACCTGCACCACACGGCCCTTTGCGGATAATATTCGACAGCCCTGCTTTAAAGGCATGAAAATCAAGGACTTACATTCATACCAAGGTTAAGTGAGCAACATGTGCCTTTCCATCCTCGAGTCAATACACAATTTAAAGGCCACTAGCAAAAGTGTGAATAATTTCCATCGCCCTGAAAAGCTATAGGTTTATTTCTGCCCTATTTGTCCCATGGTGTTGACACGGCTTGACAGTAAAGCTTGCACAAATCTTCTCTTGGACAAATGTTTTCTTTTCAATATTTATATAGACCACATACAGAGCAATGAGCCAATTAGTCTGAAAGCACGACTCAAAAAGAGTTGACACTCCTCAGTTTCATTCACATTAGAATGGCTGGCACAGAAGCTAGCATAAAGAGCACGCTTTAGGAACACTTGACAAGATGACTGTTATCTTTTATACATCACATCTATGACATTTTGATGAATTAAGCTCTTGTGGGAGATGGGATAATGATATATCTGGAGATAGCGGTAACATTCAAGTCAGAGTGTATTAATATAAACATGCGGTTTGATTAAAAGCTGGAAATAATGACAGAGCTGCTGATGTGGATTCTGACCAATCAGAATCTAGAATGCACAGGTTAGTCATCTCTGTAATTTACTGTCGAGGTCACAGGAAACTGCTAGCCAGCCTACCAGGTAGCTAATTTAAATAAATTAATATGGATAGTTCTCGAAAGTTGGCAGCAACTTACCCTGTGATAGTCAAAATGAATTGCTCTCAGTATGAAACTCAATACAGAGATGGGAAATAGGCCATCAATTCTGACCAGTTACACATCCAGAGCAAAAAAGTATTCACTGTACAAAACAGAAGCCATATTTTATATTCAGTATAACTAAAGACCTAGCTGAGAGAAAAGACTTCCCCAAAAGAGCTACAGAATTCCAAATTCAAAATACTGCTCTTTTTTCCCCCTCAGACTGAGCTGTTAAAATATGCTTGTTATTCTCTTGCTGTCCTAAAGCAGTGCAGTCACTGTAACCAGGTGACCAGCTGCCTCCCTGGAGAAAGAGAGAGAGAGAGAGAGCGAGAGAGAGAGAGAGAGAGAGAGAGAGAGAGAAATGACTGAAAGTGTATGTGTACCTGGCCTCGACATTGTCCCTGTGACAAAGCTTTTTTTCCAACTGTCACCTATGTGTGAAGGCTCTTTGTACTCCTCTTCCTCCCTCTCTCCATCTCTCTGTCTCTCTGTCTCTCTCTCTCTGTTCTCTCCTCCTGTATCCACATTTAGTCGGTGTGAAGACTAATTGCAGGACTCTATGTGACCATAGGGAAGATTCAAATCTAAGCTCTGGTATCTCCTCTTAATCTCTCTGGAACCTCATACTGTCTGGTTACTGAGGTTCATCTTTCAAATCTTGTACATACTGAGCCTTCAGCTCATGATACTTTACTTTAACGCGGGTCATGCTGTGTTTCTTTAAATCGTAACAACAGTATCATAATTGGATCAGTTGCATGGAGAGTGCTAGATAGAATAGAAACCTCTCTGAAAGCTTCGGAGACACAGTGCATGGATGAGAGGAGTAAATTGGTGGGAGCAATGTGATGACCAGTAATGACATGCAAATGGAGGCAAGAATTTAGTGGGAATTGACAACTGGTTAGTAAGGGCATATGAAGTAGTGGGATCTGGCAGGAATTGAGAGATGTTCCATTACTGGTGTGTGAAAATAGTGAAAGTCTGGGATTGGGTAGAAATGACATTTGAAGGGGCAGGAATTAGTGGGATGTGTGAATTTGACCAGTACTGATGTGTAAAATGGGCAGGAATGGCAATTAGCCAGAAATGGGAAATAGCAGAAAATGATTAGCAGTGATGGAAAACTGGTATTGATTTTTTAGGGAGGTGGGAATTGGCAATTGAGATGTATGATGAAAATGGAATTCATGTGGATTGGGAATTTGCTAGGTGTGACCTAGCACCCATTGCTAGGGTGGGAGGGGGTTAAGGAAGGGGGGTAAGGAGGGGGATGATTGGCAACAATTAGAGGTTGTGCAGCAGTGTTGCATATAAAGGGTGAGAAATGGGAACTGGCAAGTGATGTAGTATGAATGAGTATGAATTGGGTATTGGCCAGTAGTGACTTGTAAAAACATGTAAATTATGAGGAATTGGGAACTGACCTTCAGTTGAAACTGAGGAAATCTGCCATCAATGATGTAAAAAAAAAAGGGAAGTGGGAATTAGAACTTTTCCAGTAGTGTCATATGAATGGGTGTAAATTGAGAAGTCGTGATGTTTGAAAGTGGTGGATTTCGCAGGAATTGGAAATTAACCAGCAGAGATGTACAGTATGAAGAGGACAGGAATTGGGTTTATGTTGGTCATGACATATAAAAGTGGGTAGAATTAGTTGATGGAGGTGGTGGTGGTAGAGGGGGTGAGTAGTGACATATGAATGAATGATAGTAGGTGGGAACTGGAAATATTCCAAAAATTAAGTCTGAGCAGAAGGAACTGACCAGTAGGCTGATATGAAGCGGTGGCAGTGATACAGTTTAGAGGGAGTGGAATCTGCAGGAATTGGCCAGCAGTAATATATGAACTCATCAGTAATGATGTGTGAGGAGGGCTGAACTGGATGGAATTGGAAATTTACTAGTCAGGATGATGAGAGTTGGCCAGTATTGTTTGGGAAAATGGAGTGTAACTGGCAATTTGCCAGTCATGATGAATGGAAATTGCTGGGAACTGGCAGCGATAATGTATAAAGAGTGTGAGAACTGATCAGCACATATGACTGGAGTGGGGGAATAGTTAGAGAATGCTATGATTTGTGTATACTTAATTTTTTTCATATTTCGCTCTTGTCTTCCTGAGGTAAAGTTGCTAATGAGATTTTCAAGCTCTTACCTCTCCGTGTGTACCCCGCTGCCTTCCTGTTTTCCTTGTGTAGTAGATGACCTACAAATAATTAAGAACCTCACGCTATTCTGAGGTTCTTCTGAAGTTCAAGCTGTTTGACAGTTGTAGTTTTCACTGGTGATAAATGACACTTCAGAGAGATTAGCTGCATTGACTCTTGTTGAAAAGTAAGAGTTTTATTTATATATTTGTCTGAATGTTTCTTTACCCTCGAGCTAGCTGAGATCAACACTGATATTGAAACAATTTGTTTGCAGTGCTAGCTGTTATATCTTTACCATAGATCATACACAGAAAATTCAGAGAACTGCAAAGACAAACGTGTAGATTTCAGGCTCTTTTTTTCTCTTATTTTTCTTTCTGCTTTATTGGTCTTTCTTGTAACAGCCTGATTCACTTGCTCTTGTTGCCTCAAAACTGCAATTCTATTCACAAAGCCTGCCCTAAGATCAATGGCTTGAGAACTCAGAGAAACTGATAGCGCTGTTTTCCAAACAAGTAATGCTTTATTTACTCTGCTGCAAAGAATAAATAATATCACATAGGCAGAGATCTCCATCACTGTTCTAATGTACTTTAAGGTCCAAGTGCACCATGTCTAATCCGAGTGCGCCATGTCTAATCCGAGTGCGCCATGTCTAATCCGAGTGCGCCATGCCTAATCCGAGTGCGCCATGCCTAATCCGAGTGCGCCATGCCTAATCCGAGTGCGCCATGCCTAATCCGAGTGCGCCATGCCTAATCCGAGTGCGCCATGTCTAATCCGAGTGCGCCATGCCTAATCCGAGTGCGCCATGTCTAATCCGAGTGCGCCATGCCTAATCCGAGTGCGCCATGTCTAATCCGAGTGCGCCATGCCTAATCCGAGTGCGCCATGCCTAATCCGAGTGCGCCATGCCTAATCCGAGTGCACCATGCCTAATCCGAATGCGCCATGTCTAATCTGAGTGCACCATGCCCGGAGACTTAACACATTCAGAGGTACTACATATACTACACTACACTACACCAATCTACACTACACCACACCACACTACATTACAATACACAACACCACACCACTCTACACCACACTGCATTACAATAAAGAATGGTACAACACACCACTGTACACCACACTACACTACACTACACCACTCTACAACAGACTACACTACACTACACCACACTACACTACACTACACCACTGTACACTACACTACACCACACTACACTACACTACACTACACAACACTACACCACTTTACAACAGACTACACTACACTACACCACTCTACAACAGACTACACTACACAACACCACACTACACTACACTACACCACTCTACAACAGACTACACTACACTACACCACACTACACTACACTACACTACACCAATCTACACTACACCACACCACACTACATTACAATACACAACACCACACCACTCTACACCACACTACATTACAATAAAGAACGGTAAACCACACCACTGTACACCACACTACACTACACTACACCACTGTACACTAAACTACACTACACCACTCTACAACAGACTACACTACACTACACCACACTACACTAAAATACACCACTCTACACCACACTACACTACACTACACTACTGTACACTACACTACACCACACTACACTACACAACACTACACTACACCACTTTACAACAGACTACACTACACTACACCACTCTACAACAGACTACACTACACAACACCACACTACACTACACTACACCACTCTACAACAGACTACACTACACTACACCGACACTACACTACACTACACTACACCACACTACAACAGACTATACTATACTACACTACACCACTGTACACTACACAACACTACACTACACCACTCTACACTACACCACACTACACCACTGTACACTACACTACACCACACTACACTACACTACACTACATCACTGTACACTACACCACACTACACTACACCACACTACACTACACCACACTACACCACACTACACTACACTACACTACATCACTGTACACTACACCACACTACACTACACTACACCACACTACACTACACTACACTACACCACTGTACACTACACTACACTACACCACTTTACAACAGACTACACTACACTACACCACTCTACAACAGACTACACTACACAACACCACACTACACTACACTACACCACTCTACAACAGACTACACTACACTACACCACACTACACTACACTACACTACACCAATCTACACTACACCACACCACACTACATTACAATACACAACACCACACCACTCTACACCACACTACATTACAATAAAGAACGGTAAACCACACCACTGTACACCACACTACACTACACTACACCACTGTACACTAAACTACACTACACCACTCTACAACAGACTACACTACACTACACCACACTACACTAAAATACACCACTCTACACCATACTACACTACACTACACTACTGTACACTACACTACACCACACTACACTACACAACACTACACTACACCACTTTAAAACAGACTACACTACACTACACCACTCTACAACAGACTACACTACACAACACCACACTACACTACACTACACCACTCTACAACAGACTACACTACACTACACCACACTACACTACACTACACTACACCACACTACAACAGACTATACTATACTACACTACACCACTGTACACTACACAACACTACACTACACCACTCTACACTACACCACACTACACCACTGTACACTACACTACACCACACTACACTACACTACACTACATCACTGTACACTACACCACACTACACTACACCACACTACACTACACCACACTACACCACACTACACTACACTACACTACATCACTGTACACTACACCACACTACACTACACTACACCACACTACACTACACTACACTACACCACTGTACACTACACTACACTACACCACTCTACAACAGACTACACTACACAACACCACACTACACTACACTACACCACTCTACAACAGACTACACTACACTACACCACACTACACTACACTACACTACACCACTGTACACTACACTACACCACACTACAACAGACTATACTATACTACACTACACCACTGTACACTACACAACACTACACTACACCACTCTACACTACACCACACTACACTACACTACACCACTGTACACTACACTACACCACACTACACTACACTACACTACATCACTGTACACTACACCACACTACACTACACTACACCACACTACACTACTCCACTCTACAACAGACTACACTACACTACACCACTCTACACTACACTACACCACTCTACAACAGACTAGACTACACTACACCACACTACACTACACCACTCTACAACAGACTACACTACACTACACCACTCTACACTACACTACACCACTCTACAACAGACTAGACTACACTACACTACACCACACTACACTACACTACACCACACTACACTACACTACACCACTCTACAACAGACTACACTATACTACACCACACTTCACTACACTACACCACACTACACTACACTACACCACTGTACACTACACTACACTACACCACTCTACACTACACTACACTACACTACACCACTCTACAACAGACTACACTACACTACACCACACTACACTACACTACACCACTCTACAACAAATTACACTATACTACACCAAACTTCACTACACTACACCACTGTACACTACACTACACCACACTACACTACACTACATTACACTACACCACTCTACAACAAACTGCACTATACTACACTACACTACACTACACTACACCACTCTACAACAGACTACACTACACTACACCACACCACACTACACTACACCACTCTACAACAGACTACACTACACTACACCACTGTACACCACACTACACTACACTACACCACACTACACTACACTACACCACTCTACAACAAACTACACTATACTACACCACAGTTCACTACACTACACCACTGTACACTACACTACACTACACCACTGTACACTACACTACACCACACCACACTACACTACACCACACTACACTACACTACACCACTGTACACTACACTACACTACACTACACCACTCTACAACAGACTACACTACACTACACCACTGTACACCACACTACACTACACCACACTACACTACACTACACCACTCTACAACAATTACACTACACTACACCGCACTTCACTACACTACACTACACCACTGTACACTACACTACACTACACCACACTACACCACTCTACAACAGACTACACTACACTACAACACACCACACCACACTACACCACACTACACTACACCACACCACACACACCACACCACACCACTGTACACCACACTACACTACACTATACCACACCACACTACACAACATTACACCACACCACACTACACCACATTACACTACACCACACTACAGCACACTACACTACACCACACTACACTACAGTACACTACACCACACTACACTACACTACACTACACCACACCACACTACACTACACTACACCACACTACACTACACTACACTACACTACACTACACCACACTACACTACACTACCTACACCACACTACACTACACCACACTACACCACACTACACTATACTACACCACACCACACCACACCACACCACACCACACCACACCACACTACACTACACCACACCACACCACACCACACCACACCACACTACACCACACCACACCACACTACACCACACTACACCACACCACACCAAACCACACTACACTACACCACACTACACTTCACTACACTATACTACACTACACTACACCACACTACACTACACTACACTACACCACACTACACTACACTACCTACACCACACCACACCACACTACACTACACTATACTACACCACACCACACCACACCACACCACACCACACCACACCACACTACACTACACTACACCACACCACACCACACTACACCACACTACACTACACCACACTACACTACACCACACTACACCACACTACACTATACTACACCACACCACACCACACCACACCACACCACACCACACTACACTACACTACACTACACCACACCACACCACACCACACCACACCACACCACACCACACCACACCACACTACACCACACTACACCACACCACACCAAACCACACTACACTACACCACACTACACTTCACTACACTATACTACACTACACCACACCACACTACACTACACTACACTACACACACACCACACTACACTACACCACACCACACTACACTACACTACACCACACCACACTACACTACACTACACCACACCACACTACACTACACTACACTACACCACACCACACCACACCACACTACATGTGTACATTTTATTCTATTTCATTTAAATTCATTACATTATATCCTATTTCAATTTTTTAATCCGATTCAAATTATATGTGATATAAATTTGAATTATAAAGTAATATAATGCACCAGTTAAATATCTCCACTAGTAATTGATTAGTACATGGTGTATAAGGTGCTTATAAATACTGTTTTATAAACAATGATCAAAACTACTCAAATCCACACAGACCTCTTAATTATTATAAAGAGGATTTTATCACAATGACACACACATAACGGACAAATGGTTTACATTATGATAATGAATTATTTCAAAACGAAGTTGTTGTAAATGTTGAAATGTATTTGAAATGATTTTTGGATGCTGATGCTTTTCCACTAGAGGAGCAGATAAAGGAGCGAATGGTTGATAGTCAGGTGTTGATCATGATTAAAGATGCCCGGACATGTTGTACGAGGTTAAGGTTGTTATAAGATCAGAAAAACAAGTCCACCATCATCCCTACCACAAACAACAACACAACCATAGTCTTTTTTTTTCCCTCAGATATCATATGCCTTAAAACCAAACAAGCACGAGGTTAACGTCAGTCAGTCTTCAAATAACTAGAGAGAAATACTATAGTGTGTGTGTGTGTGTGTGTTTGTGTGTGTGTAGGAAGAACGCCGTTCCTCCACACTGCTGCAGTCATATCAGTTTGACACACAGCCACAAAAAAAATGCATCAGCCACCCATCAGTGAAATGACCAGTACTCTGCATTGCTCTATCTCTCACTCCTCTGCCCATTTTCTCCCACCATCTCACCACGGCTGACATCTTAAGTGCTGCGAGCATCCGCTGCCTCCCTCAAGCTCGCCATTAAAGCGCACCGACACCCCTTCACACCTCCCCGACCCCACAAACACATCAGTAAAGAAATGCAGTCAGACAGCACGACGCGACACAAACATGAATCCGAGCTGTCGCAGTCTGCTGAAAGAGAGCCTACACTTAGCCGTGTTAGCACTCCAGACCCATTATCAAGCTCAGAGTCCCAACTACAGGCACAACACTGTAATCTACCGGCTGCTGAAAACAATCATCCAGTGGCAGGAAGAAAGTGGCCAGGCATTCCCTCATTTCTTTTACACGTGCCTGCCCTTTAGTCCATTAAGCTGAAAAACTAGAGCACTCGGCAATAGCATAACATTTTCACAGTATGACAGAATGGTATGGCATGCCTCTTCTTTCTTTGCCAAATCTAAACATGACGTACATACAAAAGATTGAATGTTAAACACATAACAGATTGAACAAGTTATTGAGCTACAGATTTTTACAAAAATTATATCTTCCTAAGTAAAGTGCTTAGGATGTGCTTCACGAGATCAACAAGATATACTATATTGCCAAAAGTTTTGGGACATCTGCCTTTACATGCACATGAATGTAATATGGAGTTGTCCCGCCCTTTGCAGCTATAACAGCTTCAACTCTTCTGGGAAGGCTTTCCACAAAATTTAGGAGTGTGTTTATGGGAATTTTTGACCGTTCCACTAGAAGCGCATTTGTGAGGTCAGGCACTGATGTTGGACGAGAAGGCCTGGCTCGCAGTCTCCGCTCTAATTCATCCCAAAGGTGTTCTATGGGGTTGAGGTCAGGACTCTGTGCAGGCCAGTCAAGTTCCTCCACACCAAACTCACTCATCCATGTCTTTATGGACCTTGCTTTGTGCACTGGTGTGCAGTCATGTTGGAACAGGAAGGGGTCATCCCCAAACTGTTCCACAAAGTTGGGAGCATGAAATTGTCCAAAATGTCTTGGTCTTTGGTGCTGAAGCATTAAGAGTTCCTTTCACTGGAACTAAGGGGCCGAGCCCAACCCCTGAATTCAATGAGTTGGAGTGTTCCAAAACTTTTGGCAATCTAATGTATATCAGGCTACAGGACACAATTTTCTGCATCCTGAACACTTCCTTTAAAATGTCCGATCTGCAACTTTTAGTTGTAATTAGTATACTTCGTCCTGACCATCATTTTACTTTTACTTATTTTGTTTTTAAAGTGCTATGTACATGGGAATCATGTTAATATACTACAATATGTATATTTTTTTCCTAAAAAATCATAAATCATAAGTTCATAAGATACACTTATCTAACAAAGTGGCAACTTACTAAACAATTCTATACTAAACTCTAAACTTCAGCTTAGAACTCAGGGCTAAAATACAGCTATCAGCAGCGATCATCAGGGGTCCAAGCACCTTTTCATTTTTA
>JAUCMX010000013.1:23718259-23720759 GCA_033459395.1 Hemibagrus guttatus
AA
Organism: Hemibagrus guttatus; assembly: GCA_033459395.1. Lineage (NCBI taxonomy): Eukaryota > Metazoa > Chordata > Actinopteri > Siluriformes > Bagridae > Hemibagrus > Hemibagrus guttatus. The sequence continues at coordinate 23,718,262 of JAUCMX010000013.1, forward strand.
TGAGAGCAGGAGGAAGAGGAGGAGGTGGAAGAGGAGGAGAAGGAAGAGGAAGATGAGGAGTAGGTGGAGAAGGAGGAGGAGGAGGAGGAAGAAGAGGAGGGTAGAGACTTTGCTGCTGGTGAAAGTATTAGCTGGAGAAGCTAAGTGAGCAGGACAGCCCGAGATTGCAAGAGTAATTAAGTTGGACATGTGACCATATGTTCCTTAATTAAATTGTCTCAGTTTGATTTGAACTTCCTGTTCTGGGATCTGGGGTTTGGCAGAACATTCACCAAACATAATGAGGCTGAAAACATTGTTCAGCTTTAAGATGCAACAGAAACAGTCGCTCTTTAATTGGCTGTAAAAACGGAATCGGTTACAGAGACAGCTGAGAAAATACACAATTGAAGGAAGCATGGCCTGTGCACTGTCACTTAAGTGTGGGAGGCGTGGCCTGTGTACTATAGTGATTGAGAAGGAGGCGTGGTCTGTGTGCTGTAGTGATTGAGAAGGGGGCGTGGCCTGTGTGCTGTAGTGATTGAGAAGTAGGCGTGGTCTGTGTGCTGTAGTGACAGTGAAAAGGGTGCGGCCTGTGTGCTGTAGTGATAGTGAAGAGAGTGTGGCCTGTGTGCTGTAGGGACAGATAAGGAGGTGTGGCCTGTGTGTTTCACATACAGTAAAGGAGGTGCAGCCTGTGTGCTGTAATTTCAGTGAAGGGGGTGTGGCCTGTGTGCTGTAATGACAGGAAAGAGGGTGTGGCCTGTGTTTTTAGTCTCAGTAAAGGGGGTGTGGCCTGTGTGCTGTAATGACAGAGAAGAAGGTGTGGCCTGTGTGCTGTAGTTTTAGTGAAGGGGGTGTGGCCTGTGTTTTTAGTCTCAGTAAAGGGGGTGTGGCCTGTGTGCTGCAGTGACAGTTAAGGAGGCATGGCCTGTGTGCTGTCACTCCAGTGAAGAGTGTAAGGTCTGTGTGCTGTAGTGACAGTGAAGAGGGTGTGGCCTGTGTGTTTAGTCTCAGTGGAGAAGGCATGGCCTGTGTGTTTAATCTCAGTGGAGAAGGCGTGGCCACTGTTTCTCTTCCCTATGCTTATATCACAATGTTCTTGTAGATTTGTTCTAGAAATCTAAGATTGTAATTTTCCATCTAAACAAACAAAACAAACCCTTCTTCTTCTTTTACACAGTCTCTGAAACAGCTGTGTTTATCTCCATCTTCCTGTCTTTCCTCCTACTGTCGTCTTCTTTACAGAACATAACCATGCTTTCTTTACCTTTCATATGCAGGCTGTAGTGCTTAATGAGCACGTTTTGTGTGTGTGTGTGTGGGGTTGAGAGAGAAAGAGAGAGGAAACGCAGGTTTTACTTTTCATTCTTTTCATGGTCTGAAAGAGTTTCTTTTCCTCTCCTGATTTATTTATTCAGGCAGTTTCAGTGCGGACGGATGCCACACACGGAGGAGAGACCTTGGGATAAAAATAACCATGTGAGACTGTCTCTGACTGCTGAAGAGGAGAAAAGGAGGTGATGTCCAGATAGAGATATGTCCCACACACACACACACACTTAACTCATTACAGTGTAAAGCAAAAAGCTGAAATTTATTATTTACACATTTTCAGGTGACTTTTTTCATTTATTTATTCATTTCAGTAAATTAGAATTAACCACAAAAAATGTCATGAATGAGGAGCTGATGAAACTCACACCACAGGTGAAGAAACTACAATCACCTGTCGCTGTGTTGCTTTCTGGAGTGAGTTTTTTAGCTTGATCTGTTCATACACTGAAGTTGCTTTCGGCTGCTCCCTGTTCGGGGTCGCCACAGCGGACCAACTGGTCCACACAACAACTTGGCAAATGTTTTACGCCGGATGTCCTTCCCGGACGCAACCTTCCCATTTTTCCGGGCTTGGAACCGGCACTGCATCCAGTGGCTGGGGTTGAGGCATTGGCTGGGAATCGAACCCGGGCCTTCCGCATGATAAGCGAGAAACCTACCACTGAGCCACCAATGCCCCTGTCTGTTTGTACACTATATTGCCAAAGGTTTTGGGACATCTGCCTTTACATGCACATGAATGTAATATGGAGTTGTCCTACCCTTTACAGCTATAACAGGCTTTCCACAAGGTTTAGGAGTGTGTTTATGGGAATTTTTGGCTGTTCCGCTAGAAGTGCATTTGTGAGGTCAGGCACTGATGTTGGACGAGAAGGTCTGGTTCGCAGTCTCCACTCTAATTCATCCCAAAAGTGTTCTATGGGGTTGAGGTCAGGACTCTGTGCAGGCCAGTCACGTTCCTCCACACCAAACTCGCTCATCCATGTCTTTATGGACCTTGCTTTGTGTACTGGTGTGCAGTCATGTTGGAACAGGAAGGGGTCATCCCCAAACTGTTCCACAAAGCTGGGAGCATGAAATTGTCCAAAATGTCTTGGTATGCTGAAGCATTAAGAGTTCCTTTCACTGGAACTAAGGGGCCGAGCCCAACCCCTGAAAAACAACACCTGAATTCAATGATT
>JAUCMX010000013.1:23723259-23763259 GCA_033459395.1 Hemibagrus guttatus
AGCCACCAGCAAGTCACTACAAGAGATAAACTACAGCTAGAGTTCGTAAGACTAAGAAATCTTTATGAATGTGGCTCTTAAATAAGGAAAGTGGAAAATGGCAAGGGTCTGAATGGGGAAGCAACATATGGGAGACGAAAAGGGTCAGAAGCTGCACAGAAATAAAAGCATTCCCAGCTTAAAGAGGGACACCAACAGACATCAGTAAGTGGAAAGGTCAGAACTGGATCAGTATCAAGAGGCATGTTCAATGTCTGAGCAGGTATTTTGTACTTCTTTTTTGTTGGAAGCCCCGCCCCCTTTCCCTGTCTCACACTGGTAATGGTTTAGCCTGTGCTTATGGTATGGTGTGCTCAAAAAGTAGTGATGTAGCACTCTGGCTTTCTGTCAGAGGAAACAAAAAAGAAGTGATAAAAAAAACCCTTTCTGACCCAGGACTTCCTGTTTGCCAACTTTCCCTGACTCTGTGAGAAAGCATGTGGCAACTGCTACAAACACAAGTGTGACAAATTATTCACAATTTAAATATGCAACATCTCGACAGATGTATTCATCCAAAGGCTGTTAAAAGCATCTTTCTCGTCTTTTCACTTCCTTTGTGAGATCTTGCAACGATCCTGATCTGCACAATGACACATTCCGAGCTCTAATTAAAGTGACAAGTGTTCCTGGTTGTCCCGGGGACAGAGGAGGCCTCCGCCGGGCCTCTCAGGTATCAGCCCCGAGCTCTTTGGGGGTTTCTTTATGAAATCTGCTCTCCCGGGCAGGACGGCCGTCATATCCTCCCTTTTAATCACATTCCGGAGGAATTTATTTTGGCCCGGATAAGAGATTAGGAAGACGGCACGGCTCCGGTTGCTGCAGGTTTAATGAATAAGTAACAGGAGTCCGGGAAGAGGATGTCTGAGACGAGGAGGAGGAGGAGGAGGAGGAGGAGGAGGAGGAGGAGGACGAGGTCAGGGAGCAGAGAGAGGGAGAAATTTAGAGCTGGGATTTTATTCCTTCTGCCATTGTGGAGACACCGAGAGCTGAAGACTGAGATTCAGAATAAGATTTGTTCTTAAAATAAACGAATAGTCAATGAAATCCACGCCACGCTCCACTTAAAAACTTGCTTTTAAACTGCAGATAATGTCATTACCTGACGTCCTGAATCATCACAGATTGGATGATGCTTAATAAATACACCATCTTTAAGTTACACGCTTAAAATCAGAGACACCTCAGAGCCTCAGTTCCATCCAGTTTATTTATGATTCGTTTTTGCATTGACGATTTGTTTTTACAGTGTTTTAAACTTGACTCATTTATGATTCTTTCCACAATTCATTTATTTTCAAATGGGATTTTTTATACATGATTCTTTGTACACGGTTAATTTCTTTAATTTTACATTTAATGAATTTTATTATTACACATCATTTATTTTCACACATGATTCATGTATTTCCACATATGATCCTTTACATATGATTCACTCGTTGTCACATGTGATTCTTTAAACAATTCATTCAGTTTCACATATGATGCCGTATAGATGATTCACTTATTTTTATGTATGATACACAATTATTATTTTATCATATGTGATTCTTTACACATGATTTAATTATTTTCACATATGATTCTTTACACGATTTATTTTTTTCCGTGCGTGATTCTATATGATTTGATTCATTTCACCTATGATTCTTTAAACAATTCATTTATTTTCATATGTGATTCATTTCACGATTTATTAATTTTCACATGTGATTCTTTAAACAATTGATATGATGCCATATAGATGATTCAGTTATTTTTGTGTGATATTTTACATGGGTCATTTATTTTTCTATATGATTCTTAAAATGATTCATTTCTTTTCACCTGTGATTCTTTACACATGATGTAATTATTTTCCATATGATTCTTTACACGATTTATTTATTTTGACATATGATTCTTTACATGAATCATTCATTTTCATGTATGATTCTTTAAACTAATCATTAATTTTCACATTTTCTTCTGTGAAGAGTAAGCATATAGCTGATATTAGCCCTTAGTGAGTGTCCAGCATTCCTGAGATAGACTCCAGAGATCCACAGGACATAGATGGAGTAGAATCAAAGGAACAGTCAGAATAAGAGACTTCCCTGACAGCAGCTCTATTCTTCTCTAACTCTAGTGATTCATTTAATCATGTCAGGACTCCGACACCGCTTTGAAGTGATTCAGTCACATGATCCGGATTTATCGGGTATCCCGTAATCATAAGATGAAAAATTAACCCCTCAAATCCCTCTACTCATGAATTAAAAGTGTAAAACCCACAACCACACAGACACCACAGGGATTTAATCTGTGTACACAGCCAGGAACGAAAGCTGGCTTTGAAATGAAAGCATTCCACTACGATCCTCTGGATAACAAAGAAAAAAACAGCTCCGGGGAAGTAAACAGGAGCTCTCGTGTGTGTTTGCTGGCATGTTTACACGCTCGTCTGTAGAGACGAGGTTAGCCAAGCCCTGATTTGCATTGATGCTGCTGTATTTATCACCCAGCAGATGTTCTGGAGTGTGTTTGTGTTTGCGAGCTTCAGGTTACAGCGAGTGTTCGGGAACGTTCAGGAGACGAGGGAGCAGGTGGTGGAGGCTTTGGGCGCCGTGACCTAAGCACGTTCGTGCATTGACCCTTGAATTACGCCATCAGATGTGGTTATATATCAGGGAATCGGTCGATTGTCAGAACACCTCCTCCACCCTGGTTTACCTGAATCGCTAGTCAAATCACTGACTTCAACTTCCTTCTGGTTGCCACGGTTTCCTTTCTAGTAAAGTTTTCATGTGTGTGTCCTTTCAAAACTGCTAATTTTGGCAAGCTATATACTTTTCATGCTAACTAGCAAGAATGTTTCACTTCATTTCAGGTTCCTTCATCCTGACCATCTCTAGTTCATTTCAGGTTTCTTCATTCTGACCATCTCTAGTTCATTTCAGGTTCCTTCATTCTGACCATCTCTAGTTCATTTCAGGTTCCTTCATCCTGACCATCTCTAGTTCATTTCAGGTTCCTTCATCCTGACCATCTCTAGTTCATTTCAGGTTCCTTCATCCTGACCATCTCTAGTTCATTTCAGGTTCCTTCATCCTGACCATCTCTAGTTCATTTCAGGTTCCTTCATTCTGACCATCTCTAGTTCATTTCAGGTTCCTTCATCCTGACCAGGGATCAGAATAGCTCTTTAGTTCTTCACTCCACCTTTAAGGGCTTGGCCCCATTGAGAAGGCTCTTTGGAAGTTCTTAAGAAGTTCAGCCAAGTGGCCAGACCTTAAACCCCCAAAGCTGATGTCTAGAACCATTATCCTCTCAAACACCTTTCAGGAAAGTTTTTGGTTTACTTCCTGTTTAAGCCTCTCACTAGTCAAGTAGCATTTCCCCAGTTAGAGCTCATCTATGGATGCCCTGGTGTTGCCCTGGTGGCTAGCTGTGATGTGAATTAGCTAGTTGATGAGAATTCATTCATTCAACTACAGTAAGCACTTCATCCTAGTCAGGGTTGTGTAGGATCCGTAGAATTCCATATAATTCCATATAATATCTGGAAAAACCAAAGTACAATGTGCTTGAGAACTAGAAAACAGGATTGAACCAGGAACCGTGGAGCTGTGGAGCAGCAACATTACCTTCTGCCCCACTACCATGGTACGAGAACTAGTGATGACTGGACTGTCACTCATCCTGTTCAATAATCAACTACCCCTTATAAGATTTATTTATTTGTCTGTTTTAGGGCTACAGAGTGTTAAAGAAACTTTCACTCACAAGGTTAAATAAATAAATAAAAAACTAATTTAGATGAACGAATATTCCAAGGAAACTCATCTCAACAAGAAACCCCAGACCTTTAACCTTCAGTGTTGGAGATTGGAGGTCTGTATCCATCTGAGAAAACTCCTTGTGATTTATAACACAGCTCCAGTAGCCTTGACTTGACTTGACCACACTACACATTTCACAAGCCGGATGATTGAAACCCTCCATGAACATCCTTCATCAGACTGCTGAGTCAGCGCTTCCTAAAACCAAGGCCAAACTCCCTTGGAGTATCATTCGTTCGGGTTTTTATTAAATAAAAATATGAAAATGTTTCTTTAAGAAGATCCTCTTCACACATCAGTCACACATCTGGATTTGTTCAGACTGCTATGTTTATTTTCTCAACCTTCTCAGGTGTGTAAAATAAAGACAGAACAGATCATTAGCAGCACATGCGGTGTAAAAAAGTCATCGTTTACTCACATATTCTCCGTACGAGTCTTGCACTACAGGGGGTGGCGGCCTGTATCCCACAGGGGGTGGAGCTCCACGTCCTCTCTGTGCTCTCCCCCTGTTGGACGGAAGGCGGCTCGGTGGAGCTCCTCTGGGTGCTGCTCCTCGAGGAACCACAGCCTGGGGAGGAGGAACACCTCCTCTACTCCTGCAAAACACCACACACCATGTGGATGAATAACCTCAGTCTCCAAGAAACACCATAAATAAGCGATGCTCTGATTTTTTTTTATATACGAGTATGCCGAGGTGCTTTTTTTTTCAGTCAATTATATATCTGAAGCATGAAAAGTAAAAAGTGTGAAAATCATATCAGTGGAGCGCAGAGAGTAAAAGCTAACTGTCATCCTATTTACACTGAGATAGCAAACTGCTAAATGTTCATGACTGAAAACAGAACACACACACACACACACACACACACACACGGAGAGAAATTCTTACTATTAAGTAATAAACATGAAGAATTGCTAGCAAGCCAAAAAAAAACTATGATGAGGAAAACAAACTCAAATTTAATTATAAAACTGTCCTGAAGCAGAAGCAGAGGCTGGATCTGTAGGAGGTGAAGAAGAGGAAGAGGAAGAGGAGGATGAGTGTCTACTGTAATATCATAAAGCCGAGACTCACGATCAGAGAAGTGCATGAGTGGAAATGTTCCTCAACAATAATATACACATTTTATCATAGAATGTGAACAACTTGAATACAATGTAAATGCTTTTTATGTCACACTGAGAAAGCAGAGAATCTGACATCTACAAGCTAATGATGTTTTTTTTTTAATGACTCATATGTTTTGAAAGCCAAACTTCAAACCACGGCTTCTACAAGAATTCCCTAGGACTCTCAAGAACCTCTGACTGATGTTTTTTATAATGACTGAGAAGGTCTTTCTCATCAGCATCATCTCTCAGCAGTCTGTGCTGTACAAAGAACAAAGAAACTAAGAGTGATTAGATACAGTATTGAAATCATGTGAGTTTTTAGACCTCAACATCCAGACGTCAACATCCAGACGCCAAAATTCAGACATCAACAGCCAGATATCAACATTTAGATGTTAATATAGAGATGGCAACAACCAGACGTCAACATCCAGACATCAACACCAGGCATTAATATCCATTCACCAACATCCAGACATCAATATCCAGGCCACAACATCTAGTCATCAACATCCAGAAGTCAAGATCAAGTCATCAACATCAAGACATCAAGATACAGTCATCAACGTCCAGACGTCAACATCCAGACGTCAACATTCAGACGTCAACATCCAGACGTCAACATCCAGGTCAATATACAGACATCAACATCCAGACATCAACATTCAGACATCAACATCCAGACGTCAATATCCAGACGTCAACATCGAGATGTCAACATTCAGACGTCAACATTCAGACGTCAACATCCAGACGTCAACATCCAGACGTCAACATCCAGATGTCAACATCCAGACGTCAACATACAGACGTCAACATCCAGACGTCAACATCGAGACGTCAACATACAGACGTCAACATCCAGACGTCAACATTCAGACGTCAACATCCAGACGTCAACATCCAGACGTCAACATCCAGACATCAAAATTCAGATGTCAACATCCAGACGTCAATATCCAGACATCAAAATTCAGATGTCAACATCCATGTCAATATACAGACATCAACATCCAGACGTCAACATCCAGACGTCAATATCCAGACGTCAACATCGAGACGTCAACATCCAGACGTCAACATCCAGACGTCAACATCCAGACGTCAACATTCAGACGTCAACATCCAGACGTCAACATCCAGACGTCAACATTCAGACGTCAACGTTCAGACGTCAACATCGAGACGTCAACATCGAGACGTCAACATCCAGACGTCAACATCGAGACGTCAACATCCAGACGTCAACATCGAGACGTCAACATACAGACGTCAACATCCAGACGTCAACATCGAGACGTCAACATCCAGACGTCAACATCGAGACGTCAACATCGAGACGTCAACATCGAGACGTCAACATCCAGACGTCAACATCGAGACGTCAACATCCAGACGTCAACATCGAGACGTCAACATACAGACGTCAACATCCAGACGTCAACATCGAGACGTCAACATCCAGACGTCAACATCCAGACGTCAACATCGAGACGTCAACATCCAGACGTCAACATCCAGACGTCAACATCGAGATGTCAACATCCAGACGTCAACATCCAGACGTCAACATTCAGATGTCAACATCCAGACGTCAACATCCAGACGTCAATATCCAGACGTCAAAATTCAGATGTCAACATCCATGTCAATATACAGACATCAACATCCAGACGTCAACATCCAGACGTCAACATCCAGACGTCAACATCCTAAAAGACATCAACATCCAGATGTCAACATCCAGACGTCAACATCCAGACGTCAAAATTCAGATGTCAACATCCATGTCAATATACAGACGTCAACATCCAGACGTCAACATCCAGACGTCAACATCGAGACGTCAACATCCAGACGTCAACATCCAGACGTCAACATTCAGACTTTCAAGTCCAGAAACCAAGGTTAAGACATCAATATCCAGATATCAAGATTCTGACATCAACATCCAGATGTCAACATTCAGACACAAACATCCAGATGTGAACGTCCAAATCGCTCTGTTTATTTGAACCTTGTTTTTTCTCTACAACTCATTTTCTAATAAACATCTTTCACATTATTGCTGAACTAGTAGAAAAGTTCTGACAGAGTCGAAGCAGCTCACTCATCACATCGCTCCTCCTGAAAACATCTGGAATTTGTTTCTTCTTTCTGGGATTTTTTCTGTAAGTCACCTTTCGCAGATGACAGGTGAATATTTTTCAGCGCAGTGCTACGTGTCCTCAAGACCTGGGTTCCTGTCTGGTTCCTCTCGTCATCTCTGACACCTGACTTGGTCATTAGTGATGAATTTAACTCTACTGTACATCTGGATTTCTGTAAAGCAGCTGTGTGATGTAGTTAAAAGCTCCAGATAAAAAAAACTGAATTGAAATTGATTTCTTTTCCTTTTCTGGGTTGTTAGTGAAGCAGGTCTTTATTTTCCAGCCACATCACACCAGCTGTATCTCCACCGTCTGTATGCTTTGATCTTCTACCCACATTATTTGGAGATGAGATCATCACCGAGATCATGAAGGAGTTTTCTCTTCTTCTTTTTCTAGTTCAGAAATCAAGCAGCTTCACCGTTCCATTCCTCCCACTAACTCTTATTACATCAAATGTCAATAAAATCAATGCATACATTTTACTGTTTCACTCACAACTGTTAATATAGAACAACACACACACACACACACACACACCCATACAACATATATATACACACACACATACATCAACATACATACACACACACATACATCAACATACATACACACACACATACATCAACATACATACACACACACATACATCAACATACATACATACACACACACACACACACACATACATCAACATACATACATACACACATACATCAACATACATACACACACACATACATCAACATACATACACACACACATACATCAACATACATACACACACACATACATCAACATACATACACACACACATACATCAACATACATACATACACACACACACACACACACATACATCAACATACATACACACACACATACATCAACATACATACACACACACATACATCAACATACATACACACACACATACATCAACATACATACATACACACACACACACACATACATCAACATACATACATACACAAACACACACATACATCAACATACATACACACACACACACACATCAACATATATACACACACACACAAAATACATAAAACATACATACACACACACACACATACATCAACATACACACACACAACATACATCAACATACATACACACATCAACATACATCAACATACATACACACACATACATAAACATACATATACAGACACACACCTCAACATACATACACACACACACACATCAACATACATACACACACACATACATCAACATACATACATACACACACACACACACACACACACATACATCAACATACATACATACACACATACACATACATCAACATACATACACACACAAACACACACATCAACATACATACACACACACACACACACATACATCAACATACATACACACACACACACATACATCAACATACATACACACATACACACACATACATCAACATACATACACACACACATACATCAACATACATACACACACACACACACACACACACTCACATACATCAACATACATACACACATACATCAACATACATACACACACACACACACACACACATCAACATACACACACACACACACACACACACACATACATCAACATACATACACGCACACACACACATCAATATACATACGCACACACACACACCAACATACATACACACACACACACACACCAACATACATACACACACACACACACATCAACATACATACACACACATACACACACACATACATCAACAAACATACACACACACACACACACATCAACATACATACACACACACATACATCAACATACATACACACACATACACACACACATACATCAACAAACATACACACACACACACACACATCAACATACATACACACACACATACATCAACATACATACACACGCACAAACATAAACAAACACATACACACACAAACATACATACACACACACAAATATAAACAAACACATACACACACACACACAACATACATATACACACACAAACAAATATAAACAAACACATACACACACACACACAACATACATATACACACACAAACAAATATAAACAAACACATACACACACATACACACACACACAAATATAAACAAACATACACACACACACACACAAATATAAACAAACACATACACACACATACATCAACATACACACACACACACACACACACACACACACATACACACACAAACATAAACAAACACACAAACACACACATCAACATGCATACGAATATAAACAAACACATACTCACACACACACACACACACACACACACACACATAAACATACATACACACACACAAATATAAACACACACACACACACATTTGATCTAGACTTTAAAATAAGTCCAGTCTTTTTTTTTTTTAGTGTATTTAAAAATTTGTAATTAAATAAATAAATAAATAAATAAATATCAGCTGTCAGTCAGAGACGTTTTCTCCAGGTGTGTGTTGCCCGGTGATCAGATCCAGCTGTGACACGGGACATTTAACTCCACTGCCCCAGCTGCAGGACACACACTCTCTTACTTGTAATCGATCAAAGCTGCAGGTCGAGTTTCTGACCACTGAGTGAGCGACAAATCCCGAACGAGTCCCTCACACATCTTCCCTTTAATATACAAACCACATCAATCTGTGTGTGTGTGTGTGTGTGTGTGTGTGTGTGTGTGTGTCCACCTCATTGTGAAATTGCACCTACAGCTGAGCCACATGAGTGTTTATTAATGGTCTCATGCTGTGATGTATGCAAACACACACACTCCACACTGAGCACTAAAATTAGCCGCGCATCATGCTAACTGCTCATCTGACACGGATCTGATCGTAATCCTCACTCAGGAAGAGCGGCTCTCCGCTCCTCTGTGTGTGCAGCACCACACGCCGTTTACTCTCCAAAAACAAATTCTATTTCTGTTTCTGTTTAGATCAGTCCCGCCTCAGTGAGGAGCAAACATGCCATTTCTGTTGATTTGAATAGGTTCAATATGTGGTTAGTGCTCATTATCATGAGAGAACGAAATAAATAAATAAATAAATAAATAAATAAATAAATGAATAAATGAATAAATAAATAAATAAATACAAGGGAAATGTGTGAAACTGACTGCAGTGCAGAGACTTGATACTAAATATATCTTTACTAATTAGACTGAATTTAAACTTGCTAATACTTTAAATTATAAACTATAATGAAGGAGAGAAACTTGCTTATTTTCTTTGTATTATTTTGGTGTATTCTATCTCTCTCTCTCTCTCTATCCATCCATCCATCCCTCCCTCCCTAGCTCCCTCTCTCCCTCTCTCCCTCCCTCCCTCCCTCCCTCCCTCTCTCCCTCCCTCCCTCCCTCCCTCCCTCTCTCCCTCCCTCCCTCCCTCCCTCCTCTCCCTCCCTCCCTCCTCCCTCCCTCCCTCCCTCTCTCTCTCTCTCTCTCTCTCTCTCTCTATCTATCTATCTATCTATTTATCTGTCTCTCTGTGCAATAATTTATCTATCTATCTATCTATCTATCTATCTATCTGTCTGTCTGTCTGTCTGTCTGTGTTATAATTTATCTATCTATCTATCTATCTAATATATTATTATATATATATATATATATATATATATATATACCTCTCAGTATTTTGAATCAATTCCAGCTTCCCAGTCTCTTAAAAACTGGCAGATGTTATGTAAAGTGTGTATAAACACACACACACACACACACACACACAGTTTTCTCTTCCCAACACACATCTGTCATCACCACACACACTGTACCTGTGTGAGCCGGGCGCAGGTGTGCCACGGGCCCTCGAGCTGGATTTCCCTCTAACTGCAGGCACCTTGGCATCCTCTGAGCCACCGTTCAAAAACGTCAACTCCTGCAGCTGAGCTTGTCTGATCTCATCATTATAGTCCTGCACACACACACACACACACACACACACACACACACACACACACACATAGAATTGGTAAAGATGTTTGATTAATAGCTATTGTACCTACTGATGAGAAAAGCTGCAGAGCAACTTAAGTCACTTAATAAATAATGAATAGATGAAGGTAAATAAGTCCTCCTCTACACACACACACACACAAACACAGACACACACAAGCACTCTCTCTCTCTCTCTCTCTCTCTCTCTCTCTACCTCTCTCCCTTTCTCCATCTTCCTCAAGTCACTTACACTGCACAATTTTCTGTCTGCTGTCAAAATCGAACTTCATAAAAGAATGATTTGGAGTTTTAGAGCTCATAATGTGATGTGTTCAGGTTATCAGCAGCCGGTTTAGCATCAGTGTGAACAAATATGGCAGACAATAATCTTACGACAGTGTGAGAAATTCAGTTCAGAAAGCAGATTCAGTCCTGACACTAAATTAATTCCTGACACCAGATTTAGTTCTGACAGCAGAAGTAGTTTTTACATCAGATTCAGTTCTGACACCTAATCTAGCCATGGGGGTCACAGTCCAGTGACTTCTGTGCCGGTCCCAAGCCGGGATAAATAGAGAGGGTTGCGTCAGGAAGGGCATCCGGCGTAAAACTGCCAAATTTAACCATGCGAATCATCAGTACTCTGAATTTTATACCGGATCGGATCGAGGCCCGGGTTAACAACGACCGTCATCGGTGCCATTGACCTACAGGGCGCCGGTGGAAATTGGGCTACTGTTGGTCGAAGAAGTAGAGGAGGGAGGAGAGTGCGCAGACAGAGAGAGAAGAGGAAAGGTAAGAGTGTAGGACTGAGAATAGGAACTCTGAATGTTGGTACTATGACAGGGAAAGGTAGAGAGCTGGCTGATATGATGGAGAGAAGGAAGGTGGATATACTGTGTGTACAGGAGACCAGGTGGAAGGGTAGCAAGGCTCGTAGTATAGGAGCAGGATTCAAGCTGTTTTATTATGGTGTGGATAGTAAGAGAAATGGGGTAGGTGTGGTCCTGAAGGAGGAGTTTGTAAGGAATGTTCTGGAGGTGAAGAGAGTGTCAGACAGGGTGATGAGTCTGAAGTTAAAGATTGAAGGGGTGATGATGAATGTTGTTAGTGGTTATGCCCCACAGGTAGGTTGTGAGTTAGAGGAGAAAGAGAGATTCTGGAGTGAATTAGATGAGGTGATGGAGAGTATTCCCACGGGTGAGAGAGTGGTGATAGGAGCGGATTTTAATGGACATGTTGATGAGGGGAACACAGGTGATGAGGAGGTGATGAGGAGGTGATGGGCAAGTTTGGAGTTAAGGAAAGGAACCTTGAAGGACAGATGGTAGTGGACTTTGCTAAGAGGATGGACATGGCTGTGGTTAACACTTATTTTCAGAAGAGGGAGGAGCATAGAGTGACTTACAAGAGTGCAGGTAGGAGAACACAGGTAGACTACATCCTATGTAGAAGAGGCAATCTGAAAGAGATTAGTGACTGTAAAGTGGTTGTGGGAGAGAGTGTAGCCAGACAGCATAGGATGGTGGTGTGTAGGATGACTTTGATGGTCTGTAAGAAGAAGAGGTCAAAGATGGAGATAGAGAAGAAAACCAAGTGGTGGAAGCTGAAATAGGAGGAATGTTGTGAGGAATTTAGACAGAAGTTGAGGCAGGCTCTGGGTGGTCAGGTAGTGCTGCCAGATGACTGGGAAACTACAGCAGAAGTGATCAGGGAGACAGGGAGAAAGGTGCTGGGTGTGTCATCTGGAAGGAGGAAAGAAGATAAGGAGACTTGGTGGTGGAATGAGGAAGTTCAGGAAAGTATCCAGAGGAAGAGGTTAGCCAAGAAGAAGTGGGACATGGACAGGACTGAAGAGAATAGACAGGAATACAAGGAGTTACAGCGCAGAGTGAAGAGGGAGGTGTCTAAGGCCAAGCAGAAGGCATATGACGAGTTGTACACTAGGTTAGACACTAGAGAAGGAGAGAAGGACTTGTACAGGTTAGCTAGGCAGAGGGATCGAGATGGGAAGGATGTGCAGCAAGTTAGAGTTATTAAGGATAGAGATGGAAGGGTGCTCACAAGTGAGGAGAGTGTACAGAGGAGATGGAAGGAGTACTTTGAGGAGCTGATGAATGAGGAAAATGAGAGGGAAAAAAGAATAGAAGGGGTGAACTCTGTGGAACAGAAAGTAGATAAGATTAGAAAGGATGAAGTCAGGAAGGCTTTGAAGAGGATGAAAAGTGGAAAGGCAGTTGGTCCTGATGACATCCCGGTGGAGGTCTGGAAGTGTCTAGGAGAGGCAGCAGTGGAATTTTTGACTAGTTTGTTCAACAGGGTTTTAGAGAGTGAGAGGATGCCTGAGTAATGGAGAAGAAGTGTGTTAGTGCCGATCTTTAAGAATAAGGGTTACGTACAGAGTTGCAGCAACTATAGGGGGATAAAGTTGATGAGCCATACAGTGAAGCTATGGGAAAGAGTAGTGGAAGCTAGGTTAAGGAAGGTAGTGGAAATTTGTGAGCAGCAGTATGGCTTCATGCCCAGAAAGAGCACAACAGATGCAATTTTTGCTCTGAGAATTTTGATGGAGAAGTATAGGGATGGTCAGAGGGAGTTGCACTGTGTGTTTGTAGACTTGGAGAAAGCATATGACAGGGTGCCAAGAGAAGAGCTGTGGTACTGTATGAGGAAGTCAGGAGTAGCGGAGAAGTATGTCAGAGTGGTGCAGGACATGTATGAGAGGAGCAGGACAGTGGTGAGGTGTGCTGTAGGTCAGACAGAGCAGTTCAAAGTGGAGGTGGGACTGCATCAGGGATCGGCTCTGAGCCCCTTCCTGTTTGCTATAGTGATGGACCAGTTGTCAGAGGAGGTCAGACAGGAGTCTCCTTGGACAATGATGTTTGCAGATGACATTGTGATCTGTAGTGAGAGCAGGGAGCAGGTGGAGGAAAGCCTGGAGAGGTGGAGGTTTGCGCTGGAGAGAAGAGGAATGAAAGTCAGTGGTAGTAAGACTGAGTACATGTGTGTGAATGAAAGGGAGGGAAGTGGAACAGTAAGGTTACAGGGTGAAGAGGTGAAGAAGGTACAGGAGTTTAAGTACTTGGGGTCAACAGTCCAGAGTAATGGAGAGAGTGGGAAAGAGGTAAAGAAGTGAGTGCAGGCAGGTTGGAATGGGTGGAGAAAGGTGTGGGGAGTTCTGTGTGATAGGAAAATATCAGCGAGAATCAAGGGGAAGGTGTACAGGACAGTGGTGAGACCGGCCATGCTGTATGGTTTAGAGACAGTGTCACTGAGGAAGAGACAGGAGTCAGAGCTAGAGGTAGCAGAGCTGAAGATGTTGAGGTTCTCTTTGGGAGTGACAAGATTGGACAGGATTAGGAACGAGTACATCAGAGGGACAGCTCATGTTGGACGTTTGGGGGACAAAGTTAGGGAGGCCAGATTAAGATGGTTTGGACATGTTCAGAGGAGGGAGAGTGAGTATATTGGTAGGAGAATGTTGGAAATGGAGCTGCCAGGCAGGAGGCAAAGAGGAAGGCCAAAGAGGAGGTATATGGATGGAATTAATGAGGATATGAAGCTAGTGGGTGCAAGTGTTAAGGATACAGAAGATAGGGATAGGTGGAGAGAGATGATTCGCTGTGGCGACCCCTGACGGGAAAAGCCGAAAGAAGAAGAAGAAGAATCAGTTCTGACACCTGATTCATTTCTGACACCAGATTTAGTTCTGAAAGCAGATTCAGTTCTGACACCAGATACAGTTTTGATATCAGGTTCAGTTCTGACAGCAAATTCAGTTCTGAGAATAAATTCAGTTCTGACACCAGGTTCAGTTCTGACACCAGGTTCCGTTCTGACACCAGGTTCCGTTCTGACACCAGATTCAGTTCTGAGACTAAATTCAGTTCTGACACCAGATTCAGTTCTGACAGCAGAAGTAGTTTTTACACCAGATTCAGATTTTAAACCAGGTCCAGTTCTGACACCAGATTCAGATTTTAAACCAGGTCCAGTTCTGGCACCAGCTCCTTCTTGCTATAAAACTGTTATTTCTTTTAAAACAGCTTTTATTCCACATGTCCCACTTTCAGCTCTGACTATAAGGCTGGTGTGTGAAGAGCTTTTTGTTGTACTCTGCACTCTTGTACAGTGACGATAAACCAGCAGTGTACTGACCCAAAAAGAGCAGAGCTGTCAGAATAAAGAGACTCACCACGCCACGGATCTTCACAGAACTCACTGTTTAGCTCAACATTATAAAGATTCCTTATCATAATATGACTAATTATCCAGAACTAAACCAACCCCAAAGCCCAAACCCCCAGACTGCAACCTCAAGTCATGAATAAAACACACACTACAAAATAAAGTGCAAATGAAATTGCGGGGCTTCAGTTATTCAGTGCACAGAGCTCAGGAAAGCCGAACAGTGTGTCTCATTACTAACGCTAAACATGTATAATAACAAACAGCAAGGTTCAAGCAGACACCTAATTACACCAAACACTCAATCAGACACAAATCTGAATGTTAAACACGGCTGGGAAACTCAATCGCTTACAACTTCGCATGTAATTTGTCTCGAATTTACATGTTCGGTCAAGTGCAGCTCTGTTCAGGTCGTTCATTTCGGGGAAGTTTCCCAAAAAGAGAACAAAACCATCAGTGCTCTCACACACACACACACACACACACACACACACACACACACACACACACACACACACACACACACACACACACAATCAACCACCAAACCTACTGACCGGAATAAGGAATTTTTTGATCTCTTCAAGGGCGTGGCCCATGCGAGCGTAGGCCTCAGCGGGCGGAGCAAACACCTCGATGAGGACGTGAAGGTCTTCGTTCAGGTGATTATATTTAGCCTCACCGCTCTTCCGCAGCTCCTCCTCCTGAAAGAAGAAGCAAAAACAAAACTTACACTAATGAGTGAAAGCTAGCCTAACGCTGACAGCGAGTAAAAACTTAGCAAGTGAAATCTAACATAGTGATGGAAAGCTAATAGGGTGAGTGAAAGGTGATATAGGGAATGAAAACTATCCTAGCAAGTGAAAACTAATCTGAAGTTTGAAAGCTAGACTAGCAGGCAAGACCTAATCGCATTAGTGAAAGCTAATCTGGAGTCTGAGAGCTAGCCTAACAAGTAAAAGATAGTCAACTTAGTGAAAGTTAATTTGGAGTTTGAAAGCTAGCCTAGCAGGTAAAAACTAATTGACTCAGTGAAAGCTAATCTGGAGTCTGAAAGCTAGCCTAGCAGTTAAAAGCTAATTCAACTTAGTGAAAGCTAATCTGGAGTTTGAAAGCTAGCCTAGCAGTTAAGAGCTAATTCAACTTAGTGAAAGCTAATCTGGAGTCTGAAAGCTAGCCTAGCAAGTAAAAGCTAATCCACTTTGTGAAAGCTAATCTGACATATGACTTTGTGAAAGCTAATCTGACATATGACTTTGTGAAAGCTAATCTGACATATGACTTTGTGAAAGCTAATCTGACATATGACTTTGTGAAAGCTAATCTGACATATGAAAGCAACAAGTGAAAGCTAATTTGTAGTGTGAAAGCAAACCTAGCGAGTGAAAGCTAATCAAGTTAGTGAAAGCAAACCTACCAAGTGACAGCTAATCTGATGTACGAAAGGTAGCCTAGCAAATGAAGGCTAATTGACTGAGTGAAAGCTAATCTATGCAGCACGTCTTTGCGGAGGTTGAAATCTGATTCTGTGTCTCTGTGTTCGATTATTTGAGCGACGTCTCAGAGCGAGGGCCGTCAATCAAATGTGCTCATCGTAATATTAAGCTCCGCCCATTAGGGCAGTTTTCTGATCGTGAGCTTAGTTCATTCTCTAATTCTAGGCTCTCTAACACTTGTCTCGGAGTGTTTAAACATGCAGCTTTATTAATGCGAGCGTTAGAGACGAGCGTCACTCCGGAACAGTGCGCTCTGACAGGAGAGACGAGCCCGGTTATTTTAGGAAGAGTGAGAAGTGTGTGTGTGTGTGTGTGTGTGTGTTGTGTTATTATTAGGCCTGTTTTCAGATTCAACAACATAAATAAAATGATTTACATAAATATTTCCCTTCAGGAAAGTTCCTGGAATTTCGAGTCGGGTTTTCGTGGCTCCTCGTTTAGATGCATGTAGGTCAAACCTCCGAGCTTCCCAAATATGTTTTTTTGAGTGGAAGCATCTGAGACGAGGTTTTTCAATTGACACGAGCAATCACTCACCATAACCCCCCAAAAAATCAGAGAAAGAAATCGAGGACTGAAGAAAGATAATAAAAAAAGAGTTCTAGTATATTGGCAGTATTTTGCTGCGTGAACGGTTCTGGTTGTATTTATCATAAAGTAATAATCACGGGTTTGATTAAACAAACCGGCTACTCAGCAGCACCTAAAATAGCACTTGATCCAGCACACACTGGATATATTATATATATTTCACTATTTTGTAAGCAGATCAGAACGTACTAGAACCTTCATCCTCAGCACAGACTCACACACACACACACACACACACACACACACACACACACACTGAAGTGTGCATAACAAGCTTATGTATTTTCTTATCACAGTAAACTCTGTGTTCTTATCCTGTGAACAGGATGTAGAGTCAGAAGAGCAGAGAGACACTCCATAAACACCTTCCTCTGGTATCAGCATCTCCAGAGGTGAAGGGAAGGGAAGGGAAGGGAAGGAGTCTTACCTTCTCTTTGTCTCTCATGGAGCCCTTGCCAAGGATGGACATCTTGGTCAGTGTGTCCTCCTGTAGTCTCTTTAGCGAGTTCCCTCGTGGACCAAGCAGCTTTCCCACGAAATTAAACTGCAGGGAGGAAAAATAAATCAATAAATCAATTAGTCACACTGAAGGACATGTGGCCTCTGTACCCATGAGTCACATTGAAGGAGGCGTGGCCCCTGTACCTGTCATGAACATTAAAGCAGTGTGGCCTCTGTACCTGTAAATCAAATTGAAGGAGATGTGGCCTCTGTACCTGTTAGTCTCAGTGAAGGAGGTGTGGCCTCTGTAACTGTCAGTCACATTGAAGGAGGCATAGCCTCTGTACCCATGAGTTAGAGTGAAGGAGGCCTACTAATGTCAATGAAGGAGGTGTGGCCTCTGTACCTGTTAGTCTCAGTGAAGGAGGTGTGGCCTCTGTACCTGTCAGTCACATTGAAGGAGGCATAGCCTCTGTACCCATGAATTACAGTGAAGGAGGCCTACTAATGTCAATGAAGGAGGTGTGGCCTCTATACCTGTTAGTCTCAGTGAAGGAGGCGTGGCCTCTATACCTGTCAGACTCAGTGAAGGAGGTCTTTTCTGTACCTACTAATGTCAATGTAGGAGGTGTGGCCTCTGTACCTGTCAGTCCCAGTGAAGGAGGTGTGGCCTCTATTTGTGTCAGTCTCATTGAAGAGGTGTGGCTTTTATATCTGTGAGTCTCAGTGAAGGAGGTGTGGTCCCTGTACCTGTCAGTCTCAGTGAAGGAGGTGTGGCCTCTGTACCTGTCAGTCTCAGTGAAGGAGGTCTCTTCTGTATCTACTAATGTCAATGAAGGAGTTGTGGCCTCTGTACCTGTCAGTATCAGTAAGGGAGGCATGGCCTCTGTACCTGTCAGTCACAGTGATGGAAGTGTGGCCTTTGTACCTGTCAATCTCAGTGCAGGAGGCGTGGCCTTACAGTTGTAAGGTAGCACTTTATTTCAGCAAAGCAGCCTTGTTTTCTAAGCTTCTTCCTGCACCACAGCTGAGCTTGTTTGTGTTTGTTTTACAATCCAATCAAATTCTGAGGATCAGCATTACATTGTAGATAACATTTGATAAATAACTCACTCACACACCAGCTGCCTGTGTATCCTGCTGCACTGGGGAATATATTCCAGAAGAGTTGAGATTTTTGTTACTCAGTGTGTGTGTGTGTGTGTGTGTGTGTGTGTGTGTGTGTGTGTGTGTGTGTGTGTGTAAGTAACAGTATCACATTTATAGGCCATGCACTTCACACGAGTGACGTGAGTGCTGAGCTGATGTCCCACAGAGACGCAGACGAGACAGAATAAATGTCCCTCAATGGCTCTGAGAATAAAGCAGGTTTGTGTTGGAGAGCTGGCAGTGAAGCGACAGAACTTTAATAAGCCTCATTCTGTCTGTGTGCGTGGAGCAGGAGTGTGTCCCCACTGCGTCCCGACAGGAGAGACGCGTCACATGACCTGAGTCCTCCTGTCTCCAGAATCTTCCAAATCTGCCTCTCCCTTTTTGCCTCTCTCACTCTCTCTCTTTAAGCCAGCTGAGAAAAGGGGGTTGCACTCTTGGTGCTTAATTTTTCATCAGACACACACACACACACACACACACACACACACACACACACACACACACATGGTGGATGAGACCAGATTGTAGATGACTCTCCCTGTTCTTCTCATTCTATATGACTTGTTTGTAGCTGTGTAGTTGTGCATTGTGTACTTGGGTGTAGCTGACTGTAAAAAAGAAAGAGAAGGAAGGACTGCTATGACATCATGGATGTTCTTCGACGTTAAATGTGAGTATAAACTAATAAAACCATATGATGTCTGTAGTTTTTTAAAAAATAATTCATGTTTATTAGTGTGGACAAACTGCAAACTCCTGATTCCCAGAGCGCGTCAGATGTTGCGTCTGAGCCAAGTCATGGTGCTGTGGATGTGATGACATCATCACGTTGCTCACTTTCGACATGCACCGAAGGCTTTGTTCAGGGACGATGAAGTCCATCTTAAAGGAACAGCTTCACTTATTTATCTTCTGTTGTTGTTCTTGAAAACTAAGCCACAAAATCGACAGCACTGGTCCTGTCACTCCGTTACTCTGGATCTCTGCTGGATTTTGCTCATCATAAAGATTTATTCCTGCCACTTATTTTGGCCACTTGTACTCTGAAACCTGGTATAAATCCTCCGGGCTTGGCAGAGCGACTCTACAAAAGCAAGCGTCTGAATCCCGGTGAGACGACAAACCACAGACGAGAGGAAACAGAATCGCTGTCCAGCGACTGCAGGAAGTACGTGCTGCTTAATGAGCTTCTTAAAGCACTAACTCACTGGAACTCAATCACGCAGGACAAAAAGACGATCTAATAAACCTCGTTTTTGTCTGGGAGAGCAGCAGCGAGGACGTACAGTCTGCCTTAAATGACCCGTTTACAGAAATACTCACAAATATACACAATTTCCCTTTGAGCCCAGATGAATTCGATCAGCCAGGACAAGCCTGGTGTCTGAAGTCTGCTTCTTCTTTTTTTTTTTTTGCTTTCACTGAAAACCAATCGAATACGTTTTTATCAATTTCTCACTTTTCCTATTAAATTGATGTAAAAACAAGTTAATTACATAATAAATGGTCGTATTTTTTGCTAACGCTGCTTAAGATCTATTTAGGTTTACTTTCAACTCCGCCTCCTAGTCTGATGTCGGAACTGTAGCATAAAAATAATATTAAAATATTTAGTTACAGATCAAATAAGCTTAGTTAACAGACAGCTAGTGTACATTTACCTTGTAGATCGATGTGATGTGAGACTTCCTGTCAGCACAGAGCCTTTATTTCCTGTTTCCTGAATTGTCTAATTTTATTATCGCACTGTCTCAAAGCAGCTTTCCAGGAATATAAAAATTATAAAGTTGAAATGAAAATTAACATTTATCTGTAATGAGCAAGCAATAGATCACAGTGTTGAGGAAAACCTCCCTGAGACAATATGAGGAAGAAGCCTTGAGAGGAACCAGTCTCAGAAGAGAACCTCATCCTCATGCTCATCTTGGTGACCCAGAAGAGTGTGATATGTGAAAATCTCAGAAAAACTCAACCCATTTCATCTGATACCAACAATCATGACATATTTAAAGTCACAAAGGTTCTCTTCAGTCTGATGTTCGATGTGAATGTTAAATGAAGCTCTGGATCTGGATCTGAATGAGTTATAAGGGGGTGCAGGTGTTCCTAATAAAGTGGACAGTGAGGGTATTGTTATATAAGTTTTATAAAATTAAAACATAAAACAAGTCAGAGTTTCAATAAGCAAACTTTATATACCAAAGACGTCTTGGTTGAATCCTAAGAAGAGGTGGAACCGTTGAAGGTTCCTGTTTAGAAGGGTTTAGAAGGATAAAGAACCCTCGAGGAGTTTTTTTTTTTTTTCTGAGTGTAAAGACATTCGAGTCATTTAAAATGAATGAAGGATTTGTAAATGAATCACTCTCAGTTAGGTTTGGTGTTGTTCCCCTCAGCTCCGGCTACGATGCCGCGCTCTCTGAAAATGAATTGAGTCGTCAGATGTGGAACCGAAGCGGCTGCTTTTGATCCTCCTGACCCCGAATCGTGGCTCATATAAAACAGGCGCATGGGAGCAACAGGATCACTCCGTCACTCCCCCCCGCTGTCACACGGCACAAATTGAATTTGTCTTCCACGGCTGGCTGGCGGAGAGTATTAGCAGGCGGAGGGGGATTTGTTTCAGCATCATGTGGAGAGGAATCTGGCCGGATTAGTCTTCCTGCTCGGCTGAAGATAAATCGCTCGGGCTGACCACGAGTGGCCGGTCATTACGAGCCTCGTTCTCTAAGATGTCTTCGTTTACGGGAGCTGTCACACAATCGTTTATTTAACGGTGATGCGGACAGGTGGAGATGTGAATGCCCAGAGCGGATTAGCTTACTGACAGGCTTACCGTCACTCAACACGAAGCCATGCTGAGCCTGAATGAGCTCAGAGCAATAGACAAGCTTCCATTAGTGCTGCTTGGAGCAGAGAGGATAAGGAAGCTGGAGCCATAGTCTGAGTCAGTCCTGGATGATCTGAGCTAGTCCTCGATGGTTATAGACGGTCTGAGGTAGTTCAAGATGATTTGAAATGGCCTGAGATTGTCTGACTTAGTCCTCGTTGGTCATAGATGGTCTGATCTAGTCCAAGATGGTTTAATCAAGATGGATCTAGTTCAAGATGGTTTAAAATGGCCTGAGATTGTCTGAGTTAGTCCTCAATGGTCAGAGACTGTGGGAGATGGTCCAATATAGTCTAAGATGTCTTGCGATTGTCTGAGTTATTCCTGGATGGTCAAAGATGGTCTGAAATAGCCTGAGATACTCCAGGACAGTATGAGATAATCTGAGATAGTCCAAGATGGTCTGAGTTGGCCTGAGATAAAACAAGATGGTCTGAGATATAAGAAAGTCTAGGATATGACAGTCAGGAGGTTCTGAGATAGTCTAACATAGTCGAGGATAAATCACTCTCCTCAAGATAAGGTGAGATAATCTGAGATAAAATCATTCTGGCTGAGGTATGTTGATGTACAGTAGCCTGAAATGGTCTGAGATGATCAGAGATCATCTCAGATTGCTTGCTGCAGCTGTATGATTAGCAGTTTAGATGTTTTTGTGTTTTTTATTTGTTATAACTTTGTGTTTGTGGAACAGTGTTATGTCCATCCTGGTTCCTTCCCCACTGGTCCTTTTCATGCTCCTCACACTCCCACGATTCTGTCCTCCAATCTCCTCTTCGTAGTTTTCTGCGGATTGGCTGAGTGTGTCGTTCATTTCCAATCCTGCTCAAACAAATCCAATTCACTAAACCAATAAAAACAGTGCAGCTGAAGCAGGGAAGGACACCCCCCCCCCTTCCTCCTATCCTTCCCTTTTTCCCTTTTCCCTTTTCCCTTTCCCCTTTTTTCCCTTTTCCCTTTTCCCTTTTCCTTTCCTTTCCTTTCCTTCCATTCTTCCTTTTTTCAATTGATTCTTCCTTTCCTTTCCTTTTTTTCCCTTTCCTTTTCTTCCTTTCCTTTCCCTTCTTCCCTTCCCATCCCTTCTTCCCTTCTCCTGATTGGCTGCACCTGTTTTTTTTGGCTGTTCCTTGTTTTACAAATTCCATATTTGGTCACAGCATCCTGTTTATTTTCTCTTGGTTCCTGGTGCTTTTAATTCACCTCTTTCTCCTCCCCTCTGTACCGCTTCCTAAACCTCGTCTCCTGTAGTTCTGCTACATTTGCATGTTGAGTGGGGAATTTTTGTTAACTGTTTATATTGATATTTTTTTATTGAATTAAGTTAAATCCCATATATGACTTAACACGTAACTGCAAAAAAAGCTGGTTTGCAGTTTTATAAAAAAACCCTATTCATCTTTGCTGTATAATAATCCAGTGAGAAACTAACGACAAATAAAAATAAAAGTAAACACGAGTAAAGAACAAGTGTGATTTTTTTTACATGGTGCTGACTTGATAAAACTCTACATTCATTATTTGCTGTTTTTCTGTTCTGTCCTTCGTACCAGAGGGAGAACGATACCCCGGGAAAATCTCTGATTGTCATTTGATCATCATTTATCTCTTTACTGTGTTTTATTACAGCAGCGTCAGTTTATCTGCCTTGTTCAGTGTTCATCCCCAGAGCTTTTGTTATTTCCGCCTCGTGCTTGTTCTTTAAAGCAGAACGATAACAATATGATCAGATCAGATCCGATCAGAGGAACCAGGAGATGAATATTGTTTTCTCATGTCGCTCTTATGTGTTGTATCAATAAACGTGAGATGCACACTTCATTAACTATCGCACCCTGAGTGTGTCATTCATCTCCAATCCTGCTCAAACAAATCCAATTCACTAAACCAATAAAAAACTGTACAGCTGAAGCAGGGAAGGACTTTGCTTTCCTTCCCCTTCCTTCCCTTCTTCATATCCTATCCTTCCCTTTCACATTCCTTTCCTTTCCTTTCCTTTCCTTCCCCTTTCCCCTTTCCCCTTTTCCCTTTCCCTTTTCCCTTTTCCCATCCTATCCTATCCTATCCTATCCTTTCCTTTCCTTTCCTTTCCTTCCCTTTCCTTCCTTTCCTTCCCATCCTATCCTATCCTATCCTATCCTTCCTTTCCCTTTCCTTCTGTTTCCTTTCCTTCTCATCCTATCCTATCCTTCCCTTCCTTTCCTTTTCCTTCTGGTTTTCCCCTTTCCCTTCCCTTCCTTTCATTTCCTTCTTCCTTCTCTTTTCCCTTTTTTCTTTCCTATTTCCTTTCCTTTCCTATTTCCTTTCCTTTCCTTTTTCCCATTTCCTTTCCTTTCCTATTTCCTTTCCTTTCCTTTCCTTTCCTTTCCTTTCCTTCAATTTCCATTCCTTTCCTTTCCCCTATCCTATCCTTCCCTTCCCTTTCCTTTCCTTTTCCTTCCATTCCCTTCCTTTCCTTTCTTTCTTCCTTCCCCTTTTCCCTTTTTTCCTTCAATTTCCTTTCCTTTCCTTTCCTTTCCTTTCCTTTCCTTTCCTTTCCTTTCCTTTCCTTTCCTTTCCTTTCCTTTCCTTTCCATCCTATCCTTCCCTTCCTTTTCCTTCCCTTTCCTTCTTTCTTTCCTTTCCTTCAATTTCCTTTCCTTTCCTTTCCTTTCCTTTCCTTTCCTCTTTCCCTTCTCCTTCCTGAAAAAACCTGACACAAGCTTCAGTTTCCACTCTAAGATCAACCAGGCAGAGCAGCAAACAAGTCTAGCGCATGCACAAGAACACGTCCTGTTTCGCAGCAGCAGAATGAGGGCAAAAGTTTGTCAGAAAAAATGATGATGATGAAGAACAAGAAATTTATTGTGTTTGGTTTAATGGTGTAATAACTTCCCTGATTTTACTTTAATCTTTAAATCACACACGGGGCCCTTTTTCATGCCACTTCTGCCAAAAAGAAGGTATAGGTTTTTACTGATTTATTTGTTTGTTCGTTGTTTGTTTGTTTGTGGTTTTAGTTAAATTAAAGATCCTATAGATGGCATGCACACTTTTACTTTAAAGCCTCTCTCCCCCCTCTCTCTCTCTCCCCTCTCTCTCTGTTTAACTGGTTAAGTGAGTGTAGTAAAGCTCAAACAGAATGATGTGTGGTGAACAGTCACACCTGTTCTTTCTTTTCATTTATTCTGTTATTTTTGTGTGTTTTTATTTAAACTCGTTTATGGCTCTGGCGTTCTCTCCTGATCCCGCTCTGACAACATGTGCAGATTAGAGACCTGAGCAAACAAAGAATCTCATACGCGCCAGTGTGGAGAATACAGAGACGCCAAATGAGATGAGACGCTGGGGCTGATGGGAATACTGCAGGAATACACACACACACACACACACACACACACACACACACACACATATATGAAACGCCCCCATAAAAGAAATATGTTCTCACAAAATCCCAGGCTGTAACATTCCAAAAATAACAATGTTCTGAAATAATGCCATGTGTAATAATGTTTTGGATCTTGATCCCAGAAGCTCACACACACACACACACACACACACACTAATATAATGGAAATGCTCTTATTACTGTAGAGACAGTGATGGGAATTCTGTCTGTTTTTCAGATCATTTGACTCTTTTCAGTACTGAGTGTCAGCTCATACGTTGTTTCCATGGAAATATTTTCATGAAATATTCTGTAAGAATAATGACACTGTTTACAGCTAAAAAAAAAAAAAAAAAACAAGAACAAGAAGAAAACAAGCCTCACATGACTTCATACAAAGACCTTTAGAGTCTTAAGTTCACCTAAAGAGTCAAAGGCTTTAAAGATGACTCTGAGAGTCAAAGACAACTCAGTGAGGCAAGTCAAGAATCACAGAGTGAACTCAAAGACTCATCTGACTCATCTCAAACTCAAAGAGTCATTTCAGAGAACCAACTCAGAGAGTCAAATCAGAGATCCAACTCAGAGAGTCAAATCAGAGATCTAACTCAGAAAGTCAACTCAGAGTTATCTCAGAGATACAACTCTGAGATACATCTCAACGAATCAACTCCAAGGGTCATCTCAAAGAATCATCTCAAAGATTCAACTCAAAGATCTAAATCAAAGAGCTGACTCCAAGAAGAATTAAAGATCCAGACCAAGGATGACTCAGATCGCTGACTCAAAGAGCTGACTCGTTCATGAACACCACATTAGTAGAAAAGTTTAAAGCATAGATTAAAACATTCACAGAAGATCCAGAACAGGAAGACTGAATGATCTGAATGACCCAAAAGAACTCTTGGCTAACGTAAAATGATAGCATGAATAAGATTAGCAAGATTATCAACACCAGCATGTTCTAACAGTAAAGCCTAACAGTAGAGCTTTAGGACAAAAATATATAAAATAAAATAAAATAAAATAAAATAAAAATAATCAAAATTTCACACTACATAAAATATTATTATTATTATTATTATTATTATTATTAATTAATTACTTTATTTATTTAATAATTTGATTATTTGATATTTTCCCTTTACCTCATAAATAGATAAGTAGCACTCACTTTGGGAAAACTGTTTGACAGGAATCAGCACTTTCTGACCCAGTTTCATGTTCTTGTTTATGACGACGTCGATGAACTTCTCGTCCTCTTTCTCCTCGCCTTTCTGAATCTTTTCAATCTCTGAAATGGAGAGGGACAGAAATAGAGAGAGACAGAGACAGGAGAGTGAGTCAGTTCATCAGTCAGAAGCAGAAAATCAGACAGTAAGTCTGCGAACACAATTAGCAGACAATGGATGTAGATCAGCGGGAGTTTGGCCGTGAGACCAGCTGAAAGCACAGCTCTGTGCGTTTTGCCAGGTGTCAGTCACGCTGGCTCTGTTTTAGCTGCTCGCTCAGCTGTGAAATAAGCTCTCTCGGTCATGCTGTAATTTAATTGGATGCGCTTCTAATTGCATCTGATAGGTATCTCCAGGGTTATTTCTGGCAGCGGAGACAGAACGAGTGTGTCAGCGAGAGGTCGAGGAAACCTGATCCGTGGGTCGTCTTCCTCCTTCTCTCAAACCCCACTGCTGCATTACTGCACTGCTTCAGAACATCCTGTCTCTCTGATCCATCCATCTGTCTCTTTACGTTCGACTGCAACACGATGAAACGCTCATTAGATCAGTAATAATCATCTACCCGAGGTGGTATGATGCAGCGGAGATGCTCTTACGGTTATTTGCTTTAAGTGGACGTCCTGAGCGTATTTATTCCAATTATACCACAGCAGTTTGTAAACCATTTCAATGATGATCTGGATCCTAGTTTTTATCCAGTTTTTGTTACATTTAATGTAGAGAAATGAAACAAGTTCCTGTTCTCACTTACCTTATAAACAGATGCTACGTTCTAGACTTTTATTTTTTTCTGTCATGCCAAAGGGGAAATTCTTTAAAATGACTTTGTTTTGTGTTGTGTTGTGTATATAGAAGATTGCTAAGAGATACAACTCAAAGATCTAACTCAAAGTCAACTCAGAGAGTCAACTCAAGGAGTGAACACAGAGGGTTTAACTCAGAGAGTCATTTCAGAGAACCAACTCAGAGTCAATTCAAAGATCCAACTCAAAGTGTCATTGCAAAGAGTCAACTGTGAACCATGGAACCAGTCCAATGGCTTTGGACAGCAATCCATATGAAGTTTTTCATCAGTGATCAACAAAACAGACTTCACTTTAAAACTTGAAAGAATTTTCTGGTTACACAATCAAACTTTTGACCACACAGTACACAAGAATAGAAATTATTTATAATCACACTCTCTGGTGTCACCCAGATGAGGATGGCTTCCTTTTGGACTCCAGGTTTCTTCTTCATATCATCTCAGGAGGTTTTTTCACCACTGTCATCTCTAACTCACTTAAATATAAATTTAAATTATATTTCTATATGCTGCTTTTAGATCAGTAATAATCAGTATATTAATCAATAATCATCTGTCTAATGTGCCGAATATCTGGCCTGACCTCATGCTCAAACTTTATATCTACAGGTGCATCTCCATAAATTAGAATGTAACTCAAATTGTGAAACTCGTGTATTAAATAAATTCAATGCACACAGACTGAAGTAGTTTAAGTCTTGGTTCTTTTAATTGTGATGATTTTGGCTCACATTTAACAAAAACCCACCAATTCACTCTCTCAACAAATTAGAATACTTCATAAGACCAATAAAAAACATTTTTAGTGAATTGTTGTCCTTCTGGAAAGTATGTTCATTTACTGTACATGTACTCAATACTTGGTAGGGGCTCCTTTTGCTTTAATTACTGCCTCAATTGGGCGTGGCATGGAGGTGATCAGTTTTGTGGCACTGATGAGGTGGTATGGAAGCCCAGGTTTCTTTGACAGTGGCCTTCAGCTCATCTGCATTTTTTTGGTCTCTTGTTTCTCATTTTCCAACACCAACACCATGGTCACTTAACCCACTTTTGGTGCTTTTGGCAGTGTGGGCAGTGCCAAATCCTGCTGGAAAATGAAATCAGCATCTTCAAAAAGCTGGTCAGCAGAAGGAAGCATGAAGTGCTCCAACATTTCTTGGTAAACAGGTGCAGTGACTTTGGTTTTCAAAAAACACAATGGACCAACACCAGCAGATGACATTGCACCCCAAATCATCACAGACTGTGGAAACTTAACACTGGACTTCAAGCAACTTGGGCTATGAGCTTCTCCACCCTTCCTCCAGACTCTAGGACCTTGGTTTCCAAATGAAATACAAAACTTGCCCTCATCTGAAAAGAGGACTTTGGACCACTGGGCAACAGTCCAGTTCTTCTTCTCCTTAGCCCAGGTAAGACGCCTCTGACGTTGTCTGTGGTTCAGGAGTGGCTTAACAAGAGGAATACGACAACTGTAGCCAAATTCCTTGACACGTCTGTGTGTGGTGGCTCTTGATGCCTTGACCCCAGCCTCAGTCCATTCCTTGTGAAGTTCACTTAAATTCTTGAATGGATTTTGCTTGACAATCCTCATAAGGCTGCGGTTCTCTCGGTTGGTTGTGCTTCTTTTTCTTCCACACTTTTTCCTTCCACTCAACTTCCTGTTAACATGCTTGGATACAGCACTCTGTGAACAGCCAGCTTCTTTGGTAATGAATGCCTGTGGCTTACTCTCCTTGTGAAGGGTGTCAATGATTGTCTTCTGGACAACTGTCAGGTCAGCAGTCTTCCCCATGATTGTGTAGCCTAGTGAACCAAACTGAGAGGACCATTTTGAAGGCTCAGGAACCTTTGCAGGTGTTTGAGTTGATTAGCTGATTGGCATGTCACCGTATCCTAATTTGTTGAGAGAGTGAATTGGTGGGTTTTTGTTAAATGTGAGCCAAAATCATCACAATTAAAAGAACCAAAGACTTAAACTACTTCAGTCTGTGTGCACTGAATTTATTTAATACACGAGTTTCACAATTTGAGTTGGAATTACTGAAATAAATGACTTTTCCACGACATTCTAATTTATTGAGATATACCTGTGTATCACAATGCACTACAAAAGTAACTCCTCCCACTCATGCAGCGTTTATGTTGTGTCCCATGGCATCTGTAGGAACTTTAGTCTCGAGCAGAAACTTTCTCGCAGGATTAAGGTCTAATTTAATATCCATTTAGAACTTTATCTGTTCATTCTAAATAATGTATTCATGTACTTCCTGGACATCCAGAAGTTGCCAATCATCTCAGCAGACAACAGCGACAGCAAAGTAAAAGCGAGTCCTGATCATCTACAGCACCTCGAACTGAAAAAACAAGAGCCTAAGAGCAGAACTCTACGTTCCCAGGATCGATCTGTGATGTTTCTCCTGACGTAAACACAAAGCCCGAGTCCCGGCCGGTGCATTCACTCAGCTAATCAAGAACACGCTGCTTCAATTGAAAGCGTGCCATATTATATAATTGATCTCCAGTGAAGATCTAATAATAAGGTCCAGTGAGAAGTGAAGAATGCTGAGCAGGCAGGAAGTGAAGTTCTAGCAGATGATAGGAGAAGGACCGGGTCTAAACACTTCCAACAAAAAAATAACACCTCATGAAGACTTAATGAACTACTGATAAACAATTTAAATATGAAAAAGCTTATTAATAAAAGCCTGTGAACTGAAACACATGGGAGCTTACAAGATTGTAACGTCTACGTTATTCTGGGACACGGGACGCAAAACTGAGGCCTCGTGCATGATTTTATCAAACCGTTCGCTCAGGCGTCGAGGAAAACGTCCATTAAAACTAAAATGCACAAAGTGAATCAAGCACTAGATGATAATTATGTTTATGTTTACTAAGTTTCTCAAATTGGCCTATTATTGGCTAATCTTGTTTATTTAGTTTACATAGCTCGTGTTCTAGAATTAGCACTTTAGGCTTCGTTAACTCTTGCTAGCTATTGGCGAATTCATGTTTTGTGTAGCAAAAGTCTACAAATCGTATGAGATTTGAAATTTGAGGAGTTTGGGAGGACATAAAACTCATCGTTGGTGGTCTAATTGGTGCTTACATTAGCCAACTTCTTGCTAAACAGAGCTTCCTGCTAATCTCCAGCTCTTAATCAGCACTGAGATGACAGAGAGAGAGAGAGAGAGAGAGGAGAGAGAGAGAGAGAGAGAGAGAGAGAGAGAGAGAGAGACACAGAGAGAGAGAGAGAGAGAGACAGAGAGAGAGAGAGAGAGAGAGAGAGTGAGAGAGTGAGAGGAGAGACAGACAGAGACAGACAGAGACGTTCTGGAGGTCAAAGTCCGTGTCCTTGATTCTGCATTGATCTTTGAAACATCTCCACTTGAACTTGAGCCACTACCTCGCTATCCTCATTGCTGAAAACACACAATTTGCATTTTTCTCAAAACCATGTGCTGTTCCTGAAAGATAAGAGATGCAGTTGATTCTCCCTCTCTCTCTCTCTCTCTCTCTCTCTCTCTCTCTCTCTCTCTCTCTCTCTCTCTCTCTCTCCTCTCTCTCTCTGTCATTCTGTCTGTCTCTGTGTCTTTGTGTTCTAGTTAAAGCGAGTGTCCCAGCTCCACGCTTCACTGCTCGTCTCATTTCAGGTTCCAGCAGTGAAGGACGGCTCGTGTAACGATTCCTGCGCCAGCGGGGATGAAATCAAACACCCGTCTCCGCTCCTGACCTACTGTACATGAACACAGCGCTCTCCAACATCCTCATGCCTCGCTGTTCCACCAGAGCTTTCCAGAATGTGGAACAGAGACGGTGAAAAAGTCACAACGTGCTTCAGATCATTTTGATTTATTCCTCACATCCATGTCATGCTTCATCAGAGCAGACGTGAACTAGCCAGCTAACTCCAGCCTGGACTGACTCCTCAACTCAAACTAATTGTTCTGCGTTCTCTTGGGATTGATGCTAAAAAATAAAACTCGGATATAAAAGCTGCATTTCCAGAAAGTGTCTCGCTCTCTAATTTTCCCGTACTAGAATCCAGTCTAATGCATTGCTGGGATGTGGATTATATTTTCCAGACTTGTGTCTGTTACGTAATCTTGCTGGAAGACATCTGTAGTGATTCTGATCAACACTAAAAAAAACCCTGAGAACTACACACACCATGTTTTATTCTGTATTATAAAAGCATGTTGTTGTGGGCGTCTCCATTCGGGGACCACGCCTCTCTTAACCCGGGTTCTCATTGCTCTAAACCTTGCTTTTAACCACAGATAGAGGACCGTTTTCCATGTGTGATTTCACACGTTGCAGTTATAAAACTCGGCTGGGATTCCGGGTAACGTATAAGCAGTGAGAAACCTCAACCTACAGAACCCAGAATTCTGTTTACTCAGAGTGTACAGTGATGTGAGAAGTACTTATTAGTAGGTCACGTGAACATGCTGTATTATGGTGACCAAGAAGTACAAACAAAATAACAAATAAGAAAACAAATTCATTCATCCATTCATTGTCTACCGCTTATCCGAAGTATTCTCGGGGAGCCTGTGCCTATCTCAGGTGTCATTGGGCATCAAGGCAGGATACACCCTGGACAGAGTGCCAACCCATCACAGGGCACACACACACTCTCATTCACACACTACGGACAATTTAGAGATGCCAATTAACCTACCATGCATGTCTTTGGACTGGGGGAGGAAACCGGAGTACCCGGAGAAAACCCCCAAGGCGCACACACATGGCAGAGGCGGGAATTGAACCCCCAACCCTGGAGGTGTGAGGCAAACGTGCTAACCACTAACCCCACCAAGCCACCATCCCCCCCCCCCCCCCCCAGAGAAAACAAATTAACAAATCAAAAAACGCAAGGAAAATTCAGACAAAGCGGAAAAGGTAGGTATAGTTCACTCTAAACAATTTTTTTTAAAATATCAAACATATAAATATAAATATGTAATAAAATGGAGTTCATTCAGCGCTACTTTGAGGAAGGACGTTCATACGGCGTGATTTTGGATATACCGTATCATGGCGTAAAGATTAGTTTGCGATCTCTAAATACACAGAAATGTTTCAGAGACCAAACTATTCCAGATTAAAGGATGTAAGGAGTGCTATAAGAGCAGAGCTGTGTTCATACACACACCAATCCACTCTCTACTGCTGCAGCCTGCTGGACTTCCTGTATATCCTGAGTGACCGATGTCTCGTCCAATCAGAGGGAAGAATTCCCCCAAAATTTGCAAAAACTGTACCTACCTTTTCCACTCTGTCTGAACTGTCCTTTTTCCTGTTTGTCGGAATTGTTTTCTGATCTGTTATTTTGTTTTGCGCTTCTCAACCACTGTACTGTATAAACTGACCACCTCGAACAAAGAGAAATTTAACAATCCTTCAAACGATCAAATCGACATGGTTCTGTCTTTTGCAGCTGCTAGTAAAATCCACACACATTCTCCAAAGAACAAGTGTTAATGGAAATAAATCCAGAGGGAAGCAAAATCTAATAAACCCCCATTAAACAGTGATGAATGTCTATGAAGACATCTGCTGAAGTGATGCGTAAGCCTCCAGTGTGTTTACAGTCTTCCCAGCTAGCACACTGAGTCTCCATCCTGCAGCGATCCTGATGCTAACTATTAGCTGACTCGTAAACATCTGTGTTGGAGGCGTAGTTCAGCCACCAGAGCTTACGTTTGAGGGGATTGTAGCAGAGCCACATTACTGTCCTGTAGTCACAACACATTAAAGGCGTATTCACAGCTCGGAAACGCACGCAGAGACACGTCGGAAAGCCGCGGGGAATTCTGTCTTGCGTGTGTGTGCCAGCGCCCGATAACATCACTTAAAGGAAGAAGAAGATGGCTCTAGGATTTGGACTGGAGAGTTTATTCATAATTCATTAAGCTGGTCAGATGTAAAGGAATGTAGTTTGGACAGAGAGAAGGAGGAGGAGGTGGAGGTGGTGGAAAGGGGGTTGGGGTGAGATGGTCCATTAACTCCTCTAATTTCACTTTCTGCTCCTGAGAGAGCCGGAGGAAAGAGGAACCCGACTGGAGCGCTTCACGTAACCTGCCAAGAACAGGTTCGGCGAAACAAGACGCACTTCTGAGAGAACACCAAAAGGAACATTATTTTCAGTTTTAAAAAGGTCTCTCTCAGACCCAAAGACCACGTCAACGTGTCCCAGCTCTGGGGCAACAGTCTTCTAAACAGCCTGCTTTCTACAACCTTTCTGAAAAGGAAAAACTTTTATTGCAGGCTTTTATACAGAACCTTTAAAAGGGTTTCCCTTTTCTATTTACAGGATAGCTTCATCTGGTCCAAGGAGCAGATTGTAGGCTAAATACTATGAAGATCTGATAGAAACAGCTCTGAAAGAGTCAACTGCTGAAACACCAGCGCTGATACTATCAGGTCCTCCAGATTCAGAAAAAAAAGCAGAGTTACTGCTACATCTTCTACTTTCTTTATTTCTTTGTGGTTCTGTAAAGAACGATGGGGTTCTGGGGGAAACCAAGTGGTTCTAAGGTCAGGAGGCCTCGTTTAGGAGGTCTCTCTCAGTTTGTC
The DNA here is from genome assembly GCA_033459395.1 of Hemibagrus guttatus. NCBI lineage: Eukaryota > Metazoa > Chordata > Actinopteri > Siluriformes > Bagridae > Hemibagrus > Hemibagrus guttatus. The sequence goes on from JAUCMX010000013.1 coordinate 23,757,125, forward strand.
TGGTTTAGATGGTCTTGTCCAGGTGGTCATTTTCAGATGGCCTTGTTCAGGTGGTCTAGTACTGGAAGTCTAGGTTAGGAGGTCTTGTTCAGTTGGTCTAGTTCAGGTGGTGTCATTTAGGTGGTCTACTTCGGGTGGTCTAGTCAAGAGGTCTTCTTCAGGTGGTCTAGTTCAGGAGGTCTTGTTAAGGAGGTTTCATTCAAGAGATCTTGTTCAAATGGTCTTGTTCAGAAGGTCTCAGACTGATTATTTTGGTGCTGGTCTGAACATGACTGCTGAGATCATATATGACTAAATGAACCAAATCAGGGAATAAAGCACACCAGGTTCTGAAACAAATGCCCTAAATGAGCCAGGTGTGAAAACACACTCAGTGGCACTGTGCTATTGTCTGATTTCTAGTCGGGATGTTTGTTCTTCATGTCCTTTGAGATCTGGTTTTGGCTGCATTTGATTTCCTGTCCGCACTTTACTAAATAAAAAGATCTGCACTTGTATCCTCCTCCTCTACAATCCCTGACAGCAGATTCCCACTTTCTACTTCCTGTTCCAGTATATTCCGAAGCCAAGTTTTTTTTAAATCTCAAGGTTAAAGACGTTAGCTGCAGCTGGTTTCCAGAGCTCAGTCAGATGGGAATCTCCAAAGGATTCAGTGTCTCGGTGATGCCAGGTCCATTTCATCTCTCGCTCACAGTCCGAAATGAAATTATAACCATTTTAATGCGCTATTTTTCTTCTTTCCATGGATAATAAGAGAGTTGCCATTAAATGAACAATGCCTCATTTTCCAGCTGGGCTGAATGAAATATATCGCACTTATATACTAAGCTTCATGAATTATTTCCTCATTCAGTTGAGTGATATAAAGTCAAATACTGCTCTGTAATCTGAGTACTTTTTAAGAACTTCTCAAAATAAAAAGAAAAAAAGAAAAAAAAAAAGGGTTTAAAAATTTTAAAAGGCTAAGGGTTTTTTTTAAAATTTTTTTCTTCTTTTTTTAATTTTTTAATTTTTTATTTTTACAAACGCCTTAGTAATATTTTAAGTTTTTATTTTAGCAGTGGTATTTATTTCTGTAGCTGGTTTCTTTCATCAGCTTTAAGGGAAAAAGAGAGAAGAAATGAACAGAGTGTTGCCCACCATGTTGAAGCCCCCTGACAGGCTCTCAGGGTCAAATCAGAGTAAACAAAAGGCGTGTCACACGTCTAAACTCACACCGGACATGCTCGACAGCCTGCCTGACAAATACGGCTGCTCAGGCTGAAGGACGAACGGTGCACTCATTCGTCTCCTCCGGCTTTCTTTCTTTCTTTCTTTCTTTCTTTCTTCTTACTATAGTAGAGGAATCATCATTTCCTGCGCCTGACACTCTGGACTCACACTCTGAATTTGTCCAGTCATGATTGTTGATATGCAAATAAGAATTTAGCCAGGGATTGGGAATCGGTATAGGGTACAGTGTGAATGATGATGGTAGTAGTGGTGGTGGTGCTGGGGGTGATGTAGATGGTGATAGTGGTTGTGGTGGTGTGATACTGGTGGCAGTATAATGGTGGTGGTTTTGTGCTTGTGCTTATGAGGGGGTGGTTGTGGGGGTGCTGGTGATGGTGGTGATGGTGGTGATGCTGCTGATGTAGGTTGTGGTGGTGATGCTGCTGATGGTTGTGGGAGTGATGGTGGTCATGGTGGTGATAGTGGTTGTGGGGGTGAAGGTGGTGGTACCAATGGTGATGGTGGTGGGAATAGTGGTGGTGGTGGTGATGGTGAAAGTGGTGTTGGTGATGGAGATCGTGATGGTTGTGGGGGTGCTGGTGATGGTGGTGGTAGTGGGGGTGCTGGTGATGGTGATGTTGGTGATGGAGATGGTTGTGGGGGTGCTGGTGATGGTGTTGGTGATGGATATGGTGATGTAGATGGTGCTGGTGATGATGATGTTGGTTATGGAGATGGTGATGGTGATAATAGTAATGGTTGTGGGGGTGCTGGTGATGATGGTGATGGATATGGTGATGTTGATGGTGATGGTAGTGGGGGTGCTGGTGATGGTGATGTTGGTGATGGAGATGGTGATGGTAGTGGTAGTGGGGGTGCTGGTGATGGTTATGTTGGTGATGGAGATGGTGATGGTAGTGGTAGTGAGGGTGCTGGTGATGGTTATGTTGGTGATGGAGATGTTGATGGTGATGGTAGTGGGGGTGCTGGTGATGGTTATGTTGGTGATGGAGATGGTGATGGTAGTGGTAGTGGGGGTGCTGGTGATGGTTATGTTGGTGATGGAGATGTTGATGGTGATGGTAGTGGGGGTGCTGGTGATGGTGATGTTGGTGATGGAGATGGTGATGGTAGTGGTAGTGAGGGTGCTGGTGATGGTTATGTTGGCGATGGAGATGTTGATGGTGATGGTAGTGGGGGTGCTGGTGATGGTGATGTTGGTGATGGAGATGGTGATGGTAGTGGTAGTGAGGGTGCTGGTGATGGTTATGTTGGTGATGGAGATGTTGATGGTGATGGTAGTGGGGGTGCTGGTGATGGTTATGTTGGTGATGGAGATGGTGATGGTAGTGGTAGTGGGGGTGCTGGTGATGGTTTATGTTGGTGGATGGAGATGGTGATGGTAGTGGTAGTGGGGGTGCTGGTGATGGTTATGTTGGTGATGGAGATGTTGATGGTGATGGTAGTGGGGGTGCTGGTGATGGTTATGTTGGTGATGGAGATGGTGATGGTAGTGGTAGTGGGGGTGCTGGTGATGGTTATGTTGGTGATGGAGATGGTGATGGTAGTGGTTGTGGGGGGTGCTGGTGATGATGGTGATGGATATGGTGATGTTGATGGTGATGGTAGTGGGGGTGCTGGTGATGGTGATGTTGGTGATGGAGATGGTGATGGTAGTGGTAGTGGGGGTGCTGGTGATGGTTTATGTTGGTGATGGAGATGGTGATGGTAGTGGTTGTGGGGGTGCTGGTGATGGTGATGGTGATGTTGGTGATGGAGATGGTGATGGTAGTGGTAGTGGGGGTGCTGGTGATGGTGATGTTGGTGATGGAGATCGGTTGATGGTGATAATAGTAATGGTTGTGGAGGTGTTTGGTGATGATGGTGATGGTAGTGGTAATGGAAATGGAAATGGTAATGGTGGTGTGGGGTTGGTGGTGATGGTGGTGTAATGCTGCTTGAACTAGGAGTTCACTACACCAATGAATGCATTTACAAACACTAATAACACATACAGACTGAACCCATACAGAGTGCAGAAATATTTTTAAAATATTTAAAACAAGAGCAGAACTGACTCACACAATCTGAGATGTAACCATGGCAACAATTATGGAATGATGCCTGTCTGAGTGGAGTTTCTGTATAAAAGCTCACTCAGCTAGCATGCAGCAAAACATTGGTCAGTGTCCAGGGCATGTCTCTGAAGCTCAGTGGAGGTTAGGTTTGGACTTTCTTTCAAAGCAGTCGCGTTTCTGACCTCCGCAATTTATCTTCAAAACAAAGTGTTTTTTAACAGTGAGATTAGAAAAAAACTGAAGCTTTATCTCAGCCTCTCCCTCTTCTCTTCTCTTCTCTTCTCTTCTCTTCTCTTCTCTTCTCTTCTCTTCTCTTTCTCTCCTCTCCTCTCCTATCCTCTCTCCTCTCCTCTCTCCCTCTCCTCTCTCCTCTCCTCTCCTCTCTCCTCTCCTCTCCTCTCCTATCCTCTCTCCTCTCCTCTCCCTCTCCTCTCCTCTCCTCTCCTCTTCTCTCCTCTCCTCTCTCCTCTCCTCTCCTCTCTCCTATCCTCTTTCCTCTCCTCTCCTCTCCTATCCTCTCCTCTCCTCTCCTCTCTCCTCTCCTCTCCTCTCCTTCTCCTCTCTCCCTCTCCTCTCCTCTCTCCTCTCCTTCTCCTCTCTCCTCTCCTATCCCTCTCTCCTCTCCTCTGTCCTCTCCTCTCTCCTATCCTCTCTCCTCTCCTCTGTCCTCTCCTCTCCTCTCTCCTCTCCTCTCCTCTCTCCTATCCTCTCTCCTCTCCTCTCCTCTCTCCTCTCCTCTCTCCTCTCTCTCCTCTCTCCTCTCCTCTCTCCTATCCTCTCTCCTCTCCTCTCTCCTCTCCTATCCTCTCTCCTCTCCTCTCCTCTCCTCTCCTCTTCTCTCCTCTCTCCTCTCCTCTCCTCTCTCCTATCCTCTTTCCTCTCCTCTCCTCTCCTCTCCTCTCTCCTCTCCTCTCCTCTCTCCTATCCTCTTTCCCTCTCCTCTCCTCTCCTCTCTTCCTCTCCTCTCCTCTCTCCTATCCTCTCTCCTCTCCTCTCTCCTCTCCTCTCCTCTCTCCTATCCTCTCTCCTCTCCTCTCTCCTCTCCTCTCCTATCCTCTCTCCTCTCCTCTCCTCTCCTCTCCTCTCCTCTCTCCTCTCCTCTCTCCTCTCCTCTCCTATCCTCTCTCCTCTCCTCTCCTCTCCTCTCTCTCTCCTCTCCTCTCTCCTCTCCTCTCCTCTCCTCTCCTCTCCTATCCTCTCTCCTCTCCTCCTCCTCTCCTCTCCTCTCCTCTCTCTCTCCTATCCTCTCTCCTCTCCTCTCTCCTCTCCTCTCCTCTCCTCTCCTCTCCTCTCTCCTAATCCTCTCTCCTCTCCTATCCTCTCTCCTCTCCTCTCCTCTCTCCTCTCCTCTCCTCTCTCCTATCCTCTCTCCTCTCCTCTCCTCTCCTATCCTCTCTCCTCTCCTCTCCTCTCCTATCCTCTCTCCTCTCCTCTCCTCTCCTTTCCTCTCTCCTCTCCTCTCCTATCCTCTCTCCTCTCCTCTCCTCTCCTTTCCTCTCTCCTCTCCTCTCCTCTCCTCCTCTCCTATCCTCTCTCCTCTCCTCTCCTCTCCTTTCCTCTCCTCTCTCCTCTCCTCTCCTTTCCTCTCCTCTCTCCTCTCCTATCCTCTCTCCTTTACCCTCCTCTCCTCTCCTCTCCTCTCCTCTCTCCTATCCTCTTCTCTTCTCTTCTCTTTCTCTTCTCTTCTCTTCTCTTCTCTTCTCTTCTCTTCTCCTTCTCTCCCCCTCACACAGTACATTTAATAAACTCATCCCTGGTCTCTGAGTTATTTTGAAGTCTACCGAAGCAGAAAAATCTCAGCATCGTTCTCTCAGGACACATTTCTCCGTCTGATTTCCCAACGCTGCTGTAGCACTCTTCCTCCTCTTCCTCCTCCTCCTCCTGCTGCTGCCTCACGCCAAACTGCTGTGTTGGCAGCTGTGAAAGAGTGTGATCAGCGAGGTCTTCTGCGGGCGAGCTCGTGGGCTGAACAAACCCCGGCAGAAGATCTTTTCCACCTTACACGCCGAGCGCTCGCAGCACGCAGAGTGGCTCTCATCGTCCAGCTTGGTCTGCTCCTCTCGCTGAGCTTCTGCTGACTCGCTGCTACATGCCCTCATTTACATTTCCCTTTATTCCTTCTCCACATGCTTATATCAAAGCCGCAAATGAAGTGAAACTAATCCGAGCTGATAAAGGAGATGACCTCGCTGTGGACACATTCCTCTTACAATCATCTTAGAAACATCTAGAGAAGCAATACACTGAAGCTTTATATATAACAAAATGTCTACAAACATGGAGGACTGCACCACCTGGACTCTCTCACCTTCACCTGCATTCTGACTACACACACATACACACACACACACACACACCTCACAACTGCACAATTTATACACTTTCACTTCACACACACACACACACACACACACAGTGAATTGCAAGTCTCTGTACTATGACGTCATCTGTAGGTGTTCCTATGCTACTTCTGGTTGCCATAGTAACAAACGTTTATCAGTGGGCGGAGCAGCTAGCATTCTTGCAGCTAAACTGAAACATTCCAGAGGAAGATTTGGTGTTTGTGTATAAAATCCAGCAGTGTTTATTTGCATCGTATGATACGAGATGAAGGAGAAGCAGTGTGGGATCTTTGACACGGATCACGTGTTGTCTTCACGCCCATTGGTCGGCCGAGTCCGCTGCATATTTGCAGAAAAACTCTCAAAAATCAATTCGTGTCTCTCTCACTGTCGCTGCGTGTTGCTGAATAGTGAACGCAGCATCACAGTGAAGTTTACACGCTACGTAGAGCATCACTGTGCGGTAGTTTTTACCTCTCTGCTTTATATCTCTCTTTTTTATG
>JAUCMX010000013.1:23770759-23793259 GCA_033459395.1 Hemibagrus guttatus
GAGAGAGACAGAGAGAGAGACACTGAGAGAGAGAGAGAGGGAGGGGGAGAGAGGGGGCAGTAGACACACAGCGGTGAAGAGCTGAGACAGGACATCTTCATTACGTGAAACTCTGGATGTTCGAAACGCAGCCAGGATTCTCACACAGGGAGTAGAACTGTGTGAAGGAGAGGGGGTTTGTGTGTGTGTGTGTGTGTGTGTGTGTGTGTGTGTGTTGGGGGGGGAGAGAGAGAGAGAGAGAGAGAGAGAGAGAGAGAGAGAGAGACATAAAATATGTAAAAAAAAAAAAAAAAGGAGTGAGTGAGTGAGTGTGAGTGAGGAAGAAGGAGGAAAAAGAGAGAAAGAGAGAAAGAAAGCCTCCAAATACAAACACATTTTATCTCTCTTTCTTTAGATGACCCAGACTCAAGCATCTCTCTCTCCCTCTCCCTCTCCCTCGCTCTCTCTCTCTCTCTCTCTCTCTCTCTCTCTCTCTCTCTCCCCCTTTCATTGCCCAGGTGTTTAACAGTGATGCTAACACAGCTGGAAGCTAACACACTCGCAGCGTGTGGTATATATTTTGTTAATCTTCAGCAGATCAGTGATGAAATTTTTTAAACAGAAGCCGTAACTCCGCGTCCGCTCTCATCAACAGCGTGTCACAACCCTAATTAGAGCGAAGGGTTAAACAGGAAAAGGGTTCTGTGATGATCAAATATTTATGTGATCTCATTTCCTGCGGGCCCTCGCTTTCCTCTGGACGCTCCCATCGTCATGGAGATCAGTCCTGTACATCGGACTATATTAATAAAGTGTAACTACAGCCATGTGACTGTGTGTATGTGTGTGTGTGTGTGTTTTTATTCTTTCTGAGAGTTCACTGTGGAACCTTCACTAGCCTTCACGTCCGGAGACCGTCCTCTAACATGGACGCTCCACACGGACCCCATGCTGCCCCGCTCGGAGGAACACATCGGAAATCTCCTGTCTTTTAAGGAAAACCCCGCTAACTGCATGCATCAATTGACAATTCCCGGGCAGAGTCCCGCTCCACACCTGCGCCCCTCAGTCACCTCCTCATCGCTCATCCCGACAAGCACGACTCAGATCCAACAAAGTGTCAAGGTTCCTCTGCTCACACTCCTCAGCGCAAGACATCCATTCTAACAAGGAAAAAAGCAGCTCAGCTAATCTCTCCGCTAACAGCGCCGCAAAACACTGGAGTAATTATCCTGCTTTACTGTGCTGAAGTACTTTTCTGAATGATTTATACTTTCGAGTGTTACTGATATTAAACACTGAACTCTTACATAGTTCTGTTTCACTGAAGTTCACACAGGGTCAGACGTCACATTTGTTCCTAAAGAAAAATGCGAAGTTACTTTTAGTAAATTAGCTACTTAAACGTTGCTCATTTAAATTTTGCTTATTAAATTCACTAGCCGGGTAAAATTATGTTTTTGTTGCTAGTGTGCCATAGCGTTCATTCCAAAAGGAGCCTCTTAAAGATTAGCTAACCAAATATTAGCTAAGACAAAAGTTTTCTTATGACTAACTAGCTACGATCAGGGGCAGGAGTGATAAATTTGTGGTAAAAATATTCACATTTTAACTCTAGAATACTTAATTATAGTTACATCTAAATTTGTTTAGATTATTGCCTTTATATTTTTACTTTTCTTTTCATTTTAACCTTAGTTTAGTCTAACCTTAGTGTAGTTTAGTTCTGCCCACTAACTAACACTCCCTGATCACACAATTACATCTAACTGGGAAAGGTGGGTTACAGAACTGGGAAATGCAGATGCCCACACCACATCACAGGGCAGCATAACACACTCAGAGGATAACGCTTTCTACCTTCTTCTGCAAAAATGAGCTCACAGATGCCTACGATTGGCTAGCGACTGTACATCTGAACATCCCGCCCATTTCCTCTGTAGGTTTTCCACCCATGCTTCAATAAGAAGGTCATCAGTGTCTGGATGAGTCCATGAGAGCTTCCTCTCGCAGTAGTGGAATGAATAATCCTACTCTCATCACTAAAAAGGTCTTTGGAAGGATGTGATCATGGACTGCAGAAGTTAGCATGCCCGATGTATCTGCTGCTCTTCACAGTGATCTCATGGACTAAACAATCACAATCCAAATATCTCATGTCTGATCCCCTCAGTGCCATGAAAACATGTGTAACCTTTTATCCATGAAGAGAATCCTGAGAACCCTGAACAAATTTACTGTCTTGTCCTGAATTCTCATAATGATTTTTAGTTAAGCCATGGCCTGGACTCTAACCTCTAACATAAAGCATACAACTGATCTATTCATCTGCTTTTAGTTCTCATGTATAGCCTCCATGCAAAACAGAGCCAAGAAGGAAAGCTACATCTCAGAAGCTTTTAGTCAGGGCTACATCAGACCTTTCATGTGTTTGTTCAGATCAGGGTCTCAGCCAGATCCCCATCAAGTATCCACATCCACTGCCTCTTTCTAAATAAGCAATAGATCAGTTAAAGTCTCATATTATTGAACCCCGACCTCAAGAGAAGGAACACAATTCCATTTGGCTTGATCAGTGACCCACATTAAAATGAAGAAGCCTTTAATTGTCATGGCTAGGATCAGAGCCCAGGGTCAGCCATGATGCAGCATCTATGGAGAGGAGAAGGTTAAGGGCCCATAAAGCAGTGTTGGGGCTTGAACCACTGACCTACTCGCAGTAATCCCAGAGCCTTAACTGTTGAGCCACTCTTGCCCCTGATTGATTACTCATATCAATATAATATTATGGGAATGATATTAATGCTAGACTCCAAGATATGCTTGGCAGGTTTGTCATTACCTAGACTGAAACATCAAAATCAATTCTGGCTTACTTTAAAAGTTCATTATCTATGTCAGGACAGATCCTTTTTTCACCAGGACAGATCCTGCTTTTCACCAGGACAGATATTGCTCCTTCACCCAGACAGATTCCGTTCTTTCACCAGGGACCCCCCCCGGAAACCCCCCCCTTCCCCCCTTCACCTGGACAGATCCCACTCCTTCACCTGGACAGATCACGCTTCTTCACCTGGACAGATCCCGCTCCTTCACTACTGAGGTAGTGGTAGCTAAAGTGGTTAAGGCTCTGGGTTGTTGCTTGGAGGATCGAGGTTAAAGTCCCAGCACCTCCAAGCTGATGCTGTTTGGCCTTTGAGCAAGACCCTTAACACTCATTGCTCCCAAGGTGCTGTATCATAGCTGACCCTGCACTCTGACCCCACCTTACAAAGTTTGGATAGGCGAAGAAAGAAACTGCAATGAATATGCAACAAATAAAGGCTTCTATTCTAAAGCTGTTTATACTATACTGATATCATACCTGTGCATGGAATCCAACAGCTAATGCTAACACTCTACCAATAAGCAAGGCTTTGGTTTCTAATCAAATTCAGACCACAACCGCTTTACAGCTGGCAAAAGGAAATAAAAATAAAAACAAAGCTTAATGAGTGAATGATGTAGTAGGAATTAAGGTCATGGCATGCTGATTAGATCAGGACAAGCGCTGTGTTCAGGAGACTCTCAAACAACCGTCTCGTCTTACTGAAAAGCGATACACCTGAATAATGAGGGGACCAATAAACAACAACACGATACACACACTCTCTCTCAGGTTTCAGTAATAATGCATGCATGCGACATGGAACACACTCTCTCTCCACTTTCTAATGAGAAAACAGCACTGAGGAGTGTATCAGGCCCGAGACAAGGCTCATGCATAATGAAGCACATACACTGTCGCTGATCTCTGTGTCCACTGACCTTGTGTGGACATCATCAGGTTCTGCGGACGGCCACAGTCCACTACAGTTTAGTGTTTTCCTGACTGAACGCACACTGACGACTTGTCCTACATTCTTAAGTTAATTTCTCAAAGGAAAAGCAGCAGGGATTAAGGATTGAGGAAACTGGGAGAGAAAAGAAATAAAGACTTCTATCAAAGTGGCAGGAGAGGAGGAATAAAAGCTCGGAAAAAACAGGAGAGAAGAAGGACAAGAAGGAGAATGATGACGGTCTTAATAATCCATCAGCATAAAGGAGGAATGAAGGTTCAGAGAAAGCAAGATGGAACAGAGATAAAGAAGCAGATGAAGAAATTAAAAAGGAAAGAGTACAGGAAGAATGAAGGTCTGTAAAACAAAAAGCGACAAAAGAGAGGGGAAGAAGAAAAAGATGAGGAATGAAGGCCTGGAAAAAACGAGAAGAGAACCAGGAGGAAATAAAGATAAGTAGACTTGGAAAAATAAAAGTGGATATTTAAGAGGAAAGAAAGAAGGAACCAGAAGAGAAAACTGGAGGAATGGATAGCTGGTGAAACCTCTGGAATAGAATTGAAGGGATTACAGAATGGATGAAGATCTGGAGAAACCAAGAGTAAAGAGGGATGATGGTCTTAATAAACCAGCAGCAGCAGGAAGAAAGAAAATGTTCTGAAAAAGCAGGACGAACTCATGGATAAGAGAGAAACCGAAATAAAGGAGAGAGAACACGCGGAATGGAGCTGTACAAAAGTAGAGGAAAGAGAAGAGAAGAGGGCTGAAGGGACAGAGTGAGGTCTGGAGAAATTGGGAAAAAGGTCATTAAAAGAGAAGAGTCAGGAAGAAAATAGGTAAAGGTCTCAAGATCCTGGAAGAGCAAGAGAAATGGAGGAAACACAACTGGAAAAGCCAAGAGAGAAAGAAAAAGGAGAAGAGGAATGGAGATATGGAAGTACCATAACAGAACAGAAGGATTGAACATCTGCAGAAACCAGGAGAAACCAAAAAAAAAAAGCATCGGGACCTCAATACCAAAAGTAATCAGAAGAAGTGAGAGACGAGAGGGAGAATGAAGTTTGAGAGAAACCAACAGAGATAGAATGAAATGTGTGAATAAACCTGGAGAGATCATAAGACACAAGAGGGGGATGAAATCGCAAGAAAAATATAGAGATGGACAATGGGGTGTGTTGGTGAAAACAAGAGCTCAAGGAGAAAAGAATACAGCAGAAGAGGGGGAGGGAGAGTGTGAGCCTGTCGGACTCTGTGTCTGATTAACACCCTGATGGATTACTGAGTTCCTCTCCTGGGTTCCTCAGAAAACCAACACTGCTAACACCACCTTACAACAAAAAAAGAGAGAGAGAGAGAGAGAGAGAGAGAGAGAGAGAGAGAGAGAGAGAGAGAGTAAAACAGAAGACGGGGATGGTTAAAAACAGGAGAGACAGAAATAAAATCGACAGAGCTTGCAGCTCATCTCTCTTCACGTTCAGCTCCATTTCCACTCATCCGCCCACCGCTACATCACCGCAATCTCTCCGCTATCATAATGAAAACCTCAGACGTGCAGACAGCCATCGATCCTCTCACTGCTAATTGTCAGGAAAGACGTGAATATTGTTTTCAAGCCTGCTTCCCCACATGGGTCGTTAGACATTATTGGAACACACGGCCTGATGGGATATGACATCCAGCCTGGACTCGGTGCACGAGTATCAGGAGATGAAATCGATAAGCAGAGGCTGGAGATCTGAGCTGCTGTAATGTAGCTACCGTGCTGAGAAACGCGAGTGTAAAGCTGAAGTCACACACACTTGTGTAACACTGGTGCACACTATACAGAAAAAACTGCAGAAAAAAACTGGGAAATAATCCTGTTGATCCAAGTTCTGGAACATTGGAAAGTAACCAGTTTTCTGAAGGTTTGATCATTCATCTACATCCAGAGTTCTGGAAACACTGGGCATGACGTGGGAACACACCCTGGATGGGGCTGTAGTTAATCACAGGACACTAATGCACTCATTCACTACTAGAAGCAAGTTAGATCAGTCCACCTACCAGGAGAAAGCTGGAGAACCCAGAAGAAACCTGCATGGGATCAGGATCTAATTGAGGTGTCAGTGCTGCTTATTTGATGGAGTAGATGTTTGATGCAGACAGGCTGTCCATCGAGATTTTATGTAGGATGCTACAGTGTAAACTGGTCAGGGTCTCCGTGGACTCTGAGCCTAACCTAGGAACACTGGCTATGTGGATGGAATCCCATCAACATCCAGAACCGGTAAGGGCTCTTTGGTTATTCCTCTAAACAAAGGTTCTGAATGTTCATTCATTTTCACTAAAAGCTTTCTCTCGGTCAGGATCTCAGTGGACTCACAGCCTATCCTGGGAACACTGTGGATGAAGATGCCATCAGCATCTAGAACAATTTTTTGGTTGTTCATCTAGAACCTAACTATGGAATAATGAACTATTTTGTAAGGCTGTAGGAGTAATTTAGTGTAGCTAAACCAGCATGGTTCTAGGAGGTGGAATGAAGACCTGGAGAACCTGAAGGAAACCTATACAGACCTGTGAAGAACATGTGACTCTCACACACAGTCAGTCATACTGCTAATGCTGAATATTAGGCCACACCCTAGGGGAGAGTTCTTTAAATTTCATTAAAATAAAGGATGATGGACATTTAATAACACACTCGTTGAATGTAGTAGAAATACGTTTAATGATCAAAATGCTTTTCTCTCTCTCTCTCTCTTTCTGTCATTCCTCTGAGTGACCATTTACAGCATCTCGGCTCGGCTGCTGGATCCCGGCACGTTCCGCTGCATCTTTATTGGCCATCTTACAGCCGTGTCTCATTAACCAGAGAGAGAGAGAGAGAGAGAGAGAGAGAGAGAGCGAGAGAAAAGAGAGAGGGGAGAGAGAGAGAGAGAGAGAGAGATCAGTTTTCCCCTCTTTCAGTCAGACATGGAATTAAACAGGATCTGGAAAAAGGCGACAGATCTGATTTTAAAACAAAGGGGCTCTGTGGTGGGAGTCAAGATGGAGTGTGGAGCAGATTACACACACACACACACACACACACACACACACACACACACACAAAAGAGCCAGGTTCAGCAGGTTCATCTGGCTGCAACAGAGAGCTGATTCTCTATATACACACACACACACACACACACACACACACACACACATACTCACACCTGGTCTGATTACAGTTTGAGGCTGAATTTGTAAAGATAGGACATCCATCCATCCATCCATCCATCCATCCATCCATCCTGTCATCTAATCATCCATCCATCCTGTCATCTAATCATCCATCCATCCTGCCATCCATCCATTCATTCAATTTCTTATTTATTTACTTATTTATTTTACTTATTATTTTTGTGTTTATAATTAAATAATTTATGAGCAATTTCACAGACGTAGTGTATTTCATCTGCCCTTAGAGTGTGTGTGTGTGTGTGTGTGTGTGTGTGTGTGTGTGTGTGTGTGTGCTGTTTCCCAAGGCAATGCCCAGACTGACAGAGAGGAAATTGGACTGTCACATTAAAGGCATAAAGCCACTTTAGCATCGTTCTGTCGTCCCAAAAATGAGTGTACACACACACAAACACACACATACACACAGACACACACACACATTTCTGAGAGAAAAAGCAGAATGTCAGTTGTTCAATGACACACCACAATAATCAGACTGAAGTGAAGAACAGGAAGGATTAAAATGAATTTTATCCACTCAGAGTTGTCATGAGCTGAGAAATATAGTGTGTGTGTGTGTGTGTGTGTGTGTGTGTGTGTGTGTGTGTGTGTGTGTGTGTTTTCAGATGATAAATGTTAAAAAGTGGCTCTTTACACAGTGAACAAAGACAGTGAGTGAAGCTTTCTCTCAGTATTAATATTTATAGTGCTGTAACATGTACCCTGAAGAACTTTTTCCCCTTCATGTTATTTTGACAGAAACTTCATTTCTGAAGATCTACACAAACTTCCACATGTTCAAGAGAAAGGCTGTCACAAGCTCTGCTGATCCAAACACTGACAACATCCTTCATTTCTGTCAGGTCTGGCTCTGCATCATCACCCTCTAAGTGAAAATTACACAATGTACAGGCGAGCTCACTGACCCCTCAAAGACCCGAGCTGGTGTAGGATATAGGATGAGGAAGAAAGCGCTGAAAGATGGAATGTTTTTAACAACACACTCGAACAGAGTCAGCAACAAAAAGAAGCAGAAACGCACAAATACAAATATGTAAAACTTATATACACAAAATAATCAAAATCCTAAGCTCTAAAGACTGAGAATAACCAAGAGTCGGATCTCTAAAGATTTGGAGTAACTAGGAGTAAGAGTCCTTAAAGACTGGGACTACACAAGTGAGAGAAATCTAAATACTGAGTTAACCAAGAATCAGAGTTCAAAATACTAGGGCTAGCCTGGAGTAAGAGTCCATATACACTGGAACTAGCCATCAGTGTGAAAAGAAAACAAACAAGAGTCAGAGCCGTAAAGGCAAGGACTAACCAAGAGTCAGAGCCTAAAACACTGATACTATTCAAGTGTCAGAGCCCTAAAGACCAGGACTAAGCAAGAGTCAGAGCCCTAAAGACCAGGACTAACCAAGAGTCAGAGCCCTAAAGACCAGGACTAACCAAGAGTCAGAGCCCTAATGACCAGGACTATCCAAGAGTCAGGGCCGTAAAGACCAGGACTACCCAAGAGTCAGGGCCCTAAAGACCAGGACTAACCAAGATCCAGAGCTCTAAAGACTAGAAGTAAGCAAGAGTCAGAGCTCTAAAACACTGGTACTACCCAAGGATCAGAGCCCTAAAGACTAGGACTAACCAAGAGTCAGAGCCCTAAAGACCAGGACTAACCAAAACTGAGAAGTCTAAAGACTAGGATTAACCAAGAGTCAGAGCCCTAAAGACCAGGACTAACCAAAACTGAGAAGTCTAAAGACTGGGACTAACAAAGACTCAGAACAGGAATATCTGAAACTCAAGAGTCAGAGCCCAAAAAGCCAGAACTAAACAAGACTGAGACGTTTAATGTCAGGGACTAACTAAGAGTCAGAGTCCTAAAGAAATCCCATAACCTTGTACTCCAATACATCCGATTAAATGCACATCATCATCTAGTGCCTCCTAATATTATAAATAGCAGCTACGCTAATCCCTTTTCCATTTGTTTCCCTTCTTCTACCCATCCCCGAGTCACACAGAGATTGTGCCAGCTCCGGTGGCATCCAGAGATGGACCAGCTCCAGCCGGGTTCTGCTTTCTGAGGACTGGAGTAATCAAAGCAGCACTGCCAACCCTATGTGGACATTTTACACATAACAAAAATGCTGTATCTGCATCACACAACTAATGCAGAAAGGACATTGTTCATATCACACTCTCCGTGTGTCACCCAGATGAGGATGGGTTCCCTTTTGAGTCTGGTTCCTCTCAAGGTTTCTTCCTAATACCATCTGAGGGAGTTTTTCCTTGCCACAGTCGCCTGAGTCACCTCAGGCTCGCTCACTAGGGAAAATTTTGTCTAACTTCCAGGACTGTTTGTTTGTATGTTTATTGTTTCTTATGTTCTGTAAAGCTGCTTTGAGACAATGCTCTTTGTTAAAAGCGCTATACAAATAAAACTGAATTGAATTGAATTGAATAAAGACTGGGACTATCTAGTACTACAAAAAGTCCTAACAGACTAGAACTACCCATGACAAAGAAGTTTGAGAATAACCAAGAGTCAGAGGTCCAAAACATGAACTATCCAAAAGTCTGAGCTCTAAAACACTGGTACTACCCAAGTGTCAGAGCCCTAAAGACCAGGACTAACCAAGAGTCAGAGACCTAAAGACCAGAACTAACCAAGTGTTAGAGCCCTAAAGACCAGGACTAACCAAGAGTCAGAGCCCTAAAGACCAGAACTAACCAAGTGTTAGAGCCCTAAAGACCAGGACTAACCAAGAGTGAGAGACCTAAAGACCAGAACTAACCAGGGATAGAGCCTAAAGACCAGGACTAACCAAGAGTCAGAGCCCCGAAAAAGGAACCCTGGGACAAACCCCAAGGAAAAAAAGGTAAAGGGGAAAGCCCCCAAAGGGGCCCAAAGGAACTAACTAACAGTAAAAAGTAAGAAGTCTAAATACTGAATATAACCACATAACCAAAAGTCCTAAAGAGGAGGAGAACTAAGAGAAAGAGCGAGAAAGACTGGGACTAACTTGGAGTAATACAGTTAAAAACAGAGATTTTAATGAAACAATAGAAAGTCCTGAGTGTCTACTTTCATATGAGCTTCATATTAACCACCACTGTGGAGTGGAACATGATGAAGACACTCAATCATCAACATGGACACAACATAAAACCGGAGGAAAGACATTTTTTGGCTTCTGGGGAAAAAAGAGTTAATAAAAATAAATCAGCTTTCAAGACAAACAGGACACGAATCAACATATTCAAAAAGGCAGCGAATATTACCTAAAAAAAGAACCTTTTCGATTTGATTTGATTTGATTCATTCTGATTTGATTCAGTTTAATTTGATTCACCTTTACAGGTCCAAACCTAGAGCCCTAATGACGGCTAAACTAGGAAGTAAAAGTTGGAATTTTTAACCTTTCCTGTGTTTCAGCTACACACATTCAGCTTTGTTGTCATGTGATTTGACAGCACTTGCTGAACTTGGGCTTGAGGAAACCGTCCTGACTTTCTGAACTGAGGGTGTGTTTTCTTTAGTGTTTCCTGATCAGATATGAGAAACCCAGAGAGGAACCAGACTCACACGGGATCCTCCTTTTAGATTTACATCTGAATGTGAATGATTAAAAATTAAAAAAACTGAGAAAGATGACATCATCTTTCCTCTCTGAGTCTAGTCCAGTCCAGTCCAGTCCAGTCCAGTGTTCTTACAGACTGAAAGGGGAGTCTACTGATAATATTCTATTCTCTCTATAATATTCTGGAGCATCTTGAGTCTTATTGAAGATGAACATGCCACAATTCCAGAAGCAGAATATTTATTTATTTATTTTTTATTTAATAAAATCATATTATTTAATCTTTTAATAATAAACCTGCAATTATTATTAGACAGAACACAAGTGATGTAATGTTACATCACACACACACACAAATGCTGTCTGACACCCTTGTGTCTGTGTGTGTGTGTATGTGTGTGTGTGGTGGCTGAAGGACAGAACTGTGAGCTCAGGGATTTGAGTGACCTTGAAAAGGAAACTGGGAATGAACAGTTTGACACACACATACACACACACACACACACTGCATGGTCTGAAAACTCTAGCAATAGATGATAATGCTAAGGGAATATTTGTGTGTATGTGTGTTTGTGTGTGTGTGTGTGTGTGAAGTGAGGAGCGACCCGTTAATTAAAAAATGTATTTATTTATAGAAAGGAAAAACCTGGTGAAAACAAACTGTGTGTGTGTGTGTGTGTGTGTGTGTGTGAGAGAGAGAGAGAGAGAGAGAGAGAGAGAGACGCCATCAGCATTCTGAACTGCCAGCTAATATTCTCTATTGTGTGTGTGTGTGTGTGTGTGTGTGTGTGTGTGTGTGTGTGTCTGTGTGTGTGTGGAGACATCAATCACTCCTATCTCACTTATCTTTTGTTTCAAACTCATCTAAGAGCATCTTTTCTTCTTGGGCACTGAAAGCTGTCAATAAAACTGAGAAGCTGTATCTCTTACACACACACACACACACACACACACAAACACACACACACATACACACACACACACACATACACTGCTCTACCTCTGTCTTCACATGCTCTGGTTTATTATCACATCATCTCTCATCTCCAAGCTCCTACACTGTACACTGACAGGTCAGGTTCCTGTTTCACTGCAGCTCTCTCTCTCTCTCTCTCACACACACACACACACACACACACACACACACACACAAACCCCTCTCTCATTTCTGTTAACATACTCCACGATTTGCTCTCTCTATTTCTCCTCAGATGAACTCCGAGTCAGAATGAAGAGTTCAAAAAGAAGCTGTTTTAATTACTCGATAAAGGAAAACTAGTTATTCATAATTAGCATATTAAACATAGCGGATCTGAAAACTCCGAATAAATCAATTAAAAAAAAACACAGACATTGAAACGTTCCAGTTTTGGAATTAGATATTCATGAAGCCGGTCATGTGGGATCATTCTTACAAGTAGTTCAAAAAATAAAAATCATCAATAAAAGCAAAATTCCCACAAATCAAAGTGGGAATTTAAACCATGAGAGCAGCAGGAACGTTATATATTATAAATTTATCTAGATGTAAAATATATTCCATAATTCATGTGAGGAAAATAAACCTTATTTGGTTTTGAAAAATGTCCTGAAAAGGCCTGAAACACAAACTTCACATTCATTTGAGAGGAAATGTCCTAAAAACGAGATGATTGAGGAAAGCTTGTGGAACTTCAGGTTCCAGGTAGAGGTTCAGGTGTGTTTCAGGTGTGTAGAGACTCAGGTAGAGGATCAGATGTGTTTCAGGTGTGTAGAGACTCAGGTAGAGGATCAGATGTGTTTCAGGTGTGTAGAGACTCAGGTAGAGGCTCAGGTGTGTTTCAGGTGTGTAGAGACTCAGGTAGAGGCTCAGGTGTGTTTCAGGTGTGTAGAGACTCAGGTAGAGGATCAGATGTGTTTCAGGTGTGTAGAGACTCAGGTAGAGGATCAGATGTGTTTCAGGTGTGTAGAGACTCAGGTAGAGGATCAGATGTGTTTCAGGTGTGTAGAGACTCAGGTAGAGGATCAGATGTGTTTCAGGTGTGTAGAGACTCAGGTAGAGGCTCAGGTGTGTTTCAGGTGTGTAGAGACTCAGGTAGAGGCTCAGGTGTGTTTCAGGTGTGTAGAGACTCAGGTAGAGGTTCAGGTGTGTTTCAGGTGTGTAGAGACTCAAGTAGAGGTTCAGGTGTGTTTCAGGTGTGTAGAGACTCAGGTAGAGGTTCAGGTGTGTTTCAGGTGTGTAGAGACTCAGGTAGAGGTTCAGGTGTGTTTCAGGTGTGTAGAGACTCAGGTAGAGGTTCAGGTGTGTAGAGACTCAGGTAGAGGTTCAGGTGTGTTTCAGGTGTGTAGAGACTCAGGTAGAGGTTCAGGTGTGTTTCAGGTGTGTAGAGACTCAGGTAGAGGTTCAGGTGTGTTTCAGGTGTGTAGAGACTCAGGTAGAGGTTCAGGTGTGTTTCAGGTGTGTAGAGACTCAGGTAGAGGTTCAGATGTTTTTCAGGTGTGTAGAGACTCAGGTAGAGGTTCAGGTGTGTTTCCTGTCCCTCAGTAACCCTGTAGAGTTCAGCACTGATGACTTCCAGCTAATGGGCTTCTGCACTGAACGCCACACAACACCAAAGAGCCTGCAGAGACAAAACTCTGCAGGCTGTCAGCTAGTGTGTGTGTATGTGTGTGTGTGTGTGTGTGTGTGTGTGTGTGTTTTTAATGAGCCGCAGCAGCCAAACCTTGCCAGGACTTTTAACGAGCAACCAGGTCCGAAGGTTGTGACAGGTTGTAGTGAAGCAGGAAGTCCGCCGGTGGGTGGGGCTGAGGTAACAGAGGACAAGAGAGCTTGGTGTCTGATTGGATGAGAGACTAAAGAGCAACACCGGGCCTCCAAAAAAAAAATCACATCTGCAATATCACATCTCAGTAGAGACATGCTAATTATCTAAACTCTAAATAATGGCTGCTGCTGTAATATTTCTCTGATTTAAATATCTTAGATCATTTAATCTATCAGACATCTATTAAGTAACATAAATTTCGTTATACACAGAAGCAACAAACAACAGGCCCCGCCTCCATCACGGAGAATGATAGACACAGACTACGCCTACCACACTGAGTGGCAGATACTGAGGCCACGCCTCCTTCACTGAGACTGACAGGTACAGAGGCCACGCCTCCTTCACTGAGACTGACAGAGACCGAGGCAACGGCTCCTTTACTGAGACTGAATAGAACAGAGGCCACACCTCCTTTCAATAAGGCTGACAGGTACAAAGGCCACACCTCCTTTACTGAGACTGACAGGTACAGAGGCCAAGTCTCCTTCACTGAGAATGACAGGTACAGAGACCACGCCTCCTTCACTGAGACTGGCAGGTACAGAGCCCACGCCTCCTTCACTTTCCCAATAGATGACATTTATTAAATCTAGACCTATCTGCTAAACAGCATTACAGTAATTATTAAATAATTATTGAGTCATATTAAATAAAAGCTACAATTATTGAAATAAAGCTCTAACTAATTATATGGATATAAAAACAGTTAGAATGATGTAAAGGACACGGCTCGTTGTTGTTGTTGTTGTTGTTGTTGTTGTGTGTAATTTATAGTCAATAAAGCAGCAGGCAGTTTATCATCCACACTGAGCCCTGACACCAGCCAGCTTGTGTTTTGTCACTGTTCTTGCTGGGGTTAAACATCTGGTGTTTTTATACACATCATTACCCTGATATGGGCCCTGTGTGTATGTGTGTGTGTGTGTGTGTGTGTTTGCTCTCACTCCTGTACATCTTATCTACAAAAATATGCCTTCAGGCCCAGAGGGTCATAATCAATCAAAACCCGTAATACGATGAGGAGAGTTTACAGCTTACATATGCAGCCCTGAGGGCCTTTAAAGGAGAGGAATAAGGAAACAGCTGAGTAGTAGTGCTTCTTTAATACTCAAAGCAGAGTAATAAAGTTCCTTTAATACACAGACATGCGGAATAAACTTCCAGACATGAGTGATTAAGGTGCATTAATACTTAGATCTCTAAAGGTGAGAAAGAAAGAGCTGAGTAAGTGTTTCATTATTATTTAGACCTGAGCAATACAGCTCCTTTAATACTCAGACCTGAGCAATACAGCTCCTTTAATACTCAGACCTGAGCAATACAGCTCCTTTAATACTCAGACCTCAGCAATATAGCTCCTTTAATACTCAAACCTGAGCAATACAGCTCCTTTAATACTCAAACCTGAGCAATATAGCTCCTTTAATACTCAAACCTGAGCAATATAGCTCCTTTAATACTCAAACCTGAGCAATACAGCTCCTTTAATACTCAAACCTGAGCAATACAGCTCCTTTAATACTCAAACCTGAGCAATACAGCTCCTTTAATACTCAAACCTGAGCAATATAGCTCCTTTAATACTCAAACCTGAGCAATACAGCTCCTTTAATACTCAAACCTGAGCAATACAGCTCCTTTAATACTCAGACCTCAGCAATACAGCTCCTTTAATATTCAGACCTGAGCAATACAGCTCCTTTAATATTCAGACCTGAGCAATACAGCTCCTTTAATACTCAAACCTGAGCAATACAGCTCCTTTAATACTCAAACCTGAGCAATACAGCTCCTTTAATACTCAGACCTGAGCAATACAGCTCCTTTAATACTCAGACCTGAGCAATACAGCTCCTTTAATACTCAGACCTGAGCAATACAGCTCCTTTAATACTCAGACCTCAGCAATATAGCTCCTTTAATACTCAAACCTGAGCAATACAGCTCCTTTAATACTCAAACCTGAGCAATATAGCTCCTTTAATACTCAAACCTGAGCAATATAGCTCCTTTAATACTCAAACCTGAGCAATACAGCTCCTTTAATACTCAAACCTGAGCAATACAGCTCCTTTAATACTCAAACCTGAGCAATACAGCTCCTTTAATACTCAAACCTGAGCAATATAGCTCCTTTAATACTCAAACCTGAGCAATACAGCTCCTTTAATACTCAAACCTGAGCAATACAGCTCCTTTAATACTCAGACCTCAGCAATACAGCTCCTTTAATATTCAGACCTGAGCAATACAGCTCCTTTAATATTCAGACCTGAGCAATACAGCTCCTTTAATACTCAAACCTCAGCAATACAGCTCCTTTAATATTCAGACCTGAGCAATACAGCTCCTTTAATACTCAGACCTCAGCAATACAGCTCCTTTAATACTCCAACCTGAGCAATACAGCTCCTTTAATACTCAGACCTCAGCAATACACCTCCTTTAATACTCAGACCTCAGCAATACAGCTCCTTTAACACTAAGAACTGACTGATAGAACACTATTAATACCACAAAACAAATAACATTCAATAGCTAAGTAATTAGACTCCATTAATATCCAGAACTGTAACAATACAATAATATCTCGTTTATTACTAAGAACTGAGTAATAAAAATGCATTTAATACCCTGAGCTCAGTATAAAGCCTCCTTTAATGCTGAGAGCTGAGCAATAGAGCACATTTCATAGACCGTTCAGAGTTCAGTTAACGCTAACAGATGAGTATTAACACCAATCCATGAGTCCTAGAGCTCCTTTAATACCCAGAGCTGAGTTAAAGAGTGACTGCAGCAGAGCAATGGAGGTCACTTTTTAAATGTATATATACATATATACACAGCACTGAATAATAGAGCTCCGTTAACACTCAGAGTTCAGTAACCTTCAGATTAATTGTGTGGCTTAAATAAAAGGAAAAATATGAAAAATATAAAATATGATTTTAGCTGCTATATCAGCTCGTTTTAGAAACTGAACGCTGAGTAACAGAGCTCCTTTAATAACCATGGATGAGGAATAGAGCTGCTTTACAACCAATATCGCTGTAATAACACACTTTTTTTCATGCTGAAGTGCTTCTATTTTGCCACGGTGCGCTCCACTGCAACATTCCAGTCTCTAATGTGCTAATTTTAGTTTCTCACTCTGGGATTAGAGAGCGCTAAGTAATAAAGAAGAGCGAAGAGCTTGCACCGAGCCCCACTCATCACACCATCAGCAAGAAAAAAAAACATAACCTCTCTTTTTCTCTCACGCTTAGTTTTTGCTATCTCAGTTTTTTTCCTTTCCCTTGTTCTGTCAATTTCTTTATTCCTCTCTGGTTCTCTGTCATTCACATTCCCGCATCCTCTCTTCCTGACATGCAATCACCAGGTAAATTCTCTTGATTCAGAGATTTGAGTGCTAACACAAAGCCCTCCGCTGCGTACCTCATCCGTGCCAGACTATTTCACACGTCACGCTAATGTGCATCTGAAACCTATACCAGGAAGTAGTACAAAAAAAGCAGGATACAGCGTCATAACTAATCATACTTTGTACATATTTGTACATATAAGGTCTTTTTTCATGTATTTGAATACAAATTTCCTAATTTTAGGAAATTCCTAAAATTTGTTTCTTTTGGAACTAATGTAGTTTACAGGCAAAGATTTTTCCAGAAGTATACACCATGTAAGTACTTTACATCATTATGCTCTGATATTATCTAACTTTAAATAAACAGTAGAAAAGACTATATTTATTGAGACCAATGCCTAAGACCAATACAATTTCAATGTCCATTGCCCCTGACTAAACACCACCAGACTCAGCACTGCCCTTGACCAGCACCACCACAAACCCATCACTGCCCCAACCAGCACCACCACAGACTCAGCACTGCCCATGCCTAAACACCACCACAGACCCATCACTGCCTCAACCAGCACCACCACAGATACAGCTCTGCCCATGCCTAATTACCACCCAGACTCATCACTGCCCATGACCAGCACCACCCCAGGACCTGCACTGTCCCTGCCCAATTACCACCCCAGAGCCAGGAATGCCTCTGGCCAAACACCACCACAGACTCAGCACTGCCATGACCAAACACCACTCCAAGACCCAGCACTGCTCCTGACCAGCAAAAGCCCAGACCCTGCACTGCCCCTGACAAGCATCAACCCAGACTCTGCACTGCCCCTAACCAGAACCACCCGAAATGCACCACTGCCCATGACCAAACATCACCCCTAAACCAAATCTGCACCAGATCTAGCACCACCCCTAAACCAGCATGGCCCCCTCTACTGCACTAGGCCCAGAACTACCCCTAAACCATCCCAGATCCAGCACAACCCCTAAACACAAACCATCCCTGAACCAGCATCTCCCTCAGCCCAGAACCATCCCTGATCCAACACCAACCATTAAACAAGAACTGTCCCTGATCAAGCATCACCCCTAAACCAGAATCTTCCATAATCCAGCAGCACCCCAAACAAGAACCATCCCTGATCCATCGACACTGATAAACCAGAGTCACCCCGATCTAGCAATAATTTCTGCCCTAGAAACAGCACTATCTACATTTACATTTACAGCATTTGTCAGACACCCTTATCCAGAGCAATGCACAAAAGTGCTTTGAAGTCTCTATCTACGAATGCATCAATACTGCCTCACTAAGTGTCAGACTAAGGTTACCATAAGTCTAAAACTCTGTTGGGAACAAATATAGCACAATATAGATGTAGGTCTTCACCTCTATTTTGAAGACAGCCAGTGAATCAATTGTTCGGACAGCTAGAAGTCCTTTCCACCACCTTGGAGCCAGAACAGAGAAGAGTCTTGCTGCATACCTACTTTGCACCCTAAGAGATGGTAGGACCAGTCAAACAGTGCTAGAGGATCTGAGGCAGTGTGGTGCAGTGTGTGGAATGAGATAAGAAGGTGATGGTCCATTTTTGGCTTCATAGGCTAGCATGAGTGTTTTAAATCTGCAGCTACTGGAAACCAGTGGAGGAAATTCAGCAATGGGGTGGTTGAAAACAATTATTGTCACATATACATTATAGCACAGTTAAAAAAAAATCTGGAAAGTTGGGGTCAGAGTGCAGGATTAGCCATGATGCAGTATCACTAGAGTAGTGAGGGTTAAGGGCTTTGCTTAGGGGCCCAACAGTGGCAGCTTGGCAGTGCAGAGCCAACAGTTTTGTGATTTGGATCATTTGCAAAGGTGGAACTGCACTCAGCGTTCGACCTGCCAGCAGAAAATTGCAGGAGTCCGGTCTTGAAATGACAAGAGACCAAACAAGCAGCCTGTGTGGATAAAAATAGCCGAATCCTTCTGATGTTGTAAAGGACAGTTGAAAACTGTCATGGCTACCCCAAGATTCCAAGCAGTGGCCAAAGGGGATATCAGTGAGTTGTCCAGGAGGATCGCAAGATCCTGACCTTGGGATGAATCACCTGGGATGACCAGCAGCACTACATACCTGCCTGCTAGGTCTGTGATCATGTTCAGTTTCCCAGGAACTGATCTAATGTGTATTGATGGAAAGTCATAGCATCATGCTCTATCCTGAAGAGTGCTACTGCTTGTCTGAGTGGCTTTTTCTTTTCTTTTATCCATCGAAACATCTTCATGATAATAATAACAAATCAAGTCAATAGGACTTACGCCTGTTAGTCTCTCACAGAAACACACACACACACACACACACACACACGTCTGTTTAACCCTGACCGTGTGAAATTAGCCGTGTTTGGCCTTCATAAACTGTGCAATCAGTGCTGCATGGAGAACCACTTCAAGCGCTCAGCAGGAGAGCACACGTCCCCCAGGATTTATTCTCCTGCTCTTCCTCCACCCAATTTCACTTTATTCACATTCACATTTATTCCTTTAAAAGAAGCTGAGTGTCTTTTCGTATTTGTTTTTATCGCAACGTTCTTTTCTCCCTGTGGCATCTTTTTTTTTTTACTTCCATTTCAATTCCAATCTCAGCCTTCCATTTCTTCCTTCCTCTATTGCCTTTTCACTCCTTTTTGAAATTTAATTTGTTGGCAATCCTTCATAAATAACACCCTCGCACGCACACACACACACACACACACACACGCACACACACACACACACACACACACACACACACACACACTCACACAGCCAGAAGCTTGAGCCCAAACTGATAAACACTGCTACTCACACACATCTCTGGATTTATGTCAGTCTCTTTTCTATCTTTCTTACTAACTTTCTGTTTTTAGTCTCTCTCTCTCTCTCTCTCTCTCTCTCTCTCTCTCTCTCTCTGTCTCTCTCTTGCTCTCTCCATCAGTCTCTCTGTCTAGCTGCAGTCTCATTATCTGTACTTCTGCTCTTGAATCGTTTTAACTAATTGGTTCTATACGGTCGTGGAACAATTGCTGTATGACAATGTTAATTAAAGTGTTCTAGAACAATATTAACACTACTATTCTAGAACAATTGCTTGAACAGTATCAGTGTATGGGTTCTAGAACAATCTGAACTAAAGAAATCGTTCTAGATTGTTCTAGTAGCCTCTTGCAAGGACCTCTGTGGAACTCTAACCGTAGGTCTTCCTCTCCGTCTTGCTCTCTGCCTTCCTCCCTGTCTTTCTCTCTGTCTTCCTCTCCATATCCCTCTGTCTTGCTCTCTGTCTTCCTCTCCGACTTCCTCTACCATATTCCTCTCTGCCTTCCTCTCTGTCTATCTCTGTCTTCCTCTCTGCCTTTCTTTCTGTCTTTCTCTGTCTTCCCCTCTGTCTTCCTCTCTGCCTTCCTCTCCATCTTC
This sequence comes from Hemibagrus guttatus, assembly GCA_033459395.1. Classification (NCBI taxonomy): domain Eukaryota; kingdom Metazoa; phylum Chordata; class Actinopteri; order Siluriformes; family Bagridae; genus Hemibagrus; species Hemibagrus guttatus. The sequence goes on from JAUCMX010000013.1 coordinate 23,790,961, forward strand.
CTCTCCGTCTTTCTCTGTCTTCCTCTCCCTTTTTCGCTCTGTCTTCCTCTCTGTCTTGCTCTCCATTTTTCTCTCTGTCTTTCTCCCCGTCTTTCTCTCCGTCTGTAATCCAGTGTGGTTCTGTTCTGCTTTGATGCCGTGCCGTGTGCTATGTTACCCAGCTGCACTCATAAAATATTAATGTGTGCATAATTGACGAGGGAGAAGCAACGCAGGAGATGACTTCAGACCAGATTAACATGAGTGCTCGACTCTCAGCAGGGTCGAAGGTCACACACACGCGCGCACACACACACACACACACACACACACACAGATGATACACCTAGTTCATCTACATTGGTTCTAGCATATGTGTTATTAATAATAGATTTGTATGAGCGTTTATTTTCTTCCTGCACACTGGCATGTTGCTCTCTTTTCTTCACAGCGTGGTGCTGCAGGCAGTACAGGCCGCGTCTCATTAATGTGAACCGCGCCAAGAATGCACTTTACAGGATAAAAACTGAGCCTGAATCCTCTGAGGGAAGAGAAAGTGCAGCTGTGGCTCACAGAGCTCCTGTTTACAGAGCAGAGGCTCGATCCTGCTCCTCACCCAGTCCAAATGAAGCTCAGAAACCTGCAGATACACTTGTCCACCTGTCTGTATGTCCACCTGTCTACATGACTACCTGTCCTTCTGTTCACTTGTCATCCTGTCTATATGTCCACTTATCTACCTGTTCTCCTGTTCCCCTGTCTATTTGTTCTCCTGTCTATATGTCCACCTGTCTGCATGTCTTTCTGTTCACCTGTCTACCTGTCCTCCTGTTCACCTGTCTACCTGTCCTCCTGTTCACCTGTCTACATGTCCTCCTGTTCTCCTGTCTACCTGTCCTCCTGTTCAGCAGTATAAATGTCCTCCTGTCTATATGTCCACCTGTCATCCTGTTCACTTGTCTACATGTCTAGTTGTCCTCCTATTCACCTGTCCTCCTGTTCACCTGTCTACCTGTCCTCTCTTCTATATGTCCACCTGTCTACCTGTCCTCCTGTTCAGCAGTATAAATGTCCTCCTGTCTATATGTCCACCTGTCATCCTGTTCACTTGTCTACCTGTCCTCCTGTTCACTTGTCTACTTGTTCACTTCTGTCTAGCTGTCCTCCCTTCTATATGTCCACCCGTCTACCTGTCCTTCTGTTCACCTGTCTACATGTCTAGCTGTCCTCCTATTCACCTGTCCTCCTGTTCACCTGTCTACCTGTCCTCTCTTCTATATGTCCACCTGTCTACCTGTCCTCCTGTTCACTTGTCTACCTGTCTTCCTGTTCACCTGTCTAACTGTCCTCTCTTCTATATGTCCACCTGCCTACCTGTCCTTCTGTTCACCTGTCTACATGTCTAGCTGTCCTCCTATTCACCTGTCTACATGTCTAGCTGTCCTCCTATTCACCTGTCTACATGTCTAGCTGTCCTCCTATTCACCTGTCTACCTGTCCTCTCTTCTATATGGCCACCTGTCTACCTGTCCTCCTGTTCACTTGTCTACCTGTCTTACTGTTCACCTGTCTACCTGTCCTCTCTCCTATATGTCCACCTGCCTACCTGTCCTTCTGTTCACTTGTCTACATGTCTAGCCGTCCTCCTATTCACCTGTCTACATGTCCTCCTATCTACATGTGTACCTGTTCTCATGTCTACCTGTCCAGCTATCTAGCGGTCGTCCTGTCCACCTGTCTATCTGTCCACTATGGCTAAATACAGTAAGATCTGACTCTAGATCAGAATCAGATGTCTGTCTGTCTGTCTATCTCCATGTCTACCTGCCTTTCTATCTACCTGTCTGTCAGTCTGTCTCCATGAATACCTGTCTCTGTATCTATCTCTCTGTCTGTTTCATGCCAAATAAGATCGGACCATTTGAACATCTGACCCTCTGTCATTAACGTGGCCTCGTCACAGCGGCAGCTTGTTGCACTGTTGAAGGTGTTGGTGCGAGGACGAGGACGAGGGAAAGCCCTAAAGCCAGCTCTGTACACAAGCCAAAATGGGCTAATGAATTTCCTCAGCTTTAAAAGTTCACCTCAAAATGTTAGCAGAGTTAACAATGACTGAAAGCCTGCGGTGGCCCGTTAGCCTGCTCTCATTTGCATAGCGCTAACTGTTCCCAACTGGCTGTCATTCATTATTAATAACATTAGTGTTTGGGGGTAAAGTGTTTCCTTAAGGCTCATTGCCCTGAATAAGGCATGCAGGCTGTGCATTATTGAGCAGAATGGATGGAGATGTCTCCAGACAGAATGTTTAAGAAAAGCAGAG
>JAUCMX010000013.1:23800759-23840759 GCA_033459395.1 Hemibagrus guttatus
AGATGGGGAACACAGAGAACATGGAGAAGATGGGGAACACAGAGAACATGGAGAAGATAGAGAAGATGGGGAACACAGAGAACATGGAGAAGATGGGGAACACAGAGAACATGGAGAAGATGAAGAAGATGGGGAACACAGAGAACATGGAGAAGATAGAGAAGATGGGGAACACAGAGAACATGGAGAAGATGGGGAACACAGAGAACATGGAGAAGATGGAGAAGATGGGGAACACAGAGAACATGGAGAAGATGGAGAAGATGGGGAACACAGAGAAGATGGAAAAGATGGGGAAACACAGAGAACATGGAGAAGATGGAGAAGATGGGGAACACAGAGAACATGGAGAAGATGGAGAAGATGGGAACACAGAGAACATGGAGAAGATGGGGAACACAGAGAACATGGAGAAGATGGGGAACACAGAGAACATGGAGAAGATGGAGAAGATGGGGAACACAGAGAACATGGAGAAGATGGAGAAGATGGGGAACACAGAGAACATGGAGAAGATGGGGAACACAGAGAACATGGAGAAGATGGAGAAGATGGGGAACACAGAGAACATGGAGAAGATGGAGAAGATGGGGAACACAGAGAACATGGAGAAGATGGAGAAGATGGGGAACACAGAGAAGATGAAAAGATGGAGAAGATGGAGAAGATGGGGAACACAGAGAACATGAGAAACACATTGTTCATGGAGAACATGATTTGTTTCTTGTTGAAAGCCATCTGTAAGACCGGAGTCTCGTCCACCGGAGTGTTGTCGGCCATCTTGAAAATGTTTTCTCATCCAGCATCACCCGCAGTAAGCCCCGCCCTTTTCTTCTGCATAAGCAAATCTGTGAGTGTTGAATTCATGAACATTCACAATTATATTTTATCCACTTGTATACGTGCATCATCCGGGTTCTTGAAGTGCACATCTTCTTCTTCTTCATGTTCTTCATCTTCTTCTTCATCTTCTTCTTCATCTTCTTCTTCTTCTTCTCCATCTTCTCCTTCTTCATCTTATTCTTCTGAATCTTCATCTTCTTCATCTTCTTCTTCATCTTCTTCTTCTTCATCTTATTCTTCTTCATCTTCATCTTCTGAATCTTCATCTTCTTCATCTTCTTCTTCTTCTACTTCATCTTCTTCATCTTCTTCTCCTTCATCTTCTTCTTCTTCTTCTCCATCTTCTCCTTCTTCATCTTATTCTTCTGAATCTTCATCTTCTTCATCTTCTTCTTCATCTTCTTCTTCTTCATCTTATTCTTCTTCATCTTCATCTTCTGAATCTTCATCTTCTTCATCTTCTTCTTCTTCTACTTCATCTTCTTCATCTTCTTCTCCTTCATCTTCTTCTTCTTCTTCTCCATCTTCTCCTTCTTCATCTTATTCTTCTTCATCTTCATCTTCTTCTTCATCTTCTTCTTCTTCATCTTATTCTTCTTCATCTTCTTCTTCATCTTCTTCATCTTCTTCTTCTTCTACTTCATCTTCTTCATCTTCTTCTCCTTCATCTTCTTCTTCTTCTTCTCCATCTTCTCCTTCTTCATCTTATTCTTCTTCATCTTCATCTTCTTCATCTTCTTCTTCATCTTCTTCTTCTTCATCTTCTTCTTCTTCTTCTTCTTCTTCTTCATCTTCATCTTCTTCATCTTCTTCTTCATCTTCTTCGTCTTCTTCTTCATCTTCTTCTCCTTCATCTTCTTCTCCATCTTCTCCTTCTTCATCTTCCATCTTCTTCATCTTCTTCTTCTTCATCTTCTTCTTCATCTTCTTCGTCTTCTTCTCCTTCATCTTCTTCCTCCATCTTCTCCTTCTTCATCTTCATCTTCTTCTTCTTCATCTTCATCTTCTTCATCTTCTTCTTCCTCCACTCACACTATTTCCACTAGACGGTAGAGCAGAGCAGTGCATGTGATTTTGGGTCGCAGCTCGAGTATAAGTAGTGTAGTAGGATGTAGGATGTTCACTGCTACTGTTTCTGAAACTGGACACACCCACAATCAACAATAGCACACACTCACCACACACACACACACTTCCTAGTGTGTAATCTCCTGAACATTAGGAATCAGTGCGAACGCTCAACTTCCGAACTCTGTTTCATTTTTACTGGACACACACACACACACACACACACACACACACACACACACACACACACACACACACACACACACACAAGCTGTTGAAGAGCTGCTCACGCCTCAATACAAGAACTCTAAATATACACCGTATGTTTCCAGCCTGCGCTTCTCTTCCGCTCTGACTCAGTACAGGAACGGGATCATGAGCGCGAAACGAAACTCCGTGAGATATAAAAAAAAAATGCAGGACGTCCAGGTTTCCCGCTGACCGCCCCGTCGACATGCCTGCGTTTCTCATATTCACATTAAACATTTTGGATGAAACGAGACAAAGATGCTGAGAGTGATGTCATGTTCAAAGCGCTGACCCTCCAGATGACCTTTAATATCAGCGGTCAGTGCGCTAATATCATCAACATCAGTGTAGAAGGATAAAAAGGTTCCACTGGGAAGAAGTATCTGCTGTACTGATGATATTAAAGCAGCGGTGTGTAAAGTGCCCTCTTTCTGCCTGGGAGGTGAACTACACCTGCACTTCACTTCACACCTGATTTATTCAAACTCAGTGTAGCTTGTGGCTTTTATCTGAAGGGGTGGGGCTAAGCATGTGGGCAGAGCTTATTTCAGGGCTGGAAAATTACAGAGTTTCACGAAAATTCTTTTGTGAAACTCCTCAATAATTAATGAACAGAATTATGGCATTGACTCAATTCATTCATCTAATTATTTATTGATATATATTTTTTAACTTGCTTAAACTTTATCCTGAGTAGGGCTGCTATTTATTTATATTTATATTTTATTTGTCCTTTTTTTTTTGTTTAATTTAGTGTTATGTATTTATTTATCTATCTGTTTGTCTATTTAATTTTGGGTTTGTTTATTTATTTGTCTCTCTGTTTATTTGTTTTAATTCAGTCTTCCCTATCAACTTTGTCTGAGTCAGGTTTGTGCTTTGTCAATTTGACTAATTGCTTAATTAATTGTGTAATTAATCTATTTGATCTTCAGGACAGTATTCCCACCCAGCATTCACAGGATTCCCGATACACACTCCATGTCCTCGCTGTCCCTGAGAAGGAATAAGTGACACAGACCCCCCCCCCCTCCCCCCCCCCGCACTTCCCATGATCCCCAGTGCACCTCAGGGCCGTGTCACACGCCTCACTGATCACACACACCTGTTTCCTGCTGTACCTGATCAGTGTCACTGTTTAACTTCTGGCTTCTGTGTCTCGTTGTGTAGCCTTTCATCTTCTCTAGTCATGTTGTGTCACACTAATCCCACTCTGTGCTCATGATTCAGCTTTTATTTACCTTTCATATATAAAGTGCTTGTTTGCTTTCACATCTTTCACTAAAAAATAGATTTCTCCATTATCTGTCAATCAATTCATCTTTCTCTCTCTCCCTCTCTCTCTCTTTCCCTCTCTCTTTCCCTCTCTCTCTTTAATGCAGCACTTCTGTGTAGCTTGTGTGTGTGTGTGTGTGTGTGTGTGTGTTTGTGTGTGTGTATATACATATATCTCCCAGCCATTATTAATAATGTTTATAATTCTGAATATGAAGCACATAAATATATATATATATATATATATATATATATAGAGAGAGAGAGAGAGGGAGAGAGAGAGACAGATATCCATTCTCCACGAGTCTTCAGAAGAGTGTGTGTTTTATTAGTGTTTTTATCCGATTTCCACTTTGCCCTAATGTTATTTAGGTTACAAAACCACGTGACGTCATGCGTGAATGACGGGTTGCCAGATTGCATCCGTCATTTCCATCCTCTATTTCTCCAAAGTACAGTACAACACCTGGCTCCAACACACTGTACAGAAAGGCACCCGAGCACACGAACCTCACAGAAGGCAACTCATCTGGGAGCCGAGCTGTAACCACGCAAGGAGAGAGAGAGAGAGAGAGAGAGAGAGAGAGAGAGAGAGAGAGAGAGAGAGAGAGGAGAGAGAAAGAGAGAGAGACAGAGAGAGAGAGAGAGAGAGAGACAGAGAGACAGAGAGAGGGAGAGAGAGAGAGGGACAGACAGAGAGAGAGAGAGGGACAGACAGAGAGAGAGACAGACAAAGAGAGAGAGACAGACAGAGAGAGAGAGACAGACAGAGAGAGAGAGACAGAGAGAGAGAGAGAGAGAGGGACAGACAGACAGAGAGAGAGAGAGAGACAGAGAGAGAGAGAGAGGGAGAGAGAGAGATACAGAGAGAGGGGGGGCAGACAGAGAGAGAGAGAGGGGGAGAGAGAGATACAGAGAGAGAGGCAGAGAGAGAGGGGGGGAGATACAGAGAAAGAGAGACAGACAGAGAGAGAGGGAGAGAGAAAGATACAGAGAGAGAGAGAGAGAGAGAGAGAGAGAGAGAGAGAGAGAGAGAGAGATCGCGGGGGCGCGCCTGCAGGCCATCTATCAGACGGAGCGCGCGCCCGCGTTGACGAGGCATCAAAAATGAAGCCCGTAAATCTCTTAAACTCACAAACTCTGCTCTCCTCTTTACTCTTCTGTAGCCATGTGGGTGATTTACACACGTTTACTCCTGACACGTGGCGCTACCGGAAACACACGTTAATTATCAATATTATTATTATTATTATTATTATTATTATTATTATTATTATTACTATGACGTGTAATAATTGGTCACATGGCACAGTCCTGATAATGTGCAAGCAGAAGCTAATTTCTCAGTTTAGAAAGAAACACGCCATGTGTGTGTGTTTACAGCATGAACACAAGCTGACTGGGTTTCGAATCAGCTCGGAATAAATAAATAAATAAATAAATAAATAAATAAATAAATAAATAAAGCCTTTTTTTCCATTTCTTTTCTTTCTTTATTTTTTGAGATGTTAATTAGAATAACTTTTGGTCATGGAATAAATAAAAAAAAAATAAAAAAAAAAGTTTGCATAGTACTAGAGCAGAGCTGATAAGTTTTCGAGAGAGAGAGAGAGAGCGAGAGAGAGAGAGAGAGAGAGAGAGAGAGAAACAGGAGCCTACCTTGCTCTAAGAGGCGTGAAGAGTGTTGGAAAGACGGATCCAGGGAATCCTTCTCAGCCATCAGCTCCGGCAAATACTTCTCATTATCCATGATGATTATTATTATTTATTTAATTATTATTAATATTTCTGTCCGCGGAGACCCGTGTGAGCAGCGCGTTACGCACACACACACACACGCACGCACACACACCAAACCTCAGAGAGAGTAAAAAAACACAGCTGTGAGGATCAGCTAAGCGCTCCACATCACCGGAGTGTGTTAAAGGTGAGTTAATGGTGTGTTAATGAAGGAGGTGGAGGTGGAGAATGTCCCGGAGATTCATCCATCCGCTTCACCGGGAAGCGTCCTGCTCCTGCGCGCTGCCTCTGCCTTCTCTCTCCAGCTTCCAGCTCCCCTTGCTGTATCTACGGGCAACCGGGACACGCCCAACTCCTGCTCTGATTGGTCCACTGAGGTGACAGTCACTCTTGTAAGGAGGCGGAGCTAAGATTCAGCGACGAGTGTTAAATAGAAAAATTTTTTAAATATTTTAATGTTTATTTTTTTTTTTTTTGTTTTTGTTTTTTAATTGCAATTTGCTTACTCTGCTTTATTTCTTTGAATATTATGTTAAATATTTTTTAGATTTTTAATTTTTTTTTTTTCATTTTTTTTAATGAGTTTCATATTTTTATATGTTTTAATGTGCTGTATATTTTAACATTTATATATATTTTGATATGTTTTTAATATGATTTTAATATGTTTTTGGGGTTACATGAGTTTAATGTTTGCGGTGCAGTTAATTGTATATATTTAATTTCCATTGTAATATTTGTGTTTAGCATTTTTTACACTTTTAAAATGAGTCAGAAATAAAAATTTCTGACAAAAAAAAAATATCACACAATTCTGCTTCTTAATGACATTGTTTTTATTTGTTTTTTAAAAAAAAACATTTATGTGCTTGTTGCTTCCAGGTTAATATGTAATCTATTTGATTTATGATAAATGCATCAGAGGTCAGATTTTTAATTCTTGGTTCGAACCACCCCAATGTATGGATGGTTTCCTGTTGGAAGCTGAAGCTCCACCTCCATTTCAAGTCTCTTCCAGACTGGAACGGGATTTCTTTTAGGATTACATGTAACCCTGAGTCATCTTTCCTCAGTCTCTCCTGATTAAAAGCATCCCTACACTATTGGTGCTACCACCAGCATGCTTCACAGAGGAATGTGCTTTATACCAAAGGCAAAATACCTAAATTTGGCCTCATTCATTTATGTACTTAGCCCTTACATCAGTGTTTCACTCTGCAGGTGGACGTTTTCAATCAGTGTAAAGAAATGAGTGATGTTCAGGCTGTGAGTCTGATCTAAAAAGAGTTTGTTGTTGTTCAGTGTGTTTTAGACGTGTGTTGTTCCCTCTGTTGGAGAACCTTACACAGAATATTTTCCTGGTTGGAGATGTAATCTGAGCTGCTTTTTAGATGAACAAGCACTTGGAGCGTCTCAGAGAGCAGAAATGGGTTTGACATCAACATTTCCCTTTTAAGATACAAACATTTGAGTGGAAAAAAAAAAAAACAAACCTGGAACTTATCTATGTATATATCGCCCCTAGTGGGCTAGAGGAAAACAGAAATATTTATGAAACACTACAAATTCTTAAAGTCCTGTTTGTCTACTTTCATATGAGCTTCATATTAACCTCCACTGTGGAGCGGGACATGACGAAGACCCTCAATCATCAACATGGACACTCAGTTTTTTAACTTGTGGGTAAAAGAGTTGATTTTAATTATGAATTATTGAAGGTTTTTTTTGGCATATAGTCATGTTCATTACAGTTCCACGTGTGAATACTTAAAGGGGAGTGAATACTTTAGCGAGTCAGTGCTTGTATAAGAGCGTGGAATTGTAACAGTTTAAGCGTTCATATTCCTGCATGTATTTTGCACGGCATGAGCGCCAGCATCTGAGCGAGGTCAGCGTTATGTCCTGAGGTTCAGCCATGCACGAGGAAGTTTTCTATTCAAAGCCTACATCAAAACCACACCATCAGCACTAATGGACAGTCAGGACTTGATGGCTGGCTGTAGGGCATGTGTGTTCTCATTACAGACATGTCCAGAAGCTAAAACAGAGCGCACTTCACCAGCTACGGCTACCATGTCAGAAAAAGAAAAAAAAAAAACACACACAGCCAGGAATGTTTTTTTTTTTTCTCTTTTAGAGAGGAATGCAATCCGTTGTATATTCTGTTCTCTCACTGCCTCAGAGAAAAGAAGAAGAAGAAGAAGAAGAAGAAGAAGAAGAAGAAGAAGAAACTGTGTAAATTTGCAGTACAGCTCTGTCTGAGCTAGATAAGCTAGAGGTTGAGTAATCCAGTCTTGTTCACACAAAAGCATGTATAGTGCATGTATAAAAGTCTCAGGAGAGGAGGAGATATCACACACCACCGGGACCAGAGGGAAAAAAATCTCTGAGCACAGTCCAGTGAAGGCAGGATTTCATGAATAAATTACATTACAATGATAAACATCTGGAATAAAACAATGTTTCAGGTGGATTTTTTTCCCCGTGTGAAACAGGACTGCATGTGTTTTATTCCTCTTGCGTCACCACACCACAATGACCACGTCATAGTTTTTATCCATTTAATCTTCGTTCCTGTTCTCACTTACGCTACAGCAGCTGTAACAAGTCAGAAAAAGATACTGACTGCCCCAAAGCGCTGAAACTGGAGACTCCAGGATTAAGTGTATGATATACAGTGATCAGCCATAACATTATGACCACCTGCCTAATGTAATATTGTGTTGGTCCCCCTTTTGCTGCCAAAACAGCCCTGACCCGTCCTGCACTGTGTATTCTGACACCTTTCTATCAGAACCAGCATTAACTTCTTCAGCAATTTGAGCAACAGTAGCTCGTCTGTTGGATCGGATCACACGGGCCAGCCTTCGCTCCACACGTGCATCAATGAGCCTCGGCCGCCCATGACCCTGTCTCCGGGTCACCACTGTTCCTTCCTTGGACCACTTTTGATAGATACTGACCACTGCAGACGGGGAACACCCCACAAGAGCTGCAGTTTTGGAGATGTTCTGATCCAGTGGTCTAGCCATCACAATTTGTCCCTTCGTCAAACTCGCTCAAATCCTTACGCTTGTCCATTTTTCCTGCTTCTAACACATCAACTTTGAGGACAAAATGTTCACTTGCTGCCTAATATATCCCACCCACTAACAGGTGCCATGATGAGGAGATCATCAGTGTTATTCACTTCACCTCTCACTGCTCACAATGTTATGGCTGATCGGTGTACAATAATATTACTGTTTAAAGTGTTGGGTATGGGTTAAAAAGCTTTTTATGCATGGATGGATAAGATTTAATAGTTTATTAACAAGCACAGCAGTGTTTGTGTGTGTGCTCCTGGAAAGGTGCTAATTCTGGCTAGTTAATTTATTGGTCTTCAATTTGTATAGGTGATAGAATTTCAGAAGACCAAATGCACAGAATTCAAAGCTTTATTTCATGCAGTTACGCCAATGAACTCTCCAGATCAGCAGCAGACTGAGGTGACGGTGATGAGGAAAAAATCCCTGAGATGATCTGAGGAAGAAACCTTGAGAGGAACCAGGCTCAGAAGAGAACTTCATCATCATCTGGGTGACACTGACACAACGTTTATATTCATGAGGAACTAATAGGTCAGTGTAGTTTCTAAGTTTATTATTGAATGACATACATGACTAACTGACTGCAATACGTGATTTCCAGCTGCATTGCTCTCTCCAGCCATAACTTTTTAAACATAAATAGTTTTCTGTCTAAACATACCATTTATTTCCCATAACAAGTAACTCGTGCCTCTGTTATGAAATATTACGAGCTGTCCATAAATTAGCGTCAACTCAAACAAGAGCCGCAGTAAGCCAGCTGTAAGAATCGGACGCTGGAGAGACGTCAGACGCAGTGACAGAAGGAAAAGTTGCATTAGTCAGTTAATGGAAACCACATGGGGGTGAAATAATAAAGTCTTGAGAGCCTCTCAGTAATGCTGCATGATGCTGAGCGCAGGTGAAGGTTAAATATGTAGAGAATGGCGATTAACTCGTTCAGCTCTGACAGATCAGACTTGACTCCAGGAGAAATCCTTATGAATTTTAGGCCTGAAGCTATACCTGAAGCTATATTTCTCCACTCATGCGCCTGTTCTGGCTTGTGATTGGACATAAAAGAAGATGTTATAAATTCTCTATTAACTCACAGCTTTATATTAATGCACTCAATCTGATACTTACACCGATCAGGCATAACATTGTGAGCATATTAGGCAGCAAGTAAACATTTTGTCCTCAAAGTTGATGTGTTAGAAGAGGATAAATGGACAAGCGTAAGGATTTGAGCGAGTTTGATGAAGGGACAAATTGTGATGGCTAGACCACTGGATCAGAACATCTCCAAAACTGCAGCTCTTGTGGGGTGTTCCCGGTCTGCAGTGGTCAGTATCTATCAAATGTGGTCCAAGGAAGGAACAGTGGTGAACAGGAGACAGGGTCATCGGCGGCCGAGGCTCATTGATGCACGTAGGGAGTGAAGGCTGGCCCGTGTGATCTGATCCAACAGACGAGCTACTGTTGTTCAAATTGCTGAAGAAGTTAATGCTGGTTCTGATAGAAAGGTGTCAGAATACACAGTGCAGGACGGGTCAGGGCTGTTTTGGCAGCAAAAGGGGGACCGATACAATATATTAGGTAGGTGGTTATAATGTTATGCCTGATTGGTGTACGTGAGACGGTATCGTTTCTATAGCAACAGCTTGTTCACAGGGATGTGTTCAGCTGATGCTAATAATAGTTTAATAATAATAATAATAATAATAATAATAATAATAATAAATTGGGCAGTGGTAGCTCAAGTGGTTAAGGCGTGATCGGGGTTCAAGCCCCAGCACCACCAAGCTGCCACTGTTGGGCAATTGAGCAACCCTCTCTGCTCCAGGGGGCTCTGTATCATAGCTGCAGTCTGACCCCAACTTCCTCAGCTGAGATATGCGAAGAAAAAGAATTCCACTGTGCTGTAATGTTTGAGTGGCGATAATAAAGGCTTCTCGCCCTCAGTTCTAAATAATAAAAGGATTTTTTTAATATCGTTGATGGGGTGAAGTTTACAGGAAGGAGTCTCCAGCAGGACAAAAAGCTGTACGTTTTCGGCATTTTCTTCACGGTTTTTTGCTAACAAGCTGCGTTTTTTTTCTTTGTTTTTATTAACTGAAGAGAGAGAATAAAGAGGTGATCTGCACGATCATAAGTGACAGCAGGAAATGATTTGTTTTGAGTAACTATAAATGGATAAAAAGTATTCGTAATGATTGGCAAACTGCTGTCGAGTCGGATGAGTAAAACCCGCTGTTGACTTTCTGCGAGATTAAAATCCAATCATAAAACTTTCAGCTTTCAGCCATGCACATCATTGTATCAGTGCGAGGGCGTGTTTACACTATTCTTCTGGGTTTTTTTTCTTTTCTTTTCTTTTAAGGAGGATGTGAATACGGAGGTTTTACTGGGTGGCACTGCAGGGAGTAGGCTGAGGAGAAGCCGCTTACGTAACGTCAGGGTTCTGCAGTCCAGCAGGTCACGCATTATCCACCCGCTTCATGTATATTCCATCCGAGGCGCAACGCAGAGGTGAAGCATTGTTTGTTTACTGATGTAGAATACACCGCTTGGGGCAATCGATAAAAAAAAGAAATAAAATAAAACTTTATTTATAGGCTTCTGTGGGTTGCGGCACTGTGCAGCGGAGACGGTGAAGCTAAACACCTTGTGGTGCTGGAGATGAGTGGAGCTGGGGATGAACTACAGGAGGAGGGGACGGTCAGTAGGCGGGGTTTAGCTGAGTGAGACAACAGCAAATTTAACAGACAGCAACAACAATTGAAACTCTTTAAGAAGGTTTGTGTTTGTTATTGTAACGAGGCACAAACATCCCTACAATAAAAGTTCCTCTCATTTCCCATCAGTTTGTGAGGAAGAAACGTCTCGGTGTGATTTTTCAGGGATGATGGTGAACATGAGGTTCAGAGGATCTCTCGACTTCAGAACTGTTAGCTGTAGATAGCTAGGATAGCTGTGAGTTGCTAAGTTCAACACATCAGATGTTAAATAGAATCAGAATCGAATCAGCTTTATTGCCAGCTGCTGTGGGTTTGTCACAAATCCGGGTTACGGAGCACGATGAATCAGACCCAATGCGGAGATAGATGGCAGACAGGGGTTTATTCAACAAAAGAACATACATCCACACAGACGTTACACTCAGACGGTACATACATACGAGGACTAGCACCGAACTCAGACAGACAGCCACTATAAATAAGGAACATAATTATTGACACATTAGGAACAGGTGAACGAAGGCAGGAACACATTAGGAAGAGGCGTGGCTAAAACTAACACATGACATAAACACAACCCCTGCTGAAGGCCCCCTAGTGGTCCTACGGGGGACCTTGCCCACCGTAACAGGGTTTTACATGTACAAGGAATTTGCCTTTGGTGTATTGGTGCAGAGCAATAAATAATAGAAAGAAAAATCCAAGAATTTTAAGTAAGATTACCTGTGGTAGAAAATCTAGATAAATATATACACTGTGTAATAGTGCAATAGAAATGCCCAGTGGAAATGACTAATAAAAATACTGAGTAGAAATAGCTAATAGAAATGGCTGATAAAAAATACCAAAGAGAAATGGCTAGTAGAAATGGAATAGCAATGGCTAGTAGAAATGCCCCAATGTAAATACCCAATAGAAAATGACTAATAGAAATATCAAAAGAAAAATGGGCATACCTAGTAGAAATGGCTAATATTAATGCCCAATAGAAATGGCTATTAGAAATGGCTAAAAGAAATGGAATAGAAATGGCTAGTACAAATACTCAATCCAATTAGAAATGACCAATAGAAATAGGTAATAGAAATGCCCAATAGAAATGGCTTATAGAAATGAAATAGAAATAGCTAATAGAAATACCAAATAAAATAGCTTATAGAAATGACTAATAGAAATGTCTAATGGAAATTCTCAACAGAAATAGCTAAAAGAAATAATAAATAAAAATGGCTTATAGAAATGGCTAATAGAAATGGAATAGAAATGCCTAGTACAAATACCCAATGGAAATGAATAATAGAAATGAACAATAGGAATAGGTAATAGAAATGCCCAATAGAAATGTTTAATAAAAAATGACTAATAGAAAAAGAATAGAAATAGCTAATAGAAATGACGAATAGAAATGGCTAAGAGGAATGTGTTTTGTTGTGTACGTCATTTCTGATCTGTTCAGTAGTACTGTCAGAACATTTACTTTTACACTTCTGCCATTTTGCAGACGTCCTTATCCACAGCGACTTACATTTTTATCCCATTTTATACAACTGAGCATTGAGGGTTAAGGGCCTTGCTCAGGGGTCCAGCAGTGGCAGCTCGGTGGACCCGGGATTCGAACTGGACCTCATTAAAATTCTGGACTGTTGCGTCTCTGTGTGGTGTCTCTCCGTGGATGTGTTTGTGAATGTTTCTGGTGTAAAGGAGCTCAGGCTGTAATCTCTGTAGTCTGATATCTGATCTATAATCTGCTCCGGCTCATGGGGGATTTATTTATAGAGACCAGGCCATCTGTGGTCCTCCAGCAGCCCACAGCCCGCCGGCCAGCCGGGGGTCGAGTCCAGGAACCATACCAGGAGATGTGCAGATGATGACCAGCACGGTTTTAGGTAAGTGTGTGTGTGTGTGTGTGTGTGTGATGAAGAGGGTTGTTACCGTGACAGCGAGTGATGGTAATCATGGAGGAGGGAGGGTACCTGCTGCCATGAGCTTCTTCCTTTAATTCCTGTCTCATAAACGTGGCGTTAATTACAGCACGCTGGGGAGATGAGGAGCAGCACCAAAGAACAGAGGAACACACACACACACACACACACACACACACACACACACACCTGCTGTTGTCTCTGATCTGCACTGCTTTGTACTGTGTGTTCGTCTCACTGGACTCGTTTAGAAACAAATGAAGTTTTATTCACTTCTCCATCGGATTGTGATCTTTATTCTGGAGCAGAAGTTCAGAGAAGACTTTTATTTTATTTTATTGCTTTTTAAGATGAACAGATCCATCTTCTTCTCTTCTCTTCTCTTCTCTTCTCTTCTCTTCTCTTCTCTTCTCTTCTCTTCTCTTCTCTTGTCTTCTCTTAATGAATCCTCTGTATCAGGTGTTACTGTTACTGTAGAAACAATAATGTTTGTAAATTTTATGGTCCAGAGTCGTGCTGTGACAGAAACTGATAGCTTCTAGCTGGAGAATTGGCTGGAGAAATTGCTGGAGAAATGTCTGAGGAACTGGCTGGAAAACTCGCTGGAAAACTGGATGGAAAACTGGCTGGAGAACTGTATGAAGAACTGGCTGGAGAACTGGATGGAGAACAAGCTGGAGAACTGGCTGGAGAACTAGCTGGAGAACTGGCTGGAGAACTGGCTGGAGATCTAGCTGGAAAACTATCTGGAGAACTGGCTGGAGAACTATCTGGAGAACTGGCTGGAGAACTAGCTGGAGAGCTATCTGGAGAACTGGCTGGAGAAATAGCTGGAGAAATAGCTGGAGAACTGGCTAGAGAGCTAGCTGGAGAACTAGCTGGAGAACTGGCTGGAGAACTGGCTGGAGATCTAGCTGGAGAACTGGCTGGGGAACTGGCTGGAGAACTGGCTGGGGAACTGTCTGGAGAACTGTCTGGAGAACTGGCTGGAGAACTCACTGGGGAACTGGCTGGAGAACTGATTGGAGAACTGTCTGGAGAATTGTCTGGAGAACTGGCTGGAGAACTCAGTGGGGAACTGGCTGGAGAACTGATTGGAGAACTGTCTGGAGAACTGTCTGGAGAACTGGCTGTGGAACTGGCTGGAGAACTCACTGGGGAACTGGCTGGAGAACTGGCTGGAGAACTAGCTGGAGAACTGGCTGGAGAACTGGCTGGAGAACTCAATGGGGAACTAGCTGGAGAACTGACTGGAGAACTGGCTGGAGAACTGGCTGGAGAACTCACTGGTGAACTCACTGGAGAACTCACTGGGGAACTCACTGGGGAACTGGCTGGAGAACTGGCTGGAGAACTGATAGGAGACCTGGCTGGAGACCTGGCTGGAGAACTAGCTGGAGAACTGGCTGGAGAACTGGCTGGAAAACTTGCCGGAGAACTCACTGGGGAACTGGCTGGAGAACTGGCTGGAGAACTGATAGGAGAACTGGCTGGAAAACTGGCTGGAGAACTGGCTGGAGAACTCAATGGGGAACTAGCTGGAGAACTGACTGGAGAACTGGCTGGAGAACTGGCTGGAGAACTCACTGGTGAACTCACTGGAGAACTCACTGGGGAACTCACTGGGGAACTGGCTGGAGAACTGGCTGGAGAACTGATAGGAGACCTGGCTGGAGACCTGGCTGGAGAACTAGCTGGAGAACTGGCTGGAGAACTGGCTGGAAAACTTGCCGGAGAACTCACTGGGGAACTGGCTGGAGAACTGGCTGGAGAACTGATAGGAGAACTGGCTGGAAAACTGGCTGGAGAACTGGCTGGAAAACTCGCTGGAGAACTGGCTGGAGAACTGATAGGAGAACTGGCTGGAGAACTGGCTGGAGAACTGATAGGAGAACTGGCTGGAGAACTGGCTGGAGAACTGATAGGAGAACTGGCTGGAGAACTGGCTGGAGAACTGATAGGAGAACTGGCCTAAGAACTCAATACACTGCACAGTGCAAATGAAATATATATTCTCTCCTTTAAGATTTATTCTGACCTCCTTCTCCATGTCAGTGTGACATTCCTGCAGCTCTAACGGGAACAAACCAGCTGTTAATGCTGGAAATCTGTTCATTTAGTGTATCAGGTTTATTTACTGTATCAGGAACACTCATGACCACTTTATTAGCAACACCTCTACACCTCCTGATTCATGTGATCATCAAATCAGCCAATCAGGTGACAGCACGTGAAACCCTGCAGATCAGGATAGTCAGTTACAAACCTCAGAGTTTGAGTTTTTCAGAAACTCCTGGGGTTTTTCCACACACATGGTCTCTAGAGTTCACAC
Source organism: Hemibagrus guttatus (assembly GCA_033459395.1). Lineage (NCBI taxonomy): Eukaryota > Metazoa > Chordata > Actinopteri > Siluriformes > Bagridae > Hemibagrus > Hemibagrus guttatus. The sequence continues at coordinate 23,815,998 of JAUCMX010000013.1, forward strand.
AGGATGGTGCGTAAAACCAAAAACATTCAGCGAGCAGCAGTTCTTCCTGTTGATGAGAGTTTCAGAGGAAAGCTAGTCAGTTCCTGCTGATTCTGCTACAGCAGCTTTAAAACTCACTCTGTACAACCATGATGAGCAGGAAAGCATCTTAACGTATTGAACCTTGAGGTAGATGTAGACTCTACAGCTGCAGAAGATCACACCAGGTTCTGCTCCTCACAGCCAAGAGCAGGAGTCTCAGGATACAGTGAGGGCAGAGTCAGGAAAGTGGACAGAAAGTGGATGAAGACCAGACAGACAGAGAGAGAGAGAGAGAGAGAGAGAGAGAGAGATAGAGAGAGAGAGAGAGAGAGAGAGGGAGAGAGAGAGGGAGAGAGAGAGGGAGAGAGAGAATATCAGACTGTAGTGACACACTGCCTCCTGCTGGTGACACACTGCGCTGCCCTGCAGGCTTCTGAAGGTGAGGTACGATTAGGTGAGGCAAAGGTCAGAGGTAAGGTAAAGGTCAGAGGTGAGTAAAGCTCAGAGGTGATGAAAATCCAACTGATCAGATGAGTTTAAAGTTTCAGGTTGAAGCAGCTGTTAGAGTTTTAAACACTTCAGTGACGCAGTAGGATGTGTTTATCTGTCCACTCACCACACACACACACACACACACACACACACACACACACATATTCAGTGAATGATCTCAGCAGCTCTCATCCACTCAATATTCTGAATTCCTTCCTCTGTGTTTTTCTTTCCCTTCCTGTCTGTCCATCTGTGTGTCTGTCTGTCTTTCTCGCTTTCTGTCTCTCCCCCGTCTGTCTGTCTCACTCTTTGTCTTTTTGTCTGTCTGTCTATTTGTCTATCTTTGTCTTTTCTGCTTTTCTGTCTGTCTGTTTAGTCTGTTCTGTCCGTCTGCCCATCTTTCTGTCTGTCTCGCTTTCTTTCTCTCCCTCTGTCTGTCCGTCCCTTACTTTGTTTGTCTGTCTGTCTGTCTGTCTGTCTCTTTCTATCTTTCTCTCTCTCTCTCTCTTTCTCTCTCTCTCTCTTTCTCTCTCTCTCGCCTTCTCTCTCTCTCTCTCTCTCTCTCTCTGTCTCTGTCTCTCTCTCTCTCTCTCTCTCTCTCTCTCTCTCTCTCTCTCTTTTCCTCTGTCTGTCCGTCCCTTACTTTGTTTGTCTGTCTGTCTGTCTGTCTCTCTGTCTGTCTCTTTCTCTCTCTATCCCTCCCTATCTCTCTCTCTCTCTCTCTCTCTCTCTCTCTCTCTCTCTCTCTCTCTCTCTCTCTCTCAGTTGGAAGTGTCGGCTAACGAGGAGCTGTCAGCTTTATCCAGCTAAACAAATCAATGGACTGCAGGAGCTTTCAAGGTCAACCTTCTCTCAGAAGTCACGCTGGGAATCTGCAACAGATTTGTAAAATCAGAAGCGATCCCTGTCTGAGATGCGATAGTTCCACTTCATGATGCCAGTGACCTGCAGGATGACCTCACAATCATGGAAACTTTTACTGTTCACTTCTCAGTGAGGCAGCGGTGGGTCAGCGCTCAGAGTTCTGCGTTAGCTCTAATCACAGAGACGCTAAACTCTGTGTGATGTGAAGAGAGTTACGCTGCTTTCACACGCCAGCAGCTGACACGCCGCTCGGGTCTTCTGTCTGCTCCTGGGCGTGGCCCATGTCGTCTCCTCTTCTAATGAGAAACACCTGGAACTTCTCACACGTCTGAGTTAAACACAAATTCAATAACCTACAAATCAGTGAGAACATTAGCTTCATCAACAAATCTAGCTAACTGTAGCAGCTACATGCACGCTCCAGAAGAACCGATAATCTCTTCTACTTCCTTCTACACTTTCTTTTCCTTCCTGTTGTCTGAGGATGAGATGAAACCAAATGCAGGTAGCAACTAGAGATGAAGAAACAAGCTGTTTCTTGTTGTTTGCTAGCAGGCTACGTCCACTAACACAACCTGTTCAGCTTAATTCTGACTATGGATGATGTTTTTGCTGAAACTACTGCTAAAAAAGAGATGATAGCATTTTTATTCATTTCTCCATCCCTCCATCAGGACAGCTAGCTCTCCCCTAGCATGGAGCATGCTCTGTCTGTTTGTCTGTCTGTCTGTCTGTCTGTCTGTCTCTGTCTGTCTCTTCCTCTGTCTGTCTCTTTCTCTGCCTGTCTCTCTCCCTCTGTCTGTCTGTCTCTGTCTGTCTCATCCTCTGTCTGCCTCTTTCTCTGTCTCTCTCTTCCTCTGTCTGTCCTTTGTGAGTCTGCTTGTCTGTCTGTCTCTCCCTCTTCCTCTGTTTATCACTTCCTCTGTCTGTCTTCTTGTCTGTCTTTCTCTGTCTCCATCTGTCTCTATCTTTCTATATTTTCCTCTGTCTGTCTGTCTGTCTGTCTGTCTGTCTGTCTGTCTCTTCCTCTGTCTATCTGTTTGTCTGTTTTTCTGCCTTTCTCTACCTCTGTCTGTCTCTCTGTCTGTCTGCTTGTCTCTTTGTCTGTCTTTATCTATCTCTGTCTGTCTCTCTGTATGCCTGTCTCTTCCTATGTCTATCTCTTCCTCTGTCTGTCTGTCTGCTTGTCTGTTATCTGTCTTTCTCTGTCTCTGTCTGTCTCTCTGTCTGTCTATCTCTTCCTCTGTCTGTCTGTCTGCTTGTCTGTTTGCTTGTTTTTCTCTGTCTCCATCTGTCTCTCTCTCTGTCGGTCTCTTCTTCTGCCTGTTTGTCTGTCTATCCATCTCTTCCACTGTCTGTCTGCTTGTCTGTCTATCCATCTGTCTCTCAGGCTGTCTATCTTTTCCACTGTCTGTCTGCTTGTCTGTCTATCCATCTGTCTCTCTGTAAGTCTATCTCTTCCATTCTTCCTCTGAGACTATGCTGCAGAGCTTCATTATACAGCGCTTCCTACACCATTCCCTTACAGCAGGACCTGGGATTGATGGGTCTAGGGTCATGAAAGGTCCAGGACTTATCACAGGAACTCTGAGCTTGAGGTGGGAATGAGATGCCATCCTGCTCCTCAGGACACCTGTGAGGAACATGCAGTCCACCTGGATGTCAGGAAGGAAACCCAGACAGACGGAGGAGAGCATGTGTTACACACCGGCTTGGCGATGACATGAAGAAGCCAGAGTGAGACGTGAGTCACTAGATTGTCAAGTACACTATATATAGTGAAAGAAGACAGTCTGATTTGAGACACAGCCTGCACGTCCCTCACCGCTTTCTGATCACTGACACGAGTCCCGAGGCGTCACATTCTCCACTAACACACACCTGCCAAAGCTTCACTGAACACACATGAAGCCGTGTTTAAGCCCAATCAACATATTTTACCCATTAGGAGTGTGAAGTGTGAAGTATGTGTGTGTGTGTGTGTGTGTGTGTGTGTGTGTGTGAGAGAAAGAGAGAGAGAGAGAGAGAGAGAGAGAGAGAGAGAGAGAGATTCAGCTGTAGGGAGAAATCTGACAGGAAAGTACACAAGATATTAAAAATAATTGATGTTCAGTATGAATTTAATAAGTGAAGACTCTCAGACATACAGCACACACACACACACACACACACACACACACACACACACAATAATGCATAATTTTTTTTACGTGTTTGTATTTTTTTTACCCATGTTATTTTTCTTAACGTACGATTCATTTCATTACACTTGTGATTCTTTACATGTGATTCAACTGATTCTTTACATGATTCTTTTGTTATTATACATCTGATTCTTCACACATGATTCATTCATTTTCACACCTGAGTCTTTACATAGTTCATTTGTCAGATTTGATTCTTCACACACCATTCTTTTCACAGTTCATTTATTTTTCACATCTGATTCTTTACATATGATTCAATTCTTTTACGTCTGATTCTTTAAACACTATTCATTCTTTTCCAAATCTGATTCTTTACACGAATCATTTCTTTTCACACCTGATTATTGAAACATGATTTATTTATTTTCACTTCTGATTCTTCTGATTCTTTACATAATTCCTTTTTTTTATAGTTCCTTTTTTCCCCCCCCATCTGATTCTTTACGCAATACATTTATTTTCCCATCTGATTCTTTACAGTTCATTCGTCACATCTGATAATTTACACAAGATTTATTTATTTTTCACATCTCATTCTTTACATTCGATTCAATTCTTTTCAAATCTGATTCTTTACGTATGATTCAGGTCTTTTCAAATCTGATTCTTTACGTATGATTCAGTTCTTTTCAAATCTGATTCTTTAAACACAATTAACTTGTTTTTACATCTGATTCTTTACATATGTTTCAAGTCTTTTCATATCTGATTCTTTACATAATTCCTTTTTTTTATAGTTCCTTTCCCCCCCATCTGATTCTTTACGCAATACATTTATTTTCCCATCTGATTCTTTACAGTTCATTCGTCACATCTGATACTTTACACAAGATTTATTTATTTTTCACTTCTCATTCTTTACATTCGATTCAATTCTTTTCAAATCTGATTCTTTACGTATGATTCAGTTCTTTTCAAATCTGATTCTTTACGTATGATTCAGTTCTTTTCAAATCTGATTCTTTACATATGATTCAGGTCTTTTCATATCTGATTCTTTAAACACAATTAATTTGTTTTTACATCTGATTCTTTACATATGTTTCAGGTCTTTTCATATCTGATTCTTTACATAATTCCTTTATTTTTCCAAGAATTAAATTTTACCCATCAATCTTGTTCTTTCAATTGTTTTCAAGCTTTTATCACATTTCATCTGCTTTTCAAGGACGAGTTGAGCAGAAGTTAAAAAGCTAGGGCTTCATGAAAACATGCGATTATTTCATTCTATTTTTTACTCCTTTTTAAGATGAGATAACGAGGGTAAGACAGCAGTCTGAATCTGGCTCAGTGATGTATGATCATGTTTCTTTTCATAGAGTCTATTAGCATGATTCATTTAGCCACGCTGACCTTTGAGAATAACTACCGGTGTATTATTCATGTGTTACTCATCAACCGTTACGTTTTTATTTCATCGTCGCGTGGGAGTTCGAGTCACTTGCTCTTCCGCTACAGTGCGCTAGTGCTAGCGTGAAACCTAGCATGCGTTTCCAAATCAGCTGAATGTTTCACGAGTTCCTTCCATATCGGTAAAGACGGTTAGACACAAGCATCATGCAGAGAAGGCTCCGGATGATGTCATTCAACACTATTACATCGCAGTGCTGCTGAGTTCTGGATTCTGATTGGTCAGAACTGGAGCGCAGGTCGATATTAAAGCGCTGTGAAGTTTTCGAACTTTATTCCCGCTTCTTGAAAAGTTTTATGATTTCATCTTCATGTGCTTCGAGCCTAGAGATTTGGACGAAATGTCTCTGTGGAGCAGAAGGTCCCAGTGAGCTCTGGAGATGCTGTGAGATGGGACTGGAGACGTTGAGAAGAAGCTTGATGAGAAAGCGAGGGTTAATTCCAGCGATGCAGCAGATGAAGCAGATGAAGTGTGGAGTAAAGCCAGAGCTGGGTGTGTTATTTATTTACTCTGTATGAGGGAGAATATTCTCCAGCTCCTGGAAGCCGTGCTGTGTGGGAGTGAGCCAGCAGAATCTCTGAAGTTCCCAGGGTTAGGAGATGCCACAGAGTGGTGATGAAGATCTCCAGCCTCCTCTTCCTCCTCCTACAAGTCTTCCAAAATCACTCTGAGTGTAGGAGGAAGGTAGGAGGGAGAGCCCGGTTCCCCTCCATCTCCCTCTCTCTCTCGCTCTCTCTCTCTCTCTCTCTCTCTCTCTCTCTCTCTTGTCCATCCATCTTGGGTTTATTTGTCATTACTGTCCTTCACCACTCTTTTTATTTTCTGTCTCACTCTACGCATACTCTCTCTCTCTCTCTCTCTCTCTCTCTTTCTCTCTCTCTCTTCACCGTCCCTATCAGGTTACTTTATTTTTTCTGTCCTTCATTTGTCTTACTCTCTATTTCTATTCTTTTTTTTTTTAATTTTTTCTCTCTCTCCTCCATTTCTTTCTCTTTCCTGTCCTTCACCTCTCTTACTCTCTCTCCATACTCCCTCTCTCTCTTTTTTGTCATTACTGTCCTTCACCACCCTTTTTATTTTCTGTCTCACTCTACGCATACTCTCTCGCTCTCTCTCTCTCTCTCTCTCTCTCTCTCTCTCTCTATCTTCTCTATTTCTTTGTCTTTCCTTTACTTCACTTGTCTCACTCTCCATCACTCTTTTTTCCTGCCTCACTCTCTCTCTCTCTCTCTCTCTCACTCACATTCCATCACTCTTTTTTTATTTCCTGCCTCACTCTCACCATACTCTCTCTCCATTTCTTTGTCTTTCCTGTCCTTCACCTGTCTCACTCTCCATCACTCTTTTTTATTTCCTGTCTCACTATCTCTATATTCTCTCTCTCTATTTATTCTCTCCATCTCTCTGTTTAGTGATGGGTGTAGGCAGTAGAAGACAGATTTTTCTTTGTTGTAGAGAAAACAACAAAGACAGACAGACCTCAGACTCAGAAAGAAAAGTCTTTCCTTTTCCTGAAGGATGAAGGATGAGGAATGAGGGATGAAGGATGAGGCATGAGGGATGAAGGATGAGGGATGAGAGATGATGTGATGAGAACACCGTTAAAGCTTTCATATGTTTACCAATTTCGTGTTCAGGGAAACATTGACAAGCCACTTTATTCATGTCGTGTGGTGATGGTTTTCTTTTTTTTTTACACAACAAGGCTTTGACAGAAACGAGATGCAAGGAGAGAGATGATGAGATGATGTCATCTGTTAGGGAAAAGAGAAGTAGAGAGAGGAAATGGAAAGACAGATGGTTGTTTAAGAGACATTTAAATTCTCTGAAATCTCTGTTTTCATCTTCAGTTCTCAGCTCCCCACAGGTTCTTCAGTAGGTTCAGTGTCAGAGATGCAGTGATGAAGTGCAGGTGTGATACACTTTTACTTTTATTTATAGTGCAGTGAGGAGTGAATCGAATGTCGTAGGTACCAAATAAAATGCAGTAGGAGTAGGCAGTGAATCAGTAAATTTGATCTACTGAGCAAATTGATTGGGAGTGAATCGAGTGTAGTAGGGAGTGAATCAAGTGTAGTAGGGAGTGAATCGAGTGTAGTAGGGAGTGAATCGAAAGTAGTAGGGAGTGAATCGAAAGTAGTAGGGAGTGAATCGAAAGTAGTAGGGAGTGAATCGAGTGTAGTAGGGAGTGAACCGAAAGTAGTAGGGAGTGAATCGAGTGTAGTAGGGAGTGAATCGAAAGTAGTAGGGAGTGAACTGAAAGTAGTAGGGAGTGAATCGAAAGTAGTAGGGAGTGAATCGAAAGTAGTAGGGAGTGAATCGAATGTAGCAGGGAGTGAATCGAGTGTAGTAGGGAGTGAATCGAGTGTAGTAGGGAGTGAACTGAAAGTAGTAGGGAGTGAATCGAAAGTAGTAGGGAGTGAATCGAAAGTAGTAGGGAGTGAATCGAATGTAGCAGGGAGTGAATCGAGTGTAGTAGGGAGTGAATCGAGTGTAGTAGGGAGTGAATCAAATGCTGTAGGGAGTGAATCGAGTGTAGTAGGGAGTGAATTGAGTGTAGTAGGGAGTGAATCAAATGCTGTAGGGAGTGAATCGAGTGTAGTAGGGAGTGAATCGAGTGTAGTAGGGAGTGAATCAAATGCTGTAGGGAGTGAATCGAGTGTAGTAGGGAGTGAATCAAATGCTGTAGGGAGTGAATCGAGTGTAATAGGGAGTGAATCGAGTGTAGCAGGGAGTGAATCGAATGTAGTAGGGAGTGAATCGAAAGTAGTAGGGAGTGAATCGAAAGTAGTAGGGCGTGAACCGAATGTAGCAGGGAGTGAATCAAATGCTGTAGGGAGTGAATCGAGTGTAGTAGGGAGTGAATTGAGTGTAGTAGGGAGTGAATCGAGTGTAGTAGGGAGTGAATCAAATGCTGTAGGGAGTGAATCGAGTGTAGTAGGGTGTGAATCGAAAGTAGTAGGGAGTGAATCGAGTGTAGTAGGGAGTGAACCGAAAGTAGTAGGGAGTGAATCGAGTGTAGTAGGGAGTGAATCGAAAGTAGTAGGGAGTGAACTGAAAGTAGTAGGGAGTGAATCGAAAGTAGTAGGGAGTGAATCGAATGTAGCAGGGAGTGAATCGAGTGTAGTAGGGAGTGAATCGAGTGTAGTAGGGAGTGAACTGAAAGTAGTAGGGAGTGAATCGAAAGTAGTAGGGAGTGAATCGAAAGTAGTAGGGAGTGAATCGAATGTAGCAGGGAGTGAATCGAGTGTAGTAGGGAGTGAATCGAGTGTAGTAGGGAGTGAATCAAATGCTGTAGGGAGTGAATCGAGTGTAGTAGGGAGTGAATTGAGTGTAGTAGGGAGTGAATCAAATGCTGTAGGGAGTGAATCGAGTGTAGTAGGGAGTGAATCGAGTGTAGTAGGGAGTGAATCAAATGCTGTAGGGAGTGAATCGAGTGTAGTAGGGAGTGAATCAAATGCTGTAGGGAGTGAATCGAGTGTAATAGGGAGTGAATCGAGTGTAGCAGGGAGTGAATCGAATGTAGTAGGGAGTGAATCGAAAGTAGTAGGGAGTGAATTGAAAGTAGTAGGGCGTGAACCGAATGTAGCAGGGAGTGAATCAAATGCTGTAGGGAGTGAATCGAGTGTAGTAGGGAGTGAATTGAGTGTAGTAGGGAGTGAATCGAGTGTAGTAGGGAGTGAATCAAATGCTGTAGGGAGTGAATCGAGTGTAGTAGGGTGTGAATCGAAAGTAGTAGGGAGTGAATCGAGTGTAGTAGGGAGTGAACCGAAAGTAGTAGGGAGTGAATCGAGTGTAGTAGGGAGTGAATCGAAAGTAGTAGGGAGTGAACTGAAAGTAGTAGGGAGTGAATCGAAAGTAGTAGGGAGTGAATCGAAAGTAGTAGGGAGTGAATCGAATGTAGCAGGGAGTGAATCGAGTGTAGTAGGGAGTGAATCGAGTGTAGTAGGGAGTGAACTGAAAGTAGTAGGGAGTGAATCGAAAGTAGTAGGGAGTGAATCGAAAGTAGTAGGGAGTGAATCGAATGTAGCAGGGAGTGAATCGAGTGTAGTAGGGAGTGAATCGAGTGTAGTAGGGAGTGAATCAAATGCTGTAGGGAGTGAATCGAGTGTAGTAGGGAGTGAATTGAGTGTAGTAGGGAGTGAATCGAGTGTAGTAGGGAGTGAATCAAATGCTGTAGGGAGTGAATCGAGTGTAGTAGGGAGTGAATCAAATGCTGTAGGGAGTGAATCGAGTGTAGTAGGGAGTGAATCGAGTGTAGTAGGGAGTGAATCGAAAGTAGTAGGGAGTGAATCGAGTGTAGTAGGGAGTGAATCGAGTGTAGTAGGGAGTGAATCGAGTGTAGTAGGGAGTGAATCAAATGCTGTAGGGAGTGAATCGAGTGTAGTAGGGAGTGAATCGAGTGTAGTAGGGAGTGAATCGAGTGTAGTAGGGAGTGAATCAAATGCTGTAGGGAGTGAATCGAGTGTAGTAGGGAGTGAATCGAGTGTAGTAGGGAGTGAATCGAGTGTAGTAGGGAGTGAATCGAAATGTAGTAGGGAGTGAATCGAGTGTAGTAGGGAGTGAATCAAATGCTGTAGGGAGTGAATCGAGTGTAGTAGGGAGTGAATTGAGTGTAGTAGGGAGTGAATCGAGTGTAGTAGGGAGTGAATCAAAGTGTAGGGGTGAATCGAGTAGTAGGGAGTGAATCGAGTGTAGTAGGGAGTGAATTGAGTGTAGTAGGGAGTGAATCAAATGCTGTAGGGAGTGAATCGAGTGTAGTAGGGAGTGAATTGAGTGTAGTAGAGAGTGAATTGAGTAGTAGGGTGTGAATCGAGTGTAGTAGGGAGTGAATCGAGTGTAGTAGGGAGTGAATCAAATGCTGTAGGGAGTGAATCGAGTGTAGTAGGGAGTGAATCGAGTGTAGTAGAGAGTGAATTGAGTGTAGTAGGGAGTGAATCGAGTGTAGTAGGGAGTGAATCGAGTGTAGTAGGGAGTGAATCAAAAGTAGTAGGGTGTGAATCGAAAGTAGTAGGGTGTGAATCGAGTGTAGTAGGGAGTGAATTGAGTGTAGTAGGGTGTGAATCGAAAGTAGTAGGGAGTGAATCGAGTGTAGTAGGGTGTGAATCGAAAGTAGTAGGGTGTGAATCGAGTGTAGTAGGGTGTGAATCGAGTGTAGTAGGGAGTGAATTGAGTGTAGTAGTTACAGAATTGAATGTTCTCAGACTTAAGCTCAGAGCTTTAGGTCACTAGCAGACTCTTAAATGCTACACTACTGTATTGTTGTACTGGTATTATAGTGTGATTAAAATCCAGCTCAGAATGTAACACAGTTAAACTGGAGAAGTTGCGCACTTTGGTTTTGAAAATAAAGTCCAATAAATGCTTTCACAAATCGTAAAAAAGCTGTTCCTTCATCACCAGAAGAATAAGTTCAATCTTTGTTCTTCTTTGGAGAGAGAGAGACAGAGAGACTCACTATTTCTGTCCACATCATCACCGTGCGCCACAGCCTGAGGGAGACAGGATAACCAGCGGCGTTCTCCAAAGTGGGCTCTGGTCTTATCAGTGCTGTGAGAAATAGTTAAAATTACAATGACACACACACACAGAGAGAGAGAGAGAGAGAGAGAGAGAGAGAGAGAGAGGATATGGATAAGGTTCTCCATTATTTCTGTGTGTACAGTAGAGACTCAGAGCACTGGAGGGGAATGGCAGCAGACAGCACCGCCGAACAGCCGTAACTACACCCTGGGGAGGAGAATCGCTTTCTGAGCAGCGACCGTCCGTCTCCACTGCCCACTAATTAAATATCTCGGAATATTCCAGAAATTAAACAATGTTACATCAGCTCCGCGCTCCTCGCTTCGGATTGAATGCTCGTTTCTCTGCTGGAGTCAATTAAAGTGGACTGTTTCAAATCCTGCTCGATTCTGCGCTCTGATTGGTCAGAAGGTGTTGACAGACTGTACGCTCTTAAAAGGAACGCTTCTGCTGCGTCTACATCCAGAATAATGGAGCTCCAAAAGTAATGGCGTAAAGCTCACATAGAACTGCTTGTTTGAGACACAGAACGCAGAACCCTAGGGTTCTCTAAAGAACCTCAAGATATCTGTTTTTAAGAGTGTAATGGTTCAGGTTTGAATAGGTTATGGTTCCTATAGTAACAGGGACTTGTGCTGCAGATGCTCTGCAGAATTAAAAGATTAAAAAAAAAACTTATATTTGTTTTATCTCATAATATTCAGTACATTCACTTTAATTTTAGATACAGTTTAATAACTCCAACAGAGCAACAACAAAGTTAAACAAAATTAAAATAGGCTTAGGAAATCTTTTTTTTCTCTCTTTACCATCCAAATGTGTAATAATTTGTAATAATGAGTAACTTGTAGAAATATTGGCTGATGATGATGATGGTGATGATGAAGATGGTGATGATGAAGATGACGATGACGACGACGCCGGCGACAAAGACAATGACGAAAACAGCGACAGCGACGATGACGAAGATGATGATGATGATGACGGCGGCGGTGAAGACGATGACGATGACGAAGACGAAGATGAAGACAATGACGCTGACGTTGATGATGAAGACAATGACGCTGATGACGATGTCGAAGACGACAACGAAGATGATGATGGTGATGATGAAGATGATGACGGAGAGGAAGACGATGATGATGGTGATGATGAAGATGGTGACGATGAAGATGATGACGGAGAGGAAGACGATGATGATGGTGATGATGAAGATGGTGATGATGAAGATGATGACGGAGAGGAAGACGATGATGATGGTGATGATGAAGATGGTGATGATGATGATTTTGATGTCTGAAACAGAAATCTGAACGGATCCAGTTGCTAAAGCCTGATGGAACCTAAAACTTGATTTACTGAATGATGAGAAACTCTCTGGAGCATAACAAATCCAAACCCAAAGCTATTTTCAGTTCTGCTAAGTTATTTTTTACTAAGTGCACACACACACACACACACACACACACACACACACACACACACACACACACACATATTTTCCCTCCCACGATGGTGCATCCCTCCATCTCCTTCACAGCTGTGTGAAGGTGGATTCCTCAGAAACCTCGACATGCCTCCGCCTGCTCTTTCCTCACACACACACACACACACACACACACACACACACACAGCATTACACCTCACACAGATCTGAGAACTAAAACAATGAATGAATCTAACCATGAGACACATGTATCTAATACAAGTGTGTGGTTTGTTAACACTTAAAGGACCTGTTGCTTGTTAGCAGTAGAACGCTATGAGCATTAGCCAGTTGTTCTGCTAACTAGCCGTTAAACTTATAATCTTGATCTACAGTGGTGTGAAAAAGTGTTGGATTTTGTTTTCCCTTAATAATAAAAACCTTGATTTAAAAACTGCATGATGTGTTTACTTGTGTTATCTTTGACTAATATTTAAGTGTGTTTGATTATCTGAAACATTAAAGTGTGACAAACATGCAAAAAAATAAGAAATCAGGAAGGGGGCCAACACTTTTTCACACCTCTGTATAGATGACGTAGGTTCGTCTTTTCTTTCCTTAGAATGTCTATAAATAAAGATTAGAGCTGTGGAGGTCTGAGCTCCTGCACGCTGACGTAAGAAAACATCTACGAACGTGGACAGTTTTAGCCAAAGAAACTGCATGCTAAGATACGATAAGCTAGATAAGCTAGCTGAGAGTGTGTGAGTGAGAGTGTGTGTGTGAGGGAGAGAGAAAGAGAGAGAGAGAGAGGGAGAGTGGAAGAACGTTGTGGTTGTTAATGTAAGCTGCTAAGAAAATGATCATAAAAATGTAACTTTGAGAAATTCAAGCTAGCATGCTATATGAACATATTCACTAATCTGATTCCAAACAGATCTGTGAGTAACTTTAAAGGAGACCTGAGATCCTCACAGTTACTGTCATTAAAATAATAATTATAAAAAAATACATAAAAAATAAATAAATAACTAAAAAAATCATAAATAATCATTTTAACAAAACAATAAATAATAGACAAATAATAATAATAAATTATAAATAAATTAAAATAAATACTAATACTAAATAATGGATACAAAATAAATGACAATAAATAAAAATAAAAATAATGAATAAATATTAAAAATAATATTGTGTTAGTGTTAGTACTCAGTAGTGCTTAAATCCAAGTTTAAGCTGTGCCGCTGTGTCATTAGAGCAATTTTATCAAATATTGGATGACTGATGGTATGAAACTTCTGAGGAACTCTTTTCAAAACAAGGACATGCCTAAAGAGCTGCATCAACTGTCTTACTCTACAAAGACAGAGATAAAAGATGACGAAGTCTTTAGTGTTTCTGATTCTACATCCGTATTCCTGCTGATCCATTTTTGACCCTCGTTGAGGCTTGGTTGTGAAATGAGGCTCTCCGATCCGTTGTTTTGAAAGTGTGTGTGTGTGTGTGTGAAGTGTGTGTGTGAACTTTCATTACACGGTGCCAAGTGAAGGAGCCCCGCTTTAGAGAAATGACTCAGAGGATCCATTCATCTCATCAGAACTGTGATAATAGACACGTCAAAGCTGACGCGTCCATTTCTCTCGTTTTCTCTTTCCCTCTGTAAATGTCAGTGGAGTTTAATAGCAAGCACGTGGCTGTTAGCGGCGAAATGTCACGTCATGAAACACTCACTGAGCCGTGACTGCTTTTCACTCCAGCTCTCCGTATCAGACGAGGCAAAGCAGCGAGAGATGAACCTGCAGATAAGATTCCTTCACCTGAAGGCAGAGAGACAATGTGACTCCTCTGCGTTCTTCTCATCTTTAACACGCTCATGAGGAAGGAAACAAGAAAACCCAACAAGACGCATCAGTAGAGAGCTTCTTCTCTCCCATTTCCTAGTCTTGTACACAATGTACACAAATCCCAGGTGATTTTTAATACTTGGGAATAAATCCCCACAAAAACAATCCAAGATGTAGTGGAACGTCTTCCTAAAGGCTGGAATAATGGCAAAGAAGCAAGAAATCTGGATAAATGAATCATTCAACAAACATGTATGGGTGCGACGGTCATGGGGTGCACATACTTTTGGTCATATCTTGTTTTTCACATATGATTGTTCGAGTCAAATATGTCACGTGGAAATATATGAATCATGTGTAAAAGAATCATATTGAAAACTTATGAATCATTTGTAAAAGAATCACATTGAAAACTTATGAATCATTTGTAAAAGAATCACATTGAAAACTTATGAATCATTTGTAAAAGAATCACATTGAAAACTTATGAATCATTTGTAAAAGAATCACATTGAAAACTTATGAATCATTTGTGAAAGAATCACATGGAAAACTTGTGAATCATTTGTAAAAGAATTACGTTAAAAATAAATCAACTAAAAGAATCAAATTGAAAATAAACGAATCATGTATAAAAAGATCACATTGAAAAAAAGTTAATAATATAAAAGAATCATATTTAAAATAAACCAATAGTGTAAAAGATTCACATTGAAAATAAACGAATCGTGTGAAAGAATCACATTGACTAGAAAGAAATCGTGTGAAGAAATCACATTCCAAATAAATAAATCACGTGTAAAAGAATTGCATTTAAAATCAACAAAAGCATGTAAAAGATTCACATTGAAAATAAATGAATCATGTAAAAGAATCATATTGAAAACAATCATGTGTAAAAGAACCAAATTGAATAGATGTGTAATAGGATCACATTGAAAATAAATGAATGAGGAATAAAAAGATAACTGAAAACAAGTTAATAATATTAAAGAATCATATTAAAAATAAACAAATAGTGTAAAAGATTATTATTGAAAATAAATGAACGATGTAAAAGATTCACACTGAAAATAAACGAATCATGTGTGAAAGAATCACATTTAATAGAATCAAGTCACATGTTGTTACGGGTGGTAGGCCCTGTGTTGGGCCACTAGGGGGGGGTTTCCAGCAGGGGTTGTGTCATGTTGTGTCATTGTTTACGTCATGCCATGTGCTTTGTTTTAGCCCCGCCTAGTCCTATTGTTTCCCAATTGATGTTCACCTGTTCCTAATGTTGCACCCAATTATGTTTTGTATTTATAGTGGCCTTTTGCCAGGGTTCGGGGCTGGTCGTCGTCTCTATGTAGCGTCTTTATTACGTCTTTATGTTTCGTGTTTTTGTGACATCATGTCTGCTGTTTCCGTGTGCTTTAAGTTTAATAAAACCCCTGTCTGCTGTCAATCTCCACGCTGGGTCTGCTTTCTTCATGCCTTGGATACCGGAAACGTGACACATGTAAAAGAATCAGATTGAAAAATGAATCATGAATAAAAAAATCATATTGAAAATACGTGTCTAAAAGAATCACATTAAAAATAAACAAATATTGTGAAAGAATCACATTAAATGAAATGAATCATGTGTAACAGAATCACATAGAAAATAAACAAATCGTTTAAAGGAATCACGTTGAAAATAAGCGAATCGTATGCTTTCGGCTGCTCCCTGTTCAGGGTCGCCACAGCGCACCAACTGGTCCGCACAACAACTTGGCACAGGTTTTACGCCGGATGCCCTTCCTGCCGCAACCCTCCCATTTTTTCCAGGCTTGGGACCGGCACTGAATCCAGTGGCTGGGGTTGAGGCATTGGCTGGAATCGAACCCAGGCCTTTCGCATGATAGGCGAGAAACCTACCACTGAGCCACCAATGCCTCAAAATAAGCGAATCGTATATAAGAATCATATTGAAAATAGTGAATCATATGTAAAAGCATTGCACGTATAAAAGCAAATCGTGTGTGAAGCAAAACACAGAAAGAAAACATGCAAAAATGGTCCATGTAAAAATGTTAGGTGTCTGAAAACTACAGATGCAGCCACAGCCATGTCCTTATACATTAAGGATGATATACTGTTAACGCTTTTATGCTTAAATTATTTAAAAACATATCCAGATTCCTGAGATGCTTTTTAAAGAAACAAAAACAAACATAATTTGAAGTGAAAAGGTTCTGGTGGAGCTCCAGTCACATAGGTGTAGAAGCGTGGATATGGATCCATACGTAACCTTGTGGTTTGTGTGTGTGTGTGTTTGTGTGTGAGCTGTCCCCCGCCTCTGAAGTTCAGACAAATCAGAATCAGA
Organism: Hemibagrus guttatus; assembly: GCA_033459395.1. Taxonomy (NCBI): domain Eukaryota; kingdom Metazoa; phylum Chordata; class Actinopteri; order Siluriformes; family Bagridae; genus Hemibagrus; species Hemibagrus guttatus. The sequence goes on from JAUCMX010000013.1 coordinate 23,832,139, forward strand.
GTACATACTGAATATATTGACCTTTTCCTCATTCAGTCGATGTTGAGAGTGCAGAGAGATGAGATTTAAACTCTCCAACCTTGTGTACTTATCCTTCAAATAAAAGCTTAACATTAGATGTGAATATATATCCAAGTAAAAATAATACATAAAAAGAACACACATATATCACATAACCAAAGGGATGTGGACATCTGCAGATCACACACATCACACATGGAAAAGACTTGCACATGAAAAAGACTGAATCGTGTGTAAAGGTGAATCATGAATAAGGTGTTAGAAAGCTTTACAGCCAGATAAAGATGTATGATTGAGACATACAAGAGAGATGGAGATGGACATATACAAATAAGTTGTTATAAAGCTTTACAGAAAGATGCAGATGTATGAATAAGGTGTTATAAATCTTTACAGCAAGTTGGTTGTGTATGAATAAGGTGTTACAAAGCCTTACAGCAAGCTGGAGGTGTATGAATAACATGTTATAAAGCTTTACAGCGAGTTGGATGTGTATGAATAAGGTGTTATAAAGCTTTACAGAGAGTTGTAGGTGTATGAATAAGGTGTTATAAAGCTTTACAGTGAGATGGAGGTGTATGAATAAGGTGTTATAAAGCTTTTCAGTGAGATGGAGGTGTATGAATAAGGTGTTATAAAGCTTTTCAGTGAGATAGAGGTGGAAGAATAAGGTGTTATAAAGCTTTACAGTGAGATGGTGTATGAATAAGGTTATAAAGCTTTACAGTGAGATAAAGGTGTGCGAATAAGATGTTATAAATCTTTACAGTGAGATAGAGGTGTGTGAATAAGATGTTATAAAGCTTTACAGTGAGATAGAGGTGTGTGAATAAGATGTTATAAAGCTTTACAGTGAGATAGAGGTGTGTGAATAAGATGTTATAAAGCTTTACAGTGAGATAGAGGTGTGTGAATAAGGTGTTTTAAAACTTTACAGTGAGATGGAGGTGTGTGAATAAGGCATTATAAAGCGTTACAGTGAGATGGAGGTGTGTGAATAAGGTGTTATAAATCTTTACAGTGAGATGGAGGTGCGAATAAGGTGTTATAAAGCTTTACAGTGAGATGGAGGTGTGAATAAGGTGTTATAAAGCTTTACAGTGAGATGGAGCTGTGAATAAGGTGTTATAAAGCTTTACAGTGAGATGGAGGTGTGAATAAGGTGTTATAAAGCTTTACAATGTGATGGAGGTGTGAATAAGGTGTTATAAAGCTTTACAGTAAGATGGAGGTGTTTGAATAAGGTGTTATAAAGCTTTACAGTGAGATGGAGGTGTGAATAAGGTGTTATAAAGCTTTACAGTGAGATGGAGCTGTGAATAAGGTGTTATAAAGCTTTACAGTGAGATGGAGGTGTGAATAAGGTGTTATAAAGCTTTACAATGTGATGGAGGTGTGAATAAGGTGTTATAAAGCTTTACAGTAAGATGGAGGTGTTTGAATAAGATGTTATAAAGCTTTACAGTGAGATAGAGGTGTGTGAATAACATGTTATAAAGCTTTATAGTGAGATAGAGGTGTGTGAATAAGGTGTTTTAAAACTTTACAGTGAGATGGAGGTGTGTGAATAAGGCGTTATAAAGCGTTACAGTGAGATGGAAGTGTGTGAATAAGATGTTATAAAGCTTCACAGTGAGATGGAGGTGTGTGAATAAGGTGTTATAAATCCTTACAGTGAGATAAAGGTGTGTGAATAAGGTGTTATAAAGCGTTACAGTGAGATGGAGGTGTGAATAAGGTGTTATAAAGCTTAACAGTGAGATGGAGGTGTGAATAAGGTGTTATAAAGCTTTACAGTGAGATGGAGGTGTGAATAAGGTGTTATAAAGCTTTACAGTGAGATGGAGGTGTGAATAAGGTGTTATAAAGCTTTACAGTGAGATGGAGGTGTGAATAAGGTGTTATAAAGCTTTACAGTAAGATGGAGGTGTTTGAATAAGGTGTTATAAAGCTTTACAGTGAGATGGAGGTGTGTGAATAAGGTGTTATAAATCTTTACAGTGAGATAAAGGTGTGTGAATAAGATGTTATAAAGCTTTACAGTGAGATAGAGGTGTGTGAATAAGATGTTATAAAGCTTTACAGTGAGATAGAGGTGTGTGAATAAGATGTTATAAAGCTTTACAGTGAGATAGAGGTGTGTGAATAAGGTGTTTTAAAACTTTACAGTGAGATGGAGGTGTGTGAATAAGGTGTTATAAATCTTTACAGTGAGATAAAGGTGTGTGAATAAGGTGTTATAAAGCGTTACAGTGAGATGGAGGTGCGAATAAGGTGTTATAAAGCTTTACAGTGAGATGGAGGTGCGAATAAGGTGTTATAAAGCTTTACAGTGAGATGGAGGTGTGAATAAGGTGTTATAAAGCTTTACAGTGAGATGGAGGTGTGAATAAGGTGTTATAAAGCTTTACAGTGTGATGGAGGTGTGAATAAGGTGTTATAAAGCTTTACAGTAAGATGGAGGTGTTTGAATAAGGTGTTATAAAGCTTTACAGTGAGATGGAGGTGTGTGAATAAGGTGTTATAAAGCTTTACAGTGAGATGGAGGTGTGTGAATAAGGATGTCATAAAGCTTTACAGTGAGATGGAGGTGTGTGAATAAGGATGTCATAAAGCTCTGCAGTGAGATAGAGAAAGAGATGTGTGAATAAGTTGTTAAGACGGTTTGTAGTGAGGAAGAGATAAAGATGCATGAGTTAGGCTGTTATAAAGCTTCACAGCCAGATGCAGATGAGTATGAATATAGTGTTGTAAAGCTTCACAGTGAGTTGGAGATGTAGGTGTGTGATTAAGCTGTTATAAATAAAGATGGACGCCGCAGTGCTGTAAGTCATGGATTCCTCTGTAATTGCACAATTCAGCAGAGAAATGAAAGCTGTCAAATCAATGTCTTGTTGTGACAGAGACAGAACAAAATCATTACAGGAGACGTTTATCTGATGAGACGAGATGGGAACGTGTCAAACCACACACACACACACACATACACACACACACACACATACACACACACAGACACACACACACACACACACACACACACACACACACACACACACACACACAGAGGTCAGGGTCGGGTTGCCTCTGAGCTCTGCAGCGCCTGAAATAGTTGTGAATGGAAAAGTGTCATATTTTACTTTGATTATTTGTGTCCACATTTACAGCCCTGTCTTTCTTTCACACACGAGTCACATCATTGAAGTTCAGACAATCAGACATATGCGTGTCAAATCATTGAAGATCAGACAATCAGACATATGCGTGTCAAATCATTGAAGATCAGACAGCTGTGTATCACATCACCGAAGATCAGACAGCTGTGTATCACATCACCGAAGATCAGACAGCTGTGTATCACATCACCGAAGATCAGACAGTTGTGTATCACATCACTGAAGATCAGACAGCTGTGTATCACAGCACTGAAGATCAGACAGCTGTGTATCACATCACTGAAGATCAGACAGCTGTGTATCACAGCACTGAAGATCAGACAGCTGTGTATCACAGCACTGAAGATCAGACAGCTGTGTATCACATCACTGAAGATCAGACAGCTGTGTATCACATCACTGAAGATCAGACAGCTGTGTATCACAGCACTGAAGATCAGACAGCTGTGTATCACATCACTGAAGATCAGACAGCTGTGTATCACAGCACTGAAGATCAGACAGCTGTGTATCACAGCACTGAAGATCAGACAGCTGTGTATCACATCACCGAAGATCAGACAGCTGTGTATCACATCACCGAAGATCAGACAGTTGTGTATCACATCACTGAAGATCAGACAGCTGTGTATCACATCACCGAAGATCAGACAGCTGTGTATCACATCACCGAAGATCAGACAGCTGTGTATCACATCACTGAAGATCAGACAGCTGTGTATCACATCACTGAAGATCAGACAGCTGTGTATCACATCACTGAAGATCAGACAGCTGTGTATCACATCACTGAAGATCAGACAGCTGTGTATCACAGCACTGAAGATCAGACAGCTGTGTATCACATCACTGAAGATCAGACAGCTGTGTATCACATCACTGAAGATCAGACAGCTGTGTATCACATCACTGAAGATCAGACAGCTGTGTATCACAGCACTGAAGATCAGACAGCTGTGTATCACATCACTGAAGATCAGACAGCTGTGTATCACATCACTGAAGATCAGACAGCTGTGTATCACATCACTGAAGATCAGACAGCTGTGTATCACAGCACTGAAGATCAGACAGCTGTGTATCACAGCACTGAAGATCAGACAGCTGTGTATCACATCACTGAAGATCAGACAGCTGTGTATCACATCACTGAAGATCAGACAGCTGTGTATCACATCACTGAAGATCAGACAGCTGTGTATCACATCACTGAAGATCAGACAGCTGTGTATCACATCACTGAAGATCAGACAGCTGTGTATCACATCACTGAAGATCAGACAGCTGTGTATCACATCACCGAAGATCAGACAGTTGTGTATCACATCACTGAAGATCAGACAGCTGTGTATCACATCACCGAAGATCAGACAGCTGTGTATCACATCACCGAAGATCAGACAGCTGTGTATCACATCACCGAAGATCAGACAGCTGTGTATCACATCACCGAAGATCAGACAGCTGTGTATCACATCACTGAAGATCAGACAGCTGTGTATCACATCACTGAAGATCAGACAGCTGTGTATCACAGCACTGAAGATCAGACAGCTGTGTATCACATCACTGAAGATCAGACAGCTGTGTATCACATCACTGAAGATCAGACAGCTGTGTGTCACATCACTGAAGATCAGACAGCTGTGTATCACAGCACTGAAGATCAGACAGCTGTGTATCACAGCACTGAAGATCAGACAGCTGTGTATCACATCACTGAAGATCAGACAGCTGTGTATCACATCACTGAAGATCAGACAGCTGTGTATCACATCACTGAAGATCAGACAGCTGTGTATCACATCACTGAAGATCAGACAGCTGTGTATCACATCACTGAAGATCAGACAGCTGTGTATCACATCACTGAAGATCAGACAGCTGTGTATCACAGCACTGAAGATCAGACAGCTGTGTATCACATCACTGAAGATCAGACAGCTGTGTATCACATCACTGAAGATCAGACAGCTGTGTATCACATCACTGAAGATCAGACAGCTGTGTATCACAGCACTGAAGATCAGACAGCTGTGTATCACAGCACTGAAGATCAGACAGCTGTGTATCACATCACTGAAGATCAGACAGCTGTGTATCACATCACTGAAGATCAGACAGCTGTGTATCACATCACTGAAGATCAGACAGCTGTGTATCACATCACTGAAGATCAGACAGCTGTGTATCACATCACTGAAGATCAGACAGCTGTGTATCACATCACTGAAGATCAGACAGCTGTGTATCACATCACTGAAGATCAGACAGCTGTGTATCACATCACTGAAGATCAGACAGCTGTGTATCACATCACTGAAGATCAGACAGCTGTGTATCACATCACTGAAGATCAGACAGCTGTGTATCACATCACTGAAGATCAGACAGCTGTGTATCACATCACTGAAGATCAGACAGCTGTGTATCACATCACTGAAGATCAGACAGCTGTGTATCACATCACTGAAGATCAGACAGCTGTGTATCACAGCACTGAAGATCAGACAGCTGTGTATCACATCACTGAAGATCAGACAGCTGTGTATCACATCACTGAAGATCAGACAGCTGTGTATCACATCACTGAAGATCAGACAGCTGTGTATCACAGCACTGAAGATCAGACAGCTGTGTATCACAGCACTGAAGATCAGACAGCTGTGTATCACATCACTGAAGATCAGACAGCTGTGTATCACATCACTGAAGATCAGACAGCTGTGTATCACATCACTGAAGATCAGACAGCTGTGTATCACATCACTGAAGATCAGACAGCTGTGTATCACATCACTGAAGATCAGACAGCTGTGTATCACATCACTGAAGATCAGACAGCTGTGTATCACATCACTGAAGATCAGACAGCTGTGTATCACATCACTGAAGATCAGACAGCTGTGTATCACATCACTGAAGATCAGACAGCTGTGTATCACATCACTGAAGATCAGACAGCTGTGTATCACATCACATTTTGTCATTTTAAAAGAAGAGTTTTGATTTAAATTCACAGCCCTTCCATGTAAATGTTTGAGAAATGTTTCTCCAGTCAAAGCAAATATAACCCTTAAGCTTTAGAAGTAAACAAACAAGGTACTAGTTTACTAGTGGTGTTATCAGTCTGGTCATGTCTGAGTAATAGATCATCATCTGCAGAAAGAAATAAACAAACAAACATGTGATGTAACAGCTGATGCGTGCAGTATGATGACACACTCGGCTGATGTATGAGAGAAGACTAGAAGAGTTCCATTGTCCAGAAACAACGTGTGTGAGATGCTTCAGTGCTCAGAATCATTTCCACTTCAAATATTTAACCATCTAAAAACTATTGCTCTGTCTGTCACTACTGAGTGGCTGAGTGAGTGAGTGAATGAGTGATTGTGTGAGTGAGTGAGTGAGTGAGTGAGTGAGTGAGTGAGTGAGTGAAAGAGTGAGGGAAGGAGTGAGTAAGAGAGTGAGTGAGTGATTGTGTGAGTGAGTGAGTGAGTGAGTGATTGAGGGAAGGAGTGAGTGAGAGAGTGAGGGATTGTGTGAGTGAATGAGTGAGTGAATGAGTGATTGTGTGAGTGAGTGAGTGAGTGAGTGAGTGAAAGAGTGAGGGAAGGAGTGAGTAAGAGAGTGAGTGAGTGATTGTGTGAGTGAGTGAGTGAGTGAGTGATTGAGGGAAGGAGTGAGTGAGAGAGTGAGGGATTGTGTGAGTGAATGAGTGAGTGAATGAGTGAGTGAGTGAGTGAGTGAGTGATTGTGTGAGTGAGTGAGTGTGGGTGAGTGAGTGAGTGAGTAAGTGAGTGAGTGAGTGATTGAGGGAAGGAGTGAGTGAGAGAGTGAGTGATTGTGTGAGTGAATGAGTGAGTGAATGAGTGAGTGAGTGAGTGATTGTGTGAGTGAGTGAGTGTGGGTGAGTGAGTGAGTGATTGTGTGAGTGAGTGAGCAAGTGAGTGAGTGAGTGATTGTTTGAGTGAGTGAGTGAGTGAGTGAGTGAATGTGTGAGTGAATGAGTGAGTGATTGTGTGAGTGAGTGAGTGAGTGAATGAGGGAAGGAGTGAGTGCGTGAGTGAGTGAGTGATTGTTTGAGTGAGTGAGTGATTGTGTGAGTTAGTGAGGGAGTGAGTGAGTGAGTGATTGTGTAAGTGAGTCAGCAAGTGAGTGAGTGAGTGATTGTTTGAGTGAGTGAGTGATTGTGTGAGTGAGTGAGTGATTGTGTGAGTGAGTGAGTGAGTCAGCAAGTGAGTGAGTGAGTGATTGTTTGAGTGAGTGAGTGAGTGAGTGAGGGAGGGAGTGAGTGAGTGAGTGATTGTGTGAGTGAGTGAATGAGTGATTGTGTGAGTGAGTGAGTGAGCGAGTGAGTGAGTGACTGAGTGATTGTTTGAGTGAGCGAGTGATTGTGTGAGTGAGTGAGTGATTGTGTGAGTGAGTGAGTGAGTGAGTGAGTGAGGGAGGGAGTGAGTGAGTGAGTGATTGTGTGAGTGAGTGAATGAGTGATTGTGTGAGTGAGTGAGTGAGCGAGTGAGTGAGTGACTGAGTGATTGTTTGAGTGAGTGAGTGAGTGATTGTGTGAGTGAGTCAGCAAGTGAGTGAGGGAGTGATTGTGTGAATGAGTGAGGGAGTGAGGGAGGGGAGTGAGTGAGTGAGTGAGTGACTGAGTGATTGTTTGAGTGAGTGAGTGAGTGAGTGATTGTTTGAGTGAGTGAGTGATTGTGTGAGTGAGTGAGTGAGTGAGGGAGGGAGTGAGTGAGTGATTGAGTGATTGTTTGGTTGAGTGAGTGAGTGAGTGATTGTGTGAGTGAGTGAGGGAGTGAGGGAGGGAGTGAGTGAGTGAGTGAGTGAGTGAGTGACTGAGTGATTGTTTGAGTGAGTGAGTGAGTGAGTGAATGATTGTTTGAGTGAGTGAGTGATTGTGTGAGTGAGTGAGTGAGGGAGGGAGGGAGTGAGTGAGTGAGTGAGTGAGTGAGTGAGTGAGTGAGTGAGTGAGTGATTGTTTGGTTGAGTGAGTGAGTGAGTGATTGTGTGAGTGAGTGAGTGATTATGTGAGTGAGTGAGGGAGTGAGTGAGTGAGTGAGTGAGGGAGGGAGGGAGTGAGTGACTGTGTGAGTGAGTGAGTGAGTGATTGTGTGAGTGAGTGAGTGAGCGAGTGAGTGAGTGAGTGAGTGAGTGAGTGAGAGTGAGTGAGTGATTGTGTGATTGAGTGAGTGAGTGAGTGAGAGTGAGTGAGTGATTGTGTGATTGAGTGAGTGAGTGAGTGAGTGAGAGTGAGTGAGTGATTGTGTGATTGAGTGAGTGAGTGATTGTGTGAGTGAGTGAGTGAGTGAGAGTGAGTGAGTGAGTGAGTGATTGTGTGAGTGAATGAGCAAGTGAGTGAGTGAGTGATTGTTTGAGTGAGTGAGTGAGTGAGTGAGTGAGTGATTGTGTGAG
>JAUCMX010000013.1:23845759-23858259 GCA_033459395.1 Hemibagrus guttatus
GATCAGCCACTTAAAGTCTGACACATCATTCCTTTAAAACATTTCCCTTCAAGTGATTTGTTATTACATTTGTTCCCACTGGTTTTTAAGCTGTTGCTTTTGTGTGACATGTCGGACTGATCAGTGGACGGCTGTTAGACAGGAAGCTCGTTTCGGAGGTTTGATTATAAACGTTTTATCCCTTCCACCCCAGCGCTTGTTGAGATCTGGGTTCTGATTGGTCAGAAGGTGTTGTAGTTATTAATTTTCTCTCTCTGTAGTAGTGCAGCTTCATTCACAGGTTTATAATAAAGGTAAAGTTTAACTCAGGCACTGAAGAGCACTCTCTCACTTCCTCTTACTCCTCAGGAGGAAAGACGACTCTTTTGACAGACGGGGGTTTATTGGGTTTCACATATCATCTGATACCTTATTATCGGAAATGCTCGGCATCAGAAATCCGGGTCCATCAACGTCTTTCCATGGTTTCCTCTTCAATAATGCAGGTAGGAGAAAGCAGACGCTCCTCTGCTCGCCGACTTGCCTTTTTTTCCTCCTCCTCCACTATACTGTAATCAAAAACTGATTCTGAGTGACGTTCTCAAATGCAAAGCCGAGCTGTGCGTTTTTCCTGAACGCCTGGCTTGTCTGACTGACTTATAAACGACTGTCTCCAGGCTGCGTTTTGAATTTCTGTCATGAGACAAGTGCTTCTGTCAGGAGAAAACTGTAGCGGGTGAAGCTTATTATCAAAAAATGAGCTGAATGAAAAGACAAAACCCCCACAGCTAAACATACAGGTAAGAAATCACTGTTTAAAGTCAGTGTGAATGTCAAATGTGTACAAACACCTACAAGTGGTTTGAAAAATGTCCACAGAGGAGCCAACATTAAGAGTTTAGACATGACATGGGGTGATTTTTGTCATGTTGTTGATGAACGTGAAATGTTACTGCTTCCTTGGCTAAAACAGATTTCAGACCAAAACCAAATAAAATTCATTTGGAAGAAAAGCCAGTTCACCAAAGGGGAAAGGAACCAATCAATGTCCAGCATAGTTCCAAAGAACCAATCAATGTCCAGCATAGTTCCAAAGAACCAATCAATGTCCAGCATAGTTCCAAAGAACCAATCACTGATCATCATCAGAATCAGAATCAGAATCAGAAAAGTTTTTTATTGCCAGGTACAGCAAAGGGTTCGCGAAGAGCATTTTACAGTACTAGGAATTTGTCTTGGTGTCAGGTGCAAAACATATAAACAGATAAAATTTTAAAATAATAAAATAAACTATAATAAATTAAATAAAGTTGCGATTTACAATGTAAGTGTAAGTGAAATTGAAGGAGACTGTCCAAACATATATACAGATAACATATGTACACAAATGAGAATGATAATAAATATGTACACAGAAGTTTGAAGTTGAGTGAGAGTGACTGACCAAATAAGTATATCCTGTATGTACAATCGATAATGAAATAAATATTGTGTACAGAAGATGAGTTTGCAAAAGATGTAGTGCAATTTAGAATGTGAAAGTGTCATGGTTGTCTGTAAGTTCTGGGGGGGTCATCTGGGGGTAAGTGGGGCACTGTTCAGCAGGCTGACTGCAGTGGGGAAGAAACTGTTTTTGTGGCGTGAGGTCCTGGTCTTGATGGACCGAAGCCTCTTTCCAGAGGGGAGGGACCGAAAGAGTTCATTACCGGGATGAGAGGGGTCAGCTGCGATCTTGGCTGCACGTCTCCGGGACCTGGAGAAGTACAGCTCTTGGAGAGATGGGAGACTGCAGCCAATCACCTTCTCAGCTGAGTGGATGACACACTGCAGTTTGGCCTTGTCCCTGGCTGTAGCTGCAGCAAACCAGACTGTGATGGAGGATGTGAGGACAGATTCAATGATGGCAGTGTAGAAGTTAACCAGCATCTTTACAGGTAGGAGAAACTTCTTCAGCTGCCGCAGGAAATACATCCTCTGCTGAGCCTTCTTGGTGAGGGAGCTGATGTTCTGCGCCCACTTGAGCTCCTTGGTGATGGTGGTGCCTAGGAAACAGAAGGACTCAGCAGATGACACCGGGGAGTCACAGAGGATGACAGGGGGGTGGGGGGCTGGGTCCTTCCTGAAGTCCACTGTCATCTCCACTGTCTTTAGGGAGTTGAGCTCCAGGTTGTTCGTGCTGCACCATGACACCAGACGATCAATCTCACCCCTGTAGGCCGACTCGTTCCCATCAGAGATGAGGCCGATGAGGGTGGTGTCATCAGCAAACTTCAGAAGTTTGACAGACTGGTGACCAGATGTGCAGCCGTTGGTGTAAAGGGAGAATAGCAGAGGAGAAAGGACACAGCCTTGGGGGGATCCAGTGCTGATGTGCTGGAGGTCAGAGACATGCGTTCCCAGCCTCACGAACTGCCGTCTGTCTGTCAGGAAGTCCGTGATCCAACTGCACATGGAGTCAGGCACATTCAGCTGGAAGAGCTTGTCTCTGAGCAGGGCGGGGATGATCGTATTGAAAGCAGAACTAAAGTCCACAAACAGTATCCTGGCATAGGATCCTGGGGAATCTAGATGCTGAAGCATAGTTCCAAAGAACCAATCACTGATCAGCATAGTTCCAAAGAACCAATCACTGATCAGCATAGTTCCAAAGAACCAATCACTGTCCAGCATAGTTCCAAAGAACCAATCACTGATCAGCATAGTTCCAAAGAACCAATCACTGTCCAGCATAGTTCCAAAGAACCAATCACTGATCAGCATAGTTCCAAAGAACCAATCACTGTCCAGCATAGTTCCAAAGAACCAATCACTGATCAGCATAGTTCCAAAGAACCAATCACTGTCCAGCATAGTTCCAAAGAACCAATCACTGATCAGCATAGTTCCAAAGAACCAATCACTGTCCAGCATAGTTCCAAAGAACCAATCACTGATCAGCATAGTTCCAAAGAACCAATCACTGATCAGCAATGTTCCAGAGAACCAATCACTGATCAGCATAGTTCCAAATCACTCATCACCATTCACCCTTTACTACTCTTGTGTTGGTCAGTATGTTATGTACATCATGAGATCCTCTGGCTTGACATGTGAAACTTCCAGCCATAGCATTAGCATGTTGTTCATTTTGAATCTCATCTCACTCATGAGAAACTGCTCTAACTGAACATGTGATAGAATAGTGAGTGTACCACTCCATTTAAATGCTCAAAAGCTTTCAGTTTCAACCCTTTGAAGATACAGAGGTGGAATAATGAAACTCCTGTAGATGTTTCTGGCTCACATGAGTCCAGCTGCTATATTATATAGTGTTGTATTCAGGCACCAGGATGGGTCATGTCTCAGCACCCTGCTGCTTCACAGCTATAATAATTACAAGCACGGGAAGTAAGGTCTAGCCTGATTGTTACATTCTGATTGTTATTACAAAACTACAAGCTGAGAGCTTTTCACTCTGGCAGAAATGTTGTATGAGTAGAACATCAGGAAACATGCAGCAGGGTTTGAAATTGTAGTGTGGGGATGAGAAGACAGAACAGCGGAGTAGACACTGGCTGTATCAAAATCTCTTCTGCGTCTGAGTGTGTAGTCTGGGATGAAGTGAGATACGGACACAGCAAGCGAAATAGGATTTTGAGATCTAATACCTGCATGAATATATCAGTATGTGTGTGTGTGTGTGTGTGTGTGTGTGTGTGTGTGTCCTTTTGAGCTGATAAAACACAACGCTGTTATACCACTCTCACACAAACAACCTGTCAGTGACAAATTTAAACCAGAATCTATCCTCACACAGGCCATGCCTCCTTCACTGAGGCTGACACACACAGAGGCCACGGCTCCTTCACTGAGACTGACATACAGAGGCCACACCTCCTTCACTGAGACTGACACACACCGAGGCCACGCCTCCTTCACTGAGACTGACATACAGAGGCCACACCTCCTTCACTGAGACTGACACACACAGAGGCCATGCCTCCTTCACTGAGACTGACACACACAGTCCACACCTCTTTTACTGACATTGACACACAGAGGCAACGTCTCCTTCACTGAGACTGATACACACACAGGCCACACCTCCTTCACTGAGAATGACACACACACAAGCCACACCTCCTTCACTGAGACTGACACACACAGTCCACACCTCTTTTACTGACATTGACACACAGAGGCAACGTCTCCTTCACTGAGACTGATACACACACAGGCCACACCTCCTTCACTGAGAATGACACACACACAAGCCACACCTCCTTCACTGAGACTGACACACACAGTCCACACCTCTTTTACTGACATTGACACACAGAGGCAACGTCTCCTTCACTGAGACTGACACACACACAGGCCACACCTCCTTCACTGAGACTCACACACACACAAGCCACACCTCCTTCACTGAGAATGACACACACACAAGCCACACCTCCTTCACTGAGACTGACACACACACAAGCCACACCTTCTTCACTGAGACTGACACACACAGGCTACACCTCCTTCACTGAGACTGACACACACAGGCTACACCTCCTTCACTGAGAATGACACACACACAAGCCACACCTCCTTCACTGAGACTGACACACACAGGCTACACCTCCTTCACTGAGAATGACACACACACAAGCCACACCTCCTTCACTGAGACTGACACACACAGGCTACACCTCCTTCACTGAGACTGACACACACAGGCTACACCTCCTTCACTGAGAATGACACACACACAAGCCACACCTCCTTCACTGAGACTGACACACACACAAGCCACACCTTCTTCACTGAGACTGACACACACACACAAGCCACACCTCCTTCACTGAGACTGACACACACAGGCTACACCTCCTTCACTGAGAATGACACACACAGGCTACACCTCCTTCACTGAGAATGACACACACACAAGCCACACCTCCTTCACTGAGACTGACACACACAGGCTACACCTCCTTCACTGAGATTGACACAGAGGCCATGCAACGCTCACTGAGACATATTTCATTTTACTTCATTTATTTTTTGTATTAATAACTAGACATTGACAATAAGAGTAAACAGTAAATAAATAAAAAATGAAATATTTAAATAATAATAATAATAATAATAATAATAATAATATAATAATAATAATAGTATTTAAAATAAATAAATGTATTAATGAATAAATAATAAATAAAAGGAAACAAGGAATTACAGAAGATGGCAAAGGATAAAGTCATTTATGAATAAAAATGAATTAATGATCAGACTAATAAATAAAACCTTGGTTAGTAAAACATACGTTATTGTAGGTATAAAATATGTGACAGATTAATCACGGTCACTAATGATGCGTTTAATGAGTGAAAGTGTGAATAATCCAGTTTATACAGACTGAGATTTTATTTAGATTTTATTGAGATTTCCTCAGTGGTGTACAAACAGCCTGAACTCTTCACACTCACTCTGCTTCATTTAAAGTCTCAGATAATTATGATAATTAAGATCATTATAATAATTAAGATCAAACGCAAGCACATTAAAGTGATATTTTAGTGAGATTGACACAAATCGAGCCGATCACTGTGGGTTTATTTCTTGCTGTGTGAGGAGGAGCAGAGGTAAGGTGTGAAGTGAATTACAACACCGCCATCATGTGGCTGAATCAAGCCATGACATGATTCCTCACTTCCTCTGCATCGGCAACTCTACAGGCATGCCACATGTCCACTGCCAAAACACACAATATTATTTATGTATTTATTTATTTGTTTGTTTGTTTGTTTGTTTTCTCTTTTATATAAGAGTGAATTTCATATCCATGGCCTGGTTTCTTTGCCGACATCAGCAAGGTTTAGATAAATTCTTACCACAAACGGAACGGGGATAGAAAATATGAGGTTTTGTGTGTGTGTGTGTGTGTGTGTGTGTGTGTGTGTGTGTATGTGTGTCAATGTTGGCCAGGTAGCTGTTATTATAACTTACAAATTCAAAAGAAACAAATGTATAACATACAAAAATATTACACAATATAGACTTGAAGTTAAAACTAAATGACTCTGATGCTCTGATTTCAATAACTAATAACTGATAACTAATTCCAGGTTACACAGCTGCACTATAACACACAGTTATTGAGAGATTATTTATCACACTCTCTGGTGTCACCCAGGTGAGAAACAGAAAGACTCACCCAAACGCAAACACAGCCAAACACTCACCAAAACACTTACTCAAACACACCCCCAAACACTCACCCAAACACTTACTCAAATGCAAACACCCCCCCCAAACACTCACCAAAACACTTACTCAAACAGAAACACACCCCCAAACACTCACCAAAACACTCACCAAAACACTCACCCAAACACTAACACTCACCCAAACACTGACCCAAACATCTTAACTCTAACCCAAACACACACCTAAACACTCACCAAAAACACTTACTCAAACAGAAACAACCCCCAAAACTAAAATGACTCACCCAAAACTTACTAAACATAACAACCCCCCAAACACTGCACTAAACACACTTAAATTAACCAAACACACCCCCCCAAAAACAGAAAACCCACCCTAACCAAACCCCAAAACCCAAACACTCACCAAACACTTACCAAAACACCCCCAAACATCACCTAAACAATCACCCAAATGCAAACACTCCCTCAACCAAACACTCCCCCAAAAATTACCTAAACACACCCCCAAAGATACATGCAAACACTCACCGAAACACACATACAAACACACCCAAACACACACCGAAACATACACAGAAAAAACACACCCAAACATACACCCAAACACACACCCAAACATCACCCAGACACACTCAAACACACACCCAAACATACATCAAACACTCCCCTAAACACATACACACACATGAACACACACCCAAACACCCACCAAACAAACAGAACAATCACCCAAACACAAACACACCCCCAAACACCCCACAAACACTCATCCAAAACAAACACACCCACAAACACACCCCAATATTACAAGCAAACACAAACACACCCCAAAAAATATACACCCAAACACACACCCAAACAGACTCCAAAACACACACCCAAACATCACCCAAACACACCCCAAACATTCACCCAAACACAAACACACCCCCAAACACCCCACCAACACTCCCAAAAACAAACACACACAAACACACCCCAAACACCAACCAAACACAAAACACCCCAAAAAAAACACCCAAAACACACCCAAACACTCCAAACACACACCAAAACACTCACCCAAACACACCCCAAAATCACCCAAACACCACCCAAACAGACCCAAACACACACCAAACATACCAAACACCCCCAAACCCCCTCACACACAAACACACCCCAAACATCACCAAACATTCAAAACAACCACACCCAAAACACACCCCAAACACTCACCAAACACCACCCAAAATACACCCAAACACACACCCATAACAGACTCCAAACACACACACACTCACCCAAACACACCCCAAACATCACCCAAACATTCACCCAAACACACCAACACCCAAAACATACATGCAAACACTCAACCAAACACAACACACCCCAAACAATAACACCCAAACATACACCGAAACATACACCCAAAAACCACAGCCCAAACACACACCCCAAACACTACACCCAAACACTCACCCAAACACACACAAACACACACCCAAACATACATGCAACACTCCCCTAAACACACACACACTACACACACAAACACACCCCAAACATACACAAAAACATTCACCCAAACACAACCACCCCAAACACACCCCAAACACTCAACCAAACACAAACACACCCCAAAACCTACACCCAAACATCTCCACACCAAACAGCAAACACACCCCAAAACATACACCCAAACACACACACAAACACACCCCCAAACACACACCCAAACACACCCAAACACACCCAACATACACCCAAACAACCCCCAAACACACGCCGAAACACACCCCAAACACTCAACCAAAAACAAACACACCCCAAACTACACCCAAACACCACCACCAAAACACACCCAAAAAACATACACCCAAACACACACTCAAACAGACCCCAAACACACACCACAAACACTCACCCAAACACACCCCAAACACATAACACCCAAACACTCACCCAAAACACACCCCCAAACATACACCCAAACACACATGCAAAACACCCCAAAAACACAACACATCAAACAACCCCCAAACACACACCCAAACACTCACCCAAACACACCCCAAAACATACACCCAAACACTACACACCAAACATACACCCAAACACAAGCACACCCCCAAACACTCACCCAAACATCACCAAACACTCACCCAAACACACCCCCAAAACATACACCCAAACATACACCCAAACAAAACCCCCCAAACACTACCCTCAAACACTCACCAAACACAACACACACCAAAAAACCCCAAACATACATCCCCAAACACTACCCAAACACTCACCCAAACACCCCCAAACATACACGCAAACACTCACCCAACAAACACCAAACAAACCCCAAAACACTACACCCAAACACACACCCAAACACACAATCAAACACACGCCCCAAATATAACCAAAAACATACATGCAAATGAACACGCAAATACTCACCCAAACACACACCCAAAAATACCCACGAACACACACCCATAGATACGCCCAAACAATCACCCAAAATGACTCAAACACACTCCCAAACACACACCCAAACACACACCCAAATACTCATCCAAACACACACCCAAACACTCACACCACCAAACATACATGCAAACACACCCAAAAACATACACCCAAACACTCATCCAAACACACTCCCAAACATACATCCAAGCACACGCCCAAACACTCACCCAAACACACACACACACCAAAACATTCATCCAAACACACCCCAAACTACACCCAAAACCACACACAAACACTCATCTAAAAACACATCCAAACACACACACACACCCAAACATACACGCAAACACACCCCCAAACACACACCCAAACTCCTCCAACACACCCCAAATACACACACCCAAACTACACCCCAAACAAACCCCCACAAACACTCACCCATACACACACCAAACATTCATCCAAACCAAAACTACACCAAAAACACCAAACCTCATCTAAACACACCAAACACACACCACACCCAAACATACACGCAAACACCCCCCAAACACACACCAAACTTAAACCCAATACACCAAAAACCCCAAAACTCAAAAACACTTCAAACACCACCCATACACACACACAAACACACCCAAACATTCATCTAAACACACCCCAAACTACACCCAAACACCCACCCAAACAAATACCTAAATATACACCCAATCATACACCCAAACAATCACCCAAAAACTCAAAACACCCCAAACATACACCCAAACACACACCCAAATACTCATTCAAACACACACCAAACACTACACCACCAAACATACACAAACACACCCAAAAACATACACCCAAACACTCATCCTCAAACACACTCACCAAAAATACACCCAAACACACCCCAAACACTCACCCAAACACTCACACACACCAAAACATAATCATCCAAACACACCCCAAACACTACCCAACACACCACACACAAACATCATCACCACAAACACTCATCCAAACACTCAACACACCCCCCCAAACAACCCCAAACACCACCCAAATCTCATCCAACACACACCCAAAACACACCCAAACAACGCCAAAACATCACAAAACACCCCCAAACTACACCCCCAAAATAATCCAAACACCACCCAAACACACACACACACACACCCAAACATTCATCTAAACACACCCCAACTACACCAAACACCCACCCAAACAAATACCTAAATATACACCCAATCATACACCCAAACAATCACCCCAAAACTCACACAAACCCCCCCCCCAAACATACACCCAAACACACAACCAAATACTCATTCAAACACACACCAAAACACTTACACCACCAAACATACACAAAAACACACCCAAAAACATACACCCAAACACTCATCCAAACACTCAGCCAAACACCCCCCCAAACTCACCCCAAAAATACACCCAAACACACACCCAAACACTCACCCAAACACTCACACACACCCATCATCCAAACACACCCCAAACTACACCCAAACACCCATCCAAATACTTATCCAAACACACACCCAAACACTCACCCAAACACACAGATACACACACACCCAAACATTCATCCAAGCACACCCCAAACTACACCCAAACACCCACCCAAACAAACCCCCAAATATACAGCTAACCAATCACCCCAAAACTCATACAAACACCCCCCCAAACATACACCCAAACACTCACCCAAATACTCATCCAAACACACACCCAAACACTCACACCACCAAACATACATGCAAACACCCCCCCAAACATACATCAAAACACACCCCAAACTACACCCAAACACCCATCCAAATACTTATCCAAACACACACCCAAACACTCACCCAAACACACACACACCCAAACATTCATCTAAACACACCCCAAACTACACCCAAACACCCACTCAAACAAACACCTAAATATACACCCAATCATACACCCAAACAATCACCCCAAAACTCACACAAACACCCCCTCAAACATACACCCAAACACACACCCAAACACTCACCCAAACACACACACACACACACACCCAAACATTCATCCAAACACACCCCAAACTACACCCAAACACCCACCCAAATATACACCCAATCATACAGCTAACCAATCACCCCAAAACTCATACAAACACCCCCCAAACATACACCCAAACACTCACACCACCAAACATACATGCAAACACCCCCCCCAAACATACATCAAAACACACCCAAAAACATACACCCGAACACTCATCCAAACACACTCCCAAACATACATCCAAGCACACACCCAAACACTCACCCAAACACACACACACACACACACACAAACATTCATCCAAACACACCCCAAACTACACCCAAACACCCACCCAAACAAACCCCCCAAATATAAATATACCCAAACACACACCCAATCGCCCAAAATCTAACACAAACATACACCCAAAACCACACACAAACACTCATCCAAAAACACATCCAAACACACAAACACACCCAAACATACACTCAAACACACCCCCAAACACAAACCCAAACTCTCATCCATACACACACCCAAATACACACCCAAACACACCCCAAAACTCACACAAACACCCCCCCAAACATACACCCGAACATACACCAAAACACACCCAAACACACACCCAAACACTCACACCCCCAAACATACACCCAAACATACATGCAAACACTCCCCAAACATACACCAAAACACACCCAAACACACACCCAAACATACACACAAACACTCATACAAACACTCACTCAAACATACCTCAAACACACCCCCAAACACACCCCCAAACACAAGCACATTTGGGTTGATCCTCTTAGACCTCACAGCAGCCTTCGACACCGTAGACCATAAGATTCTCATCTCTGAGCTAAAAAAAATGGTTGGAATCAAGGGTACAGTGCTTGATTGGTTCACGTCTTACATGTCGAACAGAAGTTTTTCTGTGAGATGGGGTGACATCTTCGAGCGTCCCTCAACTCTATGGTGTACCACAGGGATCGATATATGGCCCAGTGTTGTTCTCCCTATATATGCTTTGGGTAATGATATACCTTTGGGTAATATCATGAGAAAATACAATATTTCATTTCGCTTCTATGCCGATGATATCCAATTATATGTTCCTTTAAAACCAGATTCACTTTGTGCGCCCCAGTCCTTGTCCAACTGTTTATCTTATTTAGGCATTACCCAGTCCTCTCTCCATCGCCTACAGCTGGTTCAGAACACTGTAGCATGGCTTTTAAACGGTACCAATAAGCGTGCACACATCATCCCGGTCCTTTCTCTTCTCCACTGGCTTCTGGTACTTAAAGAATTGAATATAAAATCTTATTATTTGTTTTTAAATCTCTGTCTGGTATGGCCCCAACCTATATAAACAAACTTATCCAACTGCGCACCCATGGCCGAACTCTGAGGTCCTCTAATCATGTACTGCTCCAAGTGCCCAGAACAAGATATAAATTGTGGAGTGACCGTGCTTTCTCAGTAGCAGCTCCTAAGCTTTGGAATTCCCTCCCTCCTGATTTTACTTCTGAAAGGGAATTCTCTACCTTCAACGCTACACTAAAGACATATTTATTCACCAAAGCCTTAGTCTCCTGTCTCCTGATTTTTAGTGTTTTTTTTTACTTTTATGTTATCTCTAATTTTATTACTATAATTTGCACCTTGCATTTTGCACTTTTGTTCTAGGTTCTACATAGTAGTTGTTAGGTGATATATAAAGGTTGAATTTAATTGAACTGAACTCCCAAACACTCACACAAACACCCACACCACCCCACTGCTGCATTCCCTCCTCTAGCTTCCTGTAGCTTCATCAGATTG
>JAUCMX010000013.1:23863259-23910759 GCA_033459395.1 Hemibagrus guttatus
TCTTTGTCCTCTCATTAAAGCTGCTTACTGTGTCTGACACTTTTTTTGGTCTTTTTCTGGTTCCTGTCTGCAATGGACAGTTTGCCTTTTTTTTTTTTTAAAGTATTTGCTAAAATAACACAAGTATTTGAAATAAGTGCAGTATTAGCCTTTGTGCTTCTCTGCATAGCACCGAGTCCATTTTGTCACATCATTTTTTTCTACCACACCTCCATGGATCAAGACCTTACCATGGTGAAGAGGTTTAGAGGGGCAACCTGTGATGAAGAGATCCGAGGAAGGAGGAAGACAAAGGTCCCAGGAGTAATGGAACTGAGGTGGGAATGTACTCTAGATGGTCAAACTATTCATGGATGATGCCAACTTCTTTGGGCTCATCTCTAAAGGGGATGAGTCTGCCTACAGGAGCCAGCAACCTGGAGTGTAATGCTGTGAAAACAGTGGATTGTTAAGTAGATTTCAAGTAGAACCCAGCACCACTTACACCTAGAATCTTATGTGACTCCCGAGTCATTACTGTGGACTCCTTCTGCTTCCTGGGAACCATCATCACCCAGGACTTTAAGTGGGTCCTGCTCATAAACTCCTTCATTTAAAAAGGCAATGATGATGCACTTCTACAGCTACATTATTAAATCCATACTCACTTCCTTCTTCACCACCTGGTACTCTGCCAGAGTCACTGGAACCACTGGCTCACCAGATGAAAGAAAGATATGGCATCTCTTTATGCTGATCAGGGTCACATTGGCTCCAGAGCCGGTCCAGGAACACTGGGCACAAGTCAAGAGACTTGGAGGCAATCACCCATTGCAAGACACAACACCATCACTGATTCATCCACAATCCTCACCAGGATTAAGTTCTTAAAGAAGAAGAATAACTGAATGTAACCAAAGGTCCCTTAGGGTTGTACCAACCTTGCAAAGCACCTTACACTACCACCATTGAGTATAAACATAATTTGTCACAATATTGATAATTATGGGTGTGTAAATGTTCTTTATATGCTATATTATGGGTGTTTCATGGGCGCATGGTTAGCATAAAGATCCCGTGATTAGTGCACTATGCCAGTGTTTATTTAGCTCACTGGGCAGTGGTAGTTCACTGGGTGGTGGTAGCTCAAGTTCAATTCAATTCAATTCAGTTTTATTTGTATAGCGCTTTTAACAAAGAGCATTGTCCCAAAGCAGCTTTACAGAACATAAGAAACAATAAACATACAAACAAACAGTCCTAGATGTTAGACAAAATTTTCCCTAGTGAGCGAGCCTGAGGTGACTCAGGCGACTGTGGCAAGGAAAAACTCCCTTAGATGGTATTAGGAAGAAACCTTGAGAGGAACGAGACTAAAAAGGGAACCCATCCTCATCTGGGTGACACCGGAGAGTGTGATATGAACAATGTCCTTTCTGCATTAGTTGTGTGATGCAGATACAGCATGTGTAGAATGTTATGTGTAAAATGTCCACATAGGGTTGGCAGTGCTGCTTTGAATACTCCAGTCCTCAGAAAGCAGAACCCGGCTGGAGCTGGTCCAACTCTGGATGCCCCCGGAGCTGGCACAATCTCTGTGTGACTCGGGGGTGGGTAGAAAAAGGGAAACAAGTGGAGAGGAATTAGCGTAGCTGCTATTCATAATATTAGCAGGCACTAGATGATGTGTCAAGTGGGTTGTTGATTCAAGCACCAGCCTCAAGCTGCCACTGCTGGGCAACTGAACAAGGCCATTAACCCTCTCTGCTCCAGGGGTGCTGTATCATAGCTGCCCCTGTGGTCTGACCCCAGATTATCTGGAATATGTGAAGTTGTGTATTGTGTATGTGTAGTGATAATAAAGGTTTCTTCTATTAATATTAATTCAGAGTTCTTAGTATAGGTTCGGATGTTAAAAGTAGCACTTAACCTGCAAATTTTGTGAGATTAAACCAATTGATATTTGTTCATCTGAATTAAATGTGATGAGTAATAAACAATCTAGCATGCAAGGGTATTGAACAGTGGATTGAGTGTACTGCCGGGTAAAGTGAATATTTTATTTGTCAATACTGATGCACCGCTGTACCAGGAAATAAAGCACTACTTACCCGTTCCCCTAACGCTCCATTGATTGAAAGAAGAAAGGCAGTCTAACAGTGGACTAACTCTCTGGAGATATTGGATAGTCATGGAAGTATCTCATGGTTTTCCCTGAACCAGGAAAAATTTACTATCAAGGCTTTGTATCCAGAAAACCAAGGAGTAGATGATTGACATTACACCTTGGGGACTATATGAATGGATTCTATAACTGGAAGGACTGAGGGATGATATTTGCGTGCCCTGTTTAGATGTCACGCTGCTGTGGAACAAAGTGGAACAATTTGATGCAAAGCTTAAACCTCTGGAATTGATAAGACGAAGTCTATGTGGTTATCCGACAAGTTGCTACTGATAAGCCCTTTTATTCAGTGAAACCTGAGCTGGGTTAAAGGAGATCAAGGGTGTTGCATGATAATCTTCTTGTCATGTCATCAATGTCATGTTAGCACTTGAGAAACACAGGAGCTCATCCCATTAGAGAGAGAAAAAAATGATTTAAAGAATGACAACCAGAGCAAAGATCTGTACTACTGAGACCACAGCCAGATGGTTAGAACCTTGATGAAGTGGCTCCTCGTTCAATCACAACAGTAAGCTCCCCCTGAGGATTCATCACATCCCCCTCAGCTGATACCTGAGCCACGTCTGGCTGAACCAAATCCACCAGAGCCTGTCTCAGCACCTGCAACAAGAGGTTTACAAGAAAACGAATCAACGTCAGATCCAGTGCTAATGTACCTACAGATAAACAAACCCAGGCACTGGAAGCAACTAGCAGCACTGGAAGGGAACAGAGGGG
The DNA here is from genome assembly GCA_033459395.1 of Hemibagrus guttatus. Taxonomy (NCBI): domain Eukaryota; kingdom Metazoa; phylum Chordata; class Actinopteri; order Siluriformes; family Bagridae; genus Hemibagrus; species Hemibagrus guttatus. The sequence continues at coordinate 23,866,144 of JAUCMX010000013.1, forward strand.
CTAGCAGTCCTTCATGGGAACAAGGCGCACACCAAAAAGGTAAATATTCTCTTTTCTCAGGATGACTAAACAAGCAGACTATGACATGCTGTAAAACATGAAATTGAGATAAAGCCCAATAGAAGAGATTCCAGTAAACAATGCCTATTGAAATGAGACACCAAGTATGTTTCCAAGTATGCAGTTCAAGTTAATCGGAAGAACAATTGGAGCAAAATTGTTTTTTGTTTTGTTTTTTTCAAACTGTGACTGCTTTTTTTGTATGTGACTAAACTGTGACTAATGATGGGTTAATGATGACACCATCATTATAGCCCGGTGCAACGGAAATCAACATCGTTTAAAGGAAAACATGGAGAGAAATGAAAGACTACCAGGCAAGACCTTAAAAAAGGTTAACCACAGACTTACAGCATCAGGATAAGGGAGCTACACAATGACTGGGATAAAACCTTAAACCAGGTGTTTAAGGCTGTTATTGAAGGCTTTTGAGTAAAACTAAAAAACTAAAAAACAGAAGCTAGTCATCAGGGTCCATGCACTAGTTGGTATCTTCAAAGTGATCTCATGTTCCAGACCTTAATATTAAAATCAATGAAATGAAAATTAATTTATTAGCTAACTAATTAATTAATCAATTAATTAATTAGACAATTAAGGGAGGCATTGGTGGCATTGGTGGCTCAGTGGTAGGTTGCTCGCCTATCATGCGGAAGGCCTGGGTTCGATTCCCAGCCAATGCCTCAACCCCAGCCACTGGTTGCAGTGCCGGTCCCAAGCCCGGAAAAATGGGAGGGTTGCGGCAGGAAGGGCATCCGGCGTAAAACCTGTGCCAAGTTGTTGTGCGGACCAGTTGGTACGCTGTGGCGACCCCGAACAGGGAGCAGCCGAAAGCAACATTATTAATTTATGTAAAATGACAACAAGGATCTGTATTTAAACATGTATTTAAACATTGTAAATTTAAGGTAAATCACATTAGTGTACTCTGTGTGTGTGTACTCTGTGTGTGTGAGAGGAAGAGAAAGATACAGTGAGACATGTGGATACAGCAGTGTTTGCTCTGTCGCGCTACTGTAGCAGTGGTGGCTGTCGGATCTCTATTACTGTCAGTGCCCATATCGGTTCTTGTACAAATGCTGGCACGTTTTTTTTTCATTGTCTGTACCGCTTATCTGAGCTATCATCAGGTCACGGAAAGCCTGTGCCTATCTCAGGTGTCATCGGGCATCAGAGCACCCTGGAAGGAGTGCCAACCCATCACAGGGCACACACATCCACACACTCATTTGCATATTACGGGCAATTTAGAGACTCCAATCAGCCTAGAAGCATTTTTTTGGACTGTGGGAGGAAATCGGAGCACCCGGAGGAAACCCACCAAGCATGGGGAAAACATGCAGACTCCACACACACAGTGAACCCAGGACGCTGGAGGTGTGCCGCGAACATGCTAACCACTAAGACACCGTGCCAATGGTGGCACTAAAACCTTTTAATATTTCGGCACTGGATAATGTGTAAAGAACCATTTCTAAACACTGAGCTACACTTCATATGGAGTTCTGATGGAAAAACAGACTCAGAGACAGATGGAATGATTTGTACACTGGTAGACCTGCATAAGTATGGGCTTGAAAAAAAAAACTTGTGGAACTGATTAAAACTAAATACACACAGTCTTTTAAAACAAGCTGTCATTTTATAGAACTGCTGCTGTTCTACTAAACCGATTCAGTGGCTGTTGGCTGTCTCAGAATGTCTCCCTGAGCATGACTGGTTAACACCCCTGTCATCAGGAGACAATCACATTCCTGCCTTTCACCGCTCGAATTTGAAAATAATTCATCTTTGTGCTGCTGGCTCCCTGCAATATGACTGTTGCATGTGGACTAAAAAAAAAAGCTAGAGCATACGGAAATAGAGCATACATAATAGAGCATACGGTTGTCCAGGTTGATTTGTGAATTGCACTGGTGGTTACCATCTTGTCAGGCCAGTGGGAAAGTTATCGGGATGTAAAGGTGACCCCTGTACCAGTTTCTCTCTCACACATAAACACTTTTCACATTATAATGTATCTTGAAGGTACGTTTGCACATGCCAATATTTTATGGCTACAAAACTCTATTCCCTGTACTACAAAATCTCTAATAAACGTTCCTGTGTGGGTTGTGCAACTAGCATTTCACTCTGACAACAAACCAGTTTTGTTCAGAAATGTGATCCAACTTGTGCCTGTGTTCAGAAAAATGTTAGGGTGATGTTAGATTTGGCCCTACATTTGTATGACATTTTGTAACTGGTGAGAACAATACCTAAAACTTAGTCATGTTTACTTTTCCCTTACATGTTCATCTGACATGTTATTAAAGAGCTTTGTGGCTTTTGCTATCATCTGTTTGAAAAAACATATAGGTGAGGGATCTGTTGTCACGCCCCATCCGAGATCTGGTCACGAGAGGTTTTTATTTTAATAGAAAGGTAAAGATGACAAAGTATATAAGCCAAAAGTAAATAAATAGGACCTTCCTACCAAATTGGGTAGTAATAATTCAGTGATATTTTCATATGAATTTCTCAGAAGTCTATTTTACATAATATTAGGAGATCCTTAAATGGAATAATGGATAGAACCAACACAGAAACCTGCACAGCATCAGTATGTAGTAGTGATGACTTCAGGAATGATTTCAATGATTTCAATCAAAGAATGGTCTGGCTTTTTGTCCATAATTCTTCTATGAAGACCACTTCTGGTCAGACGTCTCCGGACAGTATTTGGGTGTAACTGGGTCCCACTGGTTTCCACCAGTTCTTTGCTAATGGCACTGCTGGACATCTTCCAATGTCGAAGGGAAGCGTGATGTTTCTTTCATGTGTTGCCTTGGACACTACATCTATGCTCATTAACACCGCCCATTTCTTAGCTGAACAGCACATCTTGAAACCCCAGTCTGCTTTGAGATCTGTTCCTGGGAGAGACCTTGCTGATGCAGTAGAACTACCTTGTGTTGTTGCTGTGCTCAGTCTGGCCATGGCCTGTGACATGAAACTGACTTCCACAAACTTCACCTTAGTAGCAGAGTTTGTTTGTTCCTCACCCAGCTTTAAGCTCCTTCACATCTGTTTCTTGTTTACTTAATAACTGTGTATCAACCTACATATGAAATTTATGATCATTATCACCTGCTTGCTATAGTTCAGGGCTGTCCAATCTTATGCGCAAAAGGCCAGTATAGGGGCAGGTTTTCATTCAAAACGAGCCGAAGCCACCCTGAGTCTACTGAAAGCCATTCAGTTGATTAAACAGGTGGAATCAGGTGTGGCTCCTGCTTGATTGCAAAAAAAACCTGCACCACATGACGGATAAGATTGGACATCCCTGGTATAACTGGTTAATCATACACCTGACACTAATTGTTCACACTGTACAAATTGTGCAAGATGCTAGTTTGAAGCCAGTGTCGTCGCACCACATACTGATTTGATTTAGATATTTTTTTCTGTTTGCTCACTTTGCATTTTGGAAATTGATTATTTTTTTATCAATTAAAACAATTGAATTGAAAACAAGCAATTTTTGAAAGCATTTTTACTTTACAGCATTTCTTCACACCTGCCTAAAACTTTTGCACAGTACTGTATGTTTACAAGCACCCTTATTTTTTGCACTATGGTCCACACAGACTGTACACTGGTCAGTTCTATTTTGTGTATCTGTCCTGTAGTGTATTGTGTTGTCTATCTGCACTGTTTGCACTCTGTTGCACACGATGCACTTAATATGGCTAGGACAACTTTTTTAGTCCCTTAGCTCTGTGTTGTTTTAAGTAGCTCTGTGTTTTTATGTAGCACCAGGGTCCTGGAAGAACGTTGTTTCATTTCACTGTGTACTGTGTCTGCTATATATGCTCGGAATGACAATAAAAAGCTTCTTGACTCTTGATATATGGATACTGTTATATGACCCCTGCTATAACCATGGTGACTGTTGGATTACTGCCAGTAAACAGGCTTTTTTTAAACAGGAGTTTTTTTGCATTTGTGTTGTCCCTATTTGCATCATGTTGATGATGTGGCAATGTTCTGTCATTGTCAAATCAATAAATATCTAACCTGTACCTAAAATCTCTTATTACTTTATCCCAATAAGAGCTAATATTACAATACTCAGAGAAATCGAGTCTTGTTCTGTGATAACTGCAGGATGTCACTCACATCACAGTTAATCTCTTTTCATATTTGTAATCTGATATTTTGGTACTAACAAATCCAAAAAAAGTATAATTGAGGACAAAATAAATTAATCATTTAAAAACAAATCTGGTAATAAATTAGAATAAAAACAAATGAACAGTAAGGTGTTTTTTTTTTATTAGCAAGCTAACAAGGAGCCATGTTTGAGTTAATTTTAAAGACAATAATGAAGTTGAAAGTCACTGAAAAGCTCTCACAATACAGAACTTACCTTAATTCAGTTTATTTAAGTTTGTGAGACAGACAGATAGTGGACAGAGGAGTGGTCTATTTAACAGTAATAGTGGTGTGGATATGTCCACAGACAGATTAATTACAAGGCACCTGAGAAACCCAGAGCACCTGAAGTGACCTTTGCTCAGCAGATGATCATCTAACGTTAAATGCAGGAGCGTGAGTGACATGTTTTCAGGACCATAGACTAGAGTTTATTCATTCATTCATTGTCTACCACTTATTCAATCTACTCTTGGGTCACGGGGAGCCTGTGCCTATCTCAGGCGTCATTGGGCATCATTGGGCATCAAGGCAGGATACACCCTGGACAGAGTGCCAACCCATCGCAGGGCACACACACACACACACACACACTCTTATTCACTAATGCAAATCACACACTATGGACAATTTAGAGATGCCAATCAACCTACAATGCATGTCTTTGGACCGGGGGGAGGAAACCGGAGTACCTGGAGGAAACCCCCGAGGCACGGGGAGAACATGCAGACTCCACACACACATGGTGGAGGCGGAAATCCCCAACCCTGGAGGTGTGAGGCAACCACTTAGTGTTAACCACTAAGCCACCGTGCCCCCCCGACATTCAATTCAATTCAATTCAATTTTTTTTCAATTCAATTTTTTTCAATTCAATTTATTTATATAGCACCTTTTACAATGGACATTGTCTCAAAGCAGCTTTACAAAAGTAGAGAAAAGTCATTCCCTTTGATTGGAGTAGGCGTGGTGGTTCATAAATAACCAAAAGATCGCTCAGGTACTGTGGTTGCGAGACCATTTAGTGCTTTATAGGTCAGTAATAGTATTTTATAATCAATGTGGAATTTGACTGGGAGCCAGTGTAGTGTGTCTAAGATGTGTCTAAGATGTGTCAAAGGAGTGGTGTGTTCATATCTTCTGGTTCTAGTTAGGACCCTAGCTGCTGCGTTCTGGACTAACTGGAGCTTGTTTATGCTCCTACTGGAACATCCAGACAGTAAGGCATTACAATAATCCAACCTAGAGCTAACAAAAGCATGAACTGGTGTTTCTGTATCATATAGTGACATCATATTTCTTATCTTAGCAATATTTCTGAGATGAAAGAAGGCTACCCTAGTGATATTATCTATGTGAGCTTCAACGAAAGACCAGAGTCAATAATCACACCAAGGTCTTTTACTGCTGCACATGATGAAACAGAAAGACCATCCACAGTTACTCTGTAATCAGAAAGCTTACTTGTTACAACCGGCGGTGTCCGGCTGGATATTACAGACCCACCGCGAAGCTTCCGTGAACATAAAGGGGATTTATTGAACATGAACCACACGAGACATGACATGAGACATAAACCGCGACACCACTTCGGCCTACATATAAACGAGGACTGGCAACTCAAGCAGACAAAGACAGGACTATAAATAGGAAACATAATCAGGAAACATTAGGAACAGGTGAAACATTAATCAACACACAATAGGACAGGGCGGGGCTTAACTAACACACACATGGCCAAAACATAAACATAAACAGACAACATGACAACCCCTACTGAGGGCCCCCTAGTGGTTCACCCTCAGCCCTGCTACCCGTAACATCTCCCCCCTCTCAAAGGCGCGGCTCCCGACGCGCCAAACCCTAGCCCCTCCCAAAAAGTCCGGTCCAGCGATGGGTCCTGGGGAGGAGCTAGGAACGTAGAGAGGCCGGTGGGGGGAGCGAGAAGCAGGGCGAGGCACTAGGGGGGGGGAGCGAGAAGCCAAAAGCAAGGCGAGTGGGGGGAAGCGAGGACCAAGGCGAGGCAAGTGGGGGGAACGAGGATCAAGGCGAGGCAAGTGGGGGGAACGAGGATCAAGGCGAGGCAAGTGGGGGGAGTGAGAAGCAGGAGCGAGACAAGTGGGGGGAGCAAAGGACCCGACGGCAAGGCCAAAGGGTCCGACGCGACGTCCACAGCCGAGCGGAGGCGCCGAACGAGGTCCACAGCCGAGCCGCAGAGCCGAATGACGTCCACAGCCAAGCCGCAGGGCCGAATGACGTCCACAGCCGAGCCGCAGGACCAAGCGACGTCCACCGCCGAGCAGCAGCTTCGAGCGACGTCCACCGCCGAGCACTCGCCCCGAGCGACGTCCACCGACGAACGAAGGCTCCGGGGCGACGATGTCCGTCTCGCTGGGGTCTAGAACTCCCCAAGGGGCGGGCGGGCGGGAGCAGGGTGCTGCCGAAACTCTCCTCCGCTGGCAACAGGTGGGGCAGCGCCCCCACGGAAGCTACATCATGGGGCGACGCCCCCCACAGGAACATGGGCGGAGCGAGAGTCGGAGCAGTCAAAACAAAAACAAAAAAAAGGTTCAAGGTCCGGGGCCCTGGCCGGAACTCTCCTCTGCTGGCGAACATTGGGGCAACGCCCCCCACGGAAGCTACATCGTGGGGCGACGCCCCCCACCGGAACCTAAGCAGAGCGAGAGCCGGGAAAAAAAACTTGAAACTCCGGCCCTTGGCCGGCACTCTCCTCCGAAGGGTAAAAACTGGGGCCACGCCCCCCACGGAAGCTACATCGTGGGGCGACGCCCCCACGTGAACATGGACGAAGCGAGAAAAAATAAAAATATCCTCCAAACTCGAATTACTGCCGAATCCCTCCTCCATTCCCTAACCACGGGCGGAGAGAGGGGCGGAATCAACAAAAAACCCCCCCGAAACACACTCCGACCCGGAGCGCAAAACAAAAAACTAGGCAAAACAATAAAACCCGGAAACGAAAAAACTAACCTTCTCGCCGAAGCTTCGCGCTGGATCTGTTCGGTTTCGGCCAGTCCTTCTGTTACAACCGGCGGTGTCCGGCTGGATATTACAGACCCACCGCGAAGCTTCCGTGAACATAAAGGGGATTTATTGAACATGAACCACACGAGACATGACATGAGACATAAACCGCGACACCACTTCGGCCTACATATAAACGAGGACTGGCAACTCAAGCAGACAAAGACAGGACTATAAATAGGAAACATAATCAGGAAACATTAGGAACAGGTGAAACATTAATCAACACACAATAGGACAGGGCGGGGCTTAACTAACACACACATGGCCAAAACATAAACATAAACAGACAACATGACAACCCCTACTGAGGGCCCCCTAGTGGTTCACCCTCAGCCCTGCTACCCGTAACATTACTTCTAGCTGCATGTGGTCATAGAACAAGCACCTCTGTCTTGTCAGAGTTAAGCAGGAGGAAGTTAGTGACCATCTACTCTCTAATGTCCTTTACACATTCTTCAATCTTAATAAGCTGGTGTCTCTCATCTGACTTAGCTGAGACATATAACTGTGGGCCAGCCGCATAACAGTGGAAGCTAATATCATGTCTATGAATAATTGCACAAAGGGGTAGCATATATAAGGAGAAAAGCAGTGGGCCTAAGACAGAACCTTGTGGAACACCGATCATAACCTTGGTATGCATAGAGTCACCATTTAGAACTATGAACTGATAACGATCAGTCAAATAAGACCTGAGCCAGGAGAGGGCTGTTCCTTTAACACCAACAGCATGTTCTAACAATTGGTGTGTAACTTTGTCCCCCAAACGTCCAACATGAGCAGTCTCTCTGATGTACTCGTTCCTAATCCTGTCCAATCTTGTCACTCCCAAAGAGAACCTCAACATCTTCAGCTCTGCTACCTCTAGCTCTGACTCCTGTCTCTTCCTCAGTGACACTGTCTCTAAACCATACAGCATTGCCGGTCTCACCACTGTCCTGTACACCTTCCCCTTGATTCTCGCTGATATTTTCCTATCACACAAAACTCCCCACACCTTTCTCCACCCATTCCAACCTGCCTGCACTCGCTTCTTTACCTCTTTCCCACACTCTCCATTACTCTGGACTGTTGACCCCAAGTACTTAAACTCCTGTACCTTCTTCACCTCTTCACCCTGTAACCTTACTGTTCCACTTCCCTCCCTTTCATTCACACACATGTACCTCAGTCTTACTACGACTGACTTTCATTCCTCTTCTCTCCAACGCAAACCTCCACCTCTCCAGGTTTTCCTCCACCTGCTCCTTGCTCTCGCTACAGATCACAATGTCATCTGCAAACATCATTGTCCAAGGAGACTCCTGTCTGACCTTCTCTGACAACTGGTCCATCACTATAGCAAACAGGAAGGGGCTCAGAGCCGATCCCTGATGCAGTCCCACCTCCACTTTGAACTCCTCTGTCTGACCTACAGCACACCTCACCACTGTCCTGCTCCTCTCATACATGTCCTGCACCACTCTGACATACTTCTCTGCTACTCCTGACTTCCTCATACAGTACCACAGCTCTTCTCTTGGCACGCTGTCATACGCTTTCTCCAAGTCTACAAACACACAGTGCAACTCCCTCTGACCATCCCTATACTTCTCCATCAAAATTCTCAGAGCAAAAATTGCATCCGTTGTGCTCTTTCTGGGCATGAAGCCGTACTGCTGTTCACAAATTTCCACTACCTTCCTTAACCTAGCTTCCACTACTCTTTCCCATAGCTTCATTGTATGGCTCATCAACTTTATCCCCCTATAGTTGCTGCAACTCTGTACGTAACCCTTATTCTTAAAGATCGGCACTAACACACTTCTTCTCCATTCCTCAGGCATCCTCTCACTCTCTAAAACCCTGTTGAACAAACTAGTCAAAAATTCCACAGCTGCCTCTCCCAGACACTTCCAGACCTCCACCGGAATGTCGTCAGGACCAACTGCCTTTCCACTTTTCATCCTCTTCAAAGCCTTCCTGACTTCATCCTTTCTAATCTTATCTACTTTCTGTTCCACAGAGTTCACCCCTTCTACTCTTTTTTCCCTCTCATTTTCCTCATTCATCAGCTCCTCAAAGTACTCCTTCCATCTCCTCTGTACACTCTCCTCACTTGTGAGCACCCTTCCATCTCTATCCTTAATAACTCTAACTTGCTGCACATCCTTCCCATCTCGATCCCTCTGCTTAGCTAACCTGTACAAGTCCTTCTCTCCTTCTCTAGTGTCTAACCTAGTGTACAACTCGTCATATGCCTTCTGCTTGGCCTTAGACACCTCCAGCTTCACTCTGCGCTGTAACTCCTTGTATTCCTGTCTATTCTCTTCAGTCCTGTCCATGTCCCACTTCTTCTTGGCTAACCTCTTCCTCTGGATACTATCCTGAACTTCCTCATTCCACCACCAAGTCTCCTTATCTTCTCTCCTCCTTCCAGATGACACACCCAGCACCTTTCTCCCTGACTCCCTGATCACTTCTGCTGTAGTTTCCCAGTCATCTGGCAGCACTACCTGACCACCCAGAGCCTGCCTCAACTTCTGTCTAAATTCCTCACAACATTCCTCCTTTTTCAGCTTCCACCACTTGGTTTTCTTCTCTATCTCCATCTTTGACCTCTTCTTCTTACAGACCAACAAAGTCATCCTACACACCACCATCCTATGCTGTCTGGCTACACTCTCTCCCACTACAACTTTACAGTCACTAATCTCTTTCAGATTGCCTCTTCTACATAGAATGTAGTCTACCTGTGTTCTCCTACCTCCACTCTTGTAAGTCACTCTATGCTCCTCCCTCTTCTGAAAATAAGTGTTAACCACAGCCATGTCCATCCTCTTAGCAAAGTCCACTACCATCTGTCCTTCAAGGTTCCTTTCCTTAACTCCAAACTTGCCCATCACCTCCTCATCACCTGTGTTCCCCTCACCAACATGTCTATTAAAATCCGCTCCTATCACCACTCTCTCACCCGTGGGAATACTCTCCATCACCTCATCTAATTCATTCCAGAATTTCTCTTTCTCCTCTAACTCACAACCTACTTGTGGGGCATAACCACTAACAACATTCAACATCACCCCTTCAATCTCTAACTTCAGACTCATCACCCTGTCTGACACTCTCTTCACCTCCAGAACATTCCTCACAAACTCCTCCTTCAGGACCACACCTACCCCATTTCTCTTACTATCCACACAATAATAAAACAGCTTGAATCCTGCTCCTATACTACGAGCCTTGCTACCCTTCCACCTGGTCTCCTGTACACACAGTATATCCACCTTCCTTCTCTCCATCATATCAGCCAGCTCTCTACCTTTCCCTGTCATAGTACCAACATTCAGAGTTCCTATTCTCAGTCCTACACTCTTACCTTTCCTCTTCTCTCTCTGTCTGTGCACTCTCCTCCCTCCTCTACTTCTTCGACCAACAGTAGCCCAATTTCCACCGGCGCCCTGTAGGTCAACGGCGCCGATGGCGGTCATTGTTAACCCGGGCCTCGACCGATCCGGTATGAAATTCGTACTGACGATTCGCATGGTTAAATTTGGCAATGTTTTACGCCGGATGCCCTTCCTGACGCAACCCTCTCTATTTATCCGGGCTTGGGACCGGCACAGAAGTCACTGGACTGTGACCCCCATGGCTAGATTATATATATATATATATATATATATATATATATATATATATATATATATATATATATATATTTATTTATATATATATATATTTATTTATATATATATATATTTATTTATATATATATATATATATATATATATATATATATATATATATATAATATATATATATATATATATATATATATATATATATATAGGTATGCATGCTATATAATAGATAGATGTACACTATATTGGCAAAAGTTTTGGGATACCCCTCAAAATCATTGACTTCAGGTGTTGTTTTTCAGGGGTTGGGCTCGGCCCCTTAGTTCCAGTGAAAGGAACTATTAATGCTTCAGTATACCAACACATTTTGGACAATTTCATGCTCCCAACTTTGTGGGAACAGTTTGGGGATGACCCCTTCCCAAAACTTTTGGCAATATAGTGTACTTTATAGATAGTTATACTTTATTCATCCCATGAGGAAAATTCTTTCTCAAATTAAATGCTCTTCGTACTCTAGATATACGATAACTGTTGTGTAATGTTTTGTGTATTTAAACAGTGTATTCAATCTTGGGGACCTGGCTATTACTAATACTTCATTACATTTACAATCTGCTATCTGTTCCTCACTACAGCTCCTCTAAATATACACGTAGAGTCTCATTTATCAACTAAGCCATCTTTCTTGTTTGTGTCTATCATCAACACATGCATTTTTTCATCCTGCCTGTATGACATATTTCGTGAAATGAAAGCTTTATTGGGTATTTATTCAGTGAAGAGGATGTAGGTGTAAACATGGATCCTTGCCTTTCAAATATCAACAAACGTGTGTTACTCATATTTTGGATTGCAGTGACCCTAAAAGATCCACAGCATGGCAACACAGATAGAAAGTGTGACAACTGGATTTTAGAAGCTGCACCCTAGAAATTTCCAGGCTAAAAATAACCCAGTATGGAAATTCAGTGGTGGATTTCAGTAAAACCTGAACTGACCCCAGCGTGGGGTGGTTGGGCTCAGTGAGATCCCACGGACAGGGTAATCTTATCTGCCGTTTCATTCCAATCCCACAGGAATTGATTCTACCTGTTTGATTAGCTGAGCTTGTGACTAGAGATGTGACTTCAGATTAGTTGGACTGGAAAACCTGCTCCACCACTGGCCCTTACTGGGTGAGACTTGACTCCCATGGGTTAGAATGTAGGTTGAGGGTAAAACCTGAGGGTAAAAATGGCAAATTACTGTCGCGTAGACAACAAAGTTGGGTTAGAAATTTACCTTCAAGCAGAGATTAGAATTACTGTGTACTCTATGTACAAGAATTAACAAAGCATTTTCCAGAAAGAAAACATTGAATTATGTATCATTAAAGTCCAGCTGAATCTGTGTACCACTTTTATTGTTTAATTCTCCTTTATTACATTAGATATGAAAGGGACTGGTCTGAACTAATTCTAAATAAAAACGACTACATGCACAGAAAATCTGGCAGTCAGTGTTACTGCGCGAGAGCAGAAATGCGTTCGTGTTAAAGATTTTGGCTAATTGACGCACATTGAGTTGCATAATCAATTTCAAACACATGGGAAATGTTAGCAGTGTTTCTGTTCCACTGATGAACTACATCATAAGCATCATCAACAGCTATAGTTATTAATTATATTAATAATATTTAAATATATAGAATTGTTAATAATGATAATATTAATATTACAAATTATCATAAGAATAATAACTATTGTAAACTATTATTCTAAGCAGGTTCAACGTGTAATAAATAATGACTAAATTACTACAGGCAAAACATGACTAAACTATGACTCACTATCATACCTGTGTCTACTTTGAAGAGTGATACATTTCAAATGTGGAATTTTAATGAGTGTGACTGCAGTGCTAGCTGATAACCCAAGACTATATTAGTAATGGAACTATTATAATGTGAACCTTGGACAGCTCTATTATTTAGTGTCAACACAGTGAACAAGTGGAAACAGCCAGTCAGGGCTTTATAAATAAACATGCAGAGACATAATACAGGACAAACAGTGAGACAGACCAACAGTCACGGTTCATAAGGCTGTCACAGAGATTTAAAAAAAAGAGGCTTGATAGTTTTAACACTAAATATGTGGGCTTATATATTGAAAACACTAAATATGTGGGCTTTGGAAGCGACCCAGAGATCACAATCACTCAGGTTCTTTATGTAAGGAATAAAAGGCTGTTTTTTGAGATTTGAACGGAATTCCATGCAACAGGCTATAATGCAGTGGCTACCATATGCTAGCTAGCAAACATCATTTTTAATCCACGTTTAAGCCAATGGAAGCTGCTGAAGATATACCGCTGGACAGTATAGTGGACAGAGGTCAACATTTCTACTTTGTTTATCTCTGACAGGACAGTTCATTTATTTACATTATTCAGTTCATTTTTATTTTTTATTTTTTAAGTTTTACATTAAATAGTACATGAGATTTTTTTCTCTAGTTATAACATCAGTGCAATGATCTAGCTCACTGTTAACTCTTAGTTTAGATTATAGAGTAAATAAGTGAAGAAATGGCCAGTAAACAGAGGTGGACAGTAAGGAAGTACATTTACTTGAATACTGTGCTTAAGTACACTTTTTGAGTATCTGTGCTTTACTTGGGTATTATTTTTTCTGGAAACTTGTTACTTTAACTTCACTACATTTGAAAGACAAATATTGTACTTTTGAAGACAGATCATCGGCGCAGTGAACGCATCCATGCGTATCTATACATCTACTTAGACAGTATGTTCCAGCTTTTAGAAAAGAGTAAAGATTCTTTTCGTTTTAAATGCTTGTTTTGTTTACCGAAAACAAACCACATCACAGCCTACAGAAACTCTCCATCCAACCTGCGCAAGCATATTGAGGTACGTATACTTTCAATTTCTGGTAAAAGCTTGAAAGCTATTTCCTCTGCCATATTATGTATGGTAAGGCAAATGTTTTTTTTTGTGTATTTGTTTGCCTAGTTGCCATAGCTTTGCATATACACCACCAACACATTGGTAATGATGTTAGTTAACACGCAAAAATGTATGCTGTGTCCAAATTCTCATACTATCTGTCCTAAATAGTATTCGAAAATAGAATTAGTATGCCCCAAATCGTAGTATGCTGAAAAGAGTATCCCAAAAATTGTCCACTACTTCCTGTAAAAAATCCGAAGTGCAGAACGATGCACACTGTATCAGGTAATATTGCCCACAAGGCATTGCACACAGGAGGGAGGAGCCTTGGGAACAGTGTAAATGCATACTAAAACGGTGTCAATGAAATGTGGAAATGTATATAACTTATATAAAACGTGAATAGTAAATGATATTGGATAAATAAGAATGAATAAAATGTGCAATGCTTTGTTTATGATGAGTGTGCATAGCTAGGCAACAACGTTCGCTTCCGAGCCCCCTAGTGGTCCAACCTCAGCCCTGCTACCTGTAACAAGTATGTCCCAGAACGTGCAAACTCTTTTGCTACACACTCAAAAGTATATACTATACCATAACAAAAAACGTACATACTTTTAGTATGTAGTATAAGGAGGCGAATTACGCAGCAGTAGTCTACAGTACACCGGGTCTGACTCTGCACTGCATGGACTGGAAGGCCTTGTATATTAGTAAAGAGACTGAGAAAAGTATGGATGGTCATTAAAACATTGCTAAAGCAAGAACACTGATGGTGGCCTAAGACTTTTGCATATATAAATATATGTATATGCAACAATAATAAAACAATGTGTTGACATTTACTTTTTACTTTTGATACTTAAGTACTTTTAAAAACAAGTACTTCTGTGCTTTTATTCATTCATTCATTCATTCATTGTCTGCCGCTTATCTGAACTACACTCAGGTCACAGGGAGCCTGTGCCTATCTCAGGTGTCATAGGGCATCAAGGCAGGATACACCCTGGACGGAGTGCCAACCCATCGCAGGGCACACACACACTCTCACAATACGGACAATTTAGAGATGCCAATCAACCTACCATGCATGTCTTTGGACTGGGGGAGGAAACCGGAGTACCCGGAGGAAACCCCCGAGACACAGGGAGAACATGCAAACTCCACACACACATTGCGGAGGCGGGAATCGAACCCCCAACCCTGGAGGTGTGAGGCAAACGTGCTAACCACTAAGCCACCGTGCCCCCCCTCTGTGCTTTTACTTAAGTAAAAATCTGTCTTTACAACTATTACTTGTAATGGAGTAATGTTTGACCAGTAATACCTGTACTTTCACTCAAGTAAGGAAGTTGAGTACTTTGGCCACCTCTGCCAGTAATTATAATTATAATACAATCGTACAGCATTCAGTTGTATGTGCATTGCATAATTACAGTAACTTACTCTTTATGAGTTGATCACACCAACTAAATGTAAAAAATGAATAATAAATAAATAAATAAATAAATAAATAAATAAATAAATAAATAAATAAAAATGAGTCATGGAATAAAAAAAATAAATAAGAAAAATAAAACAAATAAAAATAAATAAATAATGGTACTGACACAATGCACCTGATGCATTAACACACCCTTCAGTATTGTCTGATTCTACCTCTTCCTGGAAGATAGGTGTGTAGGGTTAGGTAGGTGTGTCTGAGTTCCTCAGAACAGCTTCACTCATATTTAAGAAGTTTGACTCGTAGTTTGCTCTCTGAATTTCATTTCATTGTTGAAATTTCACACCAGATTCGAAGGCACATGTGATTACTGAGGCTAATGCACACATCTGTGCATCTTTATGCATCTGTGTGTCTCTCTGTCACACAGTTTGGTTATTACTGAAATGTCTGTTACCATGATGACAAAGTCACAACCAGTAAGTCCTGTATTGCTGCACAACATTTATTGAAAGAGCAGTGAATTTCCCAGTGAGGTGTGTGACGTGTATGCATTGATAGGCTAACATGACTAATTATGAAAGCTGGAAATACAAACAGGTATTGAGGGGCAGATGGGGAGTGGTGTATGGGGCGATGGTGGAGTCCAAATATATGCATTGTAGGTTGATTGGCATTTCTAAATTGTCAGTAGTGTGTGTGTGTGTGTGTGTGTGTATGTGATTGGGCCCTGCAATAGACTAGCATCTCTCGCTCACTCTCTCTCTTTCTCTCTCTCTCTCTCTCTCTCTCTCTCTCTCTCTCTCTCTCTCTCTCTCTCTCTCTCTCTGTCTCTCTCTCTCCTGTTCTCTCTCTTCTCTCTCTGTCTCTCTCTCTCCTGTTCTCTCTTTCTCTCCTCTCTCGTTCTCTCTTTCTCTCCTCTCTCGTTCTCTTTCTCTCTCAATTATACTTGTTTATTTTCATATTCTTCTTATTTCATTTTATTTTATTTTTTAGAATACAGCACAGTATAATACAGTTGACAAGTGTCTTTAGGGTGTGACGTAAAAAAACAGCGGAAAAAAGCTAAGAAAGAAACTAAATAAATTAAAATAAAATGGAAAGAAAATTGTGCGGGGCCGTGTGTGTGTGTGTGTGTGTGTGTGTGTGTGTGTGTGTGTGTGTGTGTGTATATACACTTATTAGAAGAAAAATATAAACAGTTGTTTAAAATGTAATCACTACAATAGCTCACACTCTTAAAGATAAGGGTTCTTTGCAAGGTTGATGTAAGGTTGTAAGGTTTCCATGGCACGAAAGGTTCTCTGTAGTAGAAGAAGGTTCTTAAGACTGCAAACAAATGTTCTTTAAGGCCCTTAAAGAAAAAGACCCTCCTTTTTTGGGGGGACAAATGAAAAAGTGAAAAAAAGTTTTTTTCTACTGAAAAAGAAAAAAGAAAAAATGTCTTCTTCTCGGCAGCTTTATTGTTAAGAGTGTGTTGTTGGCATGTTTTTTTAAGAGCATGAATATCTGGAAACAGTGGATGTTACTGTTAAATAAATAAAGATCCCACAGCTGGAATCACGGACTGAAGGTTTTATTTTTAATTATTTATTTATTTCGCAGCATGAAGGGCTTTTGATACATACATGCTATTATAATATTGTGTGTGTGTTTAATTTACCCGCAGGCTTAATATCAGTGTTAGACAGAAATGCAGACACACCGCTTTCTGATGTCTTTCAAATATCACCGCTTGGCTTTACCCCCGGTGACAGGCAGCTTTACCGGCTTTACCAGTCTCCTCCGCTCCGCTAAAACACTCCACTGCACTCAGCTTATCCTCTCTCATCCCCTGCTCTCCACTCCTCCTCCTCATCATCCTCCTCTCCCAATATCCCCTCGTGCATTATGATTGGTCCTAGAACGGTTCTGGGGGCGTGGTCCATTAGGAGAACGCTGACAGAACACCTTAACAAGAGATGACACCGGAAGAGGGATGTGCAGGTGCAGATTGGATACAGAATATGAATAAATTGAATGCAACATCAGCTGGTAGTGTGAGGCAATATTAAGCAATATTATTGAGCAATATTAAAGCATTAAAGCACTGGCCTGATGAGCAGAGGTTCAGGTTAATTTTAGGGTAGATATTTATTTCTGTTTGATATTCTACTTCATTTGCCTTTTGGTTCTATACCCTGAAAATGATCCCCCGCCTGCGGAGGATGAAACTGAAGGTCCGCGTGGTTTACGTGGTCATGTGGACGACCTTCATGCTCCTGTTCGTCCGAGTGGATTTCAGATACCGCCTGAACGACGTCTTCGACCTGACCACGCCGACCACTGCGTGCGCCTGCATGAGCTGCGTGATGGAGGCGCAGGAGGACCCGTGGTTCAGAGAGCGCTTCGACCGCCGGGTGCCAAAACTTCTGAACAGGGCTAACAGCAACCTCACCGCGCTCACCTACAACTGGTGGATGGTAAGTGCGTGTTTGTGTAATTGTATTGCATTTTATGATCATTGGGTCTCTATCTTATTATTCTTAATTATTTTCCTACTCGTCTTCTAATTTCTTTTTCTTTGGGTGTGTGTGTGCGTGTGTGTGTGCGTTAATGAGTGTATAATACAGCGCTGTTCATACACGGCTTAAAGTAATTAACTGTAAATTGCCATAGCCTAGAGTCTTAAAAAACAATAAAAGTGTAATAAATGAATAAATAAATAAATAAATAAATAAATAAATAAATAAAGGTTTTTAAATGTCAGGGTGGTGGTTTTAGGAGGGAAAAAACTTTAAGATCTTTAAGAAAAGAAAAGAAAAGAAAAAAAAGTCATAAGAGAGAAGAACAAAGACAAAAAAAACCCTAGAGTAATAGCAGTGAACTGATAAAAAGAAGGATTGAATAAAAAGTCTAGGCTTTGAGCGTTCATGTGATTGAACTTGTTTTTTAATTAATTAATTAATTAGTTTATTTATTTAAATCAAGGCTTCGTTTGTTCGACTCGAATCTCTTGTTTGAATTGGGTGATTCACTGAACATGAATGAATCTGTTATTCATATACAAATAAATGAAATGTGTTTGTTGTGGTTTTCCTTTTGTGACCCGAGAGTTCTGAAATGGTCGATCAATAGCCTGCTGGTTCTGTGGCACAGAATCCATGAACAGAGCTGTAATGCATAATAATAAATTATTATAAAACACCTTTAAAATGAACATGAAACTTTTTTGGATGGGGCAGGGAGGCGGGGTGTGGTCGGGGGAGGGGGGGGGGTTGATTTGTTGGGGCTTTTTTTTTGTAGCACATCAGTTCCGGTGCTGATTTTTTGGTAGGTAATAAAATGTAGCATTACTAGTTTGTGTAGCCTACATTTATTAGAAACTAGCAAATTCATGTATTTGGTATGCATCAAGTCAAAGTTTTGTTTTCTTTCCTTATAATGACATCTTACACACACACACACACACACACACACACACACACACACACACACACGCACCCCCTACGGTAACTTGAAAGAAACAATAATTTCATTTAATTAGAGACTTGGCTCATGTCCCTAAATATGTACTGACATTGGAATTTGAACCTACATCGGATTTAAGCAGTGACTTCACAATAATTCTCTACTTAAAAATGAAAAGAGAAATCTATTATACAGACACGCCAGCTGTTAGTATGACAGCTTTCTATAACAAAAAATAAAAGCAAGCTATAAATCATGCCAGAACTTGTTTCAGCCTGTGTGAAAGAACAAACGTGAAAAAGAAACAGAAAATTTTTTCAAAGGAAAAACAAACAAATAAAGAACAAATACAGAAACCTAGTTCCTTAAGTATACACACCCTTCCAGTGTAAAAGCAGTGTTAGCCTTCAGCATTTTGGTGTAAGATTGTGTATTGTGACATCTTTACTTGGTGTATATTTCCCCGCTCATTCTTTTTCGAGAACATTTTAGATATAATAATAATAATAATAATAATAATAATAATAATAATAATAATAATAATAATAATAATAATACATTTTATTTGTGGGCGCCTTTCAAGCTCTCAAGGTCACCTTACAAAAATCCATTTAAAAAACACAGCATAATATAAAACATACGGATAGAAAACAAATAATAAAATATTTAAAAATAAATTAACAAAGGAAAGATCTGTCAGAGTGTAAGGTTGTGTCCTGTACACTTCCTGCTCCCTGTTACCTCACAGATTATTGGGGTCATTCAGGTCTGGACTCATTCACAGACCTGATCTTCTCGTGGTGAAGCCATTCCTTTGTTAGTTAGATGTTTGCTTGTCGTGACAACAGATAAAATTCCTTCATCTTCAGCTTCCGAGAAGACACCTGTAGGTTTTGCACTAAAATCGACTGGTCTCTGGAGTTCTTCATGCTTCCCTCCATGTTTAAAAAAAAACTCAGCTCTAAAGCATGATCATATTCTTTTGGTGATTTTTTCCCCCCCATGCACACCTTTTGGAATTGAGCTTTAAAACACCTTCTGCTATGATTTATATATACCTTTTCTATATATATATATATATATATATATATATATATATATATATATATATAAAATATATATATATATATATATATATATATATACGATTCCAGTCCTGTTCTTTTGGTGATTTTTTTTTTTTTTTCTGCCAAACATACCTTTTGAAATGAAAGAATTATTTCACCTTTTGGAATTGGTCTCTATTTTGCCACATGATTTAGGGTGATTTATTTGAGTCTGGATTCTGGAGGCAGCCTCCCCCGGGAGGTTCTTGCTGTTTTGTACATGTTGTCTTGAGTGACCAGTCCTGTTCTTGGTGATGTCACTGTCGTGTCCATTTCCACTATTTGTTGACGAAGGCCCAGAATGCATCTATTGTTTTGGAAATTCTTTCTGTACAAGATCAATACCTTTCAGCCTGGTGAGAACACCGCGTACATGCTTTGAAAGATCTTCAGCTTCAGCAAGAGATGATGTGAAGAAAATCCTGCAGAACCAGATAATCTATATTTGGAATTTGGAAGCAGAGTCGTTTTGTAAATGACAGCTGGATGATTCATTCTGAGCACAACCACACCCCACGGTTATAAAAGTGTGTGCATACCTGTGCAAATGGATTATTGTATCTTTTTTTTTTTTTTTTGGACAAAGAAATTGTTTTTTGGACAAAATCAGGGGTGTGTAGATTTTCTGTTCATTCTCCTTAGGAAAACAAATATACTTTCTTTGTTTGTTTGCTTGTTTGAGACAAGAGGAGATCCTTTGAGGGAGCTCTGTTCCCACAATGCTTAGGAACGCAAGGCTAAATCATTCACATTTGCTGTATGCTGAAGATCGAAGATATTTGAGTTTAAGGGTCAAAGATGCAGGAGACTAGGTCTGAGGCAGAGTCATGGCTTGGGTTTGCATGGCTGCTTCCTGATTGATGATGGAGCTCACGATGGTTACAGAAGAATCAATTCAGACGTCTACATAAACATCATGTCAGCCGCCTCCTGAAGAGGAGACACCTGAAAAAAAGGTGTGCTACACATCGGGAAATGCATCACAGGAGGAGAATTGAGCAGTCGTATGTATATAAACATATACAAATAAACCATCTTAAACCATGTGGGACAATGCGTTATGGTCTGATGAAGCCATTGACTTGATATCTGTAATAAAATATTTGATTCATGTAGCAGTACAAACAAGTGGCTCATTCAGCAGCGACATCACTTCAACCACAATAAATAATACTTCACTGTTCTTTCAAACAGTTCAGCAAACCAGCAAAAAGACAATACCTAAGCTTTTACATATGGTGTGTGTATGTGTGTGTGTGTGTGTTTGTGCACTACATGGATTATGATGTTGAAAAGAAACCACAGGGGGAGGGGACAAAACCTCACACACCTCCAGCCAGAGAAAGACATCAGTTAATCCAGAACCAGACAGAAGATGAAAAGAAAATACTTATTTAAAACATGATCTAATTTTATATCAATATTAAAAGATAGTTAAATGGATAAATTTGTCAAAGCCAGCGTGTGCTCATGAGTTAAATTTGAAAATCACAGCTAAATTGTGACTTGATTAAATAAAAATGAATAGATAGATAGATAGATAGATAGATAGATAGATAGATAGATAGATAGATAGATAGATAGATAGATAGATAGATAGACAGATAGATAGATAGATAGATAGATAGATAGAGTTCCCTTAAACAGAAAAAGTATGGTAGGTTATATCATTAGGATGTAATTACTTAATTGAATTATTTCTTTTTACCTTAGATTTTAATCTGACTTGTTTTATATTAAAAAATATAAATTATTATATAATTTTAATCAACACAACTGGATCTTCAAATAAAAAGAAAGTTCTCTGTGGTAATAGTTATTATTTATTTATTTATTTATTTATTTACAGTACATGGTTTATTATGACCTTGACCTATGACCTGGTGTGTGTAAATATAAAAATCACTGCTACATTGTGACTTGATTAAAGATAGATAGATAGATAGATAGATAGATAGATAGATAGATAGATAGATAGATAGATAGATAGATAGATAGATAGATAGATAGATAGATAGATAGATAGATAGATAGATAGATAGATAGATAGATAGATAGATAGATAACTTTAGTTTCTAGGGGGGCACTGTGGCTTAGTGGTTAGTACGTTTGCCTCACACCTCCAGGGTTGGGGGTTTGATTCCCGCATCCGCCGTGTGTGTGGAGTTTGCATGTTCTCCCCGTGCCTCGGGGGTTTCCTTCCCCAATCCAAAGACATGCATGGTAGGTTGATCGGCATCTCTAAATTGTCCGTAGTGTGTGATTGCGTGAGTGAATGAGAGTGTGTGTGTGTGTGTGTGTGTGTGTGTGTGTGTGTGTGTGTGTGCGCACTGCGATGGGTTGGCACTCCACATTTGGCAATTGGCATTCTGTCCAGGGTGTATCCTGCCTTGATGCCCAATGACGCCTGAGATAGGCACAGGCTCCCCGTGACCCGAGAATAGTTCGGATAAGCGGCAGACAATGAATGAATGAAAGTTTAGTTCCTTTAAACAGAAAAAGTAAGGTGGGTTATGTCATGGTTATAGAATTCAATTTGTTTTATAGCTTAGATTTTAATCTGACTTGTTTTATATTAAATTATTAAAATCATATCTTAATAATATTTTTTATCGTATATTAAAAATATATATTTAATCAACACTACTGGCTCTTCAAATAGTGATTATTTATTTGTTTGTTTGTTTGTTTACTTACAGTACATCTTTTATTCACTATGACCTTCTCTTTCACATCTGGTGCAGAAGCTGCAGCCGTTCAAAACAGTGAACTTCAGTGACATGGTGGATCCCCTGTTCTCACTGTTCCGTGATGAGGAACACTACAACGACTCCAGTTCTGACCGCTGTCGAACCTGTGCTGTGGTCGGCAACTCGGCCAACCTGATCAGATCCCATTATGGTGCTATAATAGATGCTCACACCTTTGTTTTCAGGTCAGATAATCTATCTGTCTGTCTGTCTGTCTGTATGTCTGTATGTCTGATTTAATGGTCTTGAATCCTTCAGTTCATTTTTCCGGCACACTGGCATGATGCCTCGTCTATCTTCTTCTACAGGATGAACCACGCTCCAGTTAATGGCTACGAGAGGGACGTTGGTCTGAAGACCACGCACAGAGCGATGTATCCAGAGAGCGCTGTAGACCTGGATAACTCCACCCATCTAGTGCTGATGCCTTTTAAAGTGCTGGATCTGCAGTGGCTCATTAGTGCTTTCACCAAGCAGAACATTACACAGTGAGAGCTGCACATGGATCAACTGAAGACTCAAGAGTTTTATTTTCATATGTACTAGCACGATGAAATTCTTACTTTGTTTACTCCTCTCGAGAATGACAGGGTCGAAGGGGGGAACAAGCATAATTTACAAGGACAACACAAAACACGTTAAAAAATCTAGAATGTACAGTAAAATGTAATAAAAATATAAGTAATAGTCACTTTTTTTTTTTTTACAAAAAGAAGAAATTAATGAAAGAGAAAGAAAATAGAGGACTTTAAAATAGAGGACCTGTATTCTAATTGGAAAAACAACTGACAATAAAAATTCTGCACAGTATAAATATGCAGTGCAAGTAGCGATAAAGTGACAATTTTAAAGTGACAAGTGGTGATAAAGTGTCAGTGTAAAGTCCAGTGTTTGAACTGTCCTTGATTATCCGTTATGAGCGTATGATGTTTCAGCAGTAAGAGCGCCATTGAACGGACGGAATTTACCCTGATGATACAGGGGGAAGTGGCAGTGGGTTTCATCAGGGTAAATTCCATCCGTTCAATGAAGCTAGACAGATAGGAATAATGGTGTTTTTTTTTCCTTTCTTGAAAACCCAAAAACGTCTGAATAAGTTTGTCATGTTTTATTTTTTGTTTGCAGAACATACCGTAAGGTAAAAGCTACAGTAAAAGCGAACAGAAACAAGGTGAGTGCAGTGTTCTCTCTATTAATGAAGGTTTGAGGAACATCACTTCACTCTGATATCATCACTCTTATCATTCAACAATGATAAGCCATGGTTCACATCAAAACTCAGACATCTTCGTCAGGCCAAAGAGGATGCCTTCAGGAAGGGGGACAGAGTCTTGTACAATCAGGCCAGAAACACATTGAATAAGGAGATTAGGGTGGCTAAGAGGAGCTATGCTAAAAAGCTGGAAAACCAGTTCTCTGCCAACGACCCTGCTTCAGTGTGGAAAGGCCTGAAATACATCACAAACTACAAGACACCATCCCCCAGCACTGAGGCCAATCAACAACTTGCTGAAGACCTGAATGATTTTTACTGCAGATTTGAAACTGCCGGTCTAACACCCCATGCCCCATCTGAACATCTCTCTATACAGCCATTAACACCTCCAGAAACCCCCCCTCTCCCCCCCTCCTGCATTTCGGATCAGTGAAGATGATGTGCGTCAGATCTTCCTGAAGCAGAAGAAAAGAAAAGCACCAGGCCCAGACGGTGTCACACCAGTCTGTCTGAGAACCTGTGCTGACCAGCTGGCCTTCATCTTTTCACAGATCTTCAATAGATCACTGGAGCTGTGTGAAGTCCCTGCCTGCTTCAAACGTTCCACCATCATCCCCATCCCAAAGAAACCCAAGATAACAGGACTTAATGACTACAGACCTGTTGCTTTAACGTCTGTGGTCATGAAGTCGTTTGAAAGACTGGTGTTGGCTTATCTGAAGAACATCACTGGACCCTTACTGGACCCCCTGCAGTTTGCTTACCGAGCAAACAGGTCCGTGGATGATGCAGTCAACATGGGACTGCACTTCATCCTACAGCATCTGGACAAATCAGGGACTTATGTGAGGCTCCTGTTTGTGGACTTTAGTTCGGCCTTTAACACCATCATCCCAACACTCCTCCAGACCAAACTAACCCAGCTCTCTGTCCCTAGCTCTATCTGTCAGTGGATCACCAGCTTTCTGACAGATAGGCATCAGCTAGTGAAACTGGGGAAATTCAAGTCAAACAGCCGCACCACCAGCACTGGCGCCCCCCAGGGTTGCGTCCTCTCCCCACTGCTCTTCTCCCTTTACACCAATGACTGCACCTCCACTGATCCATCTATCAAGCTCCTGAAGTTCGCGGACGACACTACAGTCATCGGCCTCATCCAGGACGGTGATGAGTCTGCTTACAGACAGGAGATTGAGCAGCTGGCTGCCTGGTGTAGTCGTAACAATCTGGAGCTCAACACGCTCAAAACAGTGGAGATGATAGTGGACTTCAGGAGGAACACCCCTGCACTCCCCCCACTCACCATCATGAACAGCACTGTACCAACAGTGGCGTCATTCAGGTTCCTGGGCACCACCATCTCTCAAGACCTGAAGTGGGACACTCACATAGACGCCACTATCAAAAAGGCCCAACAAAGACTGTACTTCCTTCGGCAGCTGAGGAAGTTCAACCTGCCACAGGAGCTGCTAATACATTTCTACTCAGCCGTCATCGAGTCTGTTCTGTGCACGTCTATAACTGTTTGGTTTGGCTCAGCTACAAAATCAGACATGAGAAGACTACAGAGAACGGTTCGAACTGCTGAAAGGATTATTGGTGCTCCCCCGCCCACCCTTCAGGAACTGTATACATCCAGAGTGAGGAAAAGGGCTCTGAAAATCACTCTGGACCCCTCACATCCAGGCCATATCCTTTTTGACCTTTTGCCCTCTGGCCGACGCTACAGAGCAGCAAATACCAGGACAGCCAGGCACAAGAACAGTTTCTTCCCCCCAAACAATCTATCTTTTGAACAGTTGAATGTTCCCAGCATTGGGCAATAATAAAAATAAAAATTAAAAGTGCAATAACCTCATATTTATTACCACACCCACATCCCTACATCTCAATTCATTCTATTCTATTCTGTATATACAAATACTTTATTTTCTTATTTTAAATATGTGTATTTTTTATTTTTTATTTTTTATTTCTCATTCTATTTTCTGTTGTTATTTGTACTGTTATTGTTATCTCTGTGCACTGGAGCCTGTTACACTAAAACAAATTCCTTGTATGTGCAAACATACTTGGCAATAAAGCTCTTTCTGATTCTGATTCTGATTCTGATTCTGATATTCAGAGGGTCACCTGCTAGCTCCTTCTCCACCAATCCAGAGGCATTTATATGATGATACACTGTGTATCTCAATAGGTCAGGAATACATCACTCCATCTGGTGCTGTTAGAAGAAAATCACAAAGGACTGGATAATGGGATTGAGTTCCCATGTTTGAAAATTCCAGCATTTCCACTGAAGACAGAAACTTTCACTATATCAATAATTACACACATATGTTTTTAATCCATTTACGCTAAGCGTCCTCCTTACAATATAGAACTATGAGCTGTTGCCATAGACATGATCCTTGACCCTTGAAAATGTTTCCTTGGATCGGATCGATCCAGATTAAAGTCCTCTTCTGTGTCGTTTTTAAAGGTTATGATCGTTAATCCTGAGTTTATGAGATACGTCTACGAAAAGTGGCTGAAGAAACAAGGGAAATATCCATCCACTGGCTTCATCATGCTCATGTTGGCCCTGCACATCTGTGACGAGGTGAAAGCACTGATCATTATTATTCAACGTAAAATGACCTTCTTATGGTGGATTTCTGCTGTTGTTTTTGGTTCAGAAACATAAGTTAAAAGTTATAATCTTAGGTAACAGTCTTAGATAAAACTTCTTTAAGAGGTTAAAGACTAATTGTGTTCTCAAGTCTAAGCTTTTTTGATCAGAAAACTCGTTACAATAGAGTTCCACGTGAAATCTTTAAGAGTTCTTCTAGAAGGACAACATCTGAAAGTGTAAAAAGTTTTTTACCGAATATTTTACCGTATTATCCCCGCACTTTAGCTAGCTCTGCCTTTAGAATGTTTACATCTTCAGTGAACATTTTATCCTGGTCAAGGTCAAAGAACATTTCAGGAACACTGGTGAAGTATATGATATATGATATATGATATGGGAAATATATGATAAACTTGGATGTGATGCCACTCCCAAAATTCCAAACGATCAGATTCTGTAGAAATAAGCCACTTCTTATGCTCTCTAACAAATTAATCTGTTCAGCAAGAAAAAAATAACAATAATCAGTGGGTAAAAACATTAAATCATAACTCAAGCTTATGCTGGAAAAGAATCTCTCTTTCTTTCTACCTCTAAAGCCGGCATTCCAACCCGGAAATCTAGCATACTAGTGGTTAGCATTTAAAACAAACATGTTTGCAGTCTTCACTCTTCACCTCCCTCTCCCTCTCTCTCTCTCTCTCTCTCTCTCTCTCTCTCTCTCTATCACAGGTGAACGTATTTGGATTCGGGGCCAGTTCAAATGGACGATGGTACCACTACTTTGACCACTGGCATCATCCGCTCATTAACTCAGGTGTACACAGAGGAGGGGTCGAATATGATGTCATCATGAAGCTTGAGCAGCAACAGAGGATCAAAATGTATAAAGGATGGTGATTTCTTGGTGTTTCTAAGGAAAAGCGTCATGAATTCATTTAAGACCACAGCTTAGAACTTATATTTTTGTATATAAGTAAAAGAAAAAAAGACATTCTGATTCTTTAAGTGTTGTTTTATCAAAGCTTTTTAACAAACTCCAGTCTCCATTTTCTAAACTGTAAAATGTCAAAATAAAGGCTATTCTGAACAAACGCATTAAACAGGCCAGAGGTATTAGTCATTAAGTCCTGGAACTTTAAAATCGGAGACATCATTTGTGTCACGTATCCGGTATTTAAACTATTTACGTCTGTAAAATATTTTTATTGTAATTTCTAACTCATATTTATTGGCCAAGATGAAGAAAGTGTTTGTGTGCCCTGTGGCCAGGTCTGTCTGTGTAAGTTTACTGTTTAAAGTAATAGAGCTGTTTCTCCGTTGTTTCTATGGTGTGGTACTTTTCTTGTACCTTTTGGCCTTATTGACGGAAATGATCTCAACACTTTCATCGGGCAGAATTATTATCACAGATTCTATGAAATGAATGAACATTTGGAGAAGCGTAGAATTTAAACCAACTGCTGCGGATGTGCCGGATTTCTAAAAGCTTCCGAAAACGTTGGATTTCATGGAGGCATGGAGACATCTGGAATCTATCTAGCGAGGAAGTGGAAAAGGTGGTGGGTGTGACGATAAGAACGTATTTAATATGAGCTGCTGTGATGCTATCGTTACACTGTGACGCTATGTCAAAATCGTTGCTTCTGATATCTATCAACTATGTAAAAAAATAATTCACTCACCCATTTATAATTCATAAACCCATGACTTTCTGTCTGAGTTTGGTGTGAACTGTGCATTCTTTACACTCTGTTGGTTTCTCTGCTTCATTTGCAGTCACATGACTGCTCAGAATCCTGTTTAACATATAGGATCTGAACATGAACCATGTCCTTTTAACCACTCCTATAAGTTCATCGCATGTTTGTCTTTACCAGCTTTCAAAAATAAAAACAATGTCTGAGATCATATTTGTCCGTTGGTTTCATGCTGGTGATGTTCGTTATCATATGTAGATACAGAAAGGTCAGATGTTCATTATTCGTGGCATTCTTTACATTTTTACATCCTCATATCACTTCTAGTATAACCAGATCTACAGTGTACTGTGCAGTGAGCTCAGCTCCTAGGCTCCTCGGCCAGCAGATAGCAGTGTTGGGATGGTTCATGAATAGCAGCTACGCTAATCCCTTTCCATTTGTTTCCCTTCTTCTACCCACCCCCGAGTCACACAGAGATTGTGCCAGCTCCGGTGGCATCCAGAGATGGACCAGCTCCAGCCGGGTTCTGCTTTCTGAGGACTGGAGTATTCAAAGCAGCACTGCCAACCCTATGGGGACATTTTACACATAACATTCTACACATGCTGTATCTGCATCACACAACTAATGCAGAAAGGACATTGTTCATATCACACTCTCCGTGTGTCACCCAGATGAGGATGGGTTCCCTTTTGAGTCTGGTTCCTCTCAAGGTTTCTTCCTAATACCATCTGAGGGAGTTTTTCCTTGCCACAGTCGCCTGAGTCACCTCAGGCTCGCTCACTAGGGAAAATTTTGTCTAACTTCCAGGACTGTTTGTTTGTATGTTTATTGTTTTTTATGTTCTGTAAAGCTGCTTTGAGACAATGCTCTTTGTTAAAAGCGCTATACAAATAAAATTGAATTGAATTGAATTGAATGGTTCAGAAACATCCTCCTCTGTCTCTTCTCCGCCTATTTTACCGCTTCCTCATCCTCCTCTTCTGTCCCATCTTCACCCCAATTTTTCTCTTCATCCTCCTCTGTCTCCTCCTCAGCCTCTTCTTCATCCTCCTCTGCCTTCTATTCCTTCACTTCTTGCTCTTCCCTCACCTCCTCTTCCACCTCCTATGCCTCTTCCCTTACTGAGGGCTTCCACGAGTTGTGTTTCAGCAGCATAGTCAGTTACAAGATAAGGAGATCATCAGGAGATGTGAGCTGGAACCCTGACTATGCCACGTCTCTGGTACCTCCAGAGGGACGGCGTATCCTGAGAGACAGAATCCCTCTGAGAGTCTGGTCTGTGAAGCAACTTGTTTTAATAAAATGTCGTCCAATGACACGACACATTTCAGAGGAAGCACATGTTCATCGTATGTTTGTCTTCATCAGCTTTCAGAAATAAAAATAACGTCTTCATGCAATCTCTCAAAGTTTATTTCTTACAGGGCCGAACATTAAATCCAATCTTTTCTTTAATACTCACATTATATATTAAGATAATTATTTAATCTGTATAAAATATAGAGACATTATAGCTTATAATTTATTTGTTGCTCATTCAAAATGTCCTTTTTGGTAGATCTCTAGGAAAATGGGTATAATATCAGATTGATAGGATAGGATAGGACAGGATAGGATGCAATAGAATACAATACAATACAATAGAATCTGAATATAGTCATGAATTGGCCACAGATGAAGTTTAGATTAGATTAGATATGAAATGAACTTTGTGCTTTGTGTTTATCTGAAAGCAAAAGTTGTTGTAAGTGAGTTCCTGGTGTAGCTTCAACCGTGTAACATCTTCTGAGATCTGAGATCATATCTGTCCGTTGGTTTCATGCTGGTGATGTTTGTTATCATATCTAGCATGACGTAAATTCTTGTGTTTCAGCAGCATAGTCAGTTACAAAATAAGGAGATCATCAGGAGATGTGAGCTGGAACCCTGACTATGCCACGTCTCTGGTACCTCCAGAGGGATGGTGTATCCTGAGAGACAGAATCCCTCTGAGAGTCTGGTCTGTGAAGCAACTTGTTTCAATAAAATGTCGTCCAATGACACGACACATTTCAGAGGAAGCACATGTTAGTATCCCCTGCTAATTAACAATTTATTAATTGAATCATTAATAAATGAAGAACAACCCTTTTTCCTCCAGGCTGTGCAATTTTTAGCACGCAATCCAACATGATGCATAAAAGACGAAACCAAATAAATAGCCAGGATATCAGTCCTTCAGGCACTCAATCAGTGTCTCAACCCAATGGGTCTAACTCAGGTGATGAGAAGGACCTTGTGATGAGATGAGAGGAAAATACTTTTTTTCCCTCCCCACACAAGGCCACAGACTGGTGTTGTGCTCCATAATGAAGACAGATCCACATGTCAGGGGAGAGAGTAATGCTTTACATTCAGCAGATGCTCAGTTCCTACATCACTGAACCGGGCCTGGTCTCAATTCCCCACACGTCCTGCTCTGAGAGGAAGCTGGAAGGTGTTTATGGGAATAAGTGGATAAAAGTGAATGTGTGTAATGAGGAAAAGACTGGACACAAGAGCAGCACTGCCGCCGGATACCTCCCAGGATTCTCTCTTAATCTGCCGGACATTTAAAGGAAGACATCACATTTCAGGTTAGAGAGCAGTGTAGAGCTTCCTCACAGTTCCACAGTCTTTAAAGAAACGCCTGGAAACCTGAACATTGATGGAGAAATGTCCTCAAAACTCCTGCGAAGCAATGCGTCCTGTTTGTTTGATCGATGAGCCATTACATATGCACAATATCCAGCAAATGCACAAGTTTATCTCCTTTTTTACTCACCATTATATTAAACAGCAACCTTTCTAAGTAAGTAATAAAACACTGATTATTAACTATTTATGTATTTTCTTCTAACAGCACTTCCTGACTGTGTGTCTTACAAAGCACTGACACGGGAGACTCCTTCCATAAATGTTAAATAAAGCTAATTCTCCGTACAGAAAACTTCACATATCAGCGTCCAAGAAAGTTGGTCAGTCAGATTTAACAAAAAAGTATTATTTAAAAAATATTAAATGTGATTTAATTGCTTATAATTTATAAGACTTCATTTAAACATGTATCTAATGATTAGATTAAATGATTTAAAGTGATTGTAATTAATTTATGTCATATTTACATAAAGCACATTAAACAGTGTGAATTCTTTATTGATTTATTTATTTTTTTTTCTTATTATATTATTTCTTTTTTATCAGAGTACAGAATTCCTGAGCAATCCTGCAAGTATCCTATAAGTATACACTTGTATGTAGTGTTCAAAAAAATACTCTTTAAAAGATTTAAAGTTGCACTATCGAAAAAGAAAAAAAGGTTTAAAGTGAAGGCAGAACTCCACACATGTACAAGAAATAAAGTTAGATACACAGTTTCCTACTTCCTGTATATCCTGAGTGACAGATGTCTCGTCCAATCAGGTGGAAGAATTCCATTTGTGAAAACTATACCTACCTTTTCCGCTCTGTCTGGATTCTCCTTGTGTTTTTGGATTTGTTATTTTGCTTTGCACTTCTAGGCTAGTGTATTATTTCTTTAA
The DNA here is from genome assembly GCA_033459395.1 of Hemibagrus guttatus. Taxonomy (NCBI): domain Eukaryota; kingdom Metazoa; phylum Chordata; class Actinopteri; order Siluriformes; family Bagridae; genus Hemibagrus; species Hemibagrus guttatus. The sequence goes on from JAUCMX010000013.1 coordinate 23,897,867, forward strand.
AAGATATTAAGTCACAGGTTTCTGCTCCACCTTTATTACACCATCAAGTCCAGATTAGTTTCTTATAAACATTGGCTTTCTGTTAAATTAAATTTCACAAGCGTCTGCTCACAGCACCGCAGCTCTGAGCTTAAAATGTCCTCTGCTACTCTTTTAAATCTTTTTCTGCAACATTAGTTTTGCAGCATCAGTTGCTACAAAATCTGGTTTTATGCTGTAATTCATAACGTTCCTGTTTCTCTCAGCGAAGGATCAACACGAGAGCGGTTTTTATTTGTTTTGGCGTTGAGAAGGCCCTGGAGATCGAAACTTTTGATAAACTACCTGTTATTCGGCACCGTTATAACACATTATCCCTTGGGGAGCAGTTTGTGTTGTTTTCTGCAAGACATGATGCAGCATCAAGCTTCTGTGAACATGATTGCAGTGTATTCTTCTGTAAAATAGACAGGAGTTGTGCGTATTTTGGAAAAATCTGGCAATCTTTGTGTGATAAATGATAAAAACCTGCCTCGAGGCGACTGATGGAGAAATAAAACCAGATGGGTGAAGAAGGAGGTGATAAATATACACATTTTCTACTTTGATTTAGTTTCATAAAATCCATATCTCTGCACATCCTTATTTAAAGCATCCCGAGGAATAATCTGGAAGGCCACAAAGCAGCGAATTGAAGTTGATGGAATGCCAGCGATTCTAAACCGCCTCGCAGAGCAATCAAGCCACAATCAAGAAGAAGGTCCTGAAGCTAAACGAGAGAAGACACAGTTTGGATCGCAAATTCAGTGTAGTGGCAAAGACAAATTTGAGCAACAGAAGGTCAATAGCGATGACGGATTAATGCTGAAGGAGTTGCTGTGTAGGTCAGAAGATCGATGCAAGTCAAACTAGGATCAGATCAATGACGCAGGATTGGTGCTCAGGAACATGCTGCTGTTTCAGAGGAGAAAAAAAAAACTCTAAGCAAAGCAGCACTCAAAGCTTCACATTCTCAGAACTTTCTAATCATGTAAAGGAAAGCGATCAGATGATCAGCAGAGAAGACCATCACTTGGATGAACGGAACTCCAACTGAAGCTGTGCATGAGCAATGTTTCTTCATTTTACGCTGCTGCAGTTCATTCTGCTTCAACCTGCTTGCAGTATTTTTAAATAACTGGTTAATGCAAATTCTTAGGCTTAGTGGAGAGAGATTAAGCTTTAGCCCAGATTAATTTACCTAAATACATTGACATTTTTATCCCTGTACAAGTTCATCATTGGAAAAAGTGTTACGTTCCTAAAGACAGCAATAGCCTAGCATGAGTGCAAGAACGCCGACTATGTGCAAGATTGCGGGTTGATTGGATTATAGTGATATGAGGAGGATATGGAGGCAGGACGTATGGTTATAGTTTTTATTCCCGATATACATCAGCAGGACAGACAGTAACAACAAGGCAACCATGAATTCAGTCTCACCTAGGCAACCTAACAGTCAGAAACATCAACCCAAAGCTAGCCTACAAAAAATACAAGAGTTGGAAAACCACCAACCACTAGTCAGGTCTAGACATTGAAAGAGAACAGTCTTATGCTCTCAAACCAAGGCTGCCAGGCTAACAGTGAGTCAAGGGGTTGAAGTGAGGGCTTCAATTTTAAAGAGCTGCTTTTAACCTGATAGCTCCACCTCTTTTGGTCGGGTTCTTGCCTTTCCATTGGTCAAAAGCTTTCAACCAGTTAATGGTGATTGCTGCAGGGACCCAGCTATAGGAGCACAGCTAGAGATAGATGAGCAAACAAACAGTGGGGAAAAATGGAGGAGAGAAAGGAACTTAAAGGCTACTGAAACCTACTGTCGATTATAATTACACAAAGCGTGTTAAAATTTCAATTAGAATCTTCTCATGATCCAGATTTCATTCCATCGAGAATCTGAATTGAAAGCAGGTCAATTTGAAAATCTTTTATTTATTGTGAAATTCATTGAAAACAAAGTGATGAAACAAAATGATCAATGAAAACCAAAATCATGCACACTAGATGATTTGACCAGACCAGGAGACACGACTCCTGCCATTTGTGGTAACGTTTCCCGGGCTGCTCGCTCTTATTGGCTATTGTGGGGATTCCAGCAGAGCCTCACCAATCAGGAATAATTATACATGTTTGATATTTATGATTTGAGATTGGTGAGGCTCTGACTTGATCAGGAACAATGAAATATTCGTATTGGTACTACACACTTGAGGAGGTTGTGACAAGCCTAAAATCGGGCCATGCCTCCATGATCACTGGACAGGGCAAGCTGGCCCCAAAATTGGGCATAAAATTGTCTAGTGTGTAGCCAGTCTAAGTGTTCCTTTAATTTTTTGAGCAGTCATTTAACTCATTACAAATTCTTGTGTCCCATTTCTGAAGTTCACCTGAGTCTCACTGCGAATACTGATTACTCCAATCCTGTCCACATCCTGAGCACTAATTCATGTTATATCTCTGATATTGCTCCCTCGATTCCCAGGATGCACTGGGTTACCCGAGATGCTAGTTTTATTTTATTTTGGGTTTTTTTGCCTTGTTGTGTTGAAGTAGTTGAGAGTGAAGGTTAAATCGATAAAACACAATCACACCAGAGAAGAAAGAAAATTCCTTTTCATTTCTGAGTTTACTCTCAAGAACGGTGTGTGGAAGCGAGAAGTTTCCTCTGGAGACTGGATAAAGACACTGAGATCTCCTCAGGGGAACTCAGGGCTGAGTGAGATTCACACAGGATCTGCTCGAGCAAACAAACATGACAAACAGCTCGGAGAGCTCATCTGTTTGTAGCTGTAGTGCATAAATCTGTGTTTTTACAAGTGTTGGATTTGTCGTGTCTCTGTTGCTGTTAATCTGATCCTCTCTGTGGACACAGGACTGGACATCCTCCGCTGTGTCTCGGTGGAAGAGCTTCAATACAATTTCTAAGAACATGATAATTGTAGGATTCCTTCAACAGCTCATCCCATTCTATATAGGCAATCCTGGCTAAAATTTTCCACCTGTTGAGTTCTCAGTTATGAATGGTCAGGAAGTCTTGATTAAAAGGCAAATCACAGGTTTAAGTTAACACACTCAGCTGTTAATATACCACTTAATGGTTTCTATAGTAACAGCTCATTCACCACATTAAGCCTGTGTGATGACTGATGAGGAAATGTTCATGTATGGAAGGAGTCCGCCAGTGTCGGCGCTTTGTAACAGTCAGATATAAAGCTGGAACGTTACGTTTTCAGACATCTTCAGGACTTTATTGTGGTTTCTCTGTAACATGACAAGCTTTGAACTTTGTAAGAGAGAATTAGAGAGATGTTAAGTTGTTTTTATTTGTCACATATGCATTACTGCACAGTGAATTTCTTTCATCGCATATCCCATCCCTAGGGGGTTTGGGGGCAGAGCGCAGGGTCAGCCATGATGCTGTGCCCCTGGAGCAGGATGGGTCAGGGGCCTTGCTTAAGGGCCCAACGGTGTCAGCTTGGTGGTGCTGGGGCTCTTCCGGTCAACGACCCAGAGCCTTAAACACTTGAGCGACCACTAACCCCTGCTGGTATAACATAACATGCATATAACATGCTATAACATAAGCAAAAGCAGGATTTTTCATGGACATTACAGAACTATAGATTTAGCAGGTAGAATAATATTGATAACATTACTTATGGGTTTCATTGCTGGAGGTTTCTCATCTTCAGCTGTAAGGTTTGCAGCAGCTTGATTGCCAAAATGCTAATCCATGTAGAAGTGGGTTAGATGCACAGAAGCTTATTAGCCAGACTGATGGCCATTGGCCTCCTTGTGCTATTCATCTTTTTTCATAATAGATATGAGCTAATTATAATCACTGTGGCATGGGCCAGAGAGAGAGAGAGACAGAGACAGAGAGAGAGAGAGTTGTTTGGCTTGATTATAGCGTCAGCCTTTATCTCAGATTTACACCAGTGTGAAATCTGCATCTGCATTTTCCTCTCCTGTGTGTACGTTTCTTAATATTAGTGCCTTCTAAAGCCTCATTTTCATCACGGATTTTTTTCTCAGGGCTCCATGAGAATGTGTAATGGCACTTGAATGAGAGTCGAGTAAAATAATACAAGCGTTCTCTCTATATGACGATGGAATTAAGAGGCTGCGGTGTTAATGATTAATTCTGATGTTCCTGATGCGTGACCGATAATAGCCTAGCAGAGTGCTCTTAACAAAAATAAACCCCTGGCTATAAAGAGGCAGGAAAATGCTTCGTTTTATCTCGTGTTCACAAACATCTACTCAAAGAGGAACATCTTCCAGGAACTGAACATTCAGTCTTAGCTGCAGGACCAATAACATGGAGGTTGTCTGTGTTGTGTGAAGGTTGTGAGAACAACATTTAAATAATGTTGAGAAGCATGGTGTTGGTGTAACTATCATGTTCTCCTCACATTGCTAACCTGACCTGATTGTGTAGGTTCACAATATCCTTCATGACGTCATGACGTTCTTAGATCCATTGTTTTTAGAACAATGTTTCTGAAATGTTACAGCTTAACCTTCTGTAGACCTTTAAGCTTTAGGAATGTTATGTTTAGTTTGGAAAGCTGCCTATTGCTATTAGAACTAACTTATCTACATTACACAAATCAGAAGAGTTGTCTTTGCAGGGTGGACACAGGCATGCTAATTCAGTTAGCTAGTCTGCAGGTACATGACAGTTCAATGTTTTGGTTGCTGAAAGCATAAATGAATAGCTGGTGTTTTGGTTATTGTTCTACTCCTGACCTTCAGCCCCGGTCTTGTCTATGTTACCTGACTGTGTTCACCTGTCCTGTGTTACTGCTTGATTCATTTGTTTCTGTAACCTTGCTGATTCTTTTGTAGCATTGCAAAGTTTTATCATGGCCATTAGCTTCATGCTTTGTTTCCTGTGATTTATTGCAATTCCTGCTTTTAATCTAGATTAGATAGATTTGATGGATTATCAGTGTTTGATACTGCCTACCTGTGACACTGGACCCTTGGTGGATATGCACGGGTATAACAGTGAGGTCATGCATGTGGTAAGCAGGATATGTGTGACTCATTATTTTGCCTGGTCAGTGTTTCCCATAGCAACAGGTTCTGGTTTATCAGGAGTAGGGCATGCTGTGATTATTTATGTACAGCCAATTTCATTTTTTCAGACAATTACAGTTGTGATTATTGCAAGGGGAAACAATTTATCTGAGGAGAGATGTGAGTCGGTTTGAGTCATTACAGAGTCAGTGTGAGTCTTCAGTTTAAATAAATCTTCTTCAGTTGTGTAAAAGTTATAGTAAAAAAAATAACAGATGAAGAATTACCTATACATTCTAGCCGTCTTTTTCTCACAGGCCGTTTGTCACTGGTGGCCAAGAAAGTGAATCTTATTTGAGTTGAGTTTAAGTCTTTGAGTTGTCTCTTTGAGTCTGTTCTATGAGGAGCTTTGAGTCAGCTTATTGAATCAGTTTTTTGAGTCATCTATGAGCAAGCTGTTTGAGTCATCTGAGAGATTGCTTTTTGACACATCTCTTTGAGTCAGCTGTTTGAGTTGTTGTTGACCAGTTTATTTGAGTGGTCTATGAGTCAACTCTGAGTCATCTTTGAGTCGACTCTTCAAGTCGTTTTGAATCGGATCTCTGAATGAGCTCTTTGAGTTTCAGTTGTTAAAAGAGTCTGCTTTTTAAGTTTTGTCTGAAAGTCAGGTTTGAGTCTGCTTTTTGAGTCATTTTGAGTCACCTCATTGAGGTGTTTGAGTCATTTTGAGGACATTGTTTAAGTTTGTTCTTTGAGCTATTTTGTGCCAGGAGTTTAAGTCCGGTTTGAGTCAGCTCTTTGAGTAAGATATTCCATTCATTTTGAGTCAGCTCTTTGGGTCAGCTCTTTGGGTCAGTTAACTCAATTCTTTCACTCGTTTTGAGTCAGCTCTTTGAGTCAGCTCTCTGAGTCAGATCTTTGACTTGTTTTTTAGTCATCTCTTTTAGTTTCTACTTTGAGTCAATTTTTTATATATAAAAATATGCAGTAGCACTATTGTTGCAGTAGACTGTACTTTTTAAAAGGTTGTCAGTCTCTGATTGACTCTCTGTGTACAGAATGAGGAGGGGGGAGTCACTGCAGTGCTACACTTTGAAGATTCCTTTCTGTTTGTAGCCAGTGTATTTGGGAAGGTGAGTGTTTATCAGGATAATGTGATGCATTGTAATATTTTTTTTGTTCAGTGGAAGCTAAAGTGGTATTTCAGAAAATCATTTCCATGCAAAGTTAAAAAAAGAAGAACAAAATCTGATCATGATATTGCAGTTTAGAATAAATGAAAGGGCATTAAACTGTGAGGCTGTATTGATGAATCAAATGATCTAATGATCTTCATCTGATACACTACTGAATCTCATACATTCTGAATCTGATACTCTACTGAATCTTATACAGGTGCATCTCAATAAATTAGAATGTCGTGGAAAAGTTCATTTATTTCAGTAATTCAACTCAAATTGTGAAACTCGTGTATTAAATAAATTCAATGCACACAGACTGAAGTAGTTTAAGTCTTTGGTTCTTTTAATTGTGATGATTTTGGCTCACATTTAACAAAAACCCACCAATTCACTCTCTCAACAAATTAGGATACTTCATAAGACCAATAAAAAAACATTTTTAGTGAATTGTTGTCCTTCTGGAAAGTATGTTCATTTACTGTACATGTACTCAATACTTGGTAGGGGCTCCTTTTGCTTTAATTACTGCCTCAATTGGGCGTGGCATGGAGGTGATCAGTTTGTGGCACTGATGAGGTGGTATGGAAGCCCAGGTTTCTTTGACAGTGGCCTTCAGCTCATCTGCATTTTTTGGTCTCTTGTTTCTCATTTTCCAACACCAACACCATGGTCACTTAACCCACTTTTGGTGCTTTTGGCAGTGTGGGCAGTGCCAAATCCTGCTGGAAAATGAAATCAGCATCTTCAAAAAGCTGGTCAGCAGAAGGAAGCATGAAGTGCTCCAACATTTCTTGGTAAACGGGTGCAGTGACTTTGGTTTTCAAAAAACACAATGGACCAACACCAGCAGATGACATTGCACCCCAAATCATCACAGACTGTGGAAACTTAACACTGGACTTCAAGCAACTTGGGCTATGAGCTTCTCCACCCTTCCTCCAGACTCTAGGACCTTGGTTTCCAAATGAAATACAAAACTTGCCCTCATCTGAAAAGAGGACTTTGGACCACTGGGCAACAGTCCAGTTCTTCTTCTCCTTAGCCCAGGTAAGACGCTTCTGACGTTGTCTGTGGTTCAGGAGTGGCTTAACAAGAGGAATACGACAACTGTAGCCAAATTCCTTGACACGTCTGTGTGTGGTGGCTCTTGATGCCTTGACCCCAGCCTCAGTCCATTCCTTGTGAAGTTCACTCAAATTCTTGAATGGATTTTGCTTGACAATCCTCATAAGGCTGCGGTTCTCTCGGTTGGTTGTGCATCTTTTTCTTCCACACTTTTTCCTTCCACTCAACTTCCTGTTAACATGCTTGGATACAGCACTCTGTGAACAGACAGCTTCTTTGGCAATGAATGTTTGTGGCTTACCCTCCTTGTGAAGGGTGTCAATGATTGTCTTCTGGACAACTGTCAGGTCAGCAGTCTTCCCCATGATTGTGTAGCCTAGTGAACCAAACTGAGAGACCATTTTGAAGGCTCAGGAAACCTTTGCAGGTGTTTTGAGTTGATTAGATGATTGGCATGTCACCATATCCTAATTTGTTGAGAGAGTGAATTGGTGGGTTTTTGTTAAATGTGAGCCAAAATCATCACAATTAAAAGAACCAAAGACTTAAACTACTTCAGTCTGTGTGCACTGAATTTATTTAATACACGAGTTTCACAATTTGAGTTGAATTACTGAAATAAATGAACTTTTTCACGACATTCTAATTTATTGAGATGCACCTGTATATACTGAATCTGCTACACTACTGAATCTGCTACACTACTGAATCTGCTACAGTACTGAATCTGCTACAGTACTGAATCTTATATACAACTGAATATTATACATACTGAATCTGATAAACAACTGAATCTGATACACAACAGAATCTGATACACAACTGAATCTGATACATACTGAAACCGTTTAATAATAAAACTGTCTCCAGCTTTCATTGTACAGTGAAATCCAAACATGTGCCATTGTGGCATTTCAGACCTCATACAGTAAAAGGTTAAATCTGGATCATTTAACTTGCAAGAGGAATTTAAACACACCCTCGGCATGGCAGCGTAAAGAAACCCAAAGGTCACCGCTGGATAATTTAGCAGTGAGTACACACATAGTGACCAATCGAACCTGAAATTAAAACCCTTGGCCTTTTTATGCCTGGTGAATCAAAGGGACTAGTTTTTTTTTCCCTTTCCAACACAAACTGCATGATTAACGAATAAATCCTCCCACCAGTGCAACCCTGCCAAGATTTTAATTCCCATGAGAGAGAAAAATTAAAGGACTTTACAGGAGGTCATCCATTAAGCAAATTGCATTGGTTTAATTTCTCAGTGGAGGAAGTGGGAAGGTTATTAGTCATGAGCTGGAAATAGCATCAGAGGGTCAGGAATTTACTGAGAAACACACTGTGAAGCCAAAACATCACAGAAAGAAAGAAAGAAAGAGAGAAAGAGAGAGAGAGAGAGAGAGAGAGAGAGAGAAGAGAGAGAGAGAGAGAGAGAGAGAGAAGAGAGAGAGAGAGAGAGAGAGAGAGAAAGAAAGAAAGAAAGAAAGAAAGAAAGAAAGAAAGAAAGAAAGAAAGAAAGAAGAAAGAAGCCCAAGCCCTTGACAGGAGGAGAAGCTACATGCTGATGAACTGAAGATTCATGAGTGAGGGATGGAGAGCTGATGGCATGGCTGATGAGAATCTGTCTCATTTCTCCTCTGGACAAACGAGCACTGCAAGTCCCTGACCATAAATATGTAAGAAGTGTGTGATGAAGCAGAGAGTTAACTATTATCACCCTGTAACTGATTGTCAATCAGGTCATCAACAACAACATAAAGTCTTTCATTTCTCTTACTTATACCTCATATTTTTGCCCATTTATAGTTGCATTTAATGCTGTGGAACGTCTGTTTAACACATCACTTCCTACTCTGGCGTACTGCATGTTATAGCAGCTATAAGCCCGTGTTCTGTCATCACTTTATACTCTCTCTCTTCATCTGAATGAAAAACAAACTGGGCCTGAAGATTACTGACTGCTAAAAAGCACTAGCACTGGACACTCCTTCTATAAACACAACAGCGGGTCAGTGTGCAGGACAAACCACAATATCACATATTCACTAGAACCTCTAGAACCTTCTAGAACTGACAAATCAGATGGTTAACTGGATAATTAAAGGGTGGTGCATCAGATCATTAATTCTTTTTGTTTTTAAAGGAAAACTTTTAACTGCAAGATTCAAAATAAAACCTTTACAGGTTCCATGTAGAGGGAATAAGTGAAGAGCCGTAATTTAGTAATCCATTTTTCAATTCAATTCATTCATTCATTCATTGTCTACCGCTTATCCGATCTATACTCGGGTCACGGGGAGCCTGTGCCTCTCTCAGGCATCATTGGGCATTAAGGCAGGATACATCCTGGACAGAATACCAACCCATCGCAGGATACACACACTCTCTCATTCACTCACGCAATCACACACTACGGACATTTTAGAGATGCCAATCAACCTACAATGCATGTCTTTGGACTGGGGGAGGAAACCGGAGTACCCGGAGGAAACCCCCGAGGCACGGGGAGAACATGCAAACTCCACACACACACGGTGGAGGCGGGAATCGAACCCCCAACCCTGGAGGTGTGAGGCTAACATGCTAACCACTAAGCCACCATGCCCCCCTCAAGTCAATTCAATTCAATTCAATTCAATTCAATTCAATTCAATTTCATTTGTATAGCGCTCTTAACAAAGAGCATTGTCTCAAAGAAGCTTTACAGAACATAAGAAACAATAAACATACAAACAAACAGTCCAAGATTTTCAACCAAAAATGCTTACTCAACTTATAAACAAGTCAAAGAACTGACTCAAAGAACTGACTCAAAGAGCTGACTCAAAGAGCTGAATCAAAGAGATGAATCAAAACGAGTGAAAGAACTGGCTTCAAAGAGCTGAATCAAAGAACTGACTCAAAGAACTGACTCAAAGAATTGACTCAAAGAGCTGAATCAAAGAGCTGAATCAAAGAACTGACTCAAAGAATTGACTCAAAGAGCTGAATCAAAGCGCTGACTCAAAACGAGACTCCTTCCATTAATTCTTTTTGTTTTTAAAGGAAAACCTTTAATTACAAGATTCAAAATAAATCCTTCCATGTAGAGGGAATAACTGAAGAATTTTTCATCCAAAAATGATTGCTTTTGCATCTTTTTTCCAAATTTGCTATATAACTTGCAGTTGCATGCATGTTGCTTGTATTTGCATCACTTTGTGCGATCGCAAAGTCATGGAGGTACAGGTAAAGAGTTCCACATGTTCTAAGAGTGTCTATATGAGCTGAGTAAGTGTGTGAGTAAGTTAGCTTCCTCCTTATGTGAGTGTAAAGCACAAAAGGTTAATGACTGCAGCTATTTCTGTTCAGGTTCTTTTTCAGCTTTTTATTTCGGGAAACATTGTGTTCGCTCTGTTGCTCTGAGGTGCTGGTAAACCTGCTGAGTGGTTTTAAATTGAATCGTTGCAGGTTGGTGTTTATTTCACTTCCACGATCGCTTTATTTCTCTAAAACAATCAGAGTGTGATGAATCACTCGGGTCCTGCCCTCCATCACGTGATGCGCTACAGCAGGCTGACCTCATCTTAGTCTTTTTCCCGGGTCACCGCATCTCCATGCTAGCTGCCACTGAGGTTGTTGCCATGACAACACTGCCATCACTCTGTGCGAGTGTGTGTGTGAGTGTTTGTGTGTGTGCTGAGCTATAGATACATAGTACAACATGATGTAGGTTTAATTTAGTTTCATATTAACCAGTCATCAGTTTAAAAGGAAATTTTGTGCCCATTTTATTATCAGATTTTTATTTATTTATATATTTATTAAACACTTTTTTCTTTTCATCCTCCAGCGCAGGTTTTACGTGTAATCCTACAGGAAGCTTAGAAAGACAGGCAGAATGTGGGCGCTTCAAAAAACCATCCCTTTTTTTTTTTTCCACTGTGGAGCTTTTAACATGGTAAAAAAAATTAACTTTTCAGAAAAGCAGTGAATGATGTCAGTAGCTTTTTTCTTCCTGAGCAGGGGATGAGGGAGAAAAACAAACACAGAGGACAAACACAGTCTGTAAATATGACGAGGAACATCATCTCAGATTAATAATAAATGAATGCATTAGCAGGTTGGTATTTGATGTAAGCGTCTCGGACCTGCAGTCAGAGGTAATGTAATGTGTGGTTTTTTAATGATTAATTAAATTGTTTGGGGACATGCCATTACAGGGGACTGATTATTTCACTGCAACACACTGTTGTGTTTTATTCTGTATATAATCACTATCAGACTCGGGAAACATTATTAATGAGTCATTTTCATCCTCATACACTGTTCTTTAGTTCTGTTCATATCATAGCAGGTTTAAATTTATATTTTATAGCATATCAATTGTAAAAATTACTCAATCTGATACACTAATGAATCTGATAAATACTGAATCTGATACATTCTGAATGATACATACTGAATCTAATACACTACTAAATCTCATACACTAATGAATCTGATACATACTGAATCTGATACACAACTGAATCTGATACACTATTGAATCTGATACACAACTGAATCTGATACACTACTGAATCCGATACACTAGTGAATCCGACACTACTGAATTTGATACATACCGAACCTGATACATACTGAATCTGATACACTACTGAATCCGATACACTAGTGAATCCGACACTACTGAATCTGATGCATACTGAATCTGATACATACTGAATCTGATACACTACTGAATCACCACTGAATCTCATACATTCTGAATCTGATACACAACTGAATCTGATACATGCTGAATCTGATACATACTGAATCTGATACACTACTGAATCTCATACATACCAAACCTGATACATACTGAATCTGTTGCATACTGAATCTGATACATACTGAATCTGATACACTACTGAATCTGATACACCACTGAATCTCATACACTACTGAATCTCATACATTCTGAATCTGATACACAACTGAATCTTATACACTACTGAATCTGATAGATACTGAATCTGATACACTACTGAATCTGATACACAACTGAATCTGATACATTCTGAATCTGATACATTCTGAATCTGATACACTACTGAATCTGATACATTCTGAATCTGATACATTCTGAATCTGATACACAACTGAATCTGATACACTACTGAATCTGATACACCACTGAATCTCATACACTACTGAATCTCATACATTCTGAATCTGATACACAACTGAATCTGATACATTCTGAATCTCATACATTCTGAATCTGATACACAACTGAATCTGATACACTAATGAATCTGATACACTACTGAAACTGATACATTCTGAATCTCATACATTCTGAATCTCATACATTCTGAATCTCATACACTACTGAATCTGATACATACTGAATCTGATACACTACTGAATCTGATACACTACTGAATCTGATACATTCTGAATCTGATACTTTCTGAATCTGATATACTACTGAATCTCATACATTCTGAATCTGATACATACTGAATCTGATAGACTACTGAATCTGATACACCACTGAATCTCATACACTACTGAATCTCATACATTCTGAATCTGATACACAACTGAATCTGATACACTAATGAATCTGAT
>JAUCMX010000013.1:23915759-23985759 GCA_033459395.1 Hemibagrus guttatus
ACAGAGGCCACGCCTCCTTCACTTACCTGTGTTTACACTCATCCTGTTTACTCGCTGTGTGTTCTGCAGCTCCTGAGGTGGCTCACTGTGTCCTTGACAATACAATGTGAATTCTTTATTGCTTTATTCCCTGTGTGGAATCCTCCCTCATTAACATGTTGAAATGGCTTCAGCTTCTCCCCGAAGTCTCCATATTTCATTTCATTACAACATGTGGGGTTTAAAAGGAGCTCACACAAGCAGGAGAGAGATGCACACAAAATCCTCAGACAATCTAAGGAAAAGTGTTAGCCACCTGCTGCCTGAATCGTCTCCTTACTTCAGTACATCCTTCACACACTGAATAAATCTGCTCAAAACATCACTTGTTCCCTCATCCTCGCTTCAGATACCGAGAAATAAAATAGAGGAATACCATTAAATAATCAGAAAACTTATCTAAGGAGTGAAAGCTAATCTACTGAGTGAAAACTAATCTACTAACACAAAGCTAATCTACTGACTCAAAACTAACCTACTGACTCAAAACTAATCTACTGACTCAAAACTAATCTACTGACTCAAAGCTAATCTACTGACTCAAAGCTAATCTACTGAGCGAAAACTAATCTACTGACTCAAAACTAATCTACTGAGTGAAAACTAATCTACTGAGTGAAAACTAATCTACTGAGTGAAAACTAATCTACTGACACAAAGCTAATCTACTGACTCAAAACTAACCTACTGACTCAAAACTAATCTACTGACTCAAAACTAATCTACTGACTCAAAGCTAATCTACTGACTCAAAGCTAATCTACTGAGTGAAAACTAATCTACTGAGTGAAAACTAATCTACTGAGCGAAAACTAATCTACTGACTCAAAACTAATCTACTGAGTGAAAACTAATCTACTGAGTGAAAACTAATCTACTGAGTGAAAACTAATCTACTGACACAAAGCTAATCTACTGACTCAAAACTAACCTACTGACTCAAAACTAATCTACTGACTCAAAACTAATCTACTGACTCAAAGCTAATCTACTGACTCAAAGCTAATCTACTGAGTGAAAACTAATCTACTGAGTGAAATCTTATCTACTTACTCAAAGCTAATCTACTGAGTGAAAACTAATCTACTTGAGCGAAAACTAATCTACTGACTCAAAACTAATCTACTGAGTGAAATCTTATCTACTTACTCAAAGCTAATCTACTGAGTGAAAACTAATCTACTGAGCGAAAACTAATCTACTGACTCAAAACTAATCTACTGAGTGAAAACTAATCTACTGAGCGAAAACTAATCTACTGACTCAAAACTAATCTACTGAGTGAAAACTAATCTACTGAGTGAAAACTAATCTACTGAGTGAAAACTAATCTACTGACACAAAGCTAATCTACTGACTCAAAACTAACCTACTGACTCAAAACTAATCTACTGACTCAAAACTAATCTACTGACTCAAAGCTAATCTACTGACTCAAAGCTAATCTACTGAGTGAAAACTAATCTACTGAGTGAAATCTTATCTACTTACTCAAAGCTAATCTACTGAGTGAAAACTAATCTACTGAGCGAAAACTAATCTACTGACTCAAAACTAATCTACTGAGTGAAATCTTATCTACTTACTCAAAGCTAATCTACTGAGTGAAAACTAATCTACTGAGCGAAAACTAATCTACTGACACAAAGCTAATCTACTGACTCAAAACTAATCTACTGACTCAAAACTAATCTAATGACTCAAAGCTAATCTACTGAGTGAAATCTTATCTACTTACTCAAAGCTAATCTACTGAGTGAAAGCTAATCTACTGAGTGAAAGCTAATCTACTGACTCAAAGCTATTCTACTGACTCAAAACTAATCTACTGAGTGAAAGCTAATCTACTGACTAAAAGCTATTCTACTGACTCAAAGCTAATCTACTGAGTGAAAACTAATCTACTGAGCGAAAACTAATCTACTGACTCAAAACTAATCTACTGAGTGAAAACTAATCTACTGAGTGAAAACTAATCTACTGACACAAAGCTAATCTACTGACTCAAAACTAACCTACTGACTCAAAACTAATCTACTGACTCAAAACTAATCTACTGACTCAAAGCTAATCTACTGACTCAAAGCTAATCTACTGAGTGAAAACTAATCTACTGAGTGAAATCTTATCTACTTACTCAAAGCTAATCTACTGAGTGAAAACTAATCTACTGAGCGAAAACTAATCTACTGAATCAAAACTAATCTACTGAGTGAAAACTAATCTAATGAGCGAAAACTAATCTACTGACTCAAAACTAATCTACTGAGTGAAAACTAATCTACTGAGTGAAAACTAATCTACTGAGTGAAAACTAATCTACTGACACAAAGCTAATCTACTGACTCAAAACTAACCTACTGACTCAAAACTAATCTACTGACTCAAAACTAATCTACTGACTCAAAGCTAATCTACTGACTCAAAGCTAATCTACTGAGTGAAAACTAATCTACTGAGTGAAATCTTATCTACTTACTCAAAGCTAATCTACTGAGTGAAAACTAATCTACTGAGCGAAAACTAATCTACTGACTCAAAACTAATCTACTGAGTGAAATCTTATCTACTTACTCAAAGCTAATCTACTGAGTGAAAACTAATCTACTGAGCGAAAACTAATCTACTGACACAAAGCTAATCTACTGACTCAAAACTAATCTACTGACTCAAAACTAATCTACTGAGTGAAATCTTATCTACTTACTCAAAGCTAATCTACTGAGTGAAAGCTAATCTACTGAGTGAAAGCTAATCTACTGACTCAAAGCTATTCTACTGACTCAAAACTAATCTACTGAGTGAAAGCTAATCTACTGACTAAAAGCTATTCTACTGACTCAAAACTAATCTACTGATTGAAAGCTAATCTACTGAGTGAAAGCTAATCTACTGACTCAAAGCTAATCTACTGAGTAAAAGCTAATCTACTGACTCAAAGCTAATCTACTGCGTGAAAGCTAATCTACTGACTCAAAGCTATTCTACTGACTCAAAGCTAATCTACTGCGTGAAAGCTAATCTACTGACTCAAAGCTATTCTACTGACTCAAAGCTAATCTAATGACTCAAAGCTAATCTACTGACTCAAAGCTAATCTACTGACTCAAAGCTAATCTACTGAGTAAAAGCTAATCTACTGCGTGAAAGCTAATCTACTGAGTGAAAGCTAATCTACTGAGTGAAAGCTAATCTACTGACTCAAAGCTAATCTAATGACTCAAAGCTAATCTACTGACTCAAAGCTAATCTACTGATTGAAAGCTAATCTACTGACTCAAAGCTATTCTACTGACTCAAAGCTAATCTACTGACTCAAAGCTATTCTACTGACTCAAAGCTAATCTAATGACTCAAAGCTAATCTACTGACTCAAAGCTAATCTACTGAGTGAAAGCTAATCTACTGAGTGAAAGCTAATCTACTGCGTGAAAGCTAATCTACTGAGTGAAAGCTAATCTACTGACTCAAAGCTAATCTAATGACTCAAAGCTAATCTACTGACTCAAAGCTAATCTACTGACTCAAAGCTAATCTACTGACTCAAAGCTAATCTAATGACTCAAAGCTAATCTACTGACCCTTGGCAGCTGGTGCTTAAAAATTTGAGTGGGGGGCACAAGCAAACTTAAACTCAAGCTGTTAGTAACACAGGACTGTAAAGAACCATTTATCAGGTGATTATGTATCATTACTGCTAAGATAAAATACTGAAAATGTCAACTGTTAGAGCATGCAATAAATCTACTATGAATCAGTGAATTTGAGTTCAGTGTGGGTTTATTATCAGTAATGAAGTAATGAAGGTAATCATTAAGCACACACACACTCACTCACACACACACACACACACACACACACACACACACACACACACTGGAAAGTTGCCTAATCACTTGACTGCTGCTGGATTTGCAGATTGCGTCGATCTGCTCCAAGCTCCTTGAGTCTTTTCTTTTCTTCATCCGAGCGCCTTGTGAAAGGGTTTTTTTGTAAAGATAGAACCGCATTTTCTTTCATCTCGAGATATTTCACTTGCTTCCTCATTAATCAGTACCTGTCCGTCAACTGACCATCTGCTGAGCGCTAATGAGACTCGTCGAGAACGGTCCAATCACATGAGGTCAAAAATATAAACACAATATTGATTTGCTAACAACAAAAATGGGCGGGTCCGGGGAAATTTGAAACAAGCCAATCAGAGCTCAGCCTCAAGTCACATGCTTTTCAAAACTTTATGTAACTACATACACAGTTGTTTGAAAGTGAAAGCTAAACAAAAGAGAGAAAGCTAAAGCTTTAATGTTACTCTAGCAAGTGAAAGTTAATCTAGCGAGAAAGCTAAGCTAGCAAAGGCTAATGCCATCATTCTCTCTGACTTTAATTAAAATGAGTGAAAGTGATGTTAATGTCTGTGTTTAGCAGGTTAGCTAGTAACTGGTTTTGAATTGCTGAAGATCCCAGTCTCTGAGATTTAACATCTGCAGTGTGTGTGTGTGTGTGTGTGTGTGTGTGTGTGTGTAGTAAATGAATCATGTGTGAAGAATCACATGTGAAAATGAATCATGTAAAATAAATAGATGTAAAAAAAAAAGTTCATTCATTAATTAATAAACATGGGAAAATAAATAAATAAATAAATAAATAAACAAACAAACATGAGAGAATAAATAAATAAATAAATAAATAAATAAATAAATAAATAAACAAACAAACATGGGAAAATAAATGAATGAAATAAAATTAACCATGTAATATAAATGTGGAAAAATAATTAAATAAGTAAATAAACAAATGGGAAAATAAATGAATCAAATTGATGATGTCGGTGTTTGGCAGGTTAACTATTAACTGGTTTTGAACAGCTAAACATCTCAGTGTCTGAGATTTAATCTCTGCTGTGTGTGTGTGTGTGTGTGTGTGTGTGTGTATATAAGAGATGTAACCATAGCAACAAGTCAGGTGGGTTAGGGGGTGGGGCTAGGAAGCTGAGTAACTTCAATGAAAATTCACCAGTCACATAAAACAGTTAACATGCAGAAAAAGGTTTTTATCAACAAGAGCATGTTCTTTCTCCATACATCATACAGTCTTTGTTACTGTGAACGTTTTAATTATATATGCGGGTTTTATAATTCGTTTTTTTTTTTTGTTTTGTTTTGTCACAATCCTCAAACGTCTGCTGTGAGTGATGTGATAAAAAACGACTGATGGAGTCAGCTTTCAGAATGCTTTTGTGGACAACAGCGATAAAAAAAAACTCTATGATGTACATCCAGTGTGTGTGTGTGTGTGTGTGTGTGTGTGTGTGTTTACAACTACACTATGCACGAACACGGCTCGTGATTGCGCCAAGCGTGTTTACGTTTTTCGAGCTGTCAATCAGAATGACGCTTTTTCAATAAATGCAATTAAAATCCTTCGCAAATTGAAGGAAAGCACTTCAGGACAAAGGGAAAGTGACAGACGTTTAATAAATAAAGCCAGACGAGACGAGACGAGACGATAATTAACTGTCGACAAAATGCAGCCAAATATTTCTTAATCGCATTTTAAAAAACGCAGACGCGTCTCCGTGTTCCTGTGTTAACACACTGATTTAATTACAGCAGGAGTTAAAACACAAGACGTGTGTGTGTGTGTGTGTGTGTGAGAGATTGTCTGGTGTATCCACCCCACCGTGTTCTTTATTAATAATGGATTATTTAACCCTTTCATACACACTGTCTACACTTACAGTAAACTGAAGGCTGTTTTTAGGAAAATGACATTTTTGTAATTTAACACAAAATGTTTTCAAGAATCTTTTCTATTCCCAGTGCAACCTTTAACAAAAAGCTTTACATAATTATAATTTACTTACTTACTTAAATATCTAAAAAAAAAATTGTTTGTAAAAACTGTCTGATCCCAAAGAACGGACGGATTCCAATGGACATTGTCCCAAAGCAGCTTCAAAGAAGCATAGAATAAAAATGTATAAAGTTTAAAGTTATTATTTATCTGAGATGATATGAGGAAGAAACCTTGAGAGGAACCAGGCTCAGAAGGGGACCTCATCCTCATTTGGATGACACTGGACAGGAAATAATGTAATTGTTGAGAATGTCCTTTCTACAACAGCAACCTTGAGGAACTAGTAGGTCAGTGTAGTTTCTGAGTTCATTATTGACAGCACTTGTTCCTTCCTGCTGAAAGCTGACCGATGCAACAGCAGTTCAGAGACGGTGTAATAGTCTCTGAGTGGTTCTATCCACAGCAGTCCCCTGGGTCACAGGCTGACCACGCTGCTCTATCACCAGCAGCAGTGACCACCACCAAGCGAGGAGACTCCAACCAGGGCTAGAGCGTCTGTATGGATCAGGCAGGTCCGGAAACACTGGGAAGTCAGAACACTGGGAGCTCAGGAGTGGGAAGCCTCAAGCACTGAAAGTTAACCCTTAAGAGACGGGGTTGGTCGGCTCCCTGCCCAGGAATTGAGCTCATGGGATCCTGCTGTTGGACCACCAGGTAGTCTTTCCTACACTGTGTGTTACTTCACAACTGATTAAATTTGGGTGCTTCAGTGCAGGGGTGAACTTCACAGAGTTCTGCGTTGTCTTTGGTGGCCATGTTTGTAGTCCGTGGTGTGTTTTCTTCCCTTTGTCACGTGACCGCAAAGCTTTTTTGTTCTGTAGTGATGGGATTATTCTGTACAGCTCCACAGTGCTGAACAAAGCGAAACACTAAGCTGTAAAATCAGATGCTCTCACAGCTGTTTTTCTTTATTTCCGAACGCAGTATCAGTAAAACCCACGGATCACAGTCATAAGGCCGTTTCCTCCGGGCGTCTTTCAGAGTCCGAAGTGTACATGAGACAAATGAGCTTTTTATTCAGTGTGTGGAAGAAATCCTGAAGACTCAGGCAGCAGGTGGCTGACACTTCTTTAGATCAGTCGGAGGAGTTCTCACACTTTCCTTCACATCTGAGCTTTTCTTCTTAACCTTGGCGTGTGGTAATGAACCGAAATGCTGAGACGTCAGCGAGAAACCCAGACTGCTTCAGCTGCATGCCGATGAGGTTTTTTCTGTATGGTTACTATAGCGATAAAGAATTCATGCCGTATCATCAAGGGCGCAGTGATCCTGATGTTGTGATAAACACGAGCAGTTTTTTTATCCTTACCTAACAAATAATCTTTCATTAACCACGACACACCTGTTCCTCCACACTTACCTAGAGCACAGACTGGAGTTGTGTTTGTTTTCTGGTTTATTTTTTTATTTTTTTATTTTTTTTTAAAACCACTGACAGGCAAAGTGAGTAACATTGATTATCTCGTGAACAGTCAGTTCTCAAAGCTTGATGTTTTGGAAGCAGGAAAAATGGGTGAGCGTAAGAACCTGAGTCACTTTGACCAGGATTCACTGTGGGAAGAAGATGAGCCAGTGGAGGTAGTGTGATGCTCTGGTTAATGTTATCCTGGGAAACCAATGTTCCCTAATGTCAGTGTCCTCATTCACACTGCAAACACTGTTCAGGAACGGTTTCAGGAACATGACAATGAGATCAAGGTGTTGACTTGACCTCCAAATTCCCCAGATCTCAGTCTGATCAAGCTTATGTGGGCCGTGCTGGACAATCCAGTCTGATCCATGGAGGCTCCACCTCATAGCTTACAGGACATAAAGGATCTGCTGCTAACATCTTGGTTCCAGAAACCAAAGCACACCTTCAAAGGTCTTGTGGAGTCTATGCCTCGACATGTCAGAGCTGTTCTGGTAGAAGAAGAAGAAGAAGAAGAAGAAGAAGAAGAAGAAGAAAACCTTGGTAAAAGCACCTGTACTTAGATTTTAATAGCCTCCTGTTCCATTGTGCACAGCATTATTTTCTCTTGAGGATTGAAACACATTACCACAAACACACACACACACACACACACACACACACACACACACACACTGGAACATCTGTTCCCGCCGCCTCATAGAAACACACAAGGCCATTAGCATGTGAAACTTTCCCCTTGAAACGCCTACTTCGCCCTTGACAGAGCTAATTAAGGGATTTATTAATTAGCAGTGCTGAGTTGCAGATCGTTTGCACCGCTGGGGTTTTCACGCTCGAGCCCCGCAGCGGCTGCGCCCTCACCGTTTAATAATTAGCAAAACAGAACAAAAGTTTAAGTTACAGCAGGAGCCCCAATTAGCGTGTTAGCCTGCATGCACTCGGGCAGCCATTTCCCTTTCCCCAGTTTATCTCCAGCATGATATGGTATAATTCAATATCTCTGCTGCTATTCTTGCACTCACCGTACAACACTGTTCTGTTTTTGCACACAGACGGTGTTATGTGTCTTGTCTGTCTCTACTGTCTCGTCATTCCCTGCACTTATGTTGTGTGTTTAGTTTAAAAATTCTGCACCTTAGTCTAACTTCATGTTTGTCCGCGTCACCCTGTGTTTTGTTTTTGTTCTGTGTAGCACCTCTGCTCCAGGAGGAACGTTGTCTCATTTCACCATGTACTGAATCAGCTATGGTTGAAGTGACTATGGTTAAAGCTTCTTTGACTTGACTTGACTTGATAAGGATTCTAATCAGGTAGCCTTGCATGTCGTGTTAAATACGCAGCGGCGTCGTGAGTGCGATGTGGAGAGAGGAGCGTACTCACTGGTTCAGAGACTTCAGAGCTACACAGAAGGTGTGTGAATAGATTTTTAAAGAAGGACTTCTCACAGAGTTCATTAGAAAAGATTTGGAGTTGCACTGGGCCTCGTTCATCAAACTGGATACAAATGAGTTTATTTGTAAATCGATATGCGCTATTCCTGAAAATCCCTTTAACTGTGAAAAATACTGTCTTACATTTCAGACTCAGTGTGTGGAAATTTCCGTATAAGGACACTCATTAATCCGTGGGTGTTTCTCAGCCATTTTATATTAATGACATGAAAGAATTTATCCAGATAATTAATCCAGATTTAATCCAAGTCACTGATTTGCGTTTTTTTTTTTTTATTTACGTCACACTTATTTACTGGTGATGGCTTATTATAGCTAAATGTCAGATTTATTGTATAAATGTAACTTTGATTGTAGGAGTGGCTACATGTATCTTTTACTGTGGGTGTGGGTATATGCAAATTTTATTTTGGGCGTGGCTGAAGGTACACTTTGTAGTGGGAATGTTCAAACGTAAATATTATTATGGGTGTGGTTAAATGTAAATGTTATTGTGGGTGTGGCTAGATATAAATGTTATTATGGGCGCAGTTAAATGTAAATGTTCTTATAGGCATGGTTAAATCTGAATGTTATTGTGGGCGTGGCAAAATGTAAGCATTATTGTGTTATCATGTTATTATGGGTGTGGTTTAAATATAGATGTTATTGTGGGCATGGTTAAATGTAAGTGTTATTATCGGCGTGGTTAAATTCAAATGCTATTATGGGTGTGGCTAAATATTGATGTTATTGTGGGCGCAGCTAAATAGAACTGCTACTGAGGGTGTGACCAGATATAAATGTTATTGTGGGCGTGACTAAATGTAAATGTTATTGTAGGCGTGGCTAAATGTAAGTGTTATTATGGGTGTGGTTAAGTGCAAATGTTATTGCGGGCGTAGCTAAATATAGGTATTAAAGTTTTGTGAGTGTGGTCAAATGTAAATGATATTGTGGGCGTGGTCAAATGTAACTGTTATTGTGGGTATGACTGAAAATGTTCTTGTGAGCTAAAAATTCCCATCGCAATATTCACATTTTCTTCACTTTCTTCTGATCAATATGAATCAGCAGTAAGCTACCAAGTGCCTTCACGTCACCACGTCACAGTTTTCCCGTGTGATAAATGACGCCTGACCTTCTCACTGTAATGAAGAAATAATACTTAACTGCTGCTTCATATGATTACAAAAAGCATCTTAATTACAGACACCACTCACTCTGACAGGATGAAGTTTTACATACACACATGCACACACGCACACATTCAAACTCCTGACTCATCTTCCATAATATCTTCATCCTGTGCTCTACTCTGTGTTTCATCCCACAGTACTGTGGAGCTCTGGAGCTCTGGATTCTGATTGGTCAGGGGGTGCTGATGAGTTTTCTATGGTTTCTATAGTAACGGCTCCTTCACATGAACTGAGTGCTGATGGGGTGAAGTTTTCGATCAGGTGAAATGTGTTTATGTAACATGTGTGGAAGGAGTCTCCAGTGTCAGTGCTGTGTAACAGTCAGAGGTACAGCTGGAACTTTAAGTTTTATTTCTTTATCTTCAGGACAGAGGAGTGTTTACTTCTTTGCGTTTTTTTTTTGTCTTGTTAACTTCAGGAGAGAGAATAAAGTTCAGCTGGTGAGAGAACGAGCGTTTGTAGCTGCTATAACCTAAGTGACAACAGGAACTGACTGACTGATGACACCCAATCAGAAACTGAGCAGCGAGTGAAAACCTCATATCAGGTGAAAACCAGGACATAGCGACACGTAAACACCTGAAAACGGCTCAGTAGATAAAGTCAGGCGGCAAAACACTGAACAACGAGGAAGTAGCAAGCAGGAAATACGACACACTGAAACACACAGAGCGGAAATCTGAGATCAATCTTCAGGAAAGAGAATAAAGTCCAGGTGAGAGAATGAGCGTTTGTAGCTGCTATAATGTAAGTGAGAACAGGAGCTACTGACTTGTTTCCACATCATTAAATGTATCTCTAAACAGTTGAAAAGTACGATGTCGTTCTTAAAATCACCGTGGAATTGTTCCTGCTCCTGAAGACGTCTCGTTCCGTGTCCTTCACAGACTCGCAACCTGAAAGATTAAGAGACAAGGAAGGAAAAGAAAAATCCAAAACAAAGGCAGAGAGAGACGTCCTTTGAGAGGAACATGAATAATAAAGAACAAAGGCGGAGGTTTTATGCGGATGCCACACAGAATCAGGATGCAGTGCTTGGGAATCCTTGAAGATTTACTAAAAGTCATCTCAGTTTTCTCATAAACACACACACACACACACACACACACACACACAGCCCCATCAGTGCTCCTGCAGAGACGCTTCGCCTGCCTTCATGTTTGTGAATTATCGCTCGACGTTTCCCGCCGGCAAAAAAAAGCCGAATAAAAATCTTCCCAATTTCCCACACGACAGGAAGCAGAAATGCTGGAGGCGTGTTTGTTAAATTCAGAAACTCAAACATGCGTGTTTCATGTTTCAAATTCAATTTGCTGAAGAACGGAGTGAAAGAAAAACAGATGAGATGTAAGAGCATGAAGAGGAACTGCAGAGCCGGAGTGCTCACGCTGTACAGCAGAAGACGCAGTGCTGTGACCGCGGCATGGACAGAGGGGTGCCAATAATTATGACCAGCATTTAACTGACACTGATTTCAGGAATTTGAGACAGTTTAACATGATCCTGATGTAAAACTAGATGCCATAATTAGAACTGCAAACTTTCTACAAAAAAAATCACAAATTACTTTCCAAATATTTCAAGTGAGATAAGAAGTTGCTTTCGGGCTGCTCCCTGTTCGGGGTCACCAAAGCTGACCAACTGGTCCGCACAACAACTTTGTTTTACGCCGGATGCCCTTCCGGACACAACCCTCCCATTTTTCCGGGCTTGGGACCAGCACTGCATCCAGTGGCTGGGGTTGAAGCATTGGCTGGGAATTGAACCTAGGCCTTCCGCATGATAGGCGAGAAACCTACCACTGAGCCACCATCAGTTCACAATCAGTTCTATATTTATAATTATAGTTCAGTTTTTTGCAAATATTTTGGTCAATAAAATTATTTGTTTGTTTGTTTGTTTATATTTATCTTCTTCTTCTTCTTCTTTCGGCTTTTCCCTTCAGGGGTCTCCACAGCGAATTATCTCTCTCCACCTATCCCTATCTTCTGCATCCTCAACACTTGCACCCACTAGCTTCATATCCTCATTAATTCCATCCATATACCTCCTCTTTGGCCTTCCTCTTTGCCTCCTGCCTGGCAGCTCCATGTCCAACATTCTCCTATCAATATACTCACTCTCCCTCCTCTGAACATGTCCAAACCATCTTAATCTGGTCTTCCTAACTTTGTCCCCCATATGTCCAACATGAGCTGTCTCTCTGATGTACTTGTTTCTAATCCTGTCCATAAAAGAGTTATAAAAGGGTTATAATAATAATAATAATAATAATTATAATAATAATAATAATAGTAGTATTATTTTGTAGGTTTGCTGGCACATTTACGCATGACTCTGCGCACCTCCAGACAGCTCTCATGGTGCAGAGGTTGATTATTATGTGAAGGTGTAATTATAATGTGCCATCTCACCACTGCGCATCTGGCTTCCTTCCAGCAGAGGAACCTGTTGAGACTGTCGTTATCGGGGTAATTCAGGTTAATGTGAGGAGATAATGAGGCTTGTTTCAGCTTTTGCAGCAAATGAGCCATGTCAAGCAAACGTGGCCTCGCTTCCTGAGACGTTTCCGGAAAATGATTCAGAAATGAAAAAATAACTTGGCCTCGATTTATTGCTAATTGTGGTGTTTATCAGGGCCTCATCAGACATGTGTGGAGATGACCTCATCATATCACTGATTACACTTTGGCCTCCACTAACCACCTGCTTAATTATTTAAGACTAGTTTGGGTTAAAGTGATCCTGAGGGTGAGCATAGTGCACAACACCAATTACAGCTTCTCTGTCCTGAAGATAGCGCTGACCCTGGAGACGTCTTCCATATAACATTAAATAAACATCTCCTTATCGATGATTTACATATGATGACGTGGAGCGTCTTCCATACGTGTCCCTGTTTCCATAGAGATGATATCATATCAGAATAAGCAGATTCATTTAACACCTTTTGACCAATCAGAGTCCAGAACAGAACACAACAGTGCTTTGGTATAGAGATTTTTATTGAGTAGGTTTATTTTGTGTTGCACATTTTTAGATGCTTCACAACAAATCAGTTCTCATTATCAGCTGTTTTATCTCCTGAAGAAGCGCATCAAGGCAAGACCTTTCATCTGAAATGCCTTGTGTCATTTTTGCTGCTTCTGTAATTTATTACCGATGTGCACTCCATTCCTCTCCGTCTCTGTCATGCAGCTGTCAGAAGCTCAGAATTCTCAAAATGACCTGGCTTGACATTACAGATCAGCAAAACAATATCCTAGCACACAGATATTTGGGGTAATAAACAAATGAGTTTTATCTTGTATCTATGTCTGAGTGCATACAACCAGAATAAGTACAGAACTCAGGTGGGATTTTACAGTGGGAAGGTTGAGAGCAAAATAAATAAATGTCAGAAGATTTTTGGTAAATGTTTAGCTCATGGTACAGCTGGAGTGTAAGCATGGCTGGAATGGGATTCTCTGAAGATAAACAGCGTTGGTTGGGATTGCTGTTCATACCATTAGAACTGACATTTACATTTCTGGCATTTGGCATATGCCCTTATCCAAAGTGACTTACATTTTATCTCATTTGTTTACACAACTGAGCAATTGAGGGCTAAGGGCCTTGCTCAAGGGCCCAGCAGTGGCAGCTTGGTGAACCTGGGATTCCAACTCACAACCTTCTGATCAGGAGTCCAAAGCCTTAACCACTAAGCGAGAACTTACTTCCTTTTATACAACTAAGCAGTTGAGTTTTAAGGATGTTGCTCCCACTGGTGCTGGGATTTGAACTCATGATCTTTGGATCATCTTCAGATCCAACATCTTAACCACGGAGCTTCCACATAAGGATAGCAGCACAACCATCATTACTAAAAGAAATGGTCCATGTAGAGTATGTTGCAGTGGAGCATCATGGTACATGATAAAACATGATAACGTCCATCAATACCACCAACATGTGGGTTTTATTCTCATTACTTCTTAGAACTGTATACTGAAATACCTGTGTAATGAAGTGCAAATATGCACCAATGTGAGATGAGTGCAAAATATAGTTGCAACAGAAAATTTAAAAGGAAGAAGCTCTGAACTTCTGTGTATGTGTCTAGAATGTGTTTACGACTAGATTTGAGGGTCAGAATTGTGCTGGAGATGAGATGGAGAGACTCAAGGCTAAGAAGTTTTCTCCAAATGTCCACAGCAAGCTGGCATAGTCTGCATGATTCCATGCTTGGGAGTTGGCTGCAGGAAGTCCCAGGGAGGCATACTGCAGGTGCCTTTGAGGATGTTAACTCCACCTGCATGCTAACTAAACAGGAAGCAAGACCTTAATGGAAACCAGTACAACTTTTTTAAGCCTTAATCAGTCCAGATTTGCAGTCTGAACAAAACCAATGTCCCCAGGGAGATAAGCACGGCTGGAGCAGAGACCATAAATCCATAGAACACAGGTAGGAAGGGAAATCTCTGAATAAGCAACCATAATACTAGCCAAAGACTCAGTGGAGTGAGGGAGCTAAATAGTGTGCCGGTGATTGGGTGCAGGTGTCAGTGCTAGAACTCTGGTGATTGGGGGTGTGGTTGAGTGGCTGTGGTCGGTGCATCCGTGACAGTACACCCTCCCCCACAAGCGGGTGACACAGAAGTTGAACCAAGTAAAAAACAGTGCCCACCGAGCTTGTCTTGGGTTCAAGCATTTAGCTTTCCTGAGATACTGGAGGTTATGATCCGTAATGACTTCGAATGGATGATTCGTTCCCTCCAGCCAGTCTTCTAGGGCCAATTTTATGGCTAACAGTTCACGGTTCCCGATATCATAATTCTGCTCCGTCGGGGATAACTTCTTGAAAAAGTAGGCACATGGGTGGAGTACTGGGGTTTCACCTCTCCATTGGGACAAGACTGCTCCCACTCCTAGAGCAAAAGCGTCCACTTCTACAACGAAAGGCCGGGTTGGGTCAGGATAGACTAAAGTTGGGGCCGTACAGAAGGTGGCTTTCAGCTTCCGGAAGGCTTCGACTGTGCCTGATGTACAGCTGAGATTTTTTGGTTTCTTGCACAGGAGGGAGATGAGAGGAGCAGTGAGTTCACTGTACCCTGAGATGAATCGACAGTAAAAGTTTGCGAACCCCAGGAAACGTTGTAGGTCCTTCACGGTACAGGGTTGTGGCCAGCTTAATGGCTTCCACTTTGGTGCAATCCATCTGAATCCCCTTAGGTGATATGATGTAGCCCAGGAACTGGGTAGTGGATTGTTGGAAATCACATTTATCAAGTTTAAGGTACAGGTGGTAATGGCAGAGTCGGTTGAGTACCTGTTTTATGTGACCTACGTGCTCAGAAAGATTGGGGGAGTAGATGAGAATATCATCAATTTAGACGACGACGAACCTCTAGAGCATGTCCCAGAAGATTTCATTCATGAAACTCTGAAAGACTGAGGGGGCGTTAGAGAGTCCATACAGCATAACCAGATACTCAGTGTCCCGATGGAGTTATGAAGGCCGTTTTCCACTCGTTTCCCAGTTGAATGCGGATGAGGTTGTACGCACTGCGAAGGTCTAGCTTGGAGAAGATGTGAGCTCCACGTAGTTCCTCCAGGGCCGCAGGTACTAGAGGTAGGTGGTAAGCAATTTTTACCGTCTGGGAGTTGAGGGCGTGGTGGTCAATTCAGGGTCGAAGGCCTCCATCCTTCTTGGCCACGAAGAAGAAGCTGGAAGCCGCTGTAGAGGTGGATGGTCGAATAAACCCCTGTTGAAATGCCTCGCTGATGTACTCCTCCATAGCCTTATTCTCCGGGATCGAGAGTGCGTAGTCTCTTCCTTTGGGGAGCTTGGCATCAGGCAGGAGGTCGATGGCACAGTCCCATGGTCGGTGTGGTGGCAGTTTCGTGGTGGTCATCTGGCTGAAGACATCCTGGTAATCTCGATACTCCTCTGGGAGGTTGACGTGGGTGGAGGACACCGGACTCTCAATTGTGGTAGACCCCAGGAGGGCCGTTTCTGGGGGATGTACAGGGAGCGGTCGCAGACAGCGTTGTACACAGTAGTCGCTTCACTGATCAATGCTTCCCGAAATCCACCTGATGTTTGGTTGGTGTTTAGCCAGCACCAGCAGAGATAATGTCTCCTCGTGAAGACAGCCAATCCAGAGAGTCAATTCAGGCGTTTTCCACTGCACCAGCCCCTTGCCCAGCGGCTTTTCCTGAATAGTGGCGATCTGGTAACGAGTGGGATTTTGTTGGCGTGGTACATTGGAGGTGTACAGCAGATTTGAGGAGATTTCCAGATAACCCAGATGACCCAGAGTCAAAGAGGACTTTCACTGAGAAGGGAGAGCCATGGATTAACACAGCATCATGGTAACGTGGAGTAGTTACGGTAGAGCTGATATGGATAGTACTCACCGTTGGGCGTGGAGGACTGGCTGGGCAGGTTTGGAGGAGGTGGACATTTTCTCCACAGTACAGACATAACCTTTGGTGTAATCGATGTTGGCTTTTGTCGGCCGATAGGTGGTACTGATCCGTCTGCATAGGTTCGGGTGCTGGAGAGCTGCAGGAGGAAGAGGTGTCAGAAGGCATCTCTTCCTTGATGGAGACCGCGAAGAGACGTTGTGAGATCTGCTGGGCCTTTAACATGAAGCGTTCCAGTCCCATAGAGTCATCATATATTGCCATCTGCTGTTGTAAACTGAACACTTCATCATGCATGGATAAGGCAGAAGTGCTCGTACCAAATACGTTCTTAAAGTGCACAAAAAACGCATCAAGGGATTGCATTACCGGACTTTGCGAGGTCCACAGTGATTCTGCCCAGCGATGAACCTTTCCTGACAGCAATGAGATGATGAATGCGATTTTAGCACGGTCTCCAGAGAATTGATGGGGGACAGGCGTAGGCAGATGGAGTGGGTGAAGGTTGGAGTGCAGCATGAAGGGAAGAGACAAATTCGGTGACTGGCTCCGGTGTGGTGGCATTTCTGGCTTCCATCTCCATGAGACTAATTTTCCTTTTCGTTGGGGCTAGTATTCTGTCACACTTCACCAAGGATGAGGACCGAGAGGAAGCAGGTAAGTGCAAAGAGACTTTAATGAAGACACACAAAAATAATAAGGAGGAGAAATAACTGAAACTGAAACTGGCAATAGTGCACTAGTAATAATAACTGAAACTATATCTGATAAGAACTGTTCTATAAGAACTGTCTTATCTGAACCACTGCAGTCTGAACAAAACCAATGTCCCCAGGAAGATAAGCACGGCTGGAGCAGAGACCATGAATCCATAGAACATGGGCAGGAAATGAAATCTCTGAGTAAGCAACCATAATACTAGCCAAAGACTCAGTGGAGTGAGGGAGCTAAATAGTGTGCCGGTGACTGTGTGCAGGTGTCAGTACTAGAACTCTGGTGATTGGGGGCGCGGTTGAGTGGCTGTGGTCGGTGCATCCATGACAAAGATAGAGAAGAACACGAACTTTATATATATATATATATATATATATATATATATATATATATATATATATATATATATATATATATATATATACACACACACACACACAGGTGCATCTCAATAAATTAGAATGTCGTGGAAAAGTTCATTTATTTCAGTAATTCAACTCAAATTGTGAAACTCGTGTATTAAATAAATTCAATGCACACAGACTGAAGTAGTTTAAGTCTTTGGTTCTTTTAATTGTGATGATTTTGGCTCACATTTAACAAAAACCCACCAATTCACTCTCTCAACAAATTAGGATACTTCATGAGACCAATAAAAAACATTGTTGTCCTTCTGATCAAACACATTTAAATATTAGTCAAAGATAACACAAGTAAACACATCATTCAGTTTTTAAAGAAAAATATATATATATATATATATATATATATATATATATATATATATATATATATATATATATATATATATATATATATATATATATATATGTCATGACTCGCCCGAGATCCGACCGCGAGAGGGAGCTGTCGCCCGCGTTTTGAGCCACTTCCGGTTTCGGCGGGCTCAAATACGGGTGCGCACTTCCTGCTCTTTGCGAGATATTGTTTTCTGATGGGACGTATTGAGCATTATCTTAGTGATATTACGGCTGGATTTCTGTGCATGACCTGGACTGGCTTTCATTTCTTCTGTGGGATTTTCTTTGACATAGTGTGGATTGGTTATTGGACTTTGCTTGCCTTCTGGATTACTCTATTGGATTACCCTTTCTGTTTTGACGCTTGGAATTACCGCTTCCCCGTTGCCGACTCTCTGACTGTTTTCTCTTTCGCTCTCTCCCTTTCGCCGGTTCCGCGAATGGATCCGGCTTCTTCCGGCGCTGGCGGTGCGCCGTTACAGAATATCTCGCCGACCACGGATCCAGCGGAGCTGCGCGAAATCATCGTGCATCAGGACTCGCTCATCCGCGCCTTTCAGGCTCAGCTGGAAGAGCTAACTGTCCAGCTGAGCAGCGCGACCGCTGCCACGCCGCGGGAATCGCCGATTGCTCGCGGTGAGTCACCCCGGTTAGCACTTCCTGATAAATTTGATGGTTCCGCTGATCGCTGTCGTGGGGTTCTCCGCCAGTCTGGGGTGTTCTTTTCACACCAACCGGGGATGTACAGCGAAGATGGGACCAAATGCGCGTTCTTGCTGTCCCTGCTTACGGGGAAAGCCCTCGAATGGGCTTCGGCGGTGTGGGACGCCGACCCACTGATACGGGCTTCCTACTCCCACTTTGAGGAGGCGATCCGTGAGGTATTTGAACATCCCGCGGGCGGCAAGGACATATCCGTCCAGTTGATGGAGATCCGTCAGGGTTCAGACTCCGCCACTGATTATGCCATCCGGTTCCGGACCCTAGCGGCGCAGTCTGAATGGAACGATGCGGCACTCCACGCCGGTTTGAACTCCGCCCTTCAGACTGAACTCGCATGCCACGTGGAAGCCACCTCCCTTTCCCAGTTTGTGGCCACTGCGATTCATCTCAACAACCTGCGGCGCCAACGCCGGACCGGGGCTTCCGATATGGCCTCCGCCCGTCCCCGCGTCCGTATGGACTGCCCTGGGCGGGGCGAGAGGGACCCAGAACCCATGCAGCTGGGGAGATCTAGGTTGACGGAGGAGGAATGTCGACCCCGGGGACCCCCGAGGCGGTGCTACAACTGCGGGTCCACCGGCCATCTCAGTCCCCGCTGTCCGGAGAAGGCCACCAATTCCCAGGTGGGTGACCGCTCACTATTCATGAGTCTCACCATTCCTGTGTCTCTGCTGTTCTCTGACCGTTGTGTCCGTCTTCCAGCGTTAATTGACTCCGGGGCAGCCATGAACCTTATCGACGGGGCGTTGGTGGAGGAACTGGGCATCTCCACCTCCCCCTGTGTACCATCTTTAAGGATCACGGCCATTGACAATCAGCCGATTGGCGAGGGCTACCTCCAACGCCAGACAGAGCCACTGGGTCTCCAGGTGGGCCTCTTCCATCATGAGAGGCTGACTTTCTACATGACCTCCTCCCCGGCGAACCCTGTGATTCTGGGATTCCACGACCCCCAGATCTCCTGGCGCACGGGAGAACTGACGCGCTGGTCACCTGCCTGCCTGAGAGACTGCCTGAGGAACCCAGTGTCCAGGTCCTGTGGGACGTGCAGTGTCGAGGAGGTGGACACCGGGGCTCACGTATGCCTCCCTCAGCCTTATACAGATTTTGAAAGAGTGTTTAGTGAGGAAAGGGCGTCACACCTGCCGGAGCATCAGGAGTGGGACTGTGCCATTGACCTGCTGCCCAACACTTCTCTCCCCAAGGGCCGGATTTACCCACTGTCGCTCCCTGAGTCCAAAGCTATGGAGGAATATATCGAGGGGGCCTTGGCAGCGGGCCATATCCGGTCATCTACGTCACCGGCCGCCGCGGGGTTCTTCTTCGTTGAGAAGAAGGATGGGGGGCTCTGCCCATGCATTGACTACCGGGGCCTGAACGCCATCA
Organism: Hemibagrus guttatus; assembly: GCA_033459395.1. Taxonomy (NCBI): domain Eukaryota; kingdom Metazoa; phylum Chordata; class Actinopteri; order Siluriformes; family Bagridae; genus Hemibagrus; species Hemibagrus guttatus. The sequence continues at coordinate 23,935,690 of JAUCMX010000013.1, forward strand.
CCGTCAGGTACCCTTACCCCTTGCCGCTAGTACCTGAGGCACTGGAGCAGCTGCGTGGGGCCCGGGTGTTCACCAAACTCGACCTCCGGAGCGCCTACAACCTGGTTCGTATCCGAAAGGGCGACGAGTGGAAGACGGCGTTCCACACGACGCACGGGCACTACGAGTACTGCGTGATGCCCTTTGGTCTCACCAACGCCCCGGCGGTCTTCCAGGCCCTCATTAATGGGGTGTTCCGGGACCTTCTGGGGAGGGGCATCATCGCTTACATTGATGACATTCTGGTGTATTCCACCTCCATGGAGGAACACGTGTGCCAAGTCCGGGAGGTGCTCGCCAGGCTGCAGCAATTTCATCTATTCGTAAAACTGGAGAAGTGCGAGTTCCACCGGACCACGGTGACCTTCCTGGGGTATGTAATCTTCCCTTGGGGAGTGGAGATGGACACGAACAAGGTTCGGGCCGTGTTGGAGTGGCCTGCTCCAGCCACCATTAAGGAACTACAGCGGTTCTTGGGGTTCGCTAATTTCTACCGGAGGTTCATCCGGAGCTACAGTTCGGTGGCTGCTCCACTTACGTCCCTCCTAAGGGGGAAACCCAAAAAACTGAACTGGACGGACCAGGCTCGGGCAGCCTTCCAACGACTCAAGGACTGCTTCACCTCGGCCCCCATTCTATGCCACCCTGACCACGATAAGTCGTTCGTGGTAGAGGTGGACGCCTCCAGCAGTGGGCTCGGAGCGGTGCTCTCCCAGCGACACGGCGACCCCGGGAAGGTACACCCCTGTGCCTTCTACTCCCGGAAGCTCACGACCGCGGAGGTCAACTACGATGTGGGCAACCGGGAGCTGTTGGCCATCAAGGCAGTGCTGGATGAGTGGCGTCACTGGCTGGAGGGAGCGCGCCACCCATTCCAAGTTCTGACTGATCACCGAAATCTGGAGTACCTGCGCGGGGCCAAACGCCTGAACCCCAGACAAGCCAGGTGGGCCCTATTCTTCACCCGGTTCCAGTTCACCGTATCCTACCGCCCTGGGTCCAAGAATGGCAAGGCGGACGCTCTGTCCCGGCAGTCCGAGGGGGCTGGCGACCTCGGACAACCCGAGCTCATCCTTCTGGCCACCGCTCTACTGGCACCGGTCCGGTGGGACCTCCTGGGCGAGATTCGGCGGGCCCACGCCGAGGAACCGCCTCCCGCTGACTGTCCCCCATGACGACTCTTCGTCCCGTCGCAGTTCCAGACCCAGGTGATGCGGTGGGTGCACGAGGCACCCAGCTTGGGACATCCAGGTACCCACCGATCCACTCAGCTGGTCAGCCGCCGGTTCTGGTGGCCCTCCTTGGGCCCTGATGTTGAGGACTTCGTCCGACAATGTGCCACCTGTGCCCAAGCACGGACTAGTTGTCAGCATCCTGAGGGACTACTGGAGCCCCTTCCGGTTCCACGGCGCCCCTGGTCGCACCTCTCCGTGGATTTCCTCACGGACTTGCCAGACTCAGGGGGTTTTACGGCAATCATGGTGGTGGTGGACCGCTTCTCCAAGGGGTGCAAGCTGGTTCCCCTCAAAGGTTTGCCCACTGCCATGCAAACGGTGGACGCCATGTTCGCCCATGTTTTTAGGAACTTTGGGCTCCCAGAGGACATTGTGTCAGACCGAGGCCCGCAGTTCACCTCTCGGGTGTGGAGAGCGCTGTGCGCGCAACTGGACATTGGGGTGAGCTTGAGCTCGAGTCACCATCACCAATCTAATGGGCAGGCAGAGCGCCTTAACCAGGAGATAGGCCGCTTCCTGCGGAGTTACTGCAGCAGGGGGCAGCAAAGATGGAGCGAGTTTCTGCCCTGGGCCGAGTACGCCCAGAACTCCCTCATGCACTCTTCCACAGGCCTAACGCCTTTTCAGTGTGTGCTGGGGTACCAGCCCCCACTGTTCCCTTGGTCGGGGGAACCCTCCAGTGTCCCGGCTGTGGAGGAGTGGTGCCGACGCAGTCAGGAGGTCTGGGAGCGGGTCCATGTGCGGCTTCAGAGGGCGGTGAGGAGGCAGAGGATCCAGGCCGACCGACATCGTTGCCCACACCCTGCCTACCAGGTCGGGCAGATGGTGTGGTTGTCCACCCGGAACCTCCGCCTCAAGCTGCCCTGCCGGAAACTCAGCCCCAAGTTCATCGGCCCGTTCAAGATCGTCCGTCAGGTGAATCCGGTGGCATATCGACTCCGACTCCCGGCGTCGTATCGCATCTGCCCCACCTTCCACGCATCCCTTCTCAAGCCTGCGCACGCTTCCGCTGGAGAGTCGGTGGTCGGTGGGGACTCGCCGCCGCCCCTGGACATCGAGGGGTCGCCTGCTTACCAGGTGCGGTCCCTGCTGGACTCCAGACGACTGCGGTCATGCCTCCAATACCTCGTGGACTGGGAGGGATACGGCCCCGAGGAGCGGTCGTGGGTGGATGCCTCTGACATCTTGGATCCTTCGCTGAGTGAGGACTTCCACTGCGACCACCCCACCAGGCCCACCCCACGGCCCAGGGGGCGGCCTCGGTGCAGAACCCCTGGAGGTGTTCCTAGAGGGAGGGCTCTGTCACGACTCGCCCGAGATCCGACCGCGAGAGGGAGCTGTCGCCCACGTTTTGAGCCACTTCCGGTTTCGGCGGGCTCAAATACGGGTGCGCACTTCCTGCTCTTCGCGAGATATTGTTTTCTGATGGGACGTATTGAGCATTATCTTAGTGATATTACGGCTGGATTTCTGTGCATGACCTGGACTGGCTTTCATTTCTTCTGTGGGATTTTCTTTGACATAATGTGGATTGGTTATTGGACTTTGCTTGCCTTCTGGATTACTCTATTGGATTACCCTTTCTGTTTTGACGCTTGGAATTACCGCTTCCCCGTTGCCGACTCTCTGACTGTTTTCTCTTTCGCTCTCTCCCTTTCGCCGGTTCCGCAAATGGATCCGGCTTCTAACGGCGCTGGCGGCGCGCCGTTACTATATATATATATATATATATATATATATATATATATATATATATATATATATATATATATATATATATACATACAGTCAAGCCCGAAATTATTCATACCCCTGGCAAATTCTGACTTAAAGTTACTTATATTCAACCAGAAAGTTTTTTCTTGATTAGAAGTGACACAGGCTTCTCCCAAAAGATAATAAGACGATGTACAAGAGGCATCATTGTGGAAAAAAATATTTCTCAGCTTTTATTTACATTTGAACAGAAAGTGGCATGTCCAAAATTATTCATACCCTTTGCAAACTGTCACAGTCTATGGGAAAATCCAAAGTTCTATACCATTCCAAATAGTCCAAGCTGTTCTAAAGCATCCTAATTACCCTGATTCATTGGGAACAGCTGTTTTAATCAACTCAACAGGTGAAAAACAGAAGCTCTCTGCTGTTGGTTTGTGGACAGTCATGACTAAGACAAAGGAGCTCACTGAGGACCTGCCGCTGCACATTGTGGCTGCTCACAAGTCAGGAAAGGGCTACAAGACCATATCTAAATGTTTTGAAGTTCCAGTGGCTACACTGCAAAGTATTATTAAAAATACAAGACGTTCCGCACTGTGAAAAATCTCAGAGGATGTGGTCAGAAGCCAAAAGTGACACCTGTGCTGGCCAGGAGGATAGTGAGAAAGGTAAAAAAAAGAATCCAAGGATCACCACCAAGGCCATCCTGATGAATCTGGGCTCTGCTGGTGGCAACATCTCAAGGCTGACAGTCCAACAGACACTGCACACCGCTGGGTTCCACGGACGCAGACCAAGGAAGACACCACTTTTCCAGATAAGGCACACAAAAGCCCGCTTGGCCTTTGCAAATGCTCATCTGGACAAAGAAGAAGACTTCTGGTCTTCTGTTTTATGGTCAGATGAAGCAAAAATTGAATTGTTTGGCCACAATGATGTAGCCTTCATTTGGCGTAAAAAAGGAGAAGCCTTCAACCCTAAGAACACCATCCCCACTGTCAAACATGGTGGTGGGAACCTAATGTTTTGGGGATGTTTTTGAACCGGTGGACCAGGGAACCTAATCACAGTAAACGGCACCATGAAAAAGGAGCAATACATCAAAATTCTCAACAACAACATCAGGCAGTCTGCAGAGAAACTTGGCCTTGGGCACCAGTGGACATTTCAGCATGACAACGACCCAAACCACACAGCAAAAGTGGTGAAGAAATGGATAGCAGACAAAAACATTAACGTTTTTGTCAGAGTCCTGACTTAAATCCAATTGAGAATCTGTGGAGGGAGCTAAAGATCAGGGTGATGGCAAGGAGACCCTCCAACCTGAAAGAGTTGGAGCTCATCGCTAAAGATGAATGGGCAAAAATACCAGTGGACACATGCAAAAAGCTGGTCAGCAATTATAGGAATCATTTGATTGCTGAAATAGCCAATAAAGGCTTTTCTATTGATTATTGAAAAGCGTATGAATAATTTTGGACATGCCACTTTTTGTTCAAATGTAAATAAAAGATGAGTAACAATTTTTTCCACAATAATGCCTCTTGTACATCGTCTTATTATCTTCTGGGAGACGCCTGTGTCATTTCTAATCAAGAAAAAAAATTGCTGGTTGAATAAAAGTAACTTTAAGTCAGAATTTGCCAGGGGTATGAATAATTTCGGGCTTGACTTTGTATATTTTATATATATATATATATATATATATATATATATATATATATATATATATATATATATATATATATATATATATATATAAAAACATTGGACAAGTATAGCCAATTTGTATTTTCATTGTGGATCTTTTCATATCCTACATTTTAATCCTTTCCTGATAATCTTCTCCTGATGTGTCCCTCGTCCTTTCTTCTTCATGGTTTAGTCGTCCGTGAATGTACATCTGGTAAAGCCGGTTTTGTCTGACTGCTCCTATACTGTGGATCTTCTTTTTTTCAAGGATTACTTGAAGATCCATGCTGCAGAACCAGTTTTGATAGAAGATCTTACGACATGTTGTAGGGTACAATAAAGGCCAGCTTCATCACAATGTTACCACTTGCACCAATGTCAGAGTATCCATTAGATGGCTGAATTGGCACTGTGTAGACATCAAAGTTATATACAATGCCATTCTGGTCTGCCAAAATGAACACCTTGTACCCCCAGAGTTCCGGCTTCATTGGGACATACTGCTTCAGCTGTTCTTGCCCTTGAAGGGGATCATCTTCTCATCCACACACAACATTTCATCCATTTGGATACTGTTGAAGCTAGCTGTCAGGAAATTGAGGAGTGGCCTTATTTTGGACAACTTTTCTCCACCTGGCACTTGGTCACTGTTGTTGGCAAAGTGGAGGAATCGTTTGATGGACTCCCATCACTGCCATGATGTTTTCAACATTCTCTACTCTTCTTTTCAGATTCTATTATAGCCGGGTCTGTGGAAGGCCATGGACAGACATGTAGAAACATATCCCAATGAATTGTTTTATTTTGTTCATACAAGCATACAAGTTAGTTTGCCTGACAATTTCATCGATTATATCTCTATGAAGAAAGCGGCTGAAGTATTCCACTGGTTCTGATAGCCCAGCCTTTTCCGTCCTGATAGAGGGTGCCTTTACATTTTGGAATCGGTGGAATACTTCTGTTGGTGCCTTTTGTTCTGTGTAGGCCATTTTCATTTCATGAATGCACCACAGTTCAATTATCGCATGTTGTTGCCATATGGCAGTGATTACATTTAACCATTTATCAGAATACTCAAAATATATAGACTTGTTTAAATGATAAAAAACAAATGTTAACTTACCTCAGATAAATTATAAAAATAATTAATTTTTTACTTTGAGTAGTTTTGTACAAATATTGAAATATTCATCAAATTTTCAGAACCCTCTGATGATGACCTTCACCATGCCATGTGATTGCAGTAAAGGAAGTGCAAACAGCACTTCCTAGTCATGTGACATGGTGTTTTTTCTTTTGTTATGTCAAAGTTAAAACACCCTTTTTCCAGTTACATAGAAAAAAGTAGTTTTGTATTATTGTATATCCAAAAATTTGGAGCTAAATTAATAGTTGCCATATGGCAACACCATGCAGTAATTATTCAATAATCATGCATGCAATCATAGCAATAATTAACTTATTTATCATTATTGCCTTGACTGCGGTTGTTCTATTTCATTATTTCATTTGTTAAAATGGATGTATAATTTGTACCACATTAAATGTAAATTGCACTGTAAGAACTGCTCTAAGTTCACTGTACTCAGTATAGTGACAATAAAGGAATCTTGAATCTTAATGTGGCTTTTCTGAATGTGACTGTCACTATACTGAGGGGAAGGGAGATGCAGTTAAATTTATTCCTAAGTTCAGTCAGTGGAATGTACACAAAGTAGCAAAAGCAAACACTAGGAACTGTGGTTGTCAAAACAATGAAAAACGTGCTAGCACCAGTTTCCTAGACAAACTAAATAGTGTGACACTGATGCAACACAAAATGAATACAGTCAGGGGAAAGTAGAAAAAAACAACAACAAAAAAAAGTTTTTACAGCACAAAGTTGTCCTTTGGTGGTCTTGGGGAGGCATTGTACAGGGTTGCCATGACACTGACCTCTAGTGACATTTCCAAAATATTGACACTGTATTCAATATCCATTCAACAAAGAGAAAACTGTGACTTTCTTTAACAATACCATGTGTAAATCAAGAAACCCAAAATGAGGCCAAGACTCCTAGTTTGGGAATCTCTGCTCTACACTGTCAGGTAACTAAAATAATAGACTAGGAAGATAGATAGATAGTTTATTGTCCCTTAACGGGAAATTTGTTTTCACAGACTGTCATACAGTACACGCACCTGGCAAAAACCTATGTACACAAAAACAGCAACAAAAAAAAAAGTGAAAGTTCAACTTTATAACCTGTTAAAGATTGAAATCGCAGATGGTACGAAGCTTTTTTTGAAATGAGTCCTTCTCCATGTCAGGGTCCTGTACCTGCGCCCGGAGGGCAGTAGAGTGAAGTGGAAGTTGAGGGGGTGCTCTGGATCCATTATTATGGTTTGGGCAAGGCGGGCTATTGCTCTGTCATTGAGTTCTGAGATATTGGGTGTAGGGGAGTGTATTATTTTTGAAGCTATGTATGTTATTTTATTCAGTCTGTTTTTGTTGGTGACTGACAGCATGGTGTAAAAACTAGTGGAGCAGTATAACAAAATGGGCTGGATAATGCTCATGTACAGTAGTAACAGAAGATGGGTGGCAATGTAAAGGGAACTGAGTTTTTGTAAAACATGCAGATGTTGTTGTGAGCGTTTATAGATGTCTGTTATGTGATGGTCAAAAGTGAGCTTGTTATCCAGGGTGAGTCCAAGATATTTGAATTTCTCAACCTGTTCTATCATGTTGCCATGAATAGAGATCTGACTGAGACTGGGTGCATTAAAGACCAGTTCTTTTGTTTTCTCAACATTGAGATGGAGAAAATTGTCTGTGCACCAGTGTGTGAAATGTGATATTGTATCGTGATAAGCAGCAATGTTAGTGTGATCATTGAGGAGAGCCAAAATTGCAGTATCGTCAGAATATTTGTAGTATGTTATAAAGGGTGAAGGACTAATACAGTCATTAGTGTAGAGTGTGTAGAGAAAGGGAGAGAGGACACAGCCTTGAGGAGCTCCAGTGTTAATTATGATGGTGTCCGATGTGACAGACCCTATCCTCACAGCCTGTGGCCTGTTGCTCAAGAAACTGTGAATCAGATGGATGTATTGAGGTACAACATTGAGTTGGTGTAGTTTTTTAATCATCTGATGACGTTGGATTGTATTAAAAGCTGAGCTTAGGTCCACAAAAAGAACTGCAGCAAAGTTACCAGATACTTCCAGATGTTGAAGGAGGGAATGAAGGAGACATACAACAGCATCCTCCGTCCCTCGCCTGGCTTTATAGGCAAACTGATGTTTGTCCAGCTGTTTATTGACAGTTGACAAGATGGTGCGCAAAATCAGTTTTTCATAACATTTGCTTGCTATGGGTGTGAAAGCAACAGGTCTGTAATGGTTGAGCTCTAATGGGCGGGGTTTCTTTGGTAGAGGAATGATGGTGGAATTTTTCCATAAAGTGGGCCACCGTGCTGTACTGTATGACTCATGCATTATGGAATAGAAAACCGGGGAAAGTTCCATTGCACAAAGCTTGAGCACCCTGGCAGGGATGCCGTCCGGCCCCATGGCCTTGCCAATTTTACACCTACTCAGCTCCTGTCGAACATCCACCTCTGTAAAGGGAGGAGTTGTTGGTGGATCTAAAGGGAGAGCGTTAAGTAGCTCATTGCAGACAGCTGAATAGTCAGTGACGTCAAATCTGGAATAGAAGGTATTAAGACTATTTGCAAAGGTTGTGGGATTGGTGATTGTGCAATGATCTTGTTTCACATTCTGTCCTGTCAATATTCTTATTTTCTGGAAGGCTTGTTTTGTGTTCATTGTGGAAAACTCATGTTCTATTTTCTCTTTGTATTTAAGTTTTTCTTTAATAATGTCATTTTTTATCTGTCTGTCTAGTATTTTAAGTGAAAGCCAATCCTTGCATTGAAATATTTTGTGTTTTTCAACAAGTTTTTGTTTAATCTGTGGGGTAATCCAAGGCCTGGAGTTGGGGAAAGTCTTGTAGGTTTTTGTTGGTATGCAGTTACTCATACAAAACTTTATATAGTCCGTTATAACTGACAGTCTCTTATCCAAAGTGCCGTTAAAAACGGTCCAGTCAGTGCATGCAAGAGAACCTTGCAAACATGCAATTGCATCCGCCGAACACTGAGGAGCGCTGTGAACTTGTGGCTTGATGCGCTTCAGTTCCTGTCTGTAACCAGGGAGAAAGACCAAAACATTATGGTCCGAAGAGCCCAAAGGAGGATGAGCCCGAACAGTAAATGCATCCAAAACATTCCCGTAACACAGATCCAAGATATTTCCCTTCCTTGTGGGACAATGCACATACTGATGGAAGGAAGGCAGTACGCTGTCAAGACTGCAGTTGTTGTAATCGCCCATATAAAACACCGGGGCTCAGGGGTATTTACTTAGCATTGAGTTAGCATTCTCCGCTATTAGCTCTGCTGCTGCTCGTATGTTAGCATCTGGTGGACAGTAAACACACCCAAAAACCACCGTGGGGAATTCCCTTGGAAGATAGAAGGGGCGTAATGATAATGTTAATATCTCTACGTCCGGTGTGCATATGATGCCATGTATTTTTATGTTAGTGCACCAGCGCTTGTTTATGAAGACACATAGTCCTCCAGCCCTCTCCTTCCCTGACTGACGGGTCCTATCAGCCCGGATGGTCAAAAAGTTGTCCAGGCTGATCTCAGAGTCAGAAATGGATTCATCGAGCCAGGACTCAGTTAATGCAATGATGCACGCGTCCCTGAAAAGTCTCTCCCCCTGACACTTGGCATGAAGTTGATCCATCTTATTCCGAAGGGAACGTACATTGGCCAATATGACAGAGGGTAGTGGAGGTCTAAAAGGACGCCTTCTTAACCGGGCACAGACACCACCACGGCTACCCCTTTTCCTCGGTCGAATCTCCGGAGGGATGTCAGCCGGTTTTTTGTTACAGAAAATAGATGACCGGAGTTGCAGAAGCTCATCCCGGCTGTAGGTGAGTAGTGCGCCTCTGGTAACATCTGACTGTAGTGGCGTGAGCGCTGTGCCATTCTTGATAATCCACAAAATCGCGAGGGTAATCCACAGCAATTTCAGCATTATATCGTTGCTTAACTTAACCGCACACACTTGACAAACACTTAATAACAAATAACTCACATAAATGAGGAAAAACTAGACAACGCCAGGACAGTAACGTGAGCTGACATGACAGACGTGTCGTCGCAGCAGAGCATGCGCCGTCGCCTACCTCCTACCTTAGGAAACTCCTAAGCTTTGGAGTTAGTAGTCTAACACTGTGAAGGTAACCTGAAGGCAGATGATGTACAATAGATTAGAATAACACCTGCTCCTTCCCCTGGTGCCCCACAAGGGTCAGTACTCAGTCCTCTGCTATTCTTCTCTCTGCACCATAGAATTTTCCCTGGTGCAGGTCTTTCTCTGTCGAGCCACTCTCTCACATCCCACTCCCAAAGTCCCAGTGTTCTGAGTTTCCAGTGTTCCCTCTTCTTCTTTCCAGATCTGCCTGATCCATCCAGACGCTCTACCCCTGGTTGGAGTATCGTCACTTGGTGGTGCTCACTGCTGCCGGGGATAGATCTGGGTGGTCAGCCTGTGAACCAGGAAACTGCTGTGGATGGAACCACTTCACACCGTCTCTGAACTGCCGGTACATCAGTCAGTTTTCAGCAGGAAGGAATTAGTGCTAAGTCTATAATGACCTCAGAAACTACACTGACCTATTAGTTCCTCAGGAGCTCTTGGTTACTGTTGTAGAAAGGACATTATTTACATTTACATTATTTCCTGTCCAGTGTCATCCAAGGTTTCTTCCTTAGTTCATCTCAGGAACTTTTTCCTCACCACCATCACCCCAGGCTTCTCATTAGGGATAAAATAGAAATAAATAGTAACCTACCTTTCAATTTTAGCATTTTTTCTGTGTTTCTACACTTCTGTAAAGCTGCTTTGAGACAATGTCCATTGTTAAAAGCACTATAGCGCAGGAGATCAGCACATATGCAGGTAGTGTATCCAAATATATCATCAATGTATGAGAAGAGCAGTGTAAGCACACCATCAAGAAGTTGCTCAGAAAAGAAACAACAATAAAAATCACGCTTTTCTTTCCCTTCATGCTCAAGCCAAAGCCACAGCAAACTGACACAGTGTGACTAGTGAGCTACAAAGATGCAGGACTGACAAAATCATTGTTCCTCTCTGAAAAAACAAGGTAATATTAAGCATGTTCCATTAGATGAAGTGATGGTCGTAGCATAAATCACAGCAACCAGACAACAAATCTGTCATTTTCATGCAAATGTATTGAAAATATAAAAGAAGGAGAAGCTGTAGGAGTGGCAGTAGAGCGAGGATGGAAAAAGCATGAGTAGAACTATACTGCTAACCCAGTATTATATCAAACAACAACCTTCCTTTCTTTTCTCAAAGAAAAAATGAATGAAAATACGAAGTCTCCCTAGCTAAACAAAAACAGGAGAAAATAACATGATGCCCAGAATTAATGGCACCCCTGTAGTTTCCAGACTGTTATAAAGGCTGAAATTATCGGGTATCACAGATGTATGTTTGGATGTGCTACAAAACAGGGCTATACACAAACATCAATAAAAGCTTGACAGTAAGATGCTGAAACACAGGAAGTAATATAGAGGTGCTGGTCAGGGTGAAACAGGACACAGGTGAGGATGATATCTCACTATGCGGTAGTGGTATCTCAGATGCTGGACTACTGATTGGAAGTTTGGTGGTTAACCCTCAGGTGTACAGACATGGACAAAATTGTTGGTACCCTTCCATTAAAGAAAGAAAAATCCACAGTGAAATAGCTTAAAACTGACAAAAATAATAATAACTAAAAATGTACTGAAAATTTATCAGACATTGCATTTGAATTGAATTTCACCCTTTATATAGGCAGACTGACCGATTACAAATTTGAAGACACTTGTGATGCTAATTACAGGACCTGCAGTGGCTCATGGGAATTACTGCCTTGGTAAAACAGTGTACAAATAAGCTGCTGAATGTTTATACACCGATCAGCCATAACATTGTGAGCAGTGAGAGGTGAAGTGAATAACACTGATGATCTCCTCATCATGGCACCTGTTAGTGGGTGGGATATATTAGGCAGCAAGTGAACATTTTGTCCTCAAAGTTGATGTTAGAAGCAGGAAAAAGGGGAAGTGTAAGTATTTGAACGAGTTTGATGAAGTGCCAAATTGTGATGGCTAGACCACTAGATCAGAACATCTCCAAAACTGCAGCTCTTGTGGGGTGTTCCTGGTCTGCAGTGGTCAGTATCTATCAAAAGTGGTCCAAGGAAGGAACAGTGGTGACACGGAGACAGGGTCATGGACGGCGGAGGCTCATTGATGCATGTGAGGAGCGAAGGCTGGCCCGTGTGATCCGATCCGACAGACGAGCTACTGTTGCTCAAATTGCTGAAGAAGTTAATGCTGGTTCTGATAGAAAGGTGTCAGAATACACAGTGCATGACGGGTCAGGACTGTTTTGGCAGCAAAAGGGGGACCAACACAGTGTTAGGCAGGTGGTCGGTGTATCGGTGATCAGTATACATATCAAGTTCAGAGCATGTATAGAGCATATAGCGCAAATTCTGTATATACATGGGTCAAAAAGAGAGCGCAAAGAACCCACAACATACAGAACTAAGATATCACAGGTGGGATGTGGAAGCTTAGTGGTTAACAGGTGGACATTTCATCTTGGATGACTGCTCATCAGTTGAAACTCAATCCCAGCAAAACTGAGCTGCTGATCATCCCAGGTGATCCATCCCCAGCCCAAGACCTCACGATATCTCTGAGCAACTCCATGATTTCCCCTTCAGCCACTGCTCGCAACCTTGGGGTAACCATGGACAATCAACTATCCTTTTCCTCCCATGTCACTAATGTGACACGCTCATGTCTGTTTCTTCTGTACAACATCAGAAGGATTCGGCCATTTCTATCCACACAGGCTACTCAGGTGCTTGTTAAATCTCTGGTCATCTCGAGATTGGACTACTGCAACTCTCTTCTGGCAGGTCTACCTCTGAACGCAATTCGCCCACTGCAAATGATCCAAAATGCAGCTGCACGACTTGTTTTCAACCTGCCCAAGTTCTCCCACACCACCCCACTGCTGCGTTCCCTCCACTGGCTTCCGGTAGCTGCACACATCAGATTCAAAACACTAATGCTTGCCTACAAAGCCAAGAATGGACCAGCGCCATCTTACCTCAAAGCTCTCATCACTTCTCACACTGTACCTCGCTTACTCAGATCCACTAGCACTGCTCCACTGGTCCCACCATCTCTCAGGGAAAAAGGTAGGTATACATCTAGACTCTTCTCTGTTCTGGCGGTGGAACGAACTTCCCCTAGGTATCCGTACGGCCGAGTCTCTAACCGTCTTCAAACAGCAACTGAAGACTTACCTCTTCCTGAAGTACTTAAACTAGCTCTTATTTTTTCCAGTTTATGTATTATGTTGCAAAGTTTAAAAAAAAAAAAAAAAAAAACCCAACTCAGTGTTTAGGCTAATGGTATCCCAAGCTTGTGTCCTATTGAACCAGTGTTAATGTATTCAGTGACTGAGAACTAAAGCACTTTTGTATGTCGCTCTGGATAAGAGCGTCTGCCAAATGCCAGAAATGTAAATGTAAATGTTAAAGTTTTGGGCTACTGATCTGAAGGTTTTGAAGGAATCTGAGGTCCACTAAGCTGCTACTTCTGGGCCCTTCATCAAGGCCCTTAACCCTCAGTTGCTCAATACCATAAAATGTAAGATAAGGGTGTCTGTCAAATGCTGTAAATGTAAGATAAAACTGAAGACAAGAATATAGAAAATGGTGTCAGCTGTTAACAGAGTCTAAGGTGCTGGTCTCAAACCTGAAAGCTGTGTGTGTTCATTCCTGTTTTTATTCTTCCAAACATGTCCAGAGATATCACAGTCCTCTGAAGATGCTCCATTCTACTCACATATCATCCTAATATTAAATTCCATAGCAGATTATAAGATAATCTTAAAATAAGCTCTGATAGTATCCTGAAAATATGAGTGGATTCTTTTCCAAAAGGAGAAAAACACAAGCATACAAACTATACAGATATGTATAGAACTATTCCCATAGTTAGGAGTTATCCATGTCAATAGAAGAAAAAGTAGATAAATTTAAGGATTTAAAACTTCTAGTAGGAAAGGCACAATAGAAAGATTTTAAAATGTCATCTAGAAATGGGAATAATATTTCAGTGGGCCGCAAACAGGCAACAATAAAAGGACAGTAAAGATTATACGGTGTATCACCAGATTAATCAGGATCAGATCTCCTGCTGAAATGGCATTATCGGAGAGGAGTCGTCAGGTATGCCATGCTGTCTCATACAGATACTTCTGTTCACACAAGATGGCATGGAAGAAAAAGTCAGGAGAGAGAGAGAGAGAGAGAATATATATGGCGTGTATAATGGCTTGCTGTTGTCAGCTGAGTTAATGAAGCTACAAAGATTAATTATGAGTTCTGCTTTATCAAACACCCACACAAGGCAGAAATATGGCGTCTCATTAAAATATCCAATTACCAAGCTGGCAAAAGTACAACAGTACCTCCATCCCTCCTTTCCTCCTTTCCTCTCTCTCTCTCTCTCTCTCTCTCTCTCTCTCTCTCTGTCTCTGTCCTGCTTTGTCTTGACAGCCTCTGTACTTTCTCCTGCAGATGAGGATGTGCTGTTCCCTCCTCCAATTACATCTACATTTATTCTTTTGGCAGGCAATTTTATACAAAGTGACTAACAAATGAAGCAGTAAACAATCCAAGCATTTAGCTGCGCGCTGAGCTGACAAGGAACTGGAAATGGAGAGGAGAAAGTGGAACAGTTTGTTCCACCATCACAGAATCCCGAGTGGAAAGAGTCAAGTCACAGACTGATTACATGCAGTGTTCACTTGCAGACTGGGGAGACTCTGTGGGGATGTCTCATGAGGTTCCTCTGGTTGCTCTATATGGAGCATGGAGAAATCCATGTAATGAGCTTCAATATGTCGTTAGTGTGATTAAGAAGTGTGGAACGTCAGAGTGCTGCTGCATAACAAATCAAATCAATCCACCCCTTATCCAATTAAACACATAGAAATAAAAATTATATTATCATTATTATTATTATTAGTAGTAATAATAATAAAGTTTTGTGTAATAATAATAATAATAATAATAATAATAATAATAATAATAATAATAATAATAATAATAATATGTATTGTTATTATTATTATTATTATTATTATTGTTATTATTATTGTTGTTGTTGTTGTTATGTGTATCTTATGTGTTGTTATATGTATCTTAACAAACTATTATTATTATTATTATTACAGATTTTTTTTTTAATTTTGCTTTAGCTTACACAGTCCGCGGAAATACCTTGTTATTAAACATTATACAAGTTATTAAACGTTAAATAACATAATATTATTAAAGCAATTAAACATTAGTTTATGCAGCTCATCCACCACATACATCCACCTCTATAAACACTGGGTTGCTATAGGAACGATAACATATTAGAACTACTGCATTAAATATAAACCTGCGCTTCTGTCAGAGCTGCTGTTGCAGAGAATTAATCAACACCTTCTGACCAATCAGAGCCCAGAACTCAAGTGAATTTTAAAAGACTCCAAATCCCAAAGCATAATTTATAATTTATGTAATTTACCATGCTATATATAGCGATGTGAGTGGGATGTTTCTCTAAAAACAGCATCCGTAAATGTCACTAAGTTAATTACAGACATTTTCATGCACTAAGCTGAGGCTGTAAGTGTTACTTCACAGACAACAGATGTGAGAAAAGTCAACACTAAAGAAACACAGTGTCTACACACAGATTAGCGCTGAATTTTTTGTTACGTTTGTGAATGATTGTTATGCACTGAGAAGAAACTGTTAGGACACGTGTAGTGATGAGAAAGAGGGGATTATAATTAAGCTTCAAGTGACAGCGTGATAGGCTTCGGCTATGCAGTCTGTACTGGAAACAGAAATGATTTGTTCATCTCCGGAGTCTTCAGGTCCATGTCGTTCATTTGTTCATCACGTGACCGCTTCCTGACTCTGTATCTTTCAGTCAATGATCATAAAATTATCAAAAGACACATACGATGAAGATTTTTTGAAAAATAAAAAAGTTCTGTAATTGTTCATGTCAGTCTCATTTTGGCCTTGGTTGATTTATGTGATCGATGTTTGTGTAAGTAGACGTGTTGAGGTAATTGTCTATTAATACCTATAATAGGAATAAAACACTTGAAGTAGAAAAAGATAGATAGATAGATAGATAGATAGATAGATAGATAGATAGATAGATAGATAGATAGATAGATAGATAGATAGATAGATAGATAGACAGACTTCTCTGGGGTTTATGAAGATGAAGCAACATAAGACAGACAGAGGAGGCTGTGGGAGATGTTGGTGGACATAGTGGGAGTCTGCACATATTCAATATTATAAATTATTAACATAATATGGAAGGTGATGCACATATGGTAGAAGGGCATAAAGAGTCTGATATCACTACAGTAATTGATCTTATACCCAAACTCCCACATACTCATCCTCTCATACTACGCCCACATCCCCACACTCATTACACTGAGGAGGATCCCAGAGCATGGGATGGGATTATGTACATCCCACAAAACACAGTTTAAATCAGACTGGAGATTTAAAAAGTGAGACCAGGATCCTGAAGTCCTGTAAGTGGGTCTGGGAGCCTAAAGTCCTGTAAGTGGGACCAGGAGCCTGAAGGCCTGAGAATGGGACCAGGAGCCTAAGAATGGGACCAGGAGCCTGAAAGCCTGAGAGTGGAGCAAGGAGCCTGAAGGCTTGTAAGTGGGACCAGGAGCTTGAAGGCCTGGGAATGGGACCCGGAGCTTGAGGACATGTAAGTGAGACCAGTAGCCTCCAGAACCCAAGGTCTGGAAGTGGTACCAGGAGCCTGGGGTGTCTAATTTCTCTTTTTTTATATGTTATTGTGAACAGTTTGGCCAAACAGCCAAAAATATTGTGCTGACCACATTCTATTATACTGCATGAAAAACAAAAGCTAACTGTATATTTTACAGAAAGTAATCAAGATTTCTCTCATTGGAATATATAGAACCAAGTAACTGGTTTTGTAACTTTTCAGCATTCCAGACCCAAACACACTGTTACATTTTTCCCACTCATTAGTCTGAGCTTGCTGTTATTAATGGCGTGTCAGCTTATCTAAGCAGGCTAATTTGTCTCAATCACTTAATTAGACTCAAGACATATGAGTGACTAGCAGGAGATTATGGTGGAGCTAGTGAACAGTGCTGTAATAAGCACAGAGCTGTCCAAATTCAGTATAATGTGATGCAGTAATGAGGAGGATGTGTACTTATCCTCAGAGGTAACCATGTTATGCTACCTGATACATCAAAACAACAGATAAATAAATCACACTTTAGAAGTTTGACACATTTGATGACAAAATTTATTTATCTGTTTTTCAGTTTGTGTGACTATTAGGTTCCTCAGCTTTGGCCTGCACAAAGTATTGACACCCCCTTTTTTCTGTCCATCAATGGAAAAGGATGTGTATACAATAAAAATCTAAAATATTATCCACTTACCTGGCATTGTAGCAAAAAATAGCTAAAGATTAAGGTGCCTCTCTGAGAGACTCTTCAGAAAATATTGAAGTCACCTTCGTAATCACTTTTCAGTCTGTGTTTTTATTGTATTAGAAGCAAACATACATAAAACCATTTGAACTAAACCTTAGAAATATCCAGACAGCTCATTTATCTGTACTTCTGGCTGTAGTTTTTTAGAGAATTAAGCTTTTTTGGTTTTAGCCTAACAGGATTTAGCGAGACAGGAGATTCCCCACTGACCAGATTAGTTTAAATCCATGTCTGGAAAAACAAACTCAAATCCCAGAACCCAAGGATGGATTTACACACACACACACACACACACACACACACACACACACACACACACACACACACACACAACTTCTAGGTGCTCTTTTTATTATTTTTATTAATGCATAAATATTTCTGAAGCTAAAGCCAGCATTGAAGTATTTTCCATCTTTATCAATAAATCTAAAGCTTAAACAGTGAAAGAGAAGCTGTAATAGTGCAACAAAGTCTTGCTTTTATTTCATTTCCACTAAAGCACGCTCGGTGCAAACACTGCTCAGAGCTCTTATTTATAACATAAATAAAGATATTGCTCTGCTTCGGTGTGATTTGTATAAGCTTGCTGGTTTCCAGACTGTTTGAGTGTTTCATCGTTACATCATTACAAAGCTGTTTTTTAAAGACTAAGACAGAAATAAAACCCTTCATGTTGTGCAAAATAATCAGTGATGTGATAATGTTCTAAGTTTTTATATTATGGAACATCCACAAAAGTTATTTCCTCTTCTCACAGATGTTATAGCAGCTATAAACACACGCCTCTCATTTATTTGAGAAGTGAACTATCAGGATATCAGGTTTTACGTTATTTTACAAGAAGGACAAACTGGAGAACCCTTTAAAAAGGTGTAATGTTATTGAGTAAGAGTTCTCATAAAGTGAGGTGAGGACGTCAGCATACAGAGAACTTTCCTGAAGTTTCTTCTAAGCTTTCTGTAGGGTAAAGTGTTCATCTTATTATCAGGAGCTCAGAGGTTTGAATCCCTTGAAACAACACCAGAGTCCATATTGTCCATATTATCCATCACCTGTCAATCAAAGTGGGATTATTTTATCATGTGCATCTGTGAACTCATGTATGCGGAAGAGGGCAGAGTGTAACATTGCCCTGGGACACTGATTTAGACATTGGATTAACATTTAAATTTCAAACCCATTTCTGCTTTTAATTCTTTTTACCAAGGCTCTGGTCCCTGAGCAAGACCCTTAACCTTAACCTTCCTTCTCAAGGGGCACTGTATCATCGCTGCCCCTGCACTCTTCGCTCAACTTCCTCAGTTGGGATATGCAAAGAAAAGAATTCCACTGTGCTGTAATGTATGTGTGGTCCAGCAGCAGGATCTTGCAATCTCAATGATGCCACTGAAGAGTTAACTCTCGGTGCCAGTCCCAAGCCTGCATAAAACCCTGGAGGGTTGTATCAGGAAGGACATCCAGAGTAAAACCTGTTCCAAAATCAAATATGTGGACCAGAGTCCCCTGGTGGCCCGGCAGGGAACTAACCCAGCCACTGGGTACTATCCAATCTTGTGCATCTGTGAGCAGCCACTGGTTACTAACCCTGGGAACTAACCCAACCACTGAGATATTACCCCTTAGTGCCGACCATAAGCATGGACAAAATGAGAGGATTGTATCAGGAAGGGTGTAGAACCTCTGCCAAATCTAAATATATAAGATATAAGATATAAGATTTTTTATTTAAATTCAAGTGAAATTCAAAGAGATCTATAACCAATAAGGATTACAGATGGAACCTTTCCATTGTCATGAAGTGGCCCATGAACCCAGACCTCCATGGTAGCACGTGTGCCGGCACGTCATGGAGACAGGCCCATATGCGGGATTCAACGGAGCACTGCTTTATTAACATTAACATGAGACATGGGGTACACTAACTAGACACTAGATATTACATGGCACTAAGCTAGAACTAAAACAAACAGAAAACCAAAATATAAAACATGACAGAAACCTAAACGCGGACACGACATAACACAAAACAATCAACAATGACCGACGAGGACAGGTACACAAGGATCCCTATTTATAGGGCTAGACATTAAGGTAAATGGGGAACAGGTGATACAACAGGAAGGAGAACAATGGGATGGGCATAGCACAAAATACACACAAATAAGCAGGCTTCCAAGATTCGCCTGCCAGCGCCCTCTCCAGGCTTGGGAGGGAACTGTCCAGCTGTTCCTGACATCATGCTTCTTCTGGGACCTGTTAAGCGACGAAAATCGGGGGAAATTCATTCATTCATTGTCTACCACTTATCTGATCTATTCTCGGGTCACGGGGAGCCTGTGCCTATCTTAGGCGTCGTTGGGCATCAAGGCAGGATACACCATGGACGGAGTGCCAACCCATCACAGGGTACACACACACACAACGGACAATTTAGAGATGCCAATCAACCTACAATGCATGTCTTTGGACTGGGGGAGAACCTGGGAGAACACACAAACTCCACACACACGGCAGAGGTTGGAATCGAACCCACAATCTTGGAGGTGTGAGGCAAACATGCTAACCACCAAGCCACCGTGCCTCCATGGGGGAAATTATTTTTTTTACATTTTTAAATGAATTTATTAACTGAGGGTTTTTTTATTGTGAGTTTTTTTTTATAATTTTTTTTTACCTCACTTGGGAAGCTTCATGCCTCTAGATCCCTCAGACGTTCTTGTCTTCTCTCACAGTTTGAGGGAGCTGGTGGTAGAAAAACCGAGGAATTGATGTAAAATGTAGTAATGGTGAGAAACACAGTAGAAAGAAATACTGCTGTGCTGAAACTCATGCTCTTTATGGCTCTGGTATTTTCAATAAAATTGTTTCCAGAGGATATAAGAGGCGAGGAGAGGCGAGGCGAGGCGAGGCAGTGCTGTATAGCAGCACACTTCACACAGTCTCTCAGGAGAATTTTTTTTCTGCTGAAGCGTCTGCTCTCTCTCTGGGTATTTACCCCCTGAACGCCGGCAGACTTTCTTCATGAGCTCTAACGATGTTTCACTGACTGAGACTCTGTTTCAATTACTGCCTTTTAATCTCTCACAGAAAAGTCGTGTGCTTTTTAGGATCCTAGGGTGTTTATTTGTCACGTTGCTTTGTTTTTAAGCAGATGGAATCGAAAGTCTCTGACCTATTGAACCAGTGTTGATGTTTTCATTGATAGAGAGTTAAAAACACTCTTGTACTTCGCTCTGGATAAGATCGTCTGCCAAATGGCAGAAATATAAATGTAAATGTTTGTTTCCTTTTGCTTATTTTCTTATTTTCTTTTGTTCTTTTTTGTACAGCATCTGTGGTTTTATTATGTTGGAATGCAAATTTACTTTCTTTAGCAGGCCACTCCATGTCACGCAATAGCTCTTCCCACATCTGACCACACCGTTTACATCACTAACATGCTAATATTTTTCCACTGATGTCTGAAACAGATCAGATACTGTTGCACAGGTCAGATCCGACACAGGACACAATCTAACACGTCTAACTATTCTTTGACCATCAGAAATCTCTGTCTCTCTGTCTCTACATCCTCTCGCTGCCTCATCTTCTGATGATCTGCTACAGAACTGTACAGAACTCCAGACTTACGGACCGAATCGATAACGTTGCCCCGCTGAAAGCCGAAGCTTAGTGAAAGCTTGTGGGATTAATATGAGGTGACTTTAAACCCCTTAAAGACTCTGCACAAACTGTCCGTCAGTGTGGAAACATCCAGTTTATTCCGTTAGAAGATGAGCTCAGAGTTACTCTCCTTCACCACCGTGAACTTCATTCACACACTGAGGCCATCTCACTGCCCGAACCTCCAGACTGACCCTACCTCACTGCCCTCACACTTCTGCTACACCTCTCCACTGCTTTCATTCTTACCAGCTAGTCACGTTAGTCATCTTTTCAAATACATTTTCTAATCTATCTTGGAGAAATTAATTCTGAAGGTAAGTAAATGAAATTGCCACTAAAATCTTTACATAGATTATATAATACAATTGATTGATTGATTGATTGATTGATTGATTGATTGATAATGAATTAATATTGTCACTAAAGAACTTTTAAATACACTTCTATCTTGGAATGGTAAACAAACAAACCAAGGAATAAATAATGAAGTTCAATAAATTAAATTGCTTAATTAGTAAATAAAACACTAAGAAAACTGTCAGTACATTTTCTGAATAAATAAATTAATAAATAGTAATATAAATAAATATAAATAATTTTGTGACAAAAGAAATTATGAATGCAGTTGTCAAGTCAAGTCAAGTCAAGTCAAGAAGCTCATTCCAACCATATATACAGTGGGGCAAAAAAGTATTTAGTCAGCCACCAATTGTGCAAGTTCTCCCACTTAAAAAGAAGAGAGAGGCCTGTAATTTTCATCATAGGTACACTTCAACTATGAGAGACAGAATAAGAAAAAAAAAATCCAGAAAATCACATTGTCTGATTTTTAAAGAATTTATTTGCAAGTTATGGTGGAAAATAAGTATTTGGTCAATAACAAAAGTTCATCTCAATACTTTGTTATATACCCTTTGTTGGCAATGACAGAGGTCAAACGTTTTCTGTAAGTCGCCACAAGGTTTTTACACACTGTTGCTGGTAGTTTGGCCCATTCCTCCATGCAGATCTCCTCTAGAGCAGTGATGCTTTGGGGCTGTCGCTGGGCAACACGGATTTTCAACTCCCTCCAAAGATTTTCTATGGGGTTGAGATCTGGAGACTGGCTAGGCCACTCCAGGACCTTGAAATGCTTCTCACGAAGTCACTCCTTCGTTGCCCGGGTGGTGTGTTTGGGATCATTGTCATGCTGAAAGACTCAGCCACGTTTCATCTTCAATGCCCTTGCTGATGGAAGGAGGTTTTTACTCAAAATCTCACGATACATGGCCCCATTCATTCTTTCCTTTACACGGATCAGTCGTCCTGGTCCCTTTGCAGAAAAACAGCCCCAAAGCATGATGTTTCCACCCCCATGCTTCACAGTAGGTATGGTGTTCTTTGGATGCAACTCAGCATTCTTTCTCCTCCAAACACGACAAGTTGAGTTCTATTTTGGTTTCATCTGACCATATGACATTCTCCCAATCCTCTTCTGGATCATCCAAATGCTCTCTAGCAAACTTCAGACGGGCCCGGACATGTACTGGCTTAAGCAGGGGGACACGTCTGGCGGCGTAGTGTGTTACTGATGGTAGCCTTTGTTACTTTGGTCCCAGCTCTCTGCAGGTCATTCACTAGGTCCCCCCGTGTGGTTCTGGGATTTTTGCTCACCGTTCTTGTGATCATTTTGACCCCACGGGGTGAGATCTTGCGTGGAGCCCCAGATCGAGGGAGATTATCAGTGGTCTTGTAAGTCTTCCATTTTCTAATAATTGCTCCCACAGTTGATTTCTTCACACCAAGCTGCTTACCTATTGCAGATTCAGTCTTCCCAGCCTGGTGCAGGTCTACAATTTTGTTTCTGGTGTCCTTTGACAGCTCTTTGGTCTTGGCCATAGTGGAGTTTGGAGTCTGACTGTTTGAGGTTGTGGACAGGTGTCTTTTATACTGATAACGAGTTCAAACAGGTGCCATTAATACAGGTAACGAGTGGAGGACAGAGGATCCTCTTAAAGAAGAAGTTACAGGTCTGTGAGAGCCAGAAATCTTGATTTTTGTAGGTGACCAAATACTTATTTTCCACCATAATTTGCAAATAAATTCTTTAAAAATCAGACAATGTGATTTTCTGGATTTTTTTTTCTCATTCTGTCCCTCATATTTGAAGTGTACATATGATGAAAATTACAGGCCTCTCTCATCTTTTTAAGTGGGAGAACTTGCACAATTGGTGGCTGACTAAATACTGTTTTGCTCCACTGTAGCTGACGTAGTACATAGTGAAATGAGACAACGTTTCTCCAGGACCCTGGTGCTACATTAAAACAACACACAGCATGTAATTACAAAACAGAAACAACAACACAGAGCTAGGACAGAAGTTTGTTCTAGCTACATAAAGTGCAAAGTGTGCAAACAGGTGCAAAGACAAGACAAACACAAGACAGGACACAAAACGTGCAATATTGGCAGAATGTGATGTGCATTACATATATGTATATATAGCAGTTTTATAGTAGTGCAAATAGGAGATACATTATATTAAGAGTCCATTCATACAGGTGTGTGTGTGTGTGTGTGTGTGGGTGTGTGTGTGTGTGTGTGTGGGTGTGTGTGGGTGTGAGAGAGAGAGAGCTGGTAGTTCAGTTCTGGGTGTTAAGGAGCCTGATGGCTTGTGGAAAGAAACTGTTGCATAGTCTGGTTGTGTGGGCCCGAATGCTTTGGTACCTCTTTCCAGACGGCAGGAGGGTGAAGAGTGTGTGTGAGGGGTATGTGTGTGTGTGTGTGTGTGTGTGTGTGTGTGTGTGTGTGTGTGTGAGGGGTGTGTGAGGTCATTCACAATGCTGTTTGTTTTGCTGATGAGGCGTGTGGTGTACATGTCCGTGATAGAGGGGAGAGAGAGTCCAATGATCTTCTCATCTGTCCTCACTATCCGCTGCAGGGTCTTGTGATCCGAGACGGTGCAATTCCCAAACCAGGCAATGATGCAGCTGCTCAGGACGCTCTCTATGGTCCCTCTGTAGAACATGGTCAGGATGAGGGGAGGTAGATGGGCTTTCCTCAGCCTCCGCAGGTAGTAGTGGTACTGCTGGGCTTTCTTGCTGATGGAGGTGGTGTTGAGTGACCATGTGAGGTTCTCCACTAGATGCACACCAAGGAATTTGGTGCGCTTGACGATCTCCACAGGGGATTCATCAATGAACAGCGGAGAATGGTCACTCTGTGCTCTCCTAAAGTCAACAACCATCTCTTTTGTCTTGTCAACATTCAAAGACAGGCTGTTGGCTTTACACCAGGCTGTTAGACATTGCACCTCCTCTCTGTACGCTGACCCGTCGTTCTTGCTGATGAGACCCACCACGGTTGTGTCATCAGGGAACTTGACGATGTGGTTCGAACTGTGCATTGCTGCACAGTCGTGAGTAAGCAAAATGAACAGCAGCGGGCTGAGCACTGCAGCCCTGAGGGGCTGCAGTGCTCAGTGTGTTGGTGCTGGAGAGGCTGTTCCTGATTCTGACTGACTGAGGTCTCCCAGTCAGGAAGTCCAGGATCCAGTTGCAGAGGGAAGTGTTCAGGCCCAGCATGCTCAGTTTCTCAATCAGGTGCTGAGGGATGATTATGTTGAATGCTGAACTAAAGTCTATGAACAGCATTCGTACATATGTGTCCTTATTGTCCAGGTGTGTGAGGGACAGATGGAGGGTTGTGGTGGTGTCATCGTCCGTGGAGCGATTCAGACGATACGCAAACTGCAAGGGGTCCAGTGAGGGCAATAGCTGATGTGCCTCATGACGAGCCTCTCGAAGCATTTCATCTCGATGGGTGTGAGTGCAATGGGATGATAGTCATTGAGGCATGAAACTGTAGACTTCTTCGGCACGGGGACAATGGTCATTGTCCTGAGGCATGTAGGAACAACGGCGCTGCTCAGGGAAATGTTGAAGATGTCAGTGAAGACATCCACTAGCTGTTCTGCACATTCCCTGAGCACTCTGCCAGGAATGTTGTCTGGTCCAGCAGACTTCTGTGGGTTAACTCTGGATAGAGTTCTCTTCATGTCAGCCGTGGAAAGACAGAGCACCTGGTTGTTGGGGGGAGGGATGGTCTTCCTCGCTGCTACGTTGTTCTGTGCCTCGAACCGAGCGTAGAATTCATTCAGCGCATCTGGAAGGGAGGCGTCACTGTCACAGACAGAGGGTGTGGTCTTGTAGTTTGTGATCGCCTGTATGCCCTGCTACATGCACCAGGAGTCTCCGCTGTCTTTACAGTGGCCGTGGATTCTCTAAGCGTGCGTGCGCTTCGCCTCTTTGATGGCTCGAGACAGTTTGGCCCTTGCTGCTCTTAAGGCCTCCTTATCCCCAGCTCTGAAGGCGGAGTCTCTCAACTTCAGGAGAGCACGCACTTCTGTAGTCATCCAGAGCTTCTGGTTGAAGCATGTGGTGATGGTCTTGGAGACTGTCACATCAACGATGCACTTGCCGATGTAGCTGGTCACTGATGTCGTGTACTCCTCCAAGTTGATAGAGTCGCCGTTGGTTGCAGCCTCCCTGAACATATTCCAGTCAGTGCACTCAACAGTCCTGAAGAGCAGAGATGGCTCCTGCTGGCCAGGTTTTAACCTGTTTCAGAACCGATTTAGAGCATCTGACAAGCGGTCTGTATGCTGGAATCAACATAACAGAGATGTGGTCTGAGGTCTTTAGGCAGTTATGCTGGTTTACCAAAGCTGTTAACTAGTTCTACTCTAAAGCCAGGTTTAGTGTCAGATGAGCAGAACACAGCTCTGATTATCGCAGTCAGGCATGGGGTGTCTCTCTCTTTCAGCTGATTGACTCTGAATCTGAATCTGACTCTGAATCTGAATCTGAATCTGACTCTGACTCTGAATCTGAATTTGAATCTGACTTTCAATCTGACTCTGACTCTGTGTTGATGCTCTAAACGATGACGGCTTTGTGTGTGGAAGTTTAGATGACGTCGCCCAAAGCTTTCTGAAGTGCTGAGCACAGAAACACTGCTGGCATTTCTCCACGTTCTGCCTCTGAAGTGAGTCGATTGTGACGTCAGCTGTAGAAACCACACCAGTAAAGTGGGTAACTGACACCACCTTCTCTTTCCAGATCTTCAAGCACGACCACAGTTTTGATGAATTTCATGTGCTAACTTTAAATATTGGGTACTAGCACTAGCTGGTTAACTTTTAGCCTTTCTCTTTTATGTTGCTAAGCTTTTTTTTGTGTCATTTTGCCAGTCTTGTCTTACATACACACAGAAATGCTGCAGATCAGCAAGTAAGAAACGTCCATAAAACATGTAAAAGTCCATCTTTATTATTCATCACATCATTCCATGACCTTGTCTTTGATATCTGTGGACATGGCAGTGACTTTCCTCTGAGCTGGGATCAGTTGTAAACGTCTGGGATGTTTATAGCCTTCTGTCCTGTTCACTGCTGAGTGATATTTTATCCCACTGCCCAAATCTCTTCACTACAGCGCTGCAGGGACGAGACAAAAAGCCAAAAATCACTTAATGTGTTAGCACTTCCTGTTCAATCACCATTCCATTTTAATGTGTTATTTGGTTAAATGGCTGAAATCAGGTCTGTGGTTTTATTCTATGATATAAAACCCATCAGTAAACCTCACTGATTATTTTGTTAATGCTTTTTTAGTATGCATCTTAAAAAAGATAGTTGTGATGTGAACAAGTGGTTAAACAGGACTACAGAGGATGTCGAGGATGTTAAACACCATCATATCTAACATGTTTTTAACCATTTTTATCAGTGTTTCTAATGGAAATGGACGTATGGACGTATGGGAGTGGACAAAGACATCCAATCATCAACAAAACAGGAGGAACATCCATTTTTTTGGGTCTTTGAGAGTGTAGAAGTTGAAAGCATAGTCGTGGTGATGTTGAAGTCATGCTGAAGACCGTGCTGAAGTTCATTTACAGCTTTATAAACTTTTGCTGTATTTAAGCTTCAAAAACACAAGTTTGTGAAAATTATCTTGATAAATAAAACGTGTAAAAATCAGAAGCGTGCATGGTCAATGAGATTATTTCCTGCATTCAGAAAAAAGCCAGAGAGAACCAGAGCGATGCATGAACTCCCAGGTTGATCTACAAGTGTTCGTCCATCATCCCTGCAGCAGTCTGTTCTGCTTCACTTCATCTCAATATGCATGAAGAAATGCTCCTGGATACTGATACTGCACAAACATTGACCATTTTGAGCACATTTATTTCATATTTCTGTGAAAAAATATTACAGTTTTTCAAAACCTTTTTACAGGCTAATTCATGTCAGCGTTAGCGCACACTCATGTCCTCGTCCTTGTCCTCTTCAGTCCGTTTAGCAGCTCCTTCCTCCGCTACGCAGGAGACGCAACGATTCATCACGGCAACTTCAGCTGCACCAGCGCTGATGATTCCCTTCGATTTTTCCTCAGAATACTAATGAGTGAAACTTGAGCGCTGCATCAATCATGATTTATGGGATGGAAAGTGAAGTCTATGAAAAACCAGAGAAGGAACAGAGATCTGTCTCGAAATGACACAGCTGGGAAAAACTACACGACAGAAAAGTGATCACTTTACAATAATGTAGAGTTTATTACAAAATTTACACTGCCAAAAATAAATAAAAATAATACTAATTATTATCATAGTATTATAATAATATTACTAATTATTATTATTATTATTATTATTATTATTATTATTATTATTATTATTATTATTATTATTATTATAGGCAGGATGCTGGAAAACAGACAGATAAAGTAAATGTTTTGTTAGATTTTTTTATGTAACTTTTTTTAACATTTTTAAATTTAATTTGTAAATCTCTTTTCACAGATTTATTATAAAATAATTATTTTAGTTCCTTATTATTAAATACAAACAAAGAAAAGAATTTTTTTTTTTTTTTGAAAAAAAAAGGACTGGGTGTGCCTCTGTCTGTACAGATTTATTTAAATTGAATAAAATGTTGAATTATTAAACACATTTCCTATCTGAGTATCTGGTAAGAAAAATAGCAATCGAATGAAAATCCATTTTTAATCATTTTCATTTTTTAATTTACATTTTTAATACATTTTTAATAAGTAAAGGCATTTGAGCAGCTGTTTACACAACTGATGCCATTCTATCTCAAGTAAATGATAAACTAGCGAGTGGCACGGTTATGAGATTAGTGCAGATTCAGAATTCTATTTTATTTTCTGAAGCAGTCACGAATGAATCGGAGCCAAAAGAAAGAAAATGGTTCGTCTTAAAGCCTGAAATTATTCACAGCATTCATTATTCACAACACTCTTCACACCGTCATTCTGCATGACATCCTAACCTGTGGTGTTTAACCACCACACCCACTACCACACCTGTATGTTTACTCTTCCAAGCAACAGGTACGCTCTCATTCTGTCAGTGTAAAGAGGCGATTTCACCAGACTGGGCAGCAGCAGGATAAGACGTCTTTCAAAAGTGCACATTTTGTACTTTTGAATACATTTGTGTATATAGATTATTTCATTTACATTCATTTCTATTCATTTTTCTTGGAATCTGAAGCAGTGTCAGGCAAAAGAATTTCCTTTTGGATTAATAAAGTATATTATCTTTTCTTATCTTATACATTATTTAATAACTTACAGAACAGTAAATATTTAAGAGGGTTTTAAAACAATCACAAAATATTTGTACAAATATTTGTTTTAATTGATTTAAATCTGTCTGCAGTGTAAACACAAACGAGTCAGTTTTTTTGTTCTGATGTTGATTTCTGTTCTTTTAAAGGTGTTTTGTATAAAACGGGATGTTGCGACACCGTTGTAACCAGTGCTTCCTCCATCTTGAATTTTCCGACTTGTCAGTCTTCTATTGGTGATATACATTTGCAGGTCAGAGTTCACCGTACTCGAACTTTGGAACACAGCGATGAGATCGAGCTTGCATTCGACCAGGATACAAACAAACAACGTTTGAATTGAATTTGATTTTCAGAATTCTGTTAGTCCAAAAAGGTTCCTCTTGTGAACTCCTCAGCTCCATTCCTATGGTCAGGGTCGTCCATTGTCACTGGAAATTTCTACCCTCAGAGCTTTAATTCCTACCTTCATTCATCCACCATTCAGCCGGGACTGGCCCAAGATAATTGTAAACAAATTTAACACAGCCGTGTGTATGTATAGAGTAGAAGGTAGATATTTTACCTGCTATTACCTTATCAGGACTAAAGAAAGAGCAGACAGGCCACACCCACAAACAGAGACTTGTTTTGTTTTGAAAGTCACAGCTTGCTTTGACCTTTAACACTAATTGTATGTTAATTGTCCGCAAGCGCTTTCCAAATGAAATGAACAGCTGAACACTCAGGACCATGTGGTTTCATTTTATTAGTCAGACATTAGCAGAAGCATGGCACACTGTCATCCTTCCAAAAAAGAAATCATCTGCAAGACTGATGAAAATGGCATATCTGAGCTGAGAATCTGTCATCGTTTGGCAAGAATGTCAGCAATATTTATGTCTGTCCTTCGTAACTCTACTGTAAAATTAGAAGAGGGAGATTAGATCAAGCTCAGGTCGGCTTGGTAAATTCTTATTAAATGTCATTTTCTGTGACAGAGTGTCATTCCTCAGTCTAATCAACATGCAAATGCCTTTATTACATCGCACAAGAGTGAGGAGTTTAAAGACAAGGAGAGTCATGTGACCTGTTTGAGTTGTAAGTATTTGAGTTGTGAGTGTTTCAATATTAAATAACTTCTTTTAGAA
This sequence comes from Hemibagrus guttatus, assembly GCA_033459395.1. NCBI lineage: Eukaryota > Metazoa > Chordata > Actinopteri > Siluriformes > Bagridae > Hemibagrus > Hemibagrus guttatus. Next base: position 23,965,557 of record JAUCMX010000013.1, read on the forward strand.
TAGAACTCATGTCACCTTGAGTAATGTTTTCTATTCAGTGTACCAGCATATGAAGCTTTGGTACGTACGTAGGGCATCAGCCTGCCCAAGCCCCACCCATGTTCCACTCGGCCCTGCCCATTTCTTACCCACAAACAAATAGACCTACCAATAAGCCACTCATTTTACTTATCCACAAGCTGCAATAGTTGCTATTTCAAACAGAGTCAACTTGCCCATGCCTTACCACTTCCTCAGTCACAAACCCCCATCACACCCTGCCCCTTCCTCAATCACAAACCCTAAATGCATGAACATGCCACTTTTCTACTCACATAACCTATTAGTGCAGTTTTATCAACCATAGACAGCCAGCATGTCCTGACCATACCCTACACCTTCCGTACTCACAAACCCCAATGCCCTGACCATGTCCTACCCCTTTGTTATTTACAAGCCCCAATGCCTGACCATGTCCTACCCCTGCATTATTTACAAACCCCAGTGCCCTGACCATGTCCTACCCCTGCATTATTTACAAACCGCAATGCCCTGACCATGTCCTACCCCTGCATTATTTACAAACCCCAATGCTCTGACCATGCCCAACCCCCTGACCATGTTCTACCCCTCCATTATTTACAAACCCCAATGCTCTGACCATGCCCAACCCCCTCATTTTTTTACAAATCCCAATGCCCTGACCATGTCCTACCCCTGCATTATTTACAAAGCCCAATGCCCTGACCATGTCCGACCCCTGCATTATTTACAAACCCCAATGCCCTGACCATGTCCTACCCCTGCATTATTTACAAACCCCAGTGCCCTGACCATGTCCTACCCCTGCATTATTTACAAACCCCAATGCCCTGACCATGTCCTACCCCTGCATTATTTACAAACCCCAATGCCGTGACCATGTCCTACCCCTGCATTATTTAAAAACCCCAATGCCCTGACCATGTCCTACCCCTGCATTTTTTACAAATCCCAATGCCCTGACCATGTCCTACCCCTGCATTATTTACAAAGCCCAATGCCCTGACCATGTCCTACCCCTGCATTATTTACAAACCCCAATGCCCTGACCATGTCCTACCCCTGCATTATTTACAAACCCCAGTGCCCTGACCATGTCCTACCCCTGCATTATTTACAAACCGCAATGCCCTGACCATGTCCTACCCCTGCATTATTTACAAACCCCAATGCTCTGACCATGCCCAACCCCCTGACCATGTTCTACCCCTCCATTATTTACAAACCCCAATGCTCTGACCATGCCCAACCCCCTCATTTTTTTACAAATCCCAATGCCCTGACCATGTCCTACCCCTGCATTATTTACAAAGCCCAATGCCCTGACCATGTCCGACCCCTGCATTATTTACAAACCCCAATGCCCTGACCATGTCCTACCCCTGCATTATTTACAAACACCAGTGCCCTGACCATGTCCTACCCCTGCATTATTTACAAACCCCAATGCCCTGACCATGTCCTACCCCTGCATTATTTACAAACCCCAATGCCGTGACCATGTCCTACCCCTGCATTATTTAAAAACCCCAATGCCCTGACCATGTCCTACCCCTGCATTTTTTACAAATCCCAATGCCCTGACCATGTCCTACCCCTGCATTATTTACAAAGCCCAATGCCCTGACCATGTCCTACCCCTGCATTATTTACAAACCCCAATGCCCTGACCATGTCCTACCCCTGCATTATTTACAAACCCCAGTGCCCTGACCATGTCCTACCCCTGCATTATTTACAAACCGCAATGCCCTGACCATGTCCTACCCCTGCATTATTTACAAACCGCAATGCCCTGACCATGTCCTACCCCTGCATTATTTACAAACTCCAATGCCGTGACCATGTCCTACCCCTGCATTATTTAAAAACCCCAATGCCCTGACCATGCCTAACCCCTTCGTTTTTTTACAAACCCCCATGCCCTGACCATATCCTATCCCTTCCTTACTCAAAAACCCAATGTCATGACCATGCCCTCACAAGCTTACTCACAAGCCCTATTTGCCTTCTTTCCTTCTCACATACCCCAGTAATGCATGTTCATCAACAACAGGCAACTTGCATGCCCCTTTCCTTCCCTTCCCTGCCCCCTCCTTGCCCACAAACTCCAATAATCCATCTTTAACACTACTCACCTCACACCCTTGTTTCCTCACAAACACCAATGATCTGTCTTTATCCAAAGCAATCAAATTGAACTCATCATAGCCTCTCATGGCCTTTTTTTTCTTTTGAATGAATGCAGGCCTGAATAAAGGCCTGAATAAAGAGCACTTTACAATCAGGTAGGTGATGTGCACCTGTCAGCTGTCTGCAGGCATGAAACAAAAGCCCAAATAAATAAATAAGTCATCACTTCTGTGTGGTGAGAACAGAAAGGAGCACAGGTTTAAGACCAAATACAGATTTTTTTCCTTAGATTTATTGTTCCATTTATTATTGATATATTAAAGTAGCTCTTTTATTTTAAGCAGTATTATTACCAAAACCTTGCTTCATTATTGTTATTTTTCAACAATGGCAATATAAATAACCTTTGTTGTCATGGTGACAAAATTCAGTCCTGACCTCACTGACCTCACAGCACTTCAGGGTTAAAGTCAAGCAGAGAATTTTCTCAGCAATTTATAAAAATACTGAAAAATAATCCTTTCATTCTAGTGACCAAAGCACTCATGGCCAAAGCATCCTTACCTTCACAGATTCTTCTAGATCTTTTAATGAGATGTTCTCAGTGATTTTTTTATATGATATCCTGTGAAGTTCACAGAAATTTTATATTGTCTGGTTTTATCAGTGGACCAATATATCAGTTCAGTCTTAATCCTCGTCTCAATCCTTCTACATTTCAAATACAAACACCAACCGCAGTAATGTGTTTTTAACCGATGTTTTGTTCTACATTAAGATTGATTCATTAACAGCACTGCTGTATTGTTTCAATCACACTCTGTGGTCTAGTCAGTATTCAGTATTCAGTGCAGCTCACACGGTTTGACCTTCATGCAATGTTGTGCTTAATATGCACACTCATTTCCTTTTTATTTATTTATTTGTCATTTTTTTTGCAGCTCATTCACAGGTGACCGAGGCCGAAAAGCCGAACGTTTGACTTTTTAAACGCTAAAATTCTAGACCTCTGAATTGCATGCAATTTTATTTCCATAATTAGATATTTATTTGTTCCCACAAAGCAAATGAAGAAAAAAAAGACATTTGAATGGGAATTTTGATGGAGGAGGCGAGCCTCATATGTTTCGAATCAAATGTCAGAACACCATCTGTGTTTGTTTTTAATGTGTGTGTGTGTGTGTGTGTGTGTGTGTGTGTGTGTGTGTGTGTGTGTGTGTGTGTGTGTTTGCTTGAGAGAGTTCATGTTCACATTTGTACTTAAATGTCATTCTAAAGTTCATGAAATATCGAGTGTCAGGATCAACACACAATACACACAAACACACACACACACACACACCCACACACACACATACACACACACACACACACACACACTACTTGCAAAAAAACCACACTCCAATTATATAAGACAACATGTACAATCCATATAAACCATCAGACAACACTGTGCGCGTGTCCCAAACCACACACCCTATTCACCACGCCATCCATCTAAGTATTGTTAAAGTGGGTGTGTCCCAGGTTCCAGAGTGCCTACAGAGGACAACTTGTGGATTTGAACACAGCCCTTGCCTTGTTCTCTTGTTATTCATATTCTCAGGCACCTTCATTAGTTTCTGTGTACTGTGATGGAGTGCACTTCTCTCTCACCTCTATTGTTTCCCTTTCTCACTTCTTTTTTCTTTAACTCTCTCACACAGTGTCATTCCTTTCTTCCTCATTCCAGTCGTTTTTCACTTTGTAGTTAATCTAACCGGATGGCTGTGTGATCCTGTATTGGTTCCCTGAGGCAGAGCCACTCCACTGTTCCTCCCTCAGCTGTTCACGCTGTCTAAACTCGCTTTTAATACGTTCTAGGGCCCTTGGTGGCCGTCTGACTCCAGTCCTCCACACGGCTTTTTTCTCTCCGTCTCCCTCTTTATCCTGTTTGTCTGTATAGGCAGAAGTTTATCCGAATTATAAAAAGAGCACACGGTGAGAATTATCCCGGAAAGTGCACACTTCCTAGGGCTAGTCCGAGGTCAGGACTGAATGTCCTTCTGTTAGTGCTAGCTTTATTTTGAACGATAATTACCATATTGTTCATTTTTACTTGATTCAGTAATGATGTGTCATTTGCAAATGAATCAACTCTTTGAACTGATTCTTTTAGCAAATCAATTCATATATAGTACAGAAGTCATTTTTCCTCCTTTAGTGCATGAACTTCTCTGATGCAGATGTTCCTCTTCCTGATTTATTCCAGCAACTCAGCAACTTACCAACAATTACAATTTTTATTCATTAAAGGACGTCAGTGTGTGGCTTTTAAGCGTCGTTAAAGGGTTCTGCGTTATGGAACTTTGCAGTAATCATATTAAAAGTTTCTCCATTTGGATTGAGTTGGATTAAATCTAGAACCATTAATGGTTCTTCACTAGTCCTTCTAGAGAAATCCTCAAAGTTTCCATAGGTTCCTTGAAGAACACATCTTTTTTGAGTATAGCTTTGAAGGGTTGTACACTATGCAGCAACGTTCTCTGAACTCACACCCTCTAAAGACCTAAGAAGAACCTTCCTAGGGTTCTTTGGTTGTCCCTCTTTAAACGTAAAGGTTTTATCTAATGTTTTTTTGGAATAGAGGAACATTCGATAGAGGTTGTGAGTTTGAACTCATGTCAGACAGGACAGCATTCCAGGTTCCTTACGGATTGTCAGAGTGACAGCTGAAGAACCATTAGAACAGTTCTAGATTTAAGTCTTATGGGTTTGGTTACATGAAATCCAATGTGATGACATTATTTCTACATTAGAAGAAATTTTAAGGACGTTAACTGCAGCCCTGGTGTGTATGTGTGTGTGTGTGTGTGTGTGTGTGTGTGTGTGTGTGTGTGTGTGTGTGTGTAAAGCCCTACACTCATCCCAGCATGCTCTCTGATGCTATCGGATGCTATCGATGGCTTATGAAGCAGCAGCGGGTGTTAGGTCAAGCACAATAACAGCAGTGCTGGAAGCGGTGGCGTTTCAGCCGAGAGAACACTGCGGCGGGGTTTTAATAAGAACACGAGAAGCAGAATGGCATTGTGGTTAGGAAGGGGAGGGGGAAGGGGTGGGAGGGGCAACGATCCAGTGATTCCTCTACATGACCTTGACTGGGGAAGCAAAGGATATAGCCGGAGGGCTGCAGGCTGCATGCTGAGAGACATTGATATTTGGCACACACACACACACACACACACACACACACACACACACACACACACCCCCTTTATCTAAGAGCACACGTAGCAGACACAGACGTGGTATTTTTTAGGCAGGCGCTCTTATCATTTATAAATTTCTCTTTTCTCCCTTCTCCGTCTCTCCGCTCACGCTCCTCTCTTCATCCATCACTTCAGCCACCTACTGCTTCCATCTCTGTTATTTATGTTGCTGCAATTTTCTCTGCCGCCTTCCTCACTTCACTTCTGCTGTTCTTGCTTGTTTACACACCTTTAAAACACGTAACATATCATCACACAACTAATGCTAATGCTCCGGTTACGATGAAGTCGGAACGGTTTAGCGTTTCCTTTCCTGCTAACACGTCCACACAGCTTCACACTTCAACTTCAGGGCATTTATAACAAACTTTAGACGGTTCAAAGGTCAAACCCTGAGACCGCAGAAATGTTACGCAATAAAATCAAGCGGCTTTATTGATGTGATTTTAGAAAAAGAGCGAGGCAGATCCTCGTTGTGTGAGACGAGACATTAGCTGAGTTGTGTATTTTTATGATATATTCCTCCCCTAGGGTTTAATTACAGTGAGAAAAATTCTCTGTTCTCGCATACATTATAGCGGCTATAAACTCTCTCTCTTTTTCTTCCTCATAAATTTCCTAAAGAATAAAAAACACAGCTTGACATGTTACCATAGAAACCACTAAAAGTGTAAAAGCCTCTGTAATGAAAGTTCCAGCTTTACTTCTGACACTGGAGACTCCTTCCATACAGTGTAACATAAACATCTCCATACTTACACCATATCCACCGTGCCCATGTCAACAAGCTGTTACCATAGAAACAGGGACCGGATTAGAGCACTTTGTTTAATGAACCTGTCATGTGCATCTGCACCACCTGACCTGAAAAAAGTCTAGAATTCCTCCTAGTGTTATTCTTATCTATTGTACGCATTTATTTATAGATTTTAGTATGAATTTTTCAGTCTGTGCTGATAAACTGCCAGTAACACACACCATAAGTTCTCATACCTGAAAGGAAGAAAAATCTACTGAACATAAATAACAGCATCAGTTCACACTGAGAGGATCTGTGGGGTCTTTTTTTTTTGTTGTTGTTGTTGTTGTTGTTGATTAACTGTAACTATAAGCAGATAAAAGTATGACATTAATAAATACAATTTTCTGACCACAATGAAATGTGAAAACACAGATGCATCTCAATAAATTAGAATGTCGTGGAAAAGTTCATTTATTTCAGTAATTCAACTCAAATTGTGAAACTCGTGTATTAAATAAATTCAATGCACACAGACTGAAGTAGTTTAAGTCTTTGGTTCTTTTAATTGTGATGATTTTGGCTCACATTTAACAAGAACCGTATATTCGTACATTTATAGCGATGTGTTATGAAGATACAACAGCAAATATGATTAATATTAATATAATACCTGCAACTCCAACTCTTTAAATCTATCTCCAGCTCAAACTCCAACTTTATTTCCAACTCTAACTCCCCCCAACTCCAACTCTAATTTTAACCTTTAACTTTAACCTTTTTCTAACCTTTTTTAACTCTTTTCTAACTAACTCTATCTTTAACTCCAACCCCCTATTTTTCTTTTTTCTCTATCTCTATCTCTAACTCAATCTCTATCTTAACTCTTTAAAATTTTTCTAACTCCAACCTTTTCTCTAACTAACCCCCTATCTCTAACTCTATCTCTATCTTCAACTCTAACTCTAAACTTTAACTTTTAATTCTAATCTCTATCTTTAACTCTATCTTTCTAAATTTTAACTCTAACTCTATCTCTAATCTTCAACTCTAACCACTTTTAAAATAACTCTATCTTTAAACTCTAACCACCCAACTCTATCTCTTTAACCCCAACTTTTAACTCTAACTTTAAATTTTTCTTTTAAAATCTCTCTAACTCTAACTCTATCTCTTTAATCTTTAACTCTATCCTTTAACTCTATCTCAAACTCTAACTCTATCTCTAACTCTATCTTTAACTCTGTCTATAACTCTATCTCTAACTCTAACTCCAACTCTAACGCCAACTCTATTTCTAACTCCAAATGCTGTAAATGTAAATCTCTATCCCTCTAACTATGACTCATTAATTCTATCTCTCTATCTCTCACTCTAACTCTAACTCTTTTTCTAACTTTATTTCTCACTTTAACTCAAACTTGGACATGAACCATGTCTGCTGCTCTTTGAACTCCTTAGGTTTGTGTGTTTTTTTTCCTTTTTTTGATCCAGATGTGTCTCTGATCAACTCTGCCAAGAGCATGAAGGGAAATCTCAGGATTAACTGTGTAAGAAAGCTCTGAAATGAACTCTGAACACCCAGACACACACAGACCTCAACTCATTTGGCATAACATTGGCTTCATGGCCGTGAGAATCTGAGTTATCAAATTTGACTCAGCATTAGTGAGGACTGTGTTATGCGGCAGTGTTATGACATCACTTACATATCCAGCAGCCTGAAATCCATGATATAACATGATAAATATGCTGCATTCAGATCAGATTGATTTATATACCTGGGTGAAGCCTCCAGCTTTTCTTTTCATACACTGCTCTCTACTGAAAGGGGAGAAGTTATAGTGTTTGATGGACACTGGTAGGAAAGACCTCCTGTGGAGTTCTGTGGTTGTCTTTGGTGGTCTCAGCCTACGGGCTCCGGTACGACTCCGGGGTTGCATGCAGGTGGTGTGACATGTTTTCTAGGATACTGAGACATTCATCCAAAGAGTGATCAAGCTGCTCTGCATGCTTATGAAACTCTGCCACGTGAACACCAGCTGCCTTTCCTTCACCTGCAGGGAGCTCCTGCCAGCTTTTCTTTAAGCTAGCTGAATGGATTTTGGACTTGGATTGAATCCCAGAAAGAGACAATGAACTTTTTTTTCCCAGAGTTCTGGACGAGGTGAGATTGATTATCTGCAATTTAGCAGATGGTCTCTGGAGATGGCGAAGGATCAGAGATATATAAAGGTGAACACTTGCTTGAGTATGATACTGTATATACCGTCTGAAGGACAATTCTACAAATGTCCATTAAGCCTCATTGTGCTCCAGTCAATTTTATAAGAAATAATAAACAAACATAATTAGAAGGTAAACTTGTTTGTTTTGAACACAAGGTTTGTTTGAGGTTCTTTTCACCTCCTTGTGATTATGATGTATTGAGCTTTTCTAAATATTTGCAAGTTTGTTTGACGTTGCAAAGTCAGCATTACGGTTCCAGGTTCTTCTGCATGTTATTTGCTTAGCACGGTGCAAAGCAAACTTTGCAGTTATACTGTATTGCGTCCCCAGCGTCATTTGTACTTACCATCTGTTCAAAAATCCCAGTAACCACACTGTCTATCCTCCTGTCTGGTTTTTGTTCCTCCTTTTTCAATCTTGGTGAATATCTTGGGCCTTTAAGCATTTCATAACCTGAATTTTAAGATTAAATAGTCGCATGATATGCACCTTACTCATCCAAGTACCCATTAGCTTAATTGGCCGGTCGTGCTATCCCACTGATCCCATTGGATAGCCTGACTGACTAAACTGCAATTTTAAGCTGTAAGCTCCAAATGTTTTCACTAAATGTCTTTTCTCTCTTTTTCCAATCTCAGTGTGGTTACTGTTATTATATTCTATTTGTATAAATTTTATTATTACTGCATATACATACTATCAGAGGTTATACTGTACTGATACTATACTGATTGTCATAAGCTTAGCCGTTAGATAGATGATAGGATAATAGATACCACTGCTCTTAAATGAGTTATTACTATTTTGAAGATAAGCATGAATTTCCCCTACATATTGCTGTTTTAAAGATTTAATTTAATGATTTAGATGATAAAGTGTTTATCATTAACCTTCTCTGACATCACTGTCAGCTTTGTTTGACTTTAGACCTTCACGCTGACCCTACAGATCTGACAGATCATCTTGACCTCACAGTTGATACCTGTTGATACCACAAAAGTATCAGTTGATACCACACGTTGTTACCTTTCATCACGAGTCTGTCAGTCTGTGTAAGTCTATGTCTCCAAGCCATTGATATGTTATTAAATGATTATTTTTAGTTAGTTGCACTTCACTTTTTTGGCTAGACAATATGCAAGTTTTTCCATTGTACTGATTCCACATCCTCTGTACTTTCTGTGTCTGCACTTATTGTTTTTGTCTTAAAGATAACACTGTCTAGGCCCTGAGCCTTTAAGCGTTATTATTTTATTTTGTTTTATTTTATTATATTTGCTAAGCCTGGTGTTTACGAAGATTACATAATCACATGATATGCTATGCTATTACACTAGCACATTAATACTTATGGTTCTGCTTGATTATCATAATTTTACATTAGGCCAAGCCTGCTACTGTTCATCATCTATATAATTTTGATAGATAACCACTAATTTTAGGCAAAGTATTGCTAATTTTAAACACAGCATAAAATATAAAATGAAGCATAAAATTTTTCCCACAATCGCGCTTATAAAACATTAATGTTGTGTGGACCTTCTACAAATTTCTACAAGGTGTGTTTTTCTATAAAACAAGCTAATGATGTGCAACATACAGAAAGGATGATGGAATCAGGGCGGAAAACACATAGAGAAAGTGTTTGAGGAGCAAAACTCTTCACAGTGTACTGAGACCAGAAGAGAGAAGAAAAGTGTTCAGTGTTATCTATAGGCAACTGTGATAAAGAAAAAACATCAGCGGAAACAGATGTGACATTTGCTGATGGTAAATGCTGACTGCATTCACTGATGGTCTGTTACGGCGTGTTTAGGCTCGGCCCATGTTTGTCAGAACTGAGCAGAAAGAATGTCCAGGCCGAAACACAGGATATCACACTCAGAGACTAGGTCACAGATGAGGTCATAAACAAACAGTATCACACAGTCAGCCCAGGGCCGAGAGTGCTGAGCAATGTTCAGAAAATTTCAGTGGCTGTTGTTCTCTCTTCCAATTAAAGTTGTGTAAAAAAACTAATACTGTAGAACCTCAGTATACGGATGCCCTCCCTTTCAAATTTTTACCTTTTTGCATCGGCATATGAAGCATTTTTGGCATACAAATGTCGTCTAAGTTGCGCGTTGTTACGGGGGCAAGTGCCCCCGATGGACCACTAGGGGGCCTTCAGCAGGGGTTTTGTTCATTTAGTCATGTGTTTGTTCTAGCCACGCCTTTCCCTAATGTGTTCATGCCTGTCACCTGTTCCTAATGTGTGTGTAATCATGTTCCTGTCAGGCTTTTGGTGTCTAGTGCTCTTTCAGTGCTCCTTATAGGGCTCCTCAGATCCAGATCATCATCGGAGGGGTGAAAATACACTGAAAAGGACAAAACATAGGGAAGCTCGGGAGGGAAACTCGGGAGGGAAACTTGGGACTCGAAACAAAAACAAAGAGAAGGAGAGACTCCCGAGGAGAAGAAGGCAGATCCCGAAGCCCGAGCACAAAACAGAGACAGCACCAAAAGCCCACCCGAAAAGCCGGCCACATAACCTCTAACGCCGACTAACGACAATTAAAGATCCCAGCCCCGAAACCGAGAAACAAAGAGACTTAAATACCCACACCCGAACGAGACACAGGTGAAAGCAATACACTAATTGCACAGGCGCAGGGGCTTCCCGAGGATCTCTAGCGTCAAAAAACAAAACAGCCCAAAACCTGACAGTTCCTTATTTATAGTGGCCGTCTGTCTTCGTTACTTTGCCAGTCCTCGTCTTTGTGTTATGTCTTTGTGCTACATGTTCCTTTGTTTAATAAAACCCCTGTCCGCCGTCTAACTCCGCGTTGGGTCTGATTCCTTTACACCGGCTGCATCAGCTCATCATCACCATCATCAGCAGCAGCGTTCTGTGACATGCGTACATCCAGGAGCCATTCAAAACTTGTTAGCGTCAGTGGAAAGCCAAGCGAAACCAACCAAAGTGAGTTTACAAATTTGTTTTCAGTCAGTGAAAGCTGTGTGTAAAGAGTCAACCCACAATACAGTCACATTCGGGATGAGTTCAAAAGCTAGGTGATTTTTGGGGTGGTTTTTTTTTTTTTGACAGATCGGTGGCGTGGGCGGTCTGTTCTATTTTTAGCCCAAGCATGTGGCATGACTTCCTGTGAGGAGCCTTGACATGGAATGCTTGGCTTGGGTCAGTTCTTTGTAAGCAGCCACAGTTTACATACAGTTCGTATTGGTCAATATCTTCTTTTTTTTAAATGATAACGGTTTAATTTGCAGTTTTGGTTTAGTCTTGCAGCTAAATGAGATTACATGGTGGAGTGAAGGCTTTTATATCAGGTTGCAAAGTTCACTTTTTCCTGAACGCTCATTAGTTGCCATTAGAAGAGATTAGGTCTGATTATATATTAGATTAGATGAATCACTATTTTGGAGAAAGGACACACACACACACACACACATACAGGATGTGTAAACTGATCCAGACATCATTACCATCTGTTGCATTAGTCAATATTAAATTATTGTGTTATAAGTCATTATTAGAGGACTGCTCCATTAATCACAGGTTTAAAAAGAAGGCTGAGCTCTTTATTATTTCAGAGTGTGTGTGTGTGTGTGTGGTGTGTGTATGTGTGTGTGTAAATGTAACCAATACAGAGTAGAAATTTACTCTGCTTTTAGACTCCAACGTTGTGAAAAATGTAAGCGCTCTACATCTTGGACCTGGATCCTGGTGTGTGTGAGAGAGAGAGAGAGAGAGAGGAGAGAGAGAGAGAGAGAGAGAGAGAGAGAGAGAGAGAGAGAGAGAGAGAGAGAGAGAGAGAGAGAGAGAGAGAGAGAGAGAGAGAGAGAAAAAGTGATATAGAGACTGCTTGAGGCAGTGATAGATAGATAGATAGATAGATAGATAGATAGATAGATAGATAGATAGATAGATAGATAGATAGATAGATAGATAGATAGATAGATGACTTCACTGCTCTCTTTGTTCCTCCTCCTGTCTCTTCTCTCCACTTCTCCACAGGCGTAGCTGAGGGGGATTTCAGGCTGAACCTCTCGGACTGTTCCCTGGACTGAACCGTGCTCTAACGTTGTTCATTAAAGGTCAGTGTCAAGCGAGCACTTCCTTTAAAGTACCAGTTACTCCATGGGAAATCTGATCGAACCCATCAGGCCCATGCGCTCTCCTGATTCAGCTGTTCTTATTCTACAGTACGATGTGATTTCTGCTCTACTACTACAATCACTTTATTTTAGTCTATTTCAGTGGAACTATGCTACTATACTAAAGGGTTCCTTAGAATTAACATGGTGAGATTAGCTAACAGCAAATCATCACTCCTCTTCTTCATCTTCATCTTCTTCTTCTTCTTCTTCTTCTTCTTCTTCTTCTTCTTCTTCTTCTTCTTCTTCTTCTTCTTCTCCCGTCTTCTTCTTCTTCTTCTTCTTCTTCTTCTGTTATCTGTCATACTGCCTGAAGTTTTATTGTCATTGTTAGTGTTGCTGTGATGTTGCAGCTATTACTGATAACTGATGACCTCATGTAAGAATAATTGTACATAATGGTTCATCTCTTTGTCTACGGCAACACATTCTTTACTCTGTATCCTGTGCTCTTTTCCTTCTTATCTTTGGTATTGCACTTACATGCACATGACCCCTGGTCTGAGACCACAACTTCCTATTTCCATACCTGAACATCTGTTCTGCACTATTTCTCGCCTCGTGTTGCACGCATAGAATCTTGAGGAACTTGTCATTGTAGCAAGGCGGTTCCTCTTCTGAGTAACATCTGGAACTTGTGTTGCAGAGACAAACGTTAACCTTGCAACAGCACATGGTCACCTTTCCCCTTTTTGTATATGTATATATACTCATGCCTTGCAACAATAAAATTGGAGATGTCTTAGTAAGCTGAGACTCTAGCCTCTTTATTGAGATATCTCCCCGGGCCCGTCTTTTGCAGATCTTCAGTTGCTGGGTACCTGTGTCTACTGATCTAAAGAGTTGACAACCTCTGAGAAGAACTGATTTATCCTTTTTGTTCTAACACCTCATCAATGCAAAATAAAATTCTTTCCATACTGTACTGTACTGCAGTATACTGTACCATTACTGTGCTGTACAATTATGTACTGTACTGTAGCATATTGAACTATACTGAACTGTACAGTACTGTAGTATACTGCTACACTATATTGTACTTTACTGTAGTATACTCCACTATACTGCATGATACTGTGGTGTACTGCACTATACTGCTCTATACTATACTATACTGCATGATACTGTAGTATATTGTGCTATACTGTACTGTAGTGTACTACACTATACTATGCTGTAAGATACAGTAGTATACTCCACTATACTGCTCTACACTGTACTGTAGTGTACTGCACTAGACTATACTACACTGTACTGTAGTATACTGGACTATACTGTATACAGTATACTGGACTACTCTATACTGTACTGGAGTTTACTGTACTATGCGGCACTACATCATAATGAAGTATACTGCACTATACTGTATTGTACTGTATTGTACTGTAGTATACGGGGGAAGTGGTAGCTTAGTGTTTAAGGTGGTGGACTACTGATCGAATGGTTGTGAGTTCGAATCTCAGGTCCACCACGCTGCCAATGCTGAGCCCTTGACCTTGTATAAAATGAGCTAAAAATGTAAGTTGCTCTGGATAAGGGTGTCTGCCAAATGTAATACTGTAGTATACTGGACTGTACTGTGTGTAGTATGCTGGACTACAGTGTACTATAATGTAGTATACTGGACTATGCTCTACTGCGCTAGACTATACTACACTGTATGCAGTATACTGGACTATACTGTACTGGAACCTGGTGATGAGTTGGCATCAGGTGTGTTTTCCATCTCTGCTGTAACTGTAAACACTATACTACACTGTAGGGGAGCACGGTGGCTTAGTGGTTAGCACGTTTGCCTCACACCTCCAGGGTTGGGGGTTCGATTCCCGCCTCCGCCATGTGTGTGGAGTTTGCATGTTCTCCCCGTGCCTCGGGGGTTTCCTCCCCTGGTCCAAAGACATGCATGGTAGGTTGATTGGCATCTCTAAATTGTCTGTAGTGTGTGATTGCGTGAGTGAATGAGAGTGTGTGTGCCCTGCGATGGGTTGGCACTCTGTCCAGGGTGTATCTTGCCTTGATGCCCAATGACGCCTGAGATAGGCACAGGCTCCCCGTGACCTGAGTATAGTTCGGATAAGCGGTAGACAATGAATGAATACTACACTGTACTGTACTATACACTTTAGTGATGATTTTTTATGATGTATGTGGTGGTTGATGTCTCCATACCCTGATGATGATCTATGATAATGAATAAAGAGAGGATGGTGAGGCAACTATTGTTTCTAGCTGCTATAATGCACTTGAGGAAAGGAACTAATGTGATCTGTGGAACATTAAATGTACCTATAAACAGATAAAAAGTATAGCATTTATTTCAGAAAAAAATAAATAAATAAATGAGGTGTCAGTAAACACGTTATAAAAGAGAAAAGAACACAGTGTTATGGAAGTATTTTAACTGTGGTTGAACTTTGGGGTGATAATAGTACCAGTGCCATTACACACACACACAAACACACACACAAATACGCATACACACACGGTGTGACAACACAGTGTAACACCGTGCATCCATAGCAAACAAGTAACACAAACAAAAACACTGCTAAACATTCAGGGACATGATGCTCTAGTACTTAAACAAATACGAACAATTAAAAATGAGAGTGAATATTATGAGATGATCATAAAAAGATATTATTTCTTATTATAAGTTTATTTAACCTGTTAGATGTTTTCACAACATTTCAAGCTTCAAATGTTCTTTTGTTGGTGTGGGGAATAATTGGTTTTCTTTGGTCTCTTTAATCAGTGATGGCTTGACTACCACAGAGTATTGTTCTGAATCATGTGCATGACTTCAAGGCAGTGGGTTGTTGAGCGGAAGATCAGGGTTCAAGCCCCAGCACTGCCACCATTGGGCCCCTGAGCAAAGCATTGACCATCCCATGCTCCAGGGACTCTGTATCATGGCTGACCCTGAGCTCTGACCCCAACCCCCCAAGGATGGGATATGTGAAGAAAGAATTTCACTGTGCTGTAATGTATATGTGACGAATAAAGGCTACTTTACTATCTTCTAATGGTCACTTCCAGCACGTTTTCACAAAGAAAAAAAAGTCATCTCAGACTCATGACAGTGAGTTCAGTGTTCACTTCAGTGGGCTTCAGTTGAACACCTTAGGGATGTGGAGGAACGGGAGATTTGCAGCATGAAAGTGCTCCTGAAAAACCTGCAGGAATTGCCTGATGCAATCATCTGAACGTGGAGCAGAATCAAACATCTCCTGGAATCCATGCTAAGAAGAACTGACGCTGTTTTGAGATCAAAGGGAGATCCGACCCAGTATTAGTACAGTGTTCCTAATAAAGTGCTAGTGACTCTATTATTGTCGCTATTAAGAGACCAGGACCGAGTGGTCAGAATAGTCACGTGATCGATTTGGACTCTATGTGGTAGTGTGGTGGATAAGGTGTGTGTGCTTTACATACTACACTGCTCGGGTATGCACCTGTGGATGGCATCCGCTCCAGCACGAGTGTCTAAGAGGGAGGGGCGTGGTCAGTGGTGAGGAGGCGTGTCCCCGGCATCCATGTGGTTTCGGTGCTGCTGTGTGGCTCAGAAGCGGAGTGGCTCTTTATCGCGCTGTGAGGATGAACACCGCCGTGCTGCTCTCCATCACGGACTGTACCGGAGCAACACACATCGCACCCTGGGAGGATGTGTGAGAGGATCTGCGTGTATCCGGGAGTGTGCGGTAAGTAAACGCGGTTCATGTCTCTCTTCACTTTTTATTTATTTTTGCATTTATTGATTGATTGATTTTTTTTTATTGTGTGATGTTTTGTGCCGTTAAACACACTGTCGTTGGTCTAAAGCCGTAATAAACATTTATTCCGAGGTGATCCGCGTTTAATGACGCGCCAGCGTTTAATCGGGTCTGAATGTTTACTGGACGCCTCATTGTGTCAGTGTGCTGAATTTAATTCAACCTGACCCCGACCGGACACACTCCAACCCTCATTCCCTCTGTTTATATCACACTAACACACACCGAACCAAACTCAACACGGCTGCAGGTGAGAAATACAGCGGTGATCAGCCTGGTCCGAATGATGACCACAGGTGTTTAACCTGCACAACTGCCGCTCATCTAACACTGCATGGGATAAGCACCAACACCTAGTGAAAAAAAACAAAAAACATTTTATTTAAAAATAAATAAATAAAACACATAGACTAGTGAATTAACACTCATTTAAAAATAAAATAAATAAATAAAACATATAACTTATAGTCAATTACCACTAATAATAATAATAATAATAATAATAATAATAATAATAATAAAAATAATAATAATAATAATAATAAAAATAATAATAATAATAATAATAATAATGAAGAAGAAGAAGAAAATATCAATATAAATAAAAACACCTAGCCTAGTGAAGTAACTCAAAGTGAAGTAAAATAAATAAATAAATAAACACCTATTGTGGAAGATTAACTGCAATAAAAAACACACACACTAATTAAAAAATAATGAAAACACGTAGCCTAGTGAATTAACTTGTGATTATAAAACACAGACACACACAGCATAGTGAATTAATTCTAATAAGAGAAAATAAAAACACCTGGAATAGTGAATTAACACTAATAGTGCTGAATGAAACTCATCCAGTCTTTTAATGCTAATAATGCTGAATGAAACACCTGGGGTGCTGAATAAACACCACCAGTGCTGCATTAACACTGCTATTACTCCGGGTCTTACTTCAGCACTGAATTAACACTAATGTTCTTGTAGAAATTCTCAGGGTGTTGCATTAACACTAAAGGTGTTGTATGAATGCTGACAGTTCAGTGCTCTGGATTATTGCTCTCACATCTAAAGTGTTGAGTCAAGCACTGCCTTAACACCTACTGTGTGATTAACTGGTACTACCGAATTAACACACATTGTTAATCTTGTTAGTCTTGGATTAACTCTTACAGTGTTGCATTAACACCTACACCTACAGAGCAGCTGTAGAGTCCATAGATGTTATTGAGAGTGTGTAGGTGTTAATGACAGTGTGTAGGTGTTAATGAGAATGTGTAGGTGTTAATGACAGTGTGTAGGTGTTAATGACAGTGTGTAGGTGTTAATGACAGTGTGTAGGTGTTAATGAGAATGTGTAGGTGTTAATGACAGTGTGTAGGTGTTAATGAGAATGTGTAGGTGTTAATGACAGTGTGTAGGTGTTAATGACAGTGTGTAGGTGTTAATGAGAATGTGTAGGTGTTAATGACAGTGTGTAGGTGTTAATGAGAATGTGTAGGTGTTAATGACAGTGTGTAGGTGTTAATGAGAATGTGTAGGTGTTAATGAGAGTGTGTAGGTGTTAATGACAGTGTGTAGGTGTTAATGAGAATGTGTAGGTGTTAATGACAGTGTGTAGGTGTTAATGACAGTGTGTAGGTGTTAATGACAGTGTGTAGGTGTTAATGACAGTGTGTAGGTATTAATGACAGTGTGTAGGTGTTAATGACAGTGTGTAGGTGTTAATGAGAATGTGTAGGTGTTAATGACAGTGTGTAGGTGTTAATGACAGTGTGTAGGTGTTAATGACAGTGTGTAGGTATTAATGACAGTGTGTAGGTGTTAATGACAGTGTGTAGGTATTAATGAGAATGTGTAGGTGTTAATGACAGTGTGTAGGTATTAATGAGAATGTGTAGGTTTTAATGACAGTGTGTAGGTGTTAATGACAGTGTGTAGGTGTTAATGAGAATGTGTAGGTGTTAATGACAGTGTGTAGGTGTTAATGACAGTGTTTAGGTGTTAATGAGAATGTGTAGGTGTTAATGACAGTGTGTAGGTGTTAATGACAGTGTGTAGGTGTTAATGAGAATGTGTAGGTGTTAATGACAGTGTGTAGGTGTTAATGAGAATGTGTAGGTGTTAATGACAGTGTGTAGGTGTTAATGAGAATGTGTAGGTGTTAATGACAGTGTGTAGGTGTTAATGACAGTGTGTAGGTGTTAATGACAGTGTGTAGGTGTTAATGACAGTGTGTAGGTATTAATGACAGTGTGTAGGTGTTAATGACAGTGTGTAGGTGTTAATGAGAATGTGTAGGTGTTAATGACAGTGTTTAGGTGTTAATGAGAATGTGTAGGTTTTAATGACAGTGTGTAGGTGTTAATGACAGTGTGTAGGTGTTAATGAGAATGTGTAGGTGTTAATGACAGTGTGTAGGTGTTAATGAGAATGTGTAGGTGTTAATGACAGTGTGTAGGTGTTAATGACAGTGTGTAGGTGTTAATGACAGTGTGTAGGTGTTAATGACAGTGTGTAGGTATTAATGACAGTGTGTAGGTGTTAATGACAGTGTGTAGGTGTTAATGAGAATGTGTAGGTGTTAATGACAGTGTGTAGGTATTAATGAGAATGTGTAGGTTTTAATGACAGTGTGTAGGTGTTAATGACAGTGTGTAGGTGTTAATGAGAATGTGTAGGTGTTAATGAGAATGTGTGTCAGGCTTTTGGTATCTAGTGCTTTTTTAGTGCTCCTTATAGGGCTCCTCAGATCCCCGATCATCATCGGAGGGGATCTGAGGAGCCCTATAAGGAGCACTAAAAGAGCACTAGATACCAAAAGCCTGACAGAAAGACCCCAACCCCGAAACCGAGAAACAAAGACACTTAAATACCCACACCCGAACGAGACACATGTGAAAGCAATACACTAATTGCAAAGGCAAAGGAGCTTCACGAGGACCTCTAGCGTCCAAAAACAAAACAGCCCAGAACCTCACAAGGCGCCCCCCCCCAGGAACGGCTCCTGACGTTCCACCCTAAACGAAGGGAGAAGGGGTGAGAAGACTCCTCGAGAACTGCGCGTCCCTGAGTCCATAGGTTGGTTGGGGTCTTTCTGTCAGGCTTTTGGTATCTAGTGCTCTTTTAGTGCTCCTTATAGGGCTCCTCAGATCTCAGATGATGATCGGGGATCTGAGGAGCCCTATAAGGAGCACTAAAAGAGCACTAGATACCAAAAGCCTGACAATGTGTAGGTGTTAATGACAGTGTGTAGGTGTTAATGACATTGTGTAGGTGTTAATGAGACGCTGTAGAGTGTGTAGGTGTTAATGACAGTGTGTAGGTGTTAATGACAGTGTGTAGGTGTTAATGACATTGTGTAGGTGTTAATGAGACGCTGTAGAGTGTGTAGGTGTTAATGAGACGCTGTAGAGTGTGTAGGTGTTAATGACAGTGTGTAGGTGTTAATGACAGTGTGTAGGTGTAGGTGTTAATGAGACGCTGTAGAGTGTGTAGGTGTTAATGACATTGTGTAGGTGTTAATGAGACGCTGTAGAGTGTGTAGGTGTTAATGAGACGCTGTAGAGTGTGTAGGTATTAATGACAGTGTGTAGGTGTTAATCACAGTGTGTAGGTGTTAATGACAGTGTGTAGGTGTTAATGAGACGCTGTAGAGTGTGTAGGTGTTAATGACAGTGTGTAGGTGTTAATGGCAGTGTGTAGGTGTTAATGACATTGTGTAGGTGTTAATGAGACGCTGTAGAGTGTGTAGGTGTTAATGAGACGCTGTAGAGTGTGTAGGTGTTAATGACAGTGTGTAGGTGTTAATGACAGTGTGTAGGTGTTAATGACATTGTGTAGGTGTTAATGAGATGCTGTAGAGTGTGTAGGTATTAATCACAGTGTGTAGGTGTTAATGACAGTGT
>JAUCMX010000013.1:23995759-24008259 GCA_033459395.1 Hemibagrus guttatus
GTTTAGGTCTATGCTGAGGTCTCCTGGTGTTTAGGTCTATGCTGAGGTCTCCTGGTGTTTAGGAGTACACTGAGGTCTCCTGGTGTTTAGGAGTACACTGAGGTCTCCTGGTGTTTAGGTCTATGCTGAGGTCTCCTGGTGTTTAGGAGTACACTGAGGTCTCCTGGTGTTTAGGTCTATGCTGAGGTCTTCTGGTGTTTAGGAGTATGCTGAAGTCTCCTGGTGTTTAGGAGTACACTGAGGTCTCCTGGTGTTTAGGTCTATGCTGAGGTCTCCTGGTGTTTAGGTCTATGCTGAGGTCTCCTGGTGTTTAGGAGTACACTGAGGTCTCTTGGTGTTTAGGTCAATGCTGAGGTCTCCTGGTGTTTAGGTCTATGCTGAGGTCTCCTGGTGTTTAGGTCTATGTAATACGTTAATAATTTATATTAAATGACAGAATGTTAAATGACACAGTGATTCATTATTATTGGCTGATACGATGAGACATGGTAGTGGTAGCATCATGGCTCAGGCTTGTATGGCTACTTCTTTATTGATGAGACGTCCATAGAAACATTCTGTCTGATCATTTACAGAGAAACGCGTCCGATCTAATCAGGAGGAAGTTCATCATGCAGCATGTCTTCCCTCCGCATCCCCCACTCTCTCCTTCACTTCGCCTGCATGTGTTCCCTGAGAAAAAGACTACATCATATACTCATGTTTAATGAATTGTTTCTTCCCGTCCCTGCTCTCGCTGTTATTAAAAGTTCCTTCTCTACATTTCTCTGTACGAAGGAATGAGAAGACGAGAGAACAGATGAGGACAGACATGTTATTGTTTAGCTCTAAGGTCTTTCTGCTTTTTCTTTCTGTAGTGTTGTTGCTATTTTTTGCAAGTGACATCTTTTCCTGGTTCCTCCAAGGTAGACTATTCTCATAGCTTTGATGATGATGTTAGGTGTGTGTGTGTGTGTGTGTGTGTGTGTGTCTGTGTGTGTAAAAACATCAGCAACATCCACAACCTTTTCAAAAGTCTCTGAAAATGTTTATCTCAACTAAAGTGACTCTTACCACTTTAGATCCTCTTCCAAAAATTTTAATCATCCCTGATTTAAAAGGTCTAATTGGAACTTGTGTTTTCAAGATGTTCAAAGTAAAATGCTGTATAAATGTTGTGTGAAGGTGTTAAATAAAACAAGCCTTAAGGGTCAGAAGGAGACAGTGTGGAGAGAAAAACTGGTGCTGGAAGATGATGGACAACCGGTATGGAAAATCTTGTACAAACCACCTCTAGATAAATGTACAGCTGATCTCCAGTGGAGAGTATTACCTGGCACAGTAGCTGTTAATTCCATTGTTAATGCAATTAATCCTAATGTATCAGATAAGTGTCCTTTTTGTGAAGAGAAGGAAAGGATTTTTCACTGCTTTTTAGAATGCTCAAGATTAAAATATCTATTTGGTGTTCTTAAACTAGCCTTTTGGAACTTTGCTGAGAAGTATTCCTTTCAGAGCTTTATTTTTGGTCCACACTTCAGAGCATCCCAAAGAAAAAAAAAGTCATTTGCTATTTTTTTTAATTGGACAGGCTAAAAGATCAATTTATATTACAAGACAAATAAAGAGAGATGGCCGAGAAGGGCAAAAAGTAGAACTGGTGTTTAAAAATGTGGTGAAAAGTCGAGTCCTGATTGATTTGAAGTTCTACAAGTTGGTCAGCGATGTTGAAAGTTTCTTATGGCATTGGGGTTATAATGAAGCTATTTGTAGAATAATTGATGGAATCTTGTTTTTTACCTCTGTTTTTGAATAGGTGGTGGGTTTACAAGATATAATTTTGTTATGGAAATACGGAAATCAGAAAATGTGCTAATTTTTGAGCCTATAAAGTGACGTTGCCTTTATGATGAAATTCAATTTCAAAACCAATTTGAAAACCTGAAAAAAAACCCTCAAAACTCTCTCTCTCTCTCTCTCTCTCTCTCTCTCTCTCTCTCTCTCTCTCTCTCACACACTGTCTCTCTCTCTCTCTCTCTCTCTCTTTTGGGGAAGCTTTTCTCTTTTCCTTATTTTAATGTAGTTTCTGTTTAAATTTGAGGTGGTGGAGCATCAGTGTATTATTTCAGTATCTAGAATAAATAACGCTCTTGTCTCTGTGGTAAAAGTAAATGAACATGTCAGATATGGTGCTGTTATCGACTGAACACTCACTCCTCTTTCATCGCCATCCAAAAAAGTCACGATTTCAACATCCCTCTGTTTATTAGCTAGGAAATTTTAAGTCAAGCACTATTCTTTTTTTTCCATTGTCTGTACCGCTTATCCGATCTATTCTCGGGTCACGGGGAGCCTCAGGCGTCATCGGGCATCAAGGCAGGTTGGGTCAGGGTCAGGACACAGCCAGGAAATGTCTTCTTTAACAACTTACCCCAGGTGCTGGAAGAAGCTAATGTGGAGCTCTTAGGTGTGCTGAGACTAGAGAAACTGCACAGAACCCTTCAAGGATAAGAGTTAGGGAAAGTATCAGGATAGATGGCCTTCCTGTTGAGTTCTGCAAGTGCTTCTGGCAAGAACTAGGAGAGGATCTTGTTCAGCTGAAGGATGGCTAACGTTGAGTTGCCATAGGACAACCATCCTCAGCCTACTACCCAAAGACCTTATGGACATTAAGAACTGTTTCACTTCTTCGTACTGATTACAGACTGCTCTCAACAGCTCTAGCAAATAGACTGGCTTACGGGTTACGGGCTGAGAGTGCTGAGATATATTCCAAATATATCACTGACCAAATTAATGAACCAGGTCATCCATTCGGACCAGACTTACTGTGACCCCAAGACATCCATTTTTGATAACGAATCCTTCATTCTGGGTTTCTTGATGTCTCCAAGTTGCTAAATTGGCTTCTCATTAAATCAGGAAAAGGTGTTTGATAGAGTTGAACAACTTTACTTATGGAGAACACTAGAATCTGTCGGCTTTTGCCAGGATTTTATAAACAAGGCCTGGTTCTCTACAGCAAAGTTGAGATCATAATACACAAAGTTAATGGTGGCTTCTGGACTCTGTTCTAGGTTATTCGAGGTATAACACAGAGATGTTCTCTATCTGTAATGTTGTATTCTCTAGCCATAGAACCCCTTCTGCAACAGATAAGAAGATATTCACATGGTCTTCACTCCGAATGGAATATTTATCAGCCTATGCTGAGGATGTAATAGTTTTAATTAACAGACAGAGCGATGTGCAGGTTTTAATGAAACTGTTTGATGATTTTAATGCCTTGTCTTCTGCCAAGATAAACCGGAATAAAAGTGAAGCACTGTAAGCTGGAATTTGGACTGAAGGGAAATCAAGACTTCCTAAAGGTTTAGCCTGGGGACGAGACCAAGTTTTAAATATTCAGGTGTAAGGACCCCCCACTGGCCCGATGACGGAATCCAGTGGCGTGGATGAAGGGCTCTTGTGTTCTACCTTTCCTTTGCATTTCTAGAAGAATTTGCTTAATTTATTAGAATTTGGTTTCGGTCTTTAACCTCTGTGTATAATTATAATCTGACTCCAATTAATAATTAATATAATATAATATGATGCTTATCACATTTTAAAGGGTTTGATTATTCTTAATTTATTAAGTAGATAGAAAACTGAAATGATTGAACATAACTCCATTTAAACTTAAACCTAGGTTTCTCCTTACAAGTTCAAGTTTGGGTTTGTTCTAGTTTAACTTTAAACCGAGGCATTCTCCATTCAAGTTTAAGTTCACAACCTAAGATTAAAGAGGTTTGTAATAATGATTTTCCATAGGCTCAGAATAAGTCAAAATGAACAGTTTTATTTTGCAGGAAGGTTACACTTAAATCAATCTATTCATTTAGAAAAATACAAAACGCACTAACAATTAAAATGATCAGCATAGTATGACAAACACAAGTTACAGAATCAAAGTACCTGTCAATAGAGACACACAATAATAGTGGGGGAAGTTCTGAATGCAGATGCTTCCCTAAGTCCTTTGCCAATGCACCCTATATACCCAAGAGAGACGAAGGGTTGTAAAATCTATGGGTCAACTAAAGACCTGCTTTTGACCGGGTCATAAAGACACATCTGGATCAGAGATTGATTGTGATCTGTGTTTTTAGTTTTGTGACTGTACAAAGATGAGGTGACTGTACAAAGGAATTGGGAAGTGGCTGCAGAGAAGGTAAAAGGCCCAATTAGAAAAAAGGAAATGGTTATTACCAGAGGGTGTATATTAGTCACCATATAATTTAGTAGCTTAATTTAGTAGGCCTGTGTGGATCTTCTGGAACAAGCTAAATTGGGAGCCCCATAGTGTGCTGTACCACCCAAAGAGGGTAAAGGTATGCTGTATCACCCAAAGAGGAGGGTGGACATGGACTGAGAAGCCTGTAAATCAGTATGCTGGCCTTTCATTTGCAGTTTCTTCAAAAACTTCTCAACAGCTCAACATTCCTGAAGAACTGGAGATGACAGGAAATGGACCCTTTTCTTGATGGACCCTTGGAAGCTGGACACTAGCAGGATGCCAACATTTTTATCAAAGTCTGTGTCAAGTCTGGAGCTTTTTTATACTGCAAAGGGCCAATGACGCCCACCGTCTTCACCAGCTTTTAGAAGAATCGCTAATCCATGGAGCATGCTTCAACACATCAAATAACAACTGGACTTTTCCAACGACAGTCACTTTCAGTCATCTAGAGAACCTGGGATTAGCAGGACTTTGAAAACACAGAGGATGTAGCTGCACACCTGAAATCAGATCCATACAAGGAATTGCTCATTGCTGAGGAAAGACTATTGCTTTCAGATCACTGCAGAGTGACAGCTACTCCAAACACCAAGAACACATTCCACAGCTTGGTTCTCTCACCCAAACTGGAGGACTGCACAAACTAAATATAGATGTTAAGAAGCCTTTATCACCACACATACCTTTACAGCACAATGGCGCAATTCTTTTCTTCACATAGCACAGCTGAGGAAGTTAGGGTCAGCAGGGGCAGCTATGATGTAGCACCCCTAGAGCAGAGAGGGTTAAAAGCCAGAATGTCCTTTTGATTCAAACTGAGAAACTCATTTATTCGGTGTCTTACACTGAAATCACTGTATCAGTGTTCTGAGTTCCCATTGTTCCCACTTCTTCTTTTCGGATCTGCCTGATCCATCCAGACGCTCTAGTCCTGGTTGGAGTCTTGCGGCTTTGTGGTGGTCAGTGCTGCTGTGGATAGATCTGCGTGGTCAGCCTGTGACCCAGGGAACTGCTGTGGATAGAACCATTTGGAGACTATTACACCGTCTCTGAACTGCCGTCACATCAGTCAGTTTTCAGCAGGAAGGAACAGGTGCTGTCAATAATGAACTGGAAAACTACACTGAAGTGTTTTCTTATAACTTTTAGCATTTTATTAGTCATATGTACAGAATAGTGCTGTTTTTTTAGATTTCTATTTAATTTCGATTAGTCTCTCTCTCTCTCTCTCTCTCTCTGTCTTTCTCTTTGTCTCTCTTTGTCTCTCTTTGTCTCTCTATCTCTGTCTTTCTCTCTCTCACTGTCTGCATCCCTCTTCACATCTACACTCAGCTGAGCATTTATACACAGCCTGCTCTGTGTGTGTGTGTGTGTGTGTGTGTGTGTGTGTGTGTGTGTGTGTGTGTGTGTGTGTGTGTGTGTGTGTCACCTGCAAAACAATGGTTTCTTTTTGTAGAACTGGGAGTGTGTTCTTCCTCACACAGAGTGTATGGTGTGTGTGTGTGTGTGTGTGTGTGTGTGTGTGTGTGTGTAGGGTCTTGAAGTGTATCAGCAGGTAGCAGGTGTGTGTCGTGTGTCACCTGCTTGCTGACGTTAGAGTGTTACACTGCAGTCACGCTGACGAGAGACGAGGCGCTCGAGTCACAATTCTCTAGAACAGCAGCGCTGACAGTAGAGCAGCTGCACATCACAGCTCTATATTAATGCACTCCCTCTGATACGTCACTGTTTCTATAGCAACAGCTGATTCACAGAATCGCGTTTCACATGTGGTGAAGTTTCCTGTCAGGAGAAATGGGCAGAGGTACAGCTGAATTTTTCACTTTTTCACAGAAATGTGGGATCCAGGAAATAAAGAAAAATTAAAAGCACCTGCTACTGAGTTACTAAAATATCCACAATATATTACTAATAATAACAATAACGGACCAGGATGCTGGAGGCGGAGGCGTGAGGATCCGTATGCAGAGTTTATTCTAATCCAAAATCAGAAAATTGTGAAACCAAAACAAGCGTGCGAGAGTCAGAACCGTGGAAGCAATGCAAAACAAGCAGACAAACCAGAATCACAAGACTGAACTCGAAAAACCAAAACGCGAGGCAAAAGTAACACAGGAAACGGCTCGGTTAGTCGCTAGGAACTATACTTCGCAGCACAACGTAGCGTTTACGGTTAACTCAGGCGAGGGCTTCCTACCATAATAATAAAGCAGGATTGAATTAAGACATATATTTAATATTAAATAAAATTTGAATTAAACATACAAACATATAATAATAATAAAAATAATAACAATAAAAAATAATAATTATTATTATTATTATTGTTATAATTATTATAATTACATTTAATAGTAAATAAAAATGGAATTAAACATATAGAAATATGATAATAATAATTAAGATGATTTTTATTATTATTATTTTTATTATTATTGTCATTGTTATTATTATTGCTATTGTTATACATTTAATATAAAATAAAAATGGAATTAAACATACAAAAATATAGTTATTATTATAATTATTATTATTGTTATTATTAGTATTATTATTGTTGTTATTATTATTATTATTATTATTATTATTATTATGAACAATTACATGACATTAAATGTAACATAAAAAATTTATTAATTAATTACAATTAAAATATATAAAAGCATTAAAATGCAAAGCAGGGATGTAAATAAATGTACATATTATTTATTATAATTACTTTTTTAATAATACGGCAATATAAGTAACATAATACAATTAATTAATCAGAAGTAGTTTAAATCCCAGCATGCCACACTGCCTCTGCTGGCCCCTGAGTGTGGCTCTGAGCCCTCACCTGCTCAGGTGTGTTAGTGAGGTGTGTAAGCGTGAGTCTGTGTGAATCTGCTGCATGCTGTAGATGTGAAAGTTCTTCTCTGTGCTGAGCTTGTGAATAAAAGGGGAGTGCTGCTGACGGAAAACAGAGCGCTGAAGGTGGGAATATTTCCCAGGTGCTCATGGGAATTCCAGATGATGAGTGAAAACCTGCTGCTTGTTATGAGAAAATAATTTGTCGTCAAAAAAACTGAAGGAAAAAAATGCTTTAAAGTAAGTATTTAGGGCACGGGTTTGGAGTGACGGGTGCTGTAGATGCTAACTGCTTACGTAGGCATGTTTAACACACACACACACACACACACACACACACACACACACACACACACACACAGACATAAAACAAACATGCTGAATATGTGTTCCTGTGTGTGTGTGTGTGTGTGTGTGTGTGTGTGTGTGTGTGTTGTAACAGTTGTATGGAATTAATTAATTAAACCTGGAATAATGTCAGAATTGTTAAACAGGTTCTAATAAACTGTCGCTAGTTTGTTAGCTGAATTTCATGATGTGAAGAGTGGTCTCTTGTGGGCGTGGCCTGTCCGTGGACCGCATGTCCCGCCTACAAGCACATGATTTTACTGCAGCACGTGATTTCAGCTGAATAATCTGGGCATGTGTAGCTCAGCGGTTGGACGGAAGGTTGTGAGATCGAATCCCAGGTCCACAAGCTGACACTGCTGGGCCCCTGAGCATGGCCCTTAACCCTTAATTACTCAGTTGTATAAAATGTAAGTTTCTCTGGATCAGGCGTCTGTCAAATGACGTGAATGTAAATATAAGGAATAAAGTTTAGAGACCTAGGCTATGTATTGTTAGCAGATTAGCAGCACAAGCTAGCGCTAGTTTTTATATACTGACCAGAAGCTCTGCCAGACACCAGACACCAGACACCAGACGCCAGACGCCAGACCCCACCTGTATATCTGCAGCTCTCACAGGTGTTTGCAGGTCCAACAGGAAAGTAAAGCTAATTAAAAGTATGAACTTGTTCTGAGGACTTGTTCCAGCCTAGGGTAGGGATTTGTTGAGTCACACCTCATTTGCATAAAGTTCTAAAATCTCAGTCATCAATGAAATCGCAGCTCGGTGTCTCACACCTCCAGAGACGATGATCACCTGTCTGTCTGTCTGTCTGTCTGTCTGTCTGTCTGCAGTTAAACAGCATCTGAGCTCCAGTCTGCGGAAGTGCATGTAGACTCGCATGACAAGTTTATTACATGATGTCACGTCACGTCAATCTGCACAGAAATACACACACTCCTCACACACACATCACACACCCTTGTCACACACACTCATCACACACACATCACACACACTCATCACACACAAATCACACACCTTCATCACATACTCATCACACACACTCGTCACACATCACACACACTCATCACACACACATCACACAAACTCATCACACACACATCACACACACTCATCACACACACATCACACACCTTCATCACACACACTCATCACATACTCATCACACACACTCGTCACACACATCACACACCCTCGTCACACACACTCATCACACACACACATCACACACACTCATCACACACACATCACACACCTTCATCACATACTCATCACACACACTCATCACACACATCACACACACTCGTCACACACACTCATCACATACTCATCACACGCACTCGTCACACACATCACATACACTCGTCACATACACATCACACACCCTCATCATACACACTCATCACATACTCATCACACACACTCGTCACACACATCACACACACTCATCACACACACTCATCACACACACATCACACCCTCGACACACACTCATCACATACTCATCACACACACTTGTCACACACATCACACAAACTCATCACATACTCATCACACACCCTCATCACACACACTCATCACATAGTCATCACACACATCACACACCCTCGTCACACACGCTCATCACATACTCACGCACACACTTGTCACACACTCATCACATAGTCACCACACATGCTCATCACATACTCATCACACACACATCACACACACTCGTCACACACACTCGTCACATGCTCATCACACACACTCGTCACACACACTCATCACATACTCATCACACACACATCACACACACTCGTCACACACACTTGTCACATACTCATCACACACACTCGTCACACACACTCATCACATACTCATCACACACACTCGTCACACACATCACACACACTCGTCACACACATCACACACATTCATCACACACACATCACACACACTCATCACACACACATCACACACACTCATCACATATTCATCACACACCCTCGTCACACACGCTCATCACAAACTCACGCACACACTCGTCACACACTCATCACATAGTCACCACACACACTCATCACATACTCATCGCACACACTCGTCACACACGCTCATCACATACTCATCGCACACGCTCGTCACACACATCACACACACTCATCACATACTCACACGCACATCACACACACTCGTCACACACACTCATCACATACTCATCACACACACTCGTCAAACACACATCACACACACTCATCACACACACATCACACACACTCATCACACACACTCATCACACACATCACACACACTCGTCACACACACTCATCACATACTCATCACACACACTCGTCACACACACATCACACACACACATCACACACACTCATCACACACACATCACACACACTCATCACACACACTCATCACATACTCACACACACACTCGTCACACACTCATCACATAGTCACCACACACACTCATCACATACTCATCGCACACACTCATCACACACGCTCATCACATACTCATCGCACACACTCGTCACACACACTAATCACACACACATCACACCATCACACACACTCTTCACACTCATCACATGCTTATCACATACTCACCACACACACTCACCAAACACTCTCACACACTCGCCACACACACTCATCACCTACTCACCACACACACTCGTCACACATTCATTACACTTATCATAGTCACACACTTGTCACACTCTCATCACACACATTCAGCACACTCATCACACACACTCACAGGTCAGCACTGTGTGTAAGAGCCATGTCTTCTCCAGCTTCTCTCTCTGTTCTGCTCCATGTGCTGCTGTACACTCGTGTTCGCTGGAATTCTCTCTGGAGATTCCACTTGCTCTGAGTTCCATCAGAAAATTGTCATGACGTGTTCATTTATGTGACAGCAACAGAAACACTCAGGAGGTGTGTGTGTGTGTGTGTGTGTGTGTGTGTGTGTGTGTTTTGTGAGAAAGCGCAATGACCCTGAGCGACAGAGAAATGAAAAATGTGCTTTGTATACACACTCACACACACACTCCTCACCTGTCTCACACACTCCTCACCTGACTCACACACTCCTCACCTGTCTCACACACACTCCTCATCTGTCTCACACACTCCTCACCTGACTCACATACTCCTCACTTGTCTCACACACAATCCTCACCAGTCTCACATACACAGTCCTCAGCTGTATCTCACACACACACTCCTCACCTGTCTCACACACACTCCTCATTTGTCTCACACACACTCCTCACCTGTCTCACACATGCAATCCTCACCTGTCTCACACACTCCTCACCTGACTCACACACTCCTCACCTGCCTCACACACACTTCTCATCTGTCTCACACACTCCTCACCTGTCTTACACACACTTCTCATCTGTCTCACACACCCCTCACCTGACTCACATACTCCTCACCTGTCTCATACACAGTCCTCAGCTGTATCTCACACACACACTCCTCACCTGTCTCACACACACTCCTCATTTGTCTCACACACACTCCTGACCTGTCTCACACACAATCCTCACCAGTCTCACATACACAGTCCTCAGCTGTCTCTCACACTCACTCCTCACCTGTCTCTCACACACACTCCTCACCTGTCTCACATACTCCTCACCTGTCTCTTGCACACACATTCCTCACCTGTCTCACACACACACTCCTCACCTGTCACACACACACTCCTCACCTGTCTCACACACTCCTCACCTGTCTCACACACTCCTCACCTGTCTCTCACTCTCCTCACCTGTCTCACACAAACTCCTCACCTGTCTCACACACACACTGTTTACCTGTCACACACACATGCTCCTTACCTGTCAAACACACACACACACTCCTCACCTGTCTCACACACACTCCTCACCTGTCTCACACACTTCTCACTTGTCTCACACACACACTCCTCACCTGTCTCACACACACTCCTCATTTGTCTCACACACACATTGTTTACCTGTCTCACACACATATTGTTTACCTGTCTCACACACACACACACTCCTCACCTGTCTCACACACTCTTGACCTGTCTCACACACACACTCCTGACCTGTCTTACACACTCCTCACCTGTCTAACACACCTGTCTTCAGTTTTAGGGTTCATGAGCTTTATTGACATGACAAATAATTGTGCACTTTATTGCCAGAAGAAGTGGAGTGCAAAAATAAATAAAAAGAAATGAAGAAATAAAATAAGTAAAATTAAGGTAATAAAAATGAAATAATAATAAAAAGAAGAGTGATGTAACGTGAGGCTGAGGCAGATCCCTCAGCGTCACTCACACTAAGCTGCTGAAATACAGCAGGCTTTATCTTCTGTCTCCTCGTGGGAGGCGGAGCTTTCACTGTCTGACAGTTATGTTTGATCTGTGTGTGTGTGTGTGTGTGTGTGTGTGTGTGTGTGTGTGTGTGTGTGTGTGTGTGTTTACTATTGTTGTCAGACATCTGTGCTTGCTGTGTGCTCTGGTAGGACATGCAGCTCTGTCTCAGTGGTGGTGTAGACACACTCCTGTGTGTTCCTGTGATCTGGTGTCTCCTGCTAGCTCGTGTCCACTGAACCTGGTCACGCTGCTCCTCAGTGTTTCATCTCACACTGTCTCCAGACCTGCTTCGGTCTGTTTAGGGCTTTGGGTGTAGATCTGTTTCATGTGTAGTGTAATTTGGTTAAATCTGATTAGTCTGATGTCGTTGTTCTGATCTAAAGCGTCAATATGATGGGTTTAGGAGGTGAGGATGATCCTTCAGACCAGCTGAGAGTGTAGCATGTCTGTTCATCAGCTCCTGGTGTTGAGGGTTTTGTAACAGTGTGATGCCTCACTGATGTTTAGGAGTTGCATAATTCTGGCCTGCATGCTGCATTTATGGTGGGTCTGTTTATGGCATAGTGGTTGGGGTGGGTCTGTTTATGGAAGTAGGCGGGGTTAAGTTGGGTGTGTTTGTAGTGGTAGGTGTGGTTGGGGTGAGTGTGTTTATGGAAGGAGCTGGGTTAAGTTGGGTGT
>JAUCMX010000013.1:24013259-24023259 GCA_033459395.1 Hemibagrus guttatus
AGGCACTGGGGAAAATAAAGTCTCCAGAACATGTCGCACTGGGGAAAATAGAGTCTACAGAGCATGGGACACTAGGAATATAGATACAGAGTCCCCAGAGCATGGGGCTCTGGGAATATAGAGTCTTCAGAGCATTGGGGAACACTGGGCACTGGGAATTGAAACACTGGGGAACACTGGGCAGTGGGAATATATCCATGGTTTCACATATATGTGGTCTTATTTGATATTAAAAACGGTGATAACAGAATACAAAACATGATGGTTGTGGTAAATTAGTGTCTGCAGCGTGAGATTAAATGTACCCTCAGTTGAAGGCTAACGTGTAGAATTGCTAGCTAGCATAATCACTGACATTTCTAACAAGCAAAAAGCAAATAAATAAATAAATAAGTCTGGGTTTTAAACCGTCCAAGAGTGTTTAATATCAGAATATCTTATAAAAGGTCATGCTCTCAGTATGTCACATCAGCACATGCCGGGTTAAAATCTTCCTGCTAATGATTTACATATGAATAAAATGTATAAAAAAGATCAGAGATATCCAAGAAGTCGTATAGTGTCTGGGAGCTGATTTTTTCCTGTCTTTGCCTCCTAGGTTGCTGATTATGCAGCCAGCGTGGTCGGCTCATTAAGATTACACAGCGTAAGCAGAAGAGGGGAGCAACTCACCTCATCATTCTGGAGCGTTTGACCCTCCGGCAGTCGGCTGTTTACACACAGAGCAACAGTGAATGTTAAACCTCTGGTGGAAAATCTCCAGTTTAAATGAACCCTGACACACTCAGACTCGCTCCCAGAGCTGGATTAATTAAACCACACTCCTGTTCTTTGTTTATTTGTTGATTTAAAATACTGAATAGATGATTTTTTTGGGGGGCAACTTTCAAAACCAAGTCTTTTTTAATTTGATGAAATTTTTTACGCGGGACTCGTGGATCTTGGATTGACCGAAAATGATCTACCTGTCATCCAGGAGGCTTCGTGCTGTGATGCTGATCTTGTGCCTTGTTTCTTTTGCCATGTTTTTACTGAGGGATCCCTGGTTTCTCCCCAGCCCGCTTCAGAACATCATTAACGGGCCGTGTGGGTGTCAGCCCTGTATTTGGGCCCCGGAGGAGGAGGACGCATGGTTTAGTGAGAGGTTTAATCAGTCCACTCATCCTCTGCTGTCCAGGTCAAACAGCGAGCTCAATGACGACACCTACAGGTGGTGGCTGGTTAGTACACGTTCTTGTGTTTACGGTTTCATTGTTGTTGATCAGCCAAGGCATGTTTGGGGTGTAAAGTTTGTGTCTTTCATTTTGTGCAGGAGATTTAAGATAAATATACACTACATGGCTGAGTGATAGTGCACCACTGATCATCACCCATTATGTGCTCCATTCCCAAACTGTTGCCACCGAGTCTGAAAGCACACAGTTTTATCGAATGTCTCTGAATGTGTGATGTAGCTTTGCAGTTTCCCTTCACTGCAACTCAAACCCTGTTCCAGCACGACGATGTCCCTGTGCACAAAGCAGCTCTATGAAGACATGGTGTGAAGGTGAAGGTTGGAGAAAGTGGAAGATCTGGAGTGTCCTGCACAGAGCCCTGACTCTGACACAAAGCCTGATCTCACAGATGCTCTTGTAGCTGAATGAATTCACACAAATGCCCACAGCCACATTCCAACATCTGGTGGAAAAGCTTCCAGAAGGGAAGAATGGAGCTGATTATAACAGCAAAGACAAGGGGAATAAATCTGGAATGAGACGTTCAACAACACAACTGGGTGTGATACTTAGGGGTGCACATACGTTTGGCTGTATACTGTAAGTGCTAAGGGTCTTATGGTTTGACATTTTCATAGTATGATAACCAAATCTAAAAATATCACCGTTCCATAGAAACAGTAATGCTACTTTTGTTGAAGAAACAAAAATCCAAGACCAAATATTTAGCCTGCTTTTGCTGCCTGTAAGATAAAACCCAGTCCTGATTATTTACTCCCTTCATGTAGAGAGTTTGGGGTAAAGGGGTGTTAATCTCTTTGCTCAATGAACAATAACAAGCTTCTTCAATCAGATGCCTAATTTCATAAAAACGCACAAAAAAACAAAAAAACAACAACCCCACTGTGAGCCACATGAGCCAATTGACTTGATTTATCAGTAATACAGATGCAGATGAAGAACTGAAAGCTAGTAAATCATTACTATCTGATGCACTAGTGGCTGCACGGCGTCTGTGCGTAGCGGTTTAGCTCCAGGTCCCTGATTAAACATTGAAAGTTTGTGTTGGCTCTCTTTACAGCGTGGGTTAAGAGCTAAATCAGAATCGACTCATGGTCTGATTACCCAGAATGCCCCGAGCATGATGAGATTACATGAAAGGTGAAGTTATTTAATTTACATTAGAGAGAGAGAGAGAGAGAGAGAGAAAAGGAAGAAGTAAACAGACATTTCTTGTCAGAGCAAAGGACTGATTTCACTCTCCGCTGTGTTAAATATTCATCATAATATAATGTCATTAATTTACTACAAACACATGGCACACATGCTTGTTTTATTTTCTATTTCTTTACCTATTCAGAAGATAGCTATTAAATCGTCTGCAAGCTAATATTTAGACTCTAATATTGTTGGCACCCATCAGGAAGCAGTGCAAAAAAACAGTGATTTATATTTTACACTCAAAAATACGGTGGCTGAGAAGTGCAAAACAAAACCTGAAACAAAATGACAAATCCGAAAACACAAGGAGAATTCAGACAGACCAGGAAAAGCTAGGGATAGTTTGTGAATGGAATTCTTACCACTGATTGGATGAGGCATTTTTTTTCCCTATTCATTATTTTGTTTCCAGATTTGTTATTGTGTTTTCCGGATTTGTTTTTTTTTTGTTTGTTTGTTTTTTTGTTTCCAGATTTGTTATTGTGTTTTCCGGATTTGTTTTTTTTTGTTTGTTTGTTTTTTTGTTTCCAGATTTGTTATTGTGATTTCCGGATTTGTTTTTTTGTGTTTGTTTGTTTTTTTGTTTCCAGATTTGTTATTGTGTTTTCCGGATTTGTTTTTTTTTTGTTTGTTTGTTTTTTTGTTTCCAGATTTGTTATTGTGTTTTACGGATTTGTTTTTTTTTGTGTTTGTTTGTTTTTTTGTTTCCAGATTTGCTATTGTGTTTTCCGGATTTGTTTTTTTTTGTTTGTTTGTTTTTTTGTTTCCAGATTTGTTATTGTGTTTTCCGGATTTGTTTTTTTGTGTTTGTTTGTTTTTTTGTTTCCAGATTTGTTATTGTGTTTTACGGATTTGTTTTTTTTTTGTTTGTTTGTTTTTTTGTTTCCAGATTTGTATTGTGTTTCGGATTTTTTTTTTTTTGTTGTTTGTTTTTTTGTTTCCAGATTTGTATTGTGTTTTCCGGATTTGTTTTTTTTGTTTGTTTGTTTTTTTGTTTCCAGATTTGTTATTGTGTTTTCCGGATTTGTTTTTTTTGTTTGTTTGTTTTTTTGTTTCAAATTTGTTATTGTGTTTTCCGGATTTGTTTTTTTTTTGTTTGTTTGTTTTTTTGTTTCCAGATTTGTTATTGTGTTTTCCGGATTTTTTTTTTTTTTGTTTGTTTTTTTTTTTGTTTCCAGATTTGTTATTGTGTTTTACGGATTTGTTTTTTTTTGTTTGTTTGTTTTTTTGTTTCCAGATTTGCTATTGTGTTTTCCGGATTTTTTTTTTTTTTGTTTGTTTGTTTTTTTGTTTCCAGATTTGTTATTGTGTTTTCCGGATTTGTTTTTTTTTGTTTGTTTGTTTTTTTGTTTCCAGATTTGTTATTGTGTTCTACGGATTTGTTTTTTTTTGTTTGTTTGTTTTTTTTGTTTCCATATTTGTTATTGTGTTTTCCGGATTTGTTTTTTTGTGTTTGTTTGTTTTTTTGTTTCCAGATTTGTTATTGTGTTTTACGGATTTGTTTTTTTTTTGTTTGTTTGTTTTTTTTGTTTCCATATTTGTTATTGTGTTTTCCGGATTTGTTTTTTTTTGTTTGTTTGTTTTTTTGTTTCCAGATTTGTTATTGTGTTTTCCGGATTTGTTTTTTTTTGTTTTTTTGTTTCCAGATTTGTTATTGTGTTTTCGGTTTGTTATTTTCTTACCAGATTTCTTTTTGTGGTTTTGGATTTGTTATTTTGTTTTCAGTTTTGTTTTGTTTTTTGTTTTGCATTTCTCAGGCACCGTACAAACAACTGGAGTCGTTGCACTACCTTTACAGTAATATAATGACATAGCGTAGTCTGCTGTGTGCTAATGACGTAGGGTAGTCTGCTATGTGCTAATGATGTAGCATAGTCTGTTTTGTGCTAATGATGTAGCATAGTCTGTTGTGTGCTAATGATGTAGCATAGTCTGTTGTGTGCTAATGATGTAGCATGGTCTGTTGTGTTGTTTGTTGTTCAGGTTCAGAGCACATTGATGTGTTTTTCCCTCCCGTGAAGTTCCTTGTCTCCATTTTGCCCCGTTTCATTAATAAACATTGAAAGTGTGTTTGCTCACTTTAAAGGTGTCAGAATCAGAATGAAATCGATCACCCGATTACCCAGAATGCCCAGAGCGTGACGCGGTTAAACGACAGAGTGATTGAATTCATTGAACGAGCACCGGGAGAGAGATCGAGAGCTGGGGTAATTAGGAGGAACGAGTGAGAGATCAGAAAGAGTTTTTTCTTCTTGTTTCCTCCACTCAGAGTGAAAGTTTCATTCAGGGTTCAAGGTGTCTCCCAAAGTGGTGGATTTCAGTCACATTCTCCTTCCTCCATCAGCTACATGACGGGAACATGGAGAGAGAGAGAGAGAGAGAGAGAGAGAGAGAGAGAGAGAGAGCGAGAGCGAGAGAGAGAGAGCGCGAGCGAGCGAGCGCAAGCTTGATATCAGTCTCAGTCTGTGTTTCGGTCAGGAAGCATCAACATTGTGGTTCAGCCATTGCATGGATGGATGGATGGATGGATGGATGGATGGATGGATGGATAGATAGATAGATAGATAGATAGATAGATAGATAGATAGATAGATAGATAGATAGATAGATAGATAGACACTTGAATTACAGACAGAGGCAGATGGATAGATAGACAGCCGGATGGAGAAATGGATATACAGTGATAGATGGAGGGATGGCTAGACAGATGCAGGATGGATAAAGGGTTGATAGATGAGACATTGAAAGGAAAATAGATCAAATATGCTTTTGGTTTCTCTCTGTTAGCTTTTGTTCTTTACTGTAAGGTCGGATCCTGTTTGTTGAGCTCAGCTTTGTTAAATCTAGGGCTTTATTAATATTGATTGTGTTCTGTTTGAAGGTCTCTGTTAGTCTGTGCAAGGGACTCATCTCAGGTGTCTAATCAAGAGTAATTTCTGTGTATCTTAAGACTTTTATCACTGGAATTAACCACCTACACTTTCTCTGTACCCGTGGACCTTCTCTGCCCTCCATCTTCTAAACCCAGGAAGTTTTCTCACCCTTTTCCTCGGCTGGAGGATCCGTTGTACAGCAATCAGAACAAAACTAAGAGAGTCTGAGAAAAAGTAGAGGAAATCTCAACTTAATACTGATGTCTCTCCTTTAAGCTCTCCTTTAACAAGGGAAATTCAGACGTTTCTGCACAAGATCCTCACGAGCTTTTTCTTCTTTGCCTTCGCCTTCCTTCCTGAATGCTGATGAGTTTGACATGTTCTCTGATGGAAACATTGAAAAAGCAGACCTTCACTCCTACACTGACTCCTACACGACATGTTCAGGATTCCCCTTCTCTTTCTCCTCCAGCAACAGATCTTATCCTGAAATCTCCACAATGCACCAAACCAACTCACAAAACCTTCTCATCTTCATCTCTACTGTCATTAATGACTCCATAACATCTAGTCATGTATCAGCTGCATTCAAGACAGTAAGCATTATTCCCATCCTAAAGAAACCCACTCTGGACACCTCAGACATCAGCAACCGTCGATCCATATCACTTCTTTTTCTTTCGAAAATCCTTGAATGCACTGCCTACAATCAGCTGTCTCTCTGTCTTACCCAGAGCAACCTCCAACATCCTAACCAGTCTTCAAAGTGGCACACAGCCATAAGACAGGAACATGCAGAAAGAGTGCAAGAGAGAGCGAGAGAGAGAGAGAGAGAGATAGATAGAGAGAGAGAGAGAGAGAGAGAGAGAGAGAGAGAGAGAGAGAGAGCTTGATATCAGTCTCAGTCTGTGTTTCAGTCAGAAAGCATCAAACATTGTGGTTCAGCAGCTGAATGATGGATGGGTAAACTGATAGATGGATGGATGGATGGATGGATGGATGGATGGATGGATGGATGGATGGATGGATAGAAGAATAGACAGTTGAATTTCAGACAGACAGAGGTAGATGGATGGATAGACAGACAGATAGATGGAGGGATGGCTAGACAGATGGAGGATGAATAAAGGGTTAATAGATGAGACATTGACAGGCAAATAGATCAAATATGCTTTAGGTTCTCTCTGTTAGCTTTTGTTCTTTACTAATAAGGGTTGGATTCTTTTTGTTATGCTAACTGCTGTCTTATTGAATCTAGACCTTATCAATATACATCATGTTCTGTTTGCAGTTTCTGTTAGTGTACACAAGGTCATCTCAAGTGTCTAATCACGAGTAGTTTCAGTGTCTCTGAAGACATTTTTTCGTCCCTACTAGTGGAACTAACTACCAGCACATTCCTTCTATATATTTTCTGCATGCATGTACCCTCTCTGCTTTCTAACTTCTAAACTTAGGAAATCGTCTCTGCCCAGTCTGTGGCCATCATCTCCGCCCAGTCTGTGGCCATCGCCTCTGCCCAGTCTGTGGCCATCAGTAAGAAGCTTCATGCCAGTAGATCAGCTAAATTTCATCAGCCTGCATTTTTCATGGCACAGCATGACAATTGTTTGCTTCTTACCTGAAGGGCTGCTTATATCAAGTGACTGCATCATGAAGGCTCGCTACTGGTGTCCCACAAGGTTCAGTGCCTGGTTCTCTTCTGTCCCTCTGAACTTGATCACATGTCATACCCTTTATACCAGCTTTCTTGGTCAGGTCATATATTCATATGGGTTTTTTTACCACTGCTATGCTGAAGACACTCAACTCAATCCTTTCCTTTTCTCCCTGAACAGCCCTGACCCGTCATGCACTCTGTATTCTGACACCTTTCTATCAGAACCAGCATTAACTTCTTCAGCAATTTGAGCAACAGTAGCTCGTCTGGCCCACACAGGCCAGCCTTCACTCTCCACGTGCATCAATGTGCCTCGGCCGCCCATGACCCTGTCTCCGGGTCACCACTGTTCCTTCCTTGGACCACTTTTGATAGATACCACTGATCACTGCAGACCGGGAACACCCCACAAGAGCTGCAGTTTTGGAGATGTTCTGATCCAGTGGTCTAGCCATCACAATTTGGCCCTTCGCCAAATTCGCTCAAATCCTTACACTTGCCCATTTTTCCTGCTTCTAACACATCAACTTTGAGGACTAAATGTTCACTTGTTGCCTAATATATCCCACCCACTAACAGGTGCCATGATGAGGAGATCATCAGTCTTATTCACTTCACCTGGCACTGCTCACAATGTTATGGCTGATCGGTAAATGTTTCTGCTTAGACCTCATTATGCAGAGCAATCCAGCAATCCAGCTCATGTCATTTACATTATTTTCTGTCCAGTGTCACTCAAATGAGGATGAGGTTCTCTTATGAGCCTGGTTCCTCTCAAGGTTTCTTCCTCATGTCATCTCAGGGAGTTTTTCCTCACCACCATCACCTCAGACTTGCTCATTAGGGATAAACGTTAGGGATAAATAGTGACTTAACTTTGCACTTTATAATTTTTTTCTGTGTTTCTGTACTTCTGTAAAGCTGCTTTAAGACAATATCCATTGTTAAAAGCGCTATACAAATAAACTGAATTGAGTTGAATTATCCTGGAAAGCTCTCAGATCTCTCATTCTGTTACATGCAATGTTGGGGATACCACATGCAATCAATTGCCCTTGCCTCAGATTGCTAAGCTAACAAGTTCAAGCAGTTTCTCCTTTACACCAGGCAGATTCATCCATTTCTATCTACAGAGGCCACTCAGGTGCTTGTTTAGTCCCTTGTTATTTCAAGCCTAGACTTTTGCTGCTCCCCCTCACTCCTGGTAGGTCTGCTTCTGTGTGCCATTCAACCATTGCAAATAATCCAAAAAGTTTCAAGTTCTCCCACACCACGCAATTGGCAAGTTTCCTCCACTGGCTTCTTGTAGATGCCTACATCAGAATTCATACATTGATGCTTCCCTACAAAGTTAAAAAGAGACCAGCACCCACCTTACTTGACACATGTATCACAGCCCACACTGCACCATGCTCCATCTGATCCTCTAGTGCTGCTTGATTGGACCTACCATCTCTCGGGGTAGAAGGAAGGCATGCATTGAGGCTGTTCTATGTTCTGGCAGTTTTCAAACAAACATTAAAGAAGTACTGAGTATGTTGTCTTTATTTGTCACATATACCTTACTGCACAATGAAATTCTTTCTTTGCATATCCCATCCTTCGAGGGTTGGGGTCAGAAAGTAGGGTCAGCCATGATGCAGCACCCCTGGAGCATTGAGGGTTGAGGCCCTTGCTCAATGGTGGCAATCTGGCGGTGCTGGGGCTTGAACCCTGATCCTTCGATCAACAACTCAGAACTTTCACCACTTGAGCGTCCACCACCCAAGACTATACCATGGGGCTACTTGCAAGGCTTGGGTGCTTGGTAAAGCATTGCACTTGCCCATTTTGGGTGAGAGACTACTTGACGCTACCTTGACCAAGAACAATACACAACATACTGTATATTACACACATTGTGTATACTAGTCATTTTGTACTAGTCATTTTGTCTGTTAGGCAAACAATAATATTATTACTGCTGCCAACAGCATAATTACTAGTGACACAGTGCAGTATCTGTCATGTTGCTACCTAAAACCACAGACGTTGCAGTGGGACCACATGACCCTACGGAAAGCCATTTGAGTTTCTTCTGTTGGGTTCAGCAGTTCTCAGGTTCTTTATCTATAAAAGAAAATGTGAAGCAGACTGAAATCACTTTGTTTTCAAAAGGCACAGATTAATTGGACCACAGAATGAACCACAAATGAACCATACTCTGTGTGTGTGTGTGTGTGTGTGTGTGTGTGTGTGTGTGTGTGTGTGTGTTATTTCTATTAAAAACCAATCTGTAGTTTTAGTGATTGCTCAGGATTTTAGTTTAAAATGTATGTCACACAAATCTTGACATTTTTAAGACTTGACCAAATCTTTTTTCATTCTTCAACTGTTCTTCAACTTCCACCCAGTTTGGGTGAGTCTGGGCCCATGAGGTCATCAGATTCCTGTTCTTGACTGAACAGACACACAATGTGGTCTCCTATTGTTGTAGCCCATCCGAGGTTTGATGATTTGTGGCATGGTGACATGCTTTTCTGCTCACCACAGTTGTGAAGAGTGATTATATACAAATTTACACACCCATGCTATTAAAATATCAGGTTTTTATAATGTAATAATATGAACCAAGATAAATGTGAAAGATCTTTAAGGAAAAGTAAAAGCTTACCATCATGTAGTTGTACACAGCCTTAAACTAACACACTGATTGAAGATCTTGTGGTGAAAGTTGTGTTCTTCTCCAGTTTACTAGCAGACACCTGAAGGTTTTGCAGTAAAATCAACTGGTTTTGAAGACCGGGGTTCAAGCCCCAGCACCGCCAAACTGCCATCAAGGCCCACAACCACAACCCTCCCATAATCCCCACCCCCTGCTCCAGGGGCTCTGTATCATGGCTGACCCTACGCTCTGACCCCAACTGTCCAAGGATAGGATATACAAAGAAAGACTTTATGTGAAAAAATAAAGGCTACTAAAAAAATTCAATACAAATTTGTAGCTCTTCATGACACCTTGCAGCCTATAACGCTAGCACCAACATGCTGCA
>JAUCMX010000013.1:24028259-24063259 GCA_033459395.1 Hemibagrus guttatus
TG
This sequence comes from Hemibagrus guttatus, assembly GCA_033459395.1. NCBI lineage: Eukaryota > Metazoa > Chordata > Actinopteri > Siluriformes > Bagridae > Hemibagrus > Hemibagrus guttatus. The sequence goes on from JAUCMX010000013.1 coordinate 24,028,262, forward strand.
TATGCTGGAATTAGCATAACAAAGATGTGTTCTGAGTAGCCGAGGTGGGGGCGGGGCTCTCCACAGTACGTGCTGGGGATGATTGTAAAACATGATCCAGCACATTCACCGTCCTCGTTGTCCACATGCAGATGGGAGTTAGAGAGCACTGATTTGAGATTTGCATGGTTTAAATCTCCAGTGATAATAAATAGTCCATCAGGGTGAGCATTCTGCAGATCGCTAATAGCCTTGTAGAGACAGAAAAAATATTAAAAAGACGATCAATCCTGTTAGCTTTAGCGGCCTCCTGGTGGTCCAGCGGCAGCATCCCACACTCTCATTGCCGCGGCCCGGGTTCGATTTCGGGGCAGGACGCCAACACAGCCACTGAAGAATTAACTCTCAGTGCCAGTCCCAAGCCCGGATAAAATGGGAGGGTTGCGACAGGAAGGGCATCCAGCATAAAACCTGTGCCAAATCGAAACATGCGGATCAAATGATCCGCTAAAACAGCAGATCCTGCCATTGCGTGGGACAAACACTAGTAAAAAAAAAAAAATAAAATCCTGTTTGCTTTGGATGGTTTTATCAGCTGTTCTTCTTCTTTCCTGTGTGCAGGTGAATACAGATTCTGACTCATCAGCTCTCTTCTCTCTGCACTCTGTCTCCGACGCAGCTTTGTTTTTTCTCCTTCAGGTGAATGTTTTTGGATTCGGAGCTGATCAGGAGGGGAACTGGCACCATTACTGGGAGGAGAACACGATGAAAAGCGCCTTCAAAGAGACGGGCGTCCATAACGCAGAGTTCGAGTACAACATCACACAGCTTCTGGCTCAGAAAGGCAAAATCAGACTGTTTAAAGGCATTTAGATCTTACAAGAAAGCTCTCGATAGGGTGCTCCATTCAACACACGCTTGATCCGAAGTGAAGGCCGAGTGCAACAGGACGTGATCCAGAGCTCAGAGCCGAACAGCGGTGAAGGGTTCTACTGTGGGGTCCTACAGTGTTTCTGTGGCTGAGACTCAAACTCACAACCTCCTGGTCACTAACATATCATCTTCACTGACACTATCATGTATTTTATGGTCCATCCTGTTCATTTATGTCTCACTCACTTCCAGGTTTGGGGTTTTATTTAATTTATTCTTAGTCACTTTTAGGCTGTATGGGGTTCATTTTTATTCATTTTAATTATTTCCTGGTCCTCTGACTTGTGTGAAGCAGAAAGTTCTGGAACTCAGCCTTCATATGGAAAACTCCATAGAGTTCTGTCATAGAGAGAGATCTGAATTGAATTAGTCTCTTTGTGGAATTCAGTTCAGCTTTATTCTTTTCTACTCACCTCCCAGTTCTCAGATTTCAGGTTTCTTCAGTTTTAGTCACTTAAAATAGCAAGCAAGCTAGAGATTAGACAAATCAGTACAGAGAGACAGTCAGAGAGAGAGACAGACAGAGAGAGAGAGACAGACAAAGAGAAAAAGAGACAGACAGAGAGAGAGTCAGGGAGACAGATAAAGATAGAGAGAGAGCTGTTTTGAGCAGGATACAGTATAGTGTTCAGACTCCTCTCTTCCTAAGTGCCTTCACTAACACTGTGTTTTATAAATCTCACTTTTTACATGTACTACATGAGGAAGTATTTGATAAAAATAAGGTGATTTGGTTGCAGCACTGTGAGAATGTAAACTCTTTAACTTTCCATCTTTGTATACGGGATGAAATAAAGGGATGCAGCTGTAACACTGTCGTTGTAGTGGGTTGAAAAACATTCCAGCAAACGACCTTCTCCAGCAGAAATAACACACACTGTACACTGGACAAAGAAAGTGGTCTAGTCTTTAACTGAACTGAAGCCGACTAATAGATTGTGGAATAAAGTGCAGGAATTATTGTTGGAGGTCCCTTTCCTCTGGTGGAGCAACAATACGTTGACCTTATAAGGTAGGTATACTGTATGTAGATATATCTGTAATTATTATTAATGCTTTTTATCTTTATTCTTATTATATAAGTACATTAACATGAAGTGCTGATGCCTAAAATCAGAGTAAAGGTATTTATCTCCAAAAGCAGAGGAATAAAATGAACAGCAGTCTGCTATCGAACACAACATCTTTTCCAGTCCCTCTAGACATGAGCATAAAATCAAGCAAATGCCACGATCTTGCAATATTTTCAGAACAACTCCGAGAGAGTTACATGTGTCTTCAGTGGGAGGAGTTTAAATGAAGAATCCTGCGCTTGTGATTTCACCAATTCAAGCAGATTTCCACAAAAAAGCACCACAAATTATGTGATAAAGTCATGTATTTTTAGCCTTAAAACGCACAAAAAACCCCTCGGCGTAATCCTGTAAGGGAAAAAAAGAAAAAGTGGAAAAAGGAGTTCATGCATTGAACACTAGATGTCGCAGTCGCACCAAAGTATGGGCACGGCAGCACCCTTTCAGGATCATGAGCGATCCTCTGTGTTAGCAATCGAGAGGAAACAATCAGGAAAACGATCACACAAATGGACTTGTGTGAAGCAGAACCTGATGGAACTGCAGACTTCAGAGTGATCGCCAAAGACTTTATAATAACCTCATGTTCACTGGAATTCTGCTTTTCCTCTGTTTATTCCATTCCTGGTTCTTGTTTGAAGCTCATGAAGTTTTAGTTATTTCCTGGTTTTCTGGATGCATGGTTTAAAACATTACCGCCATGATCTTGCATTTTTTTCATAATTACTACAGATTTGTGAGCGGAACATCTGAGTGTGACATGTTTGTCTTCACTGAGAGGAGTCTAAAAGAACCATCTTGTGCTTGTTATTTCAACAATCAGTAGTCCCATGTCAGGATGGCTGAGCGGTCTGAACCTTCCATCTCAAATAAAGAGGATTCTGGTCTCCGAATGCAGGCGTGGGTTTAACTCCCTCTGGGATGTGTAAGTCATTAAGGCTCTGGGTTGTTGATTCGGAGGATCGACCAGCACTGCAAAGCTGCCACTGTTGGGCCCCTGAGGAAGGCCCTTAACCCTCTCTGGTACAAGGGGCTGCATCATGGCTGACCCTGAGCACAGACCACAACTTGCAAAGCTGGGATATGTGAAGAAAGAATTTCACTGTGTAAAGTAGATATGACAAAAAGGCTTCTTCTAGTTTTCCACACAAAAGCACCACAAATTTACGGCAAAAAAAAAAAAAATCACAAAAAGCCTCGGTGGAATCCTGAAAGGATCTAAAAGAAAAAAAATGAAAAGAAAAGAAGGAGGTCATGCATTGAATACTAAATGTCGCAATTACACCAAAATATCAACACGTAAGAATCAATCAAGAAAACATTAATTAATTACCCAATTAATCAAGTAATTAATTTGATTATTATCTATTCATTACTGAACACGATGTTACACATAGTAATAAAATCCGATTATAGCAATAGTACCTTGTGTCCAGGAAGTGTAACATCTCATACTGTAACTGTTCTCAAAGTAATAATCACAATGTATGAACAAATAAACAGATTATTAATAAATACTTACATATCAATACAATGCTTGCTTTCGGCTGCTCCCTGTTCGGGGTCACCACAGTGGACCAACTGGTCCGCACAACAACTTGGCAAATGTTTTACGCCAGATGCCCTTCCTGACGCAACCCTCCCATTTTTCCGGGCTTGGGACCGGCACTGCATCCAGTGGCTGGGGTTGAGGCATTGGCAGGAATCGAACCCGGGCCTTCCGCATGATAGGTGGGTAACCTACCACTGAGCCACCAATGCCCCTTACATATCAATACAATGAATAATACAAAATTAAAAGACATTCTGTGTGTAGAATTAATGTGGATGTGTGATTATTGCTGTTAACTGGGAGCCATATCATAGCTGACCTCACAAATTGGAATAAGCTTTATTTAAAAAAAAGAAAAAAAATGAATCAGTCAATCAATCAGGAAGGCAGGCAGTGTAAGATATGTGATGAATAAAGGCTTCTTCTTCTGCACTTCCTGAAAAATAGCTTATTAATAGACCTGGAGACTTTAGAGTTCATTTTATTAATGTGTGTTTGTTTGTTTGGTTGGTTGGTTGAGTTTGGTTGTTTTGTTTGTTGGTTGTTTGTTTTTTGTTGGGGTTTTTTTGGTTGTTTGTTTGGTTAGTTGGTTGGATTGTGTGTTAGGTTGGTTGGGTGGTTTGTGTGTTAGGTTGGTTGGTTGGTTTGTGTGTTAGGTTGTTTGGTTGGTTTGTGTGTTAGGTTGGTTGGGTGGTTTGTGTGGTTGGGTGGTTTGTGTGTTAGGCTGGTTGGGTGGTTTGTGTGTTAGGTTGGTTGGTTGGTTTGTGTGTTAGGTTGGTTGGGTGGTTTGTGTGGTTGGGTGGTTTGTATGTTAGGTTGGTTGGGTGGTTTGTGTGTTAGGTTGGTTGGGTGGTTTGTGTGTTAGGTTGGTTGGTTGGTTTGTGTGTTAGGTTGGTTGGGTGGTTTGTGTGTTAGGCTGGTTGGGTGGTTTGTGTGTTAGGCTGGTTGGGTGGTTTGTGTGTTAGGTTGGTTGGGTGGTTTGTGTGTTAGGCTGGTTGGGTGGTTTGTGTGTTAGGCTGGTTGGGTGGTTTGTGTGTTAGGCTGGTTGGGTGGTTTGTGTGTTAGGCTGGTTGGGTGGTTTGTGTGTTAGGCTGGTTGGGTGGTTTGTGTGTTAGGCTGGTTGGGTGGTTTGTGTGTTAGGCTGGTTGGGTGGTTTGTGTGTTAGGCTGGTTGGGTGGTTTGTGTGTTAGGTTGGTTGGGTGGTTGTTTTTTGAAACGGTCCTTGTTTGCAGTGTTCACATGGTGATGAGTCACAGGGGAAAACCCATGAGATTAAATTACTGCTGGATGCTAAATTTAACTAGTGTGTAATTTTAGCCATAAAAGGTATTTGTGTTTTTTAACCTGAGTGACACAGCCGTGTTTCTCACATGTAGTGGAGGCCATAATGAAATGTAATTAAATAAATAAATAAATAAATAAATAAATACAAGAATTCACAAAGGAACATTTGTGTTTGAACCGAGCAGAAGAGAAGAGGAAATGTCACTACAACAGGAACGGAAAAATTTGCCTTCTAGAGTTGGTGTAATGATATCTGGCCAACAGGGGGCTGTGTGTGTGTGTGTGTGTGTGTGTGTGTGTGTGGTAGTAGTCATTATGGTATGATTTGCATCATGTGTTTTCCATGTGGAAGTCTGTAATTACGGACTCAGTGTCACACTGCAGACAGAAGGCAGTCTGTTTAATCTACACTCATCCTTAATCCTCTCTCTTTCTCTCTCTCTCTCTCCTTCTATTTTTCTGTATTTTCATCTCTTTTTCTGACTGTCTGTTTCTGTCTGTCTTACTCTTACTCTTACTCTGCTTTTGCCTTCTCCTACTTTCTCTCTCGATCATAGAGAGACACAGAAATGAATTAATGATACTCGTTAACTAAGCGGTTTGTGACGAGTGTTTAGTGGAGACGCAGAAGCACAGAAAAAAATCATGCCTGAAAATTTATACAGCAGTGTGACAATACTTTTCACAGCAAATCATTCACTGTGTGTGTGTGTGTGTGTGTGTGTGTGTGTGTGATGAGGACTGAGGAAATGGAGTTAGGAAGAGCAAAAGAAAATAAACAGTTCAGTAAAAGTCCCTACAGATCCTACTCTAAGCAGCTGAGGTTCACAAACCCCTCCACTGGATCCTACTCCAGCTAGTGTGACTCTACAGGATAATCCAGTTGGGGAAGTTATTTTATGTCAGTGTATGTTGTGTAAATTAAATCATGTTGTAAAAATTAAATTGAATAAATATTCCTGTCATCACTTCCTGCTCCTTCTGCTGTGTGACACCTGGAATGAAAGTGTGTCATTATTTAATTGTACAGATCAGGAACATTTATTATTTTATTTTCTCATACATTTGTTGATGCTAACATAATTTTATGAAATTTATGAAAGATATCCCTGCCGCTCAGACTCCTGATCCTTCACCACATGAGTCACTGTGTGAGTGTAGAGTGTAGAGCTGAGAAGAGTAATTATTCATAATCACACATAATCTGGTCATTTCATCATAACCTGGTGACACCCAGGAGAAGATAGCTTCCATTCTCAGTTTCTTTCTTCCTCTCAGGGAGTTTGAGTTTGAATGAAACGCTTCAGTTATTATAAAATAATCACCATCACAGCACCCTGTCAGCTCCTGGAGCACGTCATGGAGATTCTGATCCCTTGAAAGTCAGAGATGAAGCCACCCTTCACAAACACCGCACAATAGCACCAGGCCGAGAGTCATGAGGTCAGAACATTTCAAAGAGCGGCAGAAAGTTTCTGGTCTTATTCTCCTCTCCCTCTCTTTTCATACACAGGTGTGTGTGTGCAGGTATGTGTCCATCGCCCATGTTTATAAACAGGGTGTGTGTCGGGGGGGGGGGGGATGTCTCCCAGAGTAACCTGCAGTGACTGAGGAAACCCATGCCACTGAATTACACCCATTTTACCTTTTTCAACTCCTGGTGCTATGTGTTCCCCAGGTAAGTGACGCACCCGTACCTGGCCATCCACGTGATGTAAAAGAAAACGTGATTCATCAGACCAGGCCACCTTCTTCCATTGCTCAAGTGCTGTCATGCACTGTGTATTCTGACACAGGTTTCTATCAGAACCAGCATTAACTTCTTCAGCAATCTGAGCAACAGTAGCTCGTCTGTTGGATCAGATCACACGGGCCAGCCTTCACTCCTCACGTGCATCAATGAGCCTCGGCCGTCCATGACCCTGTCTCCGGTTCACCACTGTTCCTTCCTTGGACCACTTTTGATAGATACTGACCACTGCAGACCGGGAACACCCCACAAGAGTAACATAGTAAAGGACAGAACAAAACAGGTAGAATGGAGAACAAATTAAATATTAAAACTGAAAAGAAGATCATTTAAAAGTAATAGAATTAAATGAAGCAGAATTAAATATGGAACAGTATATCACAGAACGAAGCAGAACAGACGAGTGTGTTTACAGTGTGTTTATCAGCTCATTTACATTGTGCTGTTGTGTTCAGTCTCAGTCAAGTGTGATTCTGACCAGCGTTTCTTTCACTTCCTTTATATTCTATGCACAGCAGCCCACAGCACGACTCACACACACTTCACCTTTTTTTCCACTACACTAACACACACATTTCAGCCTTTGTGCTGTTAGTCATGCAACTGGAATCAAATGGAGTGCAGATTAATAAAATCTTTCACACACACACATACTCACACACACACACACACACAGTGTCAAAGTCATGTGAAATGCCTCAGAGTGCCACACCCTGCGATCCCACAGTCCTTTTTTTTCTCCTTTTGGTTCCTCCTCCTGGTTTTTTTTTTGGTCTCTTTCTCAGCTCTGACTCTCTTCCACACGTTCTCCTCTCCTTTCTTGACATTTATCACTCTTTCAGTTTGCTTGTTTGTGGCTTATAGGGCTTTTCCGTTTCCGATAATCAGGTTTCCTGATTTTTCACAAGGATTTTAAAAGAACAGAAAGCGCAGATGCTGAAGGTTTACACTGGAACATATAACTCTATAACTCTTTAGTTGTATGTGTTTCAGTATAAAGTGAAGCTCCAAAACTGTAGAAACAATTCTTTCACAGATCCATTTGTGTTCCAAACTATTAAGAAACACAATTTTAACTATCATTACGCATGTATCTTATACAGTTTCACACCCTCAGATCAGATCAGTGATGAAAACATTTTCCATATATAACACTGTTATAAAGCACTAATTAACCCTCCCACACATGAGCAGTTTAAATTAATAAATAATGGAATGGAATTAGATACGTCATCGTAGGCTGGAAGGATGTTTCTAACGTCACAGCAAAACAAATGAGCAACCTAATTATTAATGAATTAACCTTACCATAAGAAGAAGCTGCTTTCGGCTGCTCCCTGTTCGGGGTCGCCACAGCAGACCAACTGGTCCGCACAACAACTGGGCGAATGTTTTACGCCGGATGCAACCCTCCTATTTTTCCGGGCTTGGGACCAGCACTGCATCCAGGGTGGGGATCAAACCAGGGCCTTCTGCATGATAGGCGAGAAACCTACCACTGAGCCACCAATGCCTCTTACCATAAAAGAGAGGAATAAAACCAGCAGCAGCTTTGAAGATTCTTTGAAGATAATATCAAACAAAACCTCAGGGATTTATACAATCCTCCAGCATTATGCTATAAAAGATTCATACAGTGTTTATGAATGTGTTATGAACGTTCTCGGCTGTCATGATGGAAAATATTGTAAAATGAATGCAGGAAAAAAACTCATGCTATGGATTTTTTTTTAAATAAATTGCTTTCACTAGTATATACATTTTCAAAGTAACATTATGTTCAAAATATATAACGTTACTATATATTATATTATTATTATTATTATTATTATTATTATTATATTATTATGTTATTATTATTATATGAACTTCAATCCTCTGCAATTGATTCCATAAAGGTGTATTATTAATATATATCTCTATATATAATATATCTCTATATATAATATATATCTCTTATTGTTTCCGTAGCAATATATATATATATATACACACACACATATATGTAAGCATATATATATATATATATATATTTCTACGGAAACAATAAGAGAGCGAGTGCATTAATATGCGCTGTGATGTGCAGCTGCTCTACTGTCAGATCTGTTGCTGGAAATGACTCAACAGCTTCAGGTTCGGGACTTAATCGGCGCAGTGGTGTAGTATTGCAAACAATAATATTTGTCTCGGATTCTGGGTTGAAGATGTGAAGGTCAGCAGAAACGGCATGCGTCACACTCGCCATGCCCATAGAAACACTGGGCATATTTATTGGGCAACAATGTGTGTTTCATTCGGTTCAAAACAAATTCCTCCTGACTGCTGCCCTCTCTTTCTGTCTACTTCTACTCTCTCTCTTTCTCGCTCTCTCTGCAGCACAACATTTTTATAACTTTTCCATGTAAACACAAATGCCACAAGAAACAAAGACACACACACATACATACATTTGTTGATGTCCTGCTTTGCTTACAAACTTTGCTTTCCCTGTTGCTGTGCTCTGTATCACCTACATTATGAGTGTGTGTGTGTGTGTGTGTTAGTTCCTTAGGCACGATGGGCCTTGTTGAAACATGTGGAAACATCTAAGGCAAATTGGGATTGGTACAAACACACACGCACGCACACACACACACACACACACACACACACAAACACACAGACACACACACCTTGTGGGCGCACAGTAAAATTCCAGAAATGCCTCCAGCATTGAACAACAGCACAACAGGTGAGCTTCTGTTCTCATTATACGGTCTGAGCAGCTTTCCCTTCAGGCAAATGAATGAAATAATGCAAAAATGTTATGCTTGTTTGTTTTCATAGCACACATAATTAATAATTAATAATAATGATTTCAACAACAGCCTTCATTAAGTCCATCCATCCATCAGTTTTCTGTAGAGCTTCTTGTACAGAGTTGTGGAGAAGCTGCAGCCCATGCCAGGGGACTTGGGGCCCAAGGCCAGGGACAGAGGGTTGCTTTAGCTCCTCCTCCACTCCTCAGACTGACCCTTTATCTCCCTGGACTGGTCGTTTTTGGGGTCAAAGTCGGAGGAGTAGAGGAGCAGAACCTGCTGTCCATCGCCATTCATAGGTATGTCACATTGCAGGACTTGTTGGACGATTCCCAGATACATACCTGTACCTCTTCAGTTACCTGTAGTCAGTAGGAGAAGCGGAGAAGTTCCTCTTTAAATTCTTCAAGAATCTTCAAGCACTCCCAGTCCTGTTTTGTGCAGCTCGTCTTCATGCACAGGTCAAACCTCCTAAAGTTCAGAAAGCATTTGTATCACTGTAACCAGTGGAGCTTTTGCTCACATACCACATCAACTTGCCAGAGCAGGCGCGCTCTAAAAACTCCTCTCGTGTGCATACAGAGATAGGTATGTTAGATAACTGACACAGTGAGATACATATTTATCTTTAGTTTAAATTCCTGATTAAATACACATCACCCGCCCTGCCACGATTCAAAAGATAACCAAGAAATAATGCATTTTACCTTTAATACAATTTCATTTCTGAGTGCTTTGTTCGACTGAAGCAGGGTGAAGGAGTTGTGGATACGACTTAGCTACAAATAAGTGACAACATCAAACAGAATAACAAAGCAGGAATTGGGTGTGGTCACATCTGTGGCACAGGATGGCAAATTACATTTAGAGCACTTTTAACATTTACAGTTGAGGGATATGGCATGCTGGGATTTGAACTCACTGCCTTCTGATTAGACATCCAATATCTTAACCACTGAGTTACAACTGCCCACCCTACACAAAAACCTCACCACTCCACATCTGTACCACACCTGTGCAGTTCATCCAAACACCATAAAGATCTTCATGTCATTCTGATGGAAATCTGCTGTGTTGAATATAATAGAATCCTTTCCAGTAGTCTGAAAATGAAGCTGATACTGTAAGGCACTTACTTCTTTTGTCTTGTATATCAAATAAATTGGTACTGACAGTTGTTTTTACCCCATCTTGGCCACACTATGTCTAAAAAAAATGAGCTGAGTTAGCCCCATTGTCACGTCTCCGCGAGAATCTACACTTCAAAGAGAGCACTCCCCCGAGTTCTAATTAATCACATGCCTTGCTTCCGGTTCTCACGGACATTTAAACCCCACACACTTCCTGGTCTGACGCAAAGTATCATCCCATTTAAGACATACCGAGCGTTTAAATTCTCTGCCTAGTTTTCTGTGTTTGACCTTTCCTGTTTTCTCCGGTTCTGATTCTGCCTTGCCTTTGATTGTGATACTTCACCTCCCGTGGATCCAGCAGATTTACAGGCAACGATAGTGCACCAGGGTGCCATGATACACACCTTCCAAGATCACGTCAAAGCATTGCAGGCTACTAACGTGCAGCTCCAACAACAGCAACAGCAACCCAAGGTACCCAGCTCCCCTCCTTCTGTTCTCGCTCCGCATGTGGTTTCTCCCCAAATGGCGCTACCGGAAAAAAACAGACTTCAGACTATGCTACTACTGCGGCCAACCGGGCCACCAAGTGTATTGCTGCCCAGAAAAATCGTCCATGCCTCAGGTGGGTGAAGCCATGTTGTCTTCCAAAGTTTTGTTACCCGCGTTACTGCACCACTCTCAAAAAACCTCTCCTGTTTCAGCACTAATTGACTCTGGGGCGGCTGTCAACATTATTGAGCAAGGACTCGTAGAGGAGTTACACATCCCTACCATCCCATGCACACCCCCTCTACGAGTGACGGCCATCGACAACCAACCAATCGGGGAGGGGTTTCTGTACCACCACACTCCGCCCCTGACCATCCAAATTTGGCTGTTTCACCAAGAAGAACTGGTTTTCTATGTCATCACTTCAACCACTAACCCCATTATCTTGGGCTTACCATGGTTACAGCAGCATGAGCCACTGATCTCCTGGAGATAGGGGGACTTTCGTAGAAAAGAAAGATGGGGGACTTCGGCCTTGTATTGACTATCGAGGCCTCGACGCACTCACAGTCCGCTACCCCTATCCTCTACTCTTGGTGCCGGTGGCTCTGCAACAACTAAGGGGAGCTAGAGTCTTTTCCAAACTGGATTTAAGGAGCACGTACAATCTGATCCGAATTCGAATGGGAGATGAATGGAACACAGCCTTCCACACCACTCGTGGACACTTCAAATACCTGGTCATGTCGTATGGACTCACTAATGCCCCAGCCGTGTTCCAGTCGCTAGTCAATGAACTATTCAAGGACATTTTAAACCTGTTTGTTTGCTTACATATATGATATTCTCATCTATTCTGCCTCTTTGGAGGATCATGTTCGTCATGTGTGCATTGTGCTTACTCGCCTGCCCCAGAATAATCTCTACGTCAAGCTGGAAAAATGCGAATTTCATCACCGCACTATGATCTTTCTGGGACATGTACTTTTCCTCACGGGAGTTGAAATCCAAAAATCTGGCGGTCACCAAATGGCCAGTGCCGGCCACAGTGAAGGAGTTACAGCGGTTCCTTGGGTTCGGTAACTTCTACCGGTGCTTTAACTACAGCACCGTCGCTGGCCCTTTAACGTCCTTGCTTAAGGGGAAACCTGGGACACTGCACTGGTCAGAGTCGGCTCTGGAAACTGTCTTTAGACCCATGTGCAGCCCCGTGCTTTGAATTTTGACTTGTAAATGTTCATCTCTTCCTAAACACCACCTGAAGACCCATGATTGTGACACATTATAAACAAAAACATGCTCAAAAAGTATGTAAACCCCAAACGTCACACCCAAATGTGCTTCTTCCCCAAACTGTTACCACAAACTGGAACTGGAGTCTCCACAATATCCCAACATCAGTGTCTGATCTGACTAATGCTCCAGTAGCTGAATAAACACAAATCCTCTCAGTTACTCTCCAACATCTAGTGTAAAGCCTTCTCAGAAAACTGAAGGCTGTTATAGCAGGGGACCGACTTTGTAACCAGCTTGATTCTGTATTAAGCTTATTTGGAAATGATGATTTGGAGATGATAAACCAGCACATGTGAGTGTGATAGACAGGTGTCCGGATATTTATGACCATATAGCATTGCTTAGTTCTGTTTCTGCTTGCAACTTTTAGCTCTCTATCTTAAAACAAACCTGTGAAAATGCAAAAATTGGCCATGTCTCAGTTAACACTGTTAGTAACACCTACAGTAAAATATTGTGGTGCAAGAAGTTTTCATCTTCAGAACTGAATGGGGTAAAATGAAACTATTATAAAAGAACCTGAACCTTCAGTCTGCCAAAGTTTGGGAGAAACTTCACATTTCAGCAGATGAATGATCTCAAGCACAAACCAAAGAAACAAAGGAGTGTGTCACGATCACAAAACAACATCCAATCAACCTAAAGAACCTGGAGCAAATCTGACAGGAAGAACGAGTGAAAATCCCTTCCAAGCAGTGTGCAGAGCTGGTCAGATCTTACCCCAACAGAGATAAAGCTGCTACTGTACACTGACAAGGCATAACACTATGACCACCTGCTTAATATTGTGTTGGTCCCCCTTTTGCTGACAAAACAAACCTGACCCATCATGCACTGTGTATTCTGACCCCTTTCTATCAGAACCAGCATTAACTTCTTCAGCAATTTGAGCAACAGTAGCTCGTCTGTTGGATCGGACCACACGGGCCAGCCTTCGCTCCCCACGTGCATCAATGAGCCTTGACCCTGTGAGCCTTGGCCACCCATGACCCTGTCTCCGGTTCACCACTGTTCCTTCCTTGGACCACTTTTGATAGATACTGACCACTGCAGACCGGGAACACCCCACAAGAGCTGCAGTTTTGGAGATGTTCTGATCCAGTGGTCTAGCCATCACAATTTGGTCCTTCATCAAACTCGCTCAAATCCTTACGCTTGTCCATTTTTCCTGCTTCTAACACATCAACTTTGAGGACAAAATGTTGACTTGCTGCCTAATATATCCCACCCACTAACAGGTGCCATGATGAGGAGATCATCAGTCTTATTCACTTCACCTCTCACTGCTCACAGTGTTATGGCTGATCAGTGTAGCTACCAAGTACTGTTCTCAAGGAGTGCAAATTTATTCAAGCAGCATTGTAGTAGAATGTGTTTTGTTGCTGTTATTGTTTATTGTTTTTTTGGATCGTCTGACAAATAGTGAATTTTAACTTTGATCATTTCCTTCAAGAACATATTGGTTAGCAATAAACATGCTTGCTGGAACATTCTGTGAAAATACCATGAGCTCCATTTGACTTTTCAGCTACAGATTACTCTTCCAAGCTACGGTAGACATGTGCATGTGTTTGAGTTGAAATATTGTACATGGTATTTCTCTAGCATTTGGGAAGACTGTGTGCACATCCACACAGAAACCTTTTAAACCTTAGAATGCATTTCTATTCAAATGGCCCAATTTCCCTTGTAAAGAAACTCTGCTCTGAAACTGACAATAGCACCAAGGACAAAACCTTCAGCTCTGAGCTTTAGGGACTATGGAGGTTGTGCAAACCTTAACCTTAAGAAGCTTAACCTTCAACTGCTCAGCTGTATCCTGTCTCTATCCTGTTTCTAAATAATGTGTAAAGTCAGCAAATGCAGCTTATGCGACAGCATGATTTATGAGCTCACAGGCATGCATAAGACAGCATGGATAATTTAACTGTTTTGCATTATCAGTACCTGATCCTGAGCTCTTCTGTTAATAGTGCAAACAATTAGTTTCCCCAGGAAGGAACACTAAACCATTCGTGAAATTTAATATCCTGAAACCCTGCAGGTAAACTCTGCTCTTAAACCTGCTACTCAATGATCCACCTGGAAAACAAATTTACAGCACAGTGCCGCTAATGCTATCTGTTCCATGGGCATGCGTGTGTAACTGATTCTGTGCCAGCTCTTAATCATAGTAAGTCTGGTTAAGTAGTCTCACTTAGAAAGTTTATCTGACTTTCCTTTCTTGTAACCTAAGGTGAATTCTCACATGCTGTAAAAATAACCAAGCTGGAGAGTTAAAACTCTAATAATCATGACCCATACCCAGTGGTTCGCCCTGATGCTGAAAGAGGAAGTATGTATTGGTTTAATGGTGTAATGAAGTTAAGTTGCCTTTATTTGTCACATATGCATTTATTCTTCCTTCGCATATACCTGTCACAGAGCGCTGCAGATGACGATGATGAACCGAGCTGATGCAGCCGGTGTAAAAGGAATCAGACCCAACGCGGAGTTAGACGGCGGACAGGGGTTTTATTGAACAAAAGAACATACAGCACACAGACGTAACACAAAGACGAAGACTGGCAAAGTAACGACGACAGACGGCCACTATAAATAAGGAACATGATTACAGACACATTAGGAACAGGTGACAGGCATGAACACATTAGGGAAAGGCGTGGCTAGAACAAACACATGACTAAATAAACAAAACCCCTGCTGAAGGCCCTCTAGTGGTCCATCGGGGGCACCTGCCCCCGTAACAACACCATCCTCGAGGGTTGGGGTCAGAGCCAGCCATGATGCAGCTCCAAGGCTCAACAGTAGCAGCTGGGGTGAATATGTGAGTCTGTACCAAGGACTGATTCTCAGCTGGTTTGTTTGAGGAAGGAGCTAATAATCACAAAAGTCACATTTTTTGCATGTTGAATAATAATGAACAACTTTAACCCATCACCAAACCTTCTCCCATGTGCTGGGGTTTGTTTCAGTCTACAGATAAGCTGTGTTTGAATTTCTCTACTGTATGACTTGTGTGAATTTAAGGTCAAAGATAAGGCAAATTCTGTTGAATTAAAAACTGGTTATTTATCTTTCATGTCACACACTCTTTATATAGATATTTCATTTTCTAACACACTCGCTCAGACGTATGTGAATATCAAAACTTTCTGGAAAACTGCAAGACAGAGGCATGGCACTAGAGTGGATCCGGCAGCTTGTTGGAGCAGGAAGTAAAGAGACTGTGATTCTGTGGAAATTACAGAGACCTGAACTTTTACACTACTCTGCTGTTCTCAGCCAGAAAGAATTGAGTTCTCTATTGAGAAATGCTGGATTGGTTGAGTATGTAGAGTCCTCACAGTTCCAACCTTTGTGATAAGTCAGTATGGTAGAGTTCAATCAACAGAGAGCGAGTAAGAAGGTTGATAAGGTGAGTGGTTATAGCGATAAAAACAGACAGATTAAAATCCTACACGCGCTACACTTATAACAGGTGTTGAGTGAAAGCAGTGAAGTGAGAATTCTTTATGGAGTGCTGTTCAAACGCATTTAAGCAGAACAAACAAAATATTGTAATGAGGTTAGCCCTTTGGTCCTCCACTTCAAAAACACAATTTTTGCCTTTTCTCTCCTTCCGTCACACACATTAACCATGCTGCTCTGTGTTTGTAAAGCCTTCAGCGGCTTTTTATTACGGTAAACCTCAGAGGTGTAGCAGCTGGCAGACAGGTACAAAGAAGACGGAAAGAGAGGACAGACAGGCAAAGAGAGGACAGACAGGCAAAGAGAGGACAGACAGGTAAAGAGAGGACAGACAGGTAAAGATCTTCTTTTGGACATTATTTCCATGTGTGTCAGTAATTCACACATTCACATGTGTGTGTGGAGAGAGAAATGTCACCTCCTCATGAGCAGTGATGATGATGAACATATTTCTTTGTATCTATATTTACAGTTTTGTCAGAGGGACATATATTTATCTCTTTTATACATCTGAGGAACGGAGGGTTAAGGGCCTTGCTCAGGGGCCCAGCAGTGGCAGCTTGGTGATCTGGGATTTAAACTCACAACCTTATGATCAGTAGCCCAACACCTTCACCACTAAGCTACCACATCCCATCTATTTTATGAAGGCAAACTATATAGTTTTTATTAGTTTTTTATTTGTCTAAAATGATGATACCTGTGCTCTGTCTTGAAGCTGGGGCATCCAACTCAAACTCAGCATTTTTGTGAGCATGTGACGGCTCACAGTGTGAGACTCTTCATTTATATTATCTACTCTTTTGATTAACAGCAATAACTGGCTCTGGAAGTAGAACAGGTGGAATTTTAGGAAGAGCAAACAAAATAAATATTTGCATTCATTAAGTCATAGTATTTATTCTACTAAGTAAATAACACACACTGAATTGTATTCATTTTCAGATGTTTGTAGGGCTCTGGGGTTAAGCGCTGAATCAATGTTAAGCTTGACACGTTTCTATGACACGTGAGTTTTAAGCAGCAGCATGGCAGGATGCGGTTTCATGTGTGCTGAACTGTGACGTGTACAGTTTTACAGTCAGGGTCTCGCTTCGGTTTGGTGTCCGGAAAAAAAATACACACAAAGTCACTCCTTCAGGTTCTAGATTACTATCATGTTCTTCTGCAAGATGATGTGTTTGTGAACTTACGTCTCCTGCAGTGGAGAAAACTCTCATTTGGTACTGATGCACAGGTTGTTTTGCAAGTTTGACAACATGATACTTCACTCTTGTTTGTGATCAGCTATATCAAATACTTCCTGCTCAAGTTTTTAATCATATGCTGAAATCACACATCATCACCAGTGGAGTAGAGCTGCATGACTTAGTTAGTGCTTTGTGTCTGTCTGGATTAGCACTGAGTGCTCTTACACATAGCTCAAGTTTCTAAAGATGCCTTTTACTAAAGATTTCCGTGGAAAGGAACGTTGATGAGTTTGACGTATTTTTTGAGAGCTGGTGGCTCTGTGGAAGTGGTTAAGGCTCTGGGTTGTTGACTGGAAGGGTTCAAGCCCCAGCACCACCAAGCTGCCACTGTTGGGCCCTTGAGCAAGGCCCCAACCCATCCTGCTTCAAGGGTGCTGCATCATGGCTGACTTTGTGCTCTGACCCCAAACCCCAAGTTTAGGACATGCGAAGAAAGTATTTCATTGTGCTGTAGTGTATATGTGACAAATAAAGGCAGCTTAACAACTAACTTAATTAAAAAGAGAGTTCAGTCGCCTTCAACCTGGGAAGGCTGCAGGACTTGACGGCTTTAATCCCAGGGTACTCAGAGGTTTTGCTACTCAGCTATGTGCAGTTTTTCAGCACGTATTTAACCTGAGTCTGAGCATAATGACTGTATCTGCCCTGTGGACTCCCCCAAGCCCAATCAGCATCATAGGCACTGAGGTGGACATTGTGGACAACCATAAGTATCTGGGTGTCCACATAGACAACAAGCTGGACTGGACCAAAAACACTGATGCACGGTCAGAGTCACCTGCATTTCCTAAGGAGAGTCAGGTCCTTTAATGTCTGCAGAACCCTGCTGAAGATGGTCTAATACTCGGTGGTAGCCAGCGTCATCTTCTACACTGTAGTGTTCTGCGTTAGCAGGCTGAAGAGATCCGATGCGCAACAAGCTTATTAGGAAAGCCGGCTCTGTTGTGGGAGTGGAGCTGGAGTCTCTGGTTAAGGTGTCTGAGATGAAAATGCTGGGAAATGTCTCAGTATCCTTCAAAACATGTCACACCCCCTGCATGTGACACTGGAGTCCTACCAGAGCACATCTCTGAACAACTCTCTGATCTCCACTGCTCGCAACCTTGGGGTAACCATAGACAATCAACTGTCCTTTTCCTCTGATGTAACTAATGTCACACACTCATGTCGGATTCTTCTGTACAACATCAGAAGGATTCGACCATTTCTATCCACACAGGCTGCTCAGGTGCTTGTTCAGTCTCTGGTCATTTCGAGACTGGACTACTGCAACTCTCTACTGGCAGGTCTACCTCTGAATGCAATTTGTCCTAAGTTCTCTCACACCACCCCACAGGCTTCCTGTAGCTACATCAGATTGAAAACACTGATGCTTGCCTACAAAGGCACAAATGGACCAGCACCATCTTACCTCAAAGCTCTTATTATTCCTCACAGTGCACCCCACTCCCTCAGATCCACTAGCACTGCTTGACTGGTCCCACCGTCTCTCAGGGTAAGAGGTAGGTACACATTTAGAGCATCTGCCAAATGGCAGAAATGTAAATGTATCTTAAATCTGCAAATTCATGAATAAATTAAGAATATGGCCTTAGGGGTCTGTGAATAATAATTAGTGGCCTCGACTGAGTAGAAGGTATGACCTCTGCCAGGAAAGAGTTGTTTCCTTAACTACAATATTTATCATTGTTAAAAAGAGATTTAAAAAGAGATTATTATGTTCTGTGGTATGGAATGCTGCACTGAGATTGATCAACAGAAGATCAGACCTTGACCCGATCAGTCAGTCAGACATTTACTATTTTAACCAGTGCTGTCTAAATACTGGAATGAGGCCTAAGCCCTAATCAGTAACCTGTTTAGAGATTAGAAATTCATGCGCACTTTGTCTTACAGGAACACATTTCTTATTTTGAATGTATCTTGGGGCGGTGCTGGCTCAAATGGTTAAGGTTCGTTGATCTTCCTGGAAGATCAGGGTTCATGCCCCAGCACCGCTAAGCTGCCACCTTTGAGCAAGGCCCCCAACCTACCCTGCTCCAGGGGCGCTGCATCATGGCTGACCCTGTGTTCTGACCCCAACCAACAAGGATGGGATATGTGAAGAAAGAATTTCACTGTGTAGTAATGTATATGTGACAAATAAAGACAACTACCTTAACTTAAAGATGAAGCAGGTTTGCTCTGGTTTGGTGCAATAATGAAAAAGTCCCAAAAGTTCTGGAGATTATTGTATATTATTGTAGGCATCAAGCTCTAAGGTGGAATCAGAAACCTTATTACAAGCAGTCTTGGAATGCAACATCATGCAAAGCTTTTATGTAGGAATATACTGTTTTGTCCCAAGGGGGCATTGGTGGAGGGGGCATTGGTGGCTCAGTGGTAGGTTTCTTGCCTATCATGCGGAAGGCCCGGGTTAAATTCCCAGCCAATGCCTCAACCCCAGCCACTGGATGCAGTGCCGGTCCCAAGCCCGGAAAAATGTGAGGGTTGCGTCAGGAAGGGCATCCGGCGTAAAACATTTGCCAAATTGTTGTGCGGACCAGTTGGTCCGCTGTGGCGACCCCGAACAGGGAGCAGCCGAAAGCAACTTCTATACTGTTTTGTCCCATTGATTACTTCAATTGTGCATCATCATCAGCATAAAAAATAGATTTAAAAAAAGGAAGTCAACATGGTTTACAAACTCCATGTCTAAGTTGCTTATGCAAGATCTCAAACAACACAAGGGACTTTCTTTTACAAGAAAGGTTTGGTTTTCTTAGACATACAGGTGTTCTAACAGCATAACAATGGAAACTGATCCCATGCCTTCTAATGATGTTGAGAAAAGCAGAGGTCCTAAAACTGATCCTTGTGGGACCCCATATTTCACTGGCATTACCCTAGACAGTTCTCCATTTAAATCTACAAAATGGTATCGATCAGACAGGTAGGATCTAAACCATTTTAATGCCTGTCCCTGAATACCTATGTGATTTTGTAAGCGGTCTACGAGAATGTTATGATCTAAGAACCTTTAAGAACCTTTTTGCTAAGAGGATTCAGATAGGGCTGCACGATTATGACAAAAATCATAATTGTCGATTATTCCCTTGAAATTGTAATTGCGATTATTAATTACGATTATCACAATTAACATTAAATGGTGTTTTAATCTAAGCTTTATACCAGGGTTTGAAGCAACTGCATGCCATATTTTAGATTAAAAAAAAAAAAAAAACTGAAAACATTCTTCCTGAAAAATTTACTTAAGACTTAATTACTTAAGACTCAAATGTCAATTTGTCTTGGTTTCTTTAAATAATAAATAAATAAATAAATAAATAAATAAATAAATAAAAGGAAAAAATATGCATGGTATAAATAATGTTATACTAACAATAAAATTAAAACAATGGAAAAACTCTTAAGATAACCCTTAGGAAAAAAACTGTTTGCCTTATCATGTATTTTGGCCTAGAACACACGGCATAAAAACACTTCACATTTTCAGGACTTAACTAAATTTGACTTTTACAGATTTTTTGGCCAGGAACACAAGCCTGTCCACACTTTCAGGCTTTAAGGATGCACACAAACAAGTCACAATGTTTCCTCCAGTGCTGGACACTCTTTCCGAGGAAGAGCTTGTGGCAGGAATGCACAAATAGTTTAGCGCTAACTTGTAGAGTGCTGCGAATTGTTTTTTGTGTTCCTTCCACCAGATCAAAGGATTCTCCTCACTATCAACAGCAGCAGATAAAAAATAAGAACGTAGCTCGGCAGTTATGGCCATGTCTTGTAGACTGGAGAGAGATGATGGTGCTGGTCTGTGGTCATCATCCAGTTTAAAGAAACTACCCAATGTTTTTTTGGTCTTCTTTAGTGCTGGTGGATTTTGGTCATCTGCTTCCTCACTGACGGGTCACAGATGGTTGACCCTTTTAAAAAAACCAAAGGCAACTCATAAAAGGTAATGTCATATACTATTAGTAGTACATTAAAGACTAGTTATTAATGTTAAATTAATACTGAAAATGGACCAAACAAAATAATATTGCACACAACTGAGAATTATAATTACCTTGATGACTGTAGATACTGATTCCATTTCAGTTCTCAAATGAATCTTGACAGCTTCAACTCTTTCTTCTTTGACATACTTCAGCTTGAATCTGGGATCATTTACAGAAGCCATGTCAAGCAACTCTTGTGTCTGTGGATCATCATACTTCTCATTCAGGTATCTCCAGGATCTTCTTCTTGATGCATTTTGAGAGTTCCGTTTCTCCCTCTTTCTCTGCCAAGATTTTATTGTTGAACAAATGAAGAACAGGCTTCATGTATGATACACTTACATATTGCTCTCCTGAAAGAGCATCAGTGAATTCAGCAAGAGGAGAAAGTGAGCTGTTGACTGCTTCAAGCACTTCTATGTCCTTTCATGTGGGGACAAGGTGTCTGATTTTTTTATCCATGGAGAGAACAAAAGAAATGGCACTCTGTTGTTCCAACACCCTGGCAATAATTGCTTGTTTTGATCCCTATCTTGTGGGACACTCAGTCTTTAGCCTGTGTTCAGGTAACTTCTTTCTTGGCCTCGGCCAACTCCCTCCTTCATCTCCGGCTATAGGAGAAGCATCCCACCACCTTTTTGCAGACATTCAGTGCACGTTCAATCCATCCATCTTTCAAAGCATTTTCTAAAAACACAAACACAAAGTTTACTAAAGCTATATATTTTATTTACAATTAGACATTATAGTTGTATTTTATAGTTCACTGAATCACTGAATGCATTATAATTACAATTTATGTGCATAATGCTGTAAAAAAGTGTCAGTGTTTTTTAACTCCAGTCCTGGCCCCTCTCAAAACATTTACAAGGTCTCACTATTGAAAAAGCTGATTGAGACGAGTCAGGTATTTTAACTAGTGAGTCATCCAAAACTTTCTGGGAGGATGGTGTCCCCAGGAATGGATCTGAAAACCCCTGTCTACATATTATTAGAAAGCATGATATTGCAATGGCATAATAATAGTATTATGTGTACATTTAGATAAATGATTATTATTAATAGCAGGCTACTTACCACTTGCCAGGTGCAGCCTGTGTCCAAAACACTGGAGTCTTGTCCATTTATTAATAGCAATAGGCGTTCACTATATTTGCTGCGTAGTCTGTAGTGACACAAACTTGTTGCTCCTCTTTTAATCCCCAGGCAGCCAGAATCTCTTTCAATCCTTGAGCAATCGCATCTCCAGTGTGACGACGTTTGGGAGTGGATGACGTATCTCTTATCCATTGTGTTTATTGTGTTTAATGCTGCAAACTGTATTAATCGGTGCAATGTCTTTTGCTATGAAATGCGTAATCGCTTCAGTTATCTCCATTTGTCTTGGAGAACCTGCCGGATACGGAGAAGCACAAAACAACGATGTCGTGATGGTCTGAGTCTGTGTAGCAGTTCTCACATGGCTTGTTGTTTTTTTCTTCACACTAAGACACTCGTCGTACTGCACTCTGTGGTTGAATTTTAAATGATTGAACAAATTTGTGGTATTGCTTGATGATGCAGAAACAGTTGTTCGGCATAACTTACACACTATAACACGCCGCTGGACATCATCGCTAGTGAATCCAAAATAATTCCACACCACAGAAGAAGCATTTCTTTTCGATTGTAATCCTTGATATTCTCAACAACACTTTCTTTAGCAGCGCACATGTTCACGAAATTAACATGATGATATAGACATGCGCAAGTGGATAATCAGGTCGTTGATAAGGACACGCCTACAAGTAGACTATTAGGCCTATTAAAAGTCTTTATTCGCCCTTCGCAACGTAACATAGAATAAACACCCTTTAAGCACGCAGAATAATGTAAATTGATTACGTAATCGTGGTGTCCATAATCGTAATCGCGATTAAAAAATTGATTAATTGTGCAGCTCTAGATTCAGATTTTGTCTAACCAAAGTAACTTTTATTAAAATATAGAAATCGAGTGCATGTTTATTGCACTCGATTTCCGTTTAAAGAAACAACTCTGCTGTGCAAAACTGTTAATAATTCACAATAATGAATTGCGCGGTTAGCACGTTCGCCTCACACCTCCAGAGCCCTGGGTTCGAGTCTCGCTCCCGCTCACTGTGTGTGTGGAGTTTGCGTGTTCTCCCCGTGCTTGGTGGGTTTCCTCCGGGTACTCCGGTTTCCTCCCCCAGTCCAAAGACATGCTTTCAGGTTGATTGGCGTCTCTAAATTGTCCGTAGTGTGTGATTGCGTGAGTGAATGAGAGTGTGTGTGTGCCCTGTGATGGGTTGGCACTCCGTCCAGGGTGTATCCTGCCTTGATGCCCGATGACGCCTGATATAGGCACAGGCTCCCCGTGACCCGAGAATAGATCGGATAAGCGGTACACAATGGAATTGTGCAGTGGTGAATTCAGTGAGCAGGTTCACCCTGGCGTCGTCCTTGAGGATCGAATCCACGTCACGTTGTTAATGTATCACTGTATAATTAACACTGCTAAAGTCTCACTGCTAATGTACCAGTGATAATGTGTATATAATGTGTATGTATACAGTGCATTAACCCAACACACCTGTGTATACACAGACTGGGAGCCAGGCCAAGGCTTCATGGAAACGTCCTATTTACAGGTGTAGCACTGGATCTCTTGGTGAGAAATGATCTCTTATTAGCTCACATGGTGTCAGTTCCATAACTCCAGTGAACATGAATGATGGAACACAGTGTATCAGTGTGTGTTGCTGCGTGTTGTACAATGTGGCATGATTCCCTTTGACATCAATGATAAGGGCTCTAAAGTGGAATAAGAGAAAAGTGTTCATAAGCTGATGAGTTTGAATCCCGGGTGTTGCGGGGGTCCAGCGAGTCCTACAGCAACACGAGCCAGTGATGCGGAAGAGGAAAGACAGCATTTTCCCCAGAGTGTGTAACACTGCCCGGTGACGTAGCTTCCAACTGTCGTGTAATAGTGAAGTGTCTGTGAGAACTGGCCACATTTTGGAGTAAATAGGGTAAAAATGATTTCATACTTTTGAACGAAATTATTAACAATATTTAGCTTGTGTAACACTTGCCAGTCTGCTGTACCTTGTTTTCCGGAATGATTTGTTATTTGTTCTGTAAGCATGCGAGATAATATCTCTGATCATATGAAGCACAGATGCACCATTGTTCTGATGCGCACAGCTTCCCACCGCAGTAGGTATACTTTCCACTGTCCTTATTTGGTCACTGAGTCCTGATTGGTTGCTTTCTTCTGATTGTTTCCAGCGGTTCATGATTA
The DNA here is from genome assembly GCA_033459395.1 of Hemibagrus guttatus. Taxonomy (NCBI): domain Eukaryota; kingdom Metazoa; phylum Chordata; class Actinopteri; order Siluriformes; family Bagridae; genus Hemibagrus; species Hemibagrus guttatus. The sequence goes on from JAUCMX010000013.1 coordinate 24,052,574, forward strand.
GTTTGTTGGGTGTTTTTTTTTTGTTTGTGTTTGTCCTGCATTAGTTGTGTTTGCTCTCAGGTCTATAGAGCCTGGGTTTTGTGTACTGTGTGTACTGTGTGTCCTGTTCTGCTGATTGCATTGTGTCCTTTGCCGTCGACATTAGCGCAGATGTCGTTTCTCGGACAGAAATAAGCATATTTAAGTATTCAAATAAGCTGAAATTTAAAACTAGCCTAAAACCTAGACATCTCATTAATGTGGACAAAGACGTCTACTTCTGGCCAATGAGCTCACTGGGTTATTGCCGGTCTGTGTTCTGACCACACCCTGCTACAACAATGAAATCTTTTAAAGGTTTTCCCTTAAACGTGTCAATCACACGCACATGCTTCCTGCCCTTCCTTTACACAATCCTACACATTGTGTAATCTGGCTGCACGAGCCATCTCTATTATCTAATTAACATCGGAACATCGGCCTTAACCCGTGCCCTGCCTAATTGTTGTTCCATCGCCTCTAAGAGTAAAATTTAAAAGAAAGAAAGAAATGACTAAATATCAGAGTATTATTATGTATTTATAAACATCATCAAAAACACTAATAGGAATGATTAATAGTTAAATAGTACTCATATAGGTTATTATTAATTAATTGTCATGGCGTTTTAAAGCTTTAGTTTAAGTGCACAAGAATAACAAATACTACCTGGTGCACTTCATAGTGTGTAACTTTATATTCTACCTCGTGTTTTTTTGCAGTGAAATAAACCTCCTGCTGTTTCTTCTGGAGCAATATGTGTACTTTACTTTTACTAACAAATAGTTAAAAAATTTGTGTTACCATGACAACAATATTTATGATAAAAATGCACCCACTATTTTGTGTGAGTGTGTGTGTGTGTGTGTGTGTGTGTGTGTGTGTGTGTGTGTGTGTGGTGCCCTTGTATTCTGGATACAGCTTTATTCACTAGACACAAAATGCACTACATAGGACCAATTATATCGTACCCTAGATAGGGCGCATATTCAACACATATGGGATTCAACCTAATATGAAAATATATTGATATGTATATATATATTTTTTTTTTTAAATTGAATTTTTTTTTTACATTTTATATTTAGGCTTGTACTACACTCTGTGTGTGTGTGTGTGTGTGTGTGTGTGTGTGTGTGTGTGTGTGTGTGTGTGTGTGTGTTTTGCCCTTGTATTCTGGACACAGTTTGATTCACTAGACACAAAGTGCACTAGATAAGTAGTACAATAGGGCATAAGGACCCATTATATCGTATGGCGCATACCCAACTCATTTGGGATTCAGTCTAATATGATGTAATTACCTTCCTTTTGTTCCACAAAGTGCACTAGATAGGGCACAAGGACCCATTATCATACCCTAGATAGGGCGCATTTGGGATTCAACCCAATATGAACTAAGTCTACTTTCTTATATTAAAATACTTTTTTATATTTTATATTTAGTCTTATACTATACTCGTGTGTGTGTGTGTGTGTGTGTGTGTGCGTGTGTGTGTGTGTGTGTGTGTGTGTGTTAAACTAGCTCGAAATTTGTGTTGAGTTTAAACTAAAATACTTAGCAAGACATCCTTAACCCGTTTAAATCTAGCTAGCCGTTTGAAGTTCATTATTTTTATCTGTCCTACTTGATTTTATTACTTTCTACATATAATTTTAATTTACTAGAACAACGTAAAACGCATAAGAACAAAAATAAATAAATAAATAAATAAATAAATAAATAAATAAATACCGTTTGCTAGTAAGCTGACTGAATGACTTCACCTGCCGTAAATGAAGATGAATCCCAAAAAAAGATCTAGTGCCCTAGCGAGGCTGTGGAACTCGGTTAGTTTGTGCCCTGTGTAGTGCGCATGTGTAGGGAGTGAGTGATGATTAGGGACGGAGCCGGGTATTTACAGCTGTGTGAGGGAAGCTAACGGGGCTGAATGAGACGCCCAGCATCGGGGCGGGGTCACGCTATAAAACCTAGCGGATCTCTGCAAGTGCTCTTAGTCTGGACTTTATCTGCATCTTATTCCACTGCAGCGGAAAAACACACACACACACCCATACACACACACACACACACGCACACACACATCTACTGCTGTAAAAATGAACAAAATCCTGGTGGGCATCTTCACCGTGGCGCTGTGTTTCACACTGGGTAAGGAACTTTTAACACTTCATATCTGATTAGATTATAGAAATCTACAGAAATGTGTAAAAAAAAAAAGAAAAAATTATTTCTATTTTTCTACTGCTGTTTATACATGCTGCTTTACTGACATTCTAGCTTCAAATGTTTTATTTTTCACCTATATGTATTACATCAGGAGAATATAGGCTTAAATAAACATTATTATTATTATTATTATTATTATTATTATTTTATCTTTTTTTGCTTTGTTTGTTTTTTTTCAGGCTTGTTTTTTATTATTTAACTTAAGGATGTAAATATAAATAATCGTATTATTATTAGTAGTAGTATTTATTATTTACTTTACTTTATTATTATTTTCTCCTTTACTGCTTTTTTTTCAGGCTTGTTTTTTATAGAATATAAATATAAAAAAAACAATAATAATAATAATAATTATTATTATTATTATTATTATTATTATTATTATTATTATTATTATCATTAGGGCAGTACGTGTTGGTGAGATTATTAAACTTTTCCCAGGTTACGTTTTCACTTCTGTTCTATTCAGTGGTGTTACTTTTGTTAAATCCTCTCACCGTGACAGCGAGAGGATAAAAGATTAGAAAGCTTATAGAATATTTTCTACTCATATTTCAGCGTGTTTACTGTGTGAAGGCGTAGGTGAGCTGGACTCCACTCTGTACACCGTGTTATTAAGCAGCCCACAAAAATGCCCTCATTCCGTTAGCCAGCTCTCGGTGTGTTGTGTTTGTTGCTTGTGTAACAGCAGAGTAAACATCAGTGATGTCTGAAGCAGCAGCCTCTCCCTCTACTGTGTGTGTGTGTGTGTGTGTGTGTGTGTGTGTGTGTGTGTGTGTGTGTGTGTCATAGCACCTTATAAGTTCTTCTCAAGTGTTGGTCCTGTTAGACCTGTTTTCATTTAACGGATCCGAGCAGAACAAACACTGAACTGAATGACTAAACCATTATAAAACTAACCAGAGCAAATCAAACAGCCTATAAGACAAAATCTGAGAAAGAACCAAGTATGAAAAGAACCCAAATATTGAAGAAAATACTTTGAATATATGACCGTGCACCAAATAGTGGACCGACTACATCAAATGTGAGACTAAATCCACCAAATATGAGACCAAATCTAGAACTGAACCAAATATTAGACTGATTAGGGCAAAAGGAGGAACCAGGAGACCAAATAGAGTCTGATCCAAACCATATTATTATTACAGTTATAAGATCAGTTGTCCCAAAATCTTGACTGATCCTGTCAAATATTTAATAATGACAGGCATAAGGCGGAGACACACCCGAATCCTTTCAAATTACAGCTTGTGTTTGACTGAACTTGCTTTGATAGCCGCACCCACACAAATGATTGCTTTGCCGTCTTCGCAGCACTCGCTCGCTCGCTATTTTACATAAACGCTTCACTCTTACAAATACTATAGCGGACAAAGACCATATTTAATCTGTGTGTGTGTGTGTGTGTGTGTGTGTGTGTGTGTGTGTGTGTGTGTGTGTGGGCAGTAGGTAGAGAATGAGAACTCTTTGGGATGAGATGAGTGACCCCTGGTGGTTAGATGGTGTAAGAGCAACTTACATTGTTTTAACATTTGCAGTCCTTACATCACACGTCCAGCAGAGGGCAGCATCACTGTACATTCAAGCAGCTAGCTAAATCGTGTGTGTGTGTGTGTGTGCGCGCGCGCGTGCAGGCAGTAGGTAGAGAATGAGAATTCTTTGGGATGAGATGAGTGACCCCTGGTGGTTAGATGGTGTAAGAGCAACTTACATTGTTTTAACATTTGCAGTCCTTACATCACATGTCCAGCAGAGGGCAGCATCACTGTACATTCAAGCAGCTAGCTCAAGCGTGTGTGTGTGTGTGTGTGTGTGTGTGTGTGTGTGTGTGTGTGTGTATGCATATTAGTGTACTCATCTGCATCTGAGGTTACATTTAACACCAGTGTGTAACACCAGCTTCTGGTTCGTGTAAAGCTCTGTTCATTGCCACATCTGTGTCCTAACGCAACAGTGTAAGCGCTACAGCTCCAGTACTCCGGGATTAGCATGACTAACATGCAGTGTCTAGAGTCTAGTCTTTATTGTTTAGCAATAACGACTGGAATATTAGCAAGAACGTCTTCGTTATAATCAGAGCTGTGCAATAACAGAAGTTTAGCACCAAGTCCACTGCCTTAGTGTTGCTCAACTTTCCGTCCCAGAAGTGGCTCTCACATCCCTTTCTGCTTGTTGTCTCTCAGTTTTATGGTCTGTAATTATTTCTGTAGTATCTGACTCATGTTTACTGAGTCATACGGAATATGAAATCATGTCTGGAGAAAGTTTTCTACTCTGGTCTCAGGAGACCAAGATTTTGGCCTTGCAACTAAGTGCTACATGTGGCCAAAAAATGCAGCAGCATCCTGTCTCTGAAGCATGGTGGCGGTAGTACTCTTCAGCCTCATGCTCGCTTCTTTGACTGATCCCTGGCTACTGACTTTTTCTCCTCTTATGCTCCGCCCCCTTTGCTCAGATGTTTTGATGTTTTTGTTCTTGAGGCAGTCTAGGCCTGTAGCTCTACAGAGTATGGCATGTTAGCACTGGGACTTTGTAACAAGCAGATAGATGACACTGTGTTTTCTGTCAATATGTTTGGGTGATTCCTCTGGAGTGATGACATCACCAGCCTTGTGGTGATCATGTGACCCTCTGGTTCACTGCCTGCATTTTAGTCACTGCATTTTAGTCACCATCACTTTAGATTAAGTGATCAAAATAAAAACCAATGATGATTACACCAAGATTGTGTATGAGATGATGATACACTCGCATTCACTGTCTGTCTTGACAAATTATTGTTTTATTCTGTTTCTTACTCAAACTGTCTCACTGTATTAGTGTCTTACTGCCTGCTTTACTGTTTAGCTGTCTTACTCTCAGCTAGTATTGCACATGTAAACAAACTTTAGTGGAACCGGTTTTGGATTAAGAACTTTGCCGTTGTGCCCTGAGGTAAAGCACGTCATCCATTCAGCTGCCTCAGGGGAGAGTGCTGAGGCAATGTTCCCTTTAAACACGTCCCAAAAACCGGTCTCTCTTCTTATGGCCTCGTACTCCAAAACTCTTACATTCTGTCTAACCACCTTGCTATCTGTCTTACTCCCTCCCATACAGTCTGTCCAACCACCACTCTATCTGTCTTACTGCCTCCCTTACAGTCTGTATAGCCACCTCGCTATCTGCTATCTGTCTTACTGCCTCCCGTACAGTCTGTCTAACCACCTCACTATCTGTCTTACTGCCTCCCGTACAGTCTGTCTAACCACCTCACTATCTGTTTTACTGCCTCCCGTACAGTCTGTCTAACCACCTCACTATCTGTCTTACTGCCTCCCGTACAGTCTGTCTAACCACCTCACTATCTGTCTTACTGCCTCCCGTACAGTCTGTCTAACCACCTTACTATCTGTCTTACTGCCTCCCGTACAGTCTGTCTAACCACCTCGCTATCTGTTTTACTGCCTCCCGTACAGTCTGTCTAACCACCTCGCTATCTGTTTTACTGCCTCCCGTACAGTCTGTCTAACCACCTCGCTATCTGTTTTACTGCCTCCCGTACAGTCTGTCTAACCACCTCACTATCTGTCTTACTGCCTCCCGTACAGTCTGTCTAACCACCTCACTATCTGTCTTACTGCCTCCCGTACAGTCTGTCTAACCACCTTACTATCTGTCTTACTGCCTCCCGTACAGTCTGTCTAACCACCTCAATATCTGTCTTACTGCCTCCCGTACAGTCTGTCTAACCACCTCACTATCTGTCTTACTGCCTCCCATACAGACTGTCTAACCACCTCGCTATCTGTCTTACTGCCTCTCTTCCAGTCTGTCTAACCACCTCGCTATCTGTCTTGCCTCCTGACATACATCTTACTGTCTGACCCTCTGTCTCTGATGGTGTTATGGCATTTCCTTTCTGACCTCCAGGGAGTAGAGGAGCAGTAGAAGAGGACAGAGTTCTGAATGAACATTCAGAAGGAGTCTAATGCTTGGAGGCAGTCATTATGTGACCAGGCAGGTTGAAGCTGTTTGGAATGGAAGTGAAGATTGACCAGGAGCTTTTACTGGATGGTTTGGAGGAATGAGATCCAGTGGGCAGGTGCTGAGCAGGAGAAGCTGTAGGATCTAGAAAAAAGGAGTTAAAATGGCAACCCTAAGAATTGAGTTAAATACATAACAAAATGGCCGACCAAAAAGGGTAGTGATGTGAGTATGTAATGATAGTAGATAGAATAAATAACTGTGTATTTTAATGACATCATGTTTTTACTTGTTTAAAGTAAAACAGGAGGCAGTGAAAACACACACACACACACACACACACACACACACACACACACACAAACACTATTTCCATTGGAAGGTTTTTTTAGGCTTGTGGTCTGGAGTCTGAGTCATTTCATCCCTTACAGCACTGGGTACATACTCTCAGCAAAACCATTTCAGTGTGTACACTCTCTCACCAAAACTCTGTGTCACTCTCGGCTTTCAGCAAAACTCACAGTACTATTAACAATAAACTCTTCAGCGAAATCAATGACCTGGGTGTGTCTTTAAAAACAGGTTGGCTCAAGTGCCATTGTGGGTGTGTGGTTGTGGTTGTGGGTGTGTGCTGAAGATAAAGTATCACATTTCTAGATGGAAAAAATACAATAGGTGTATGATTCCAGAAATTATCAATATTCATCAATCAATGATTTCGTCCTTTGTCTGATGAATTATTATAATGGACTTGTTTAAGATAAAAAGAAAGAAAGAAACAAATCACTAAAAGTGACTCTTCATGCCTGTCAGTGTGTTTATGTTTATATTTTGCACAAATAGATTTATTCTTCTTGAAACGACTCATATTTGTGAATCATTTTAAATGATTTATTTAAAAAGGAATCAAACATGAGTTTTACATGAGTCAGGGGTATCAACTTTAGAATGTGAGTGAATCAAAAGTTTTAAGAAGGAATCAGATGCCTTACGCAAATTAACTTTTTAAAACGACTCTTTTAAACGATTCTTAGGAATCTGTTCAGAAACATGAAAGCAACTCAATTAAAATGAACTCTATTAACTATGTATGAGTGGTGAATCAAATAAATTGAATCAAATGGATCCTCTTGATTTAAATGTGTAGTTGGAAAGAATCGAGTCAAAGACTCCGATATGATTCATGCCCAGAGAATTTCAGTTTTCCGCTTTAACCTTTTTATATTGTGAACAAAATAAACATTTCATGTATAATGCCATTAAAGCATCGTCACATGATCGAGTCAGTGACGTTAAAAAATGCTGTTTCAGATTTTCTGGGTCATGTTTTTCCACGTCTATGTGACGTGCCGATGTCACGGTGTGCCGTTTAATTCCACCTGTGAAACGTACAGTGTACACACTCGTCATCGCTTGGTCAGTTCGTCCCATAACCTCACACCTTTCTGAGTCACGGGGCGTTTCCCAATTTGTGTAATAAATTCGTGGACAGTATGATTATGAGGATGTGGTAATGTGATCGACGATACACAGCATACCACATGCTCCCTAATAGTTACGTAAAACTATTTTAACCTTCTCGTCCTTCACATTCACTTCTTATTACGTATCCAACCCTCATTAATGTTGCCATATGAGGCAGCATCATCATGTCCTCCCACAGGTGTCTCTCTAAAACAAAGCGGATGAACACAAGATTCCATTGTGTGGTGTGTGTGGTGTGTAAAAACCATTACACTGAAGCAAAGCCTGCTGGGTAAATACCATGAGTGTGAGAGATGAGTTTTTTGTGAGAGATCAGTTTATTTTGAGGAATCCAAATGAATCAGCGAAGTTTGGAGTCAATGTATAATTTGTACATTAATTGTACAGTAATTATTGTACCAGTTATTCTTGTCATGTCATGACTCCTTTAATGGATTTGACTCAAATGAATCAATTCATAATTAACAGATTAACCAAATTATTTTTTTCAATCATTTGCTAATAAAAACCAGTGTGATCTTAACATACACCAAACTAGCGCCCATGTCCTCGAGGTGATTCAATTCTTACTTCTAATACAAACGCAACTCTGAGCGATGAATCATATTCACAAGTGACTCAGTAATGTTAACCTTTGTTTTCTTTTTTCTTTTTTTTTTTAAAAGAAACGTATCGCTGAAGTTTAAGACACGATGAGAGACTCACTTTAAATGACTCGCTAAATAAAAAACAAAAAGTTTTTATTCACTTAAATTGGTTGTTTAATTGAAAAAAGAATCATTTAATGAGTTGTAATTCGTGTCACTAATGTGAGACAGCGATGGGGAATTCTTATATATACTTTATTTTTATTTATTTTTTTTGTTTTCTTTACTTTTTATTTTTGGTGAGTTGAGTGAATCAATGAATACAAACGAGTCAAACATGACTTGTGTTGGTGAATCAAATGAGACGAATCACTAGCATTTTTAATTTGAGATGATGATGATGACAAATTCTCAGATAGTTCTTTTTGAATGAGTAAGTGAGTCAGGTGAATCGAATCACAACTCCAAATGCAAATGATTCTCAAATTTTAACAAAGTTGATTGGACAGTGAATCAAAAATGTAAAAAAAAAAAAATTGAATAAAAAATCTCAAAACAAATTTCATTTCAATATTAAATTTACATATTCTGAGAAAGTTTATGGGTAAAATATCCTGGATTTCCTTGTTGTTAAACCTTGGCATTGTTTTGTCACACTATTTGCACGAATCAGCCTGTAGCCAGAGTTACAACAGCAAACCCGACTGGACTGGACACACTGGTTTCTAGAAACTTCCCCTGGAATGTGAAACTGTGTGGAGTGAGTTGTACTGTGAGAATAATCATACACCCCGCTTCATCTAACCACTGCTTTTTACATGAATATGGATTTGAAAGCCAAAGCTTTTCATTTACTACAGATAGAAAGAAAAAGAAACATAGTGCTAACTGTGGTTAGTTTAACACTGTTTCAAAGGAAATTAGCTTAAAGCTAACTGCTATTAAACGAGCTCACATTTGACCAAAAATATATTAGGAGACGTTGTGTTGATGTGTTAAAAAAATAAAATTAAATAAAAAAATTTTAAAAACGATTTTGATGAATCAGTTTGGAAACACAGATGGAAATGAATCAGTGGTTTCAGCAAACTGACTCAGGATTGAGGAATCAAATGTACATGATTCATGTACAAAATAAATGAATCACTCTAACAATGATTCTTAAAAAAAATTGGTTCTATTAAAATGGCCACTTTGAGTGAGTCGGTTTGAAAGCGGAATGAATTTAAAGTTTTATCAAAGTTACTCAGGAATCTGAATCAGGTGAGCATGATTCGGTTTATTCAAATGATTAAAATGTAAATGAAATCATTCTCCAGTAATGAGAAGGAATCAGTTCTTTTTTAAACAAGCCCTTAAAGTGAGTCAGGTGAATCAGTCTGGAAGCACAAAGCAAACTGTGTCTGAAGATTACCCAAAGTTACTCAAGCTGGTGAATCGAGTGGACATGAAATAAATGAATCACTGATTCTTAAAGAATCAGTTCTCTTTAATAACCCCTAGAAGCTGAGTCGGATGTATCAGGTTGAAAGCACAGATGCAAATGATTCTGAAGTGTTAGTAAAAGTGAATCAAATGTGCCTGAGTCAATTAATTCAAAGGTTCAAAATAAATGAATCACACTAGTAATGATCCATTTTTAAAAGACTCCTTCAGGTGAATCAGTTTAGGAGGACAAGCACACAGAATGGATCAGTTGCTGATGGAGATTCACTCACACACACACACACACACACACACAAAAAGCCTGCAGCTGTAGTGAACGTGATCTATTAACTACACTCTAAGTGTAACAGGAGCTGAGTTTCAGGGTGGACGAGTCTGTTTCGGGTTATGGAAGTTTACTAGAGAAGATGAAACGAACAGAACCAATGGCTACAGAAATCACTGGCATGCCACTAGAGGGTGTGGTGACTTGAAATCCCACAGGTTAGGGGCAGCATTAGTGTTGATTCTTTTCTATAATGCTGTATGGTGCTGAAGCTCCACATCATGATCACAGCACACTTTACTGAGGAAACGTGTTCATGGACATTTACATCCATGCCTTTATCCAGAGCAACGTACAAGAAAGCTTAGGAGTGTCCATTAATTAATGAGCATGAGCTTTTACTGATCCATGCTCTGTAATTGAAGAAACTCTGTTCAGGAACACTGGGAGGAGAGTGAATGATCCGATTCTTTAAAAAAAAGCTCTTAAGTGAGTCGAGTGAATCAGTTCGGAAAATTTTGATACAAACACTGATACACGATGCTCAGGTCATCATCACAAGATGCTGTCTGTAGTCTGACCTCTCTCTTTCCATCTCCCTCTCTCTCTCTTTCCATCTCTCTCTCTGTCTCTCTCTCTCTTCCCTCTCTCTCCTCTCTCTCTCTCTCTCTCTCTCTCTCTTTCCATCT